>CM061544.1:47493258-48745758 GCA_030864215.1 Capsicum pubescens | reverse complement strand
ACTTGCGAGTATTTTCATCTTGATTGTATGATTTCAGAGGATGTTTGAACGAAAGGCAGCTGCAATGGGCGGAGGCAATTTTGTAGTACCTGTTCAAACAGTGACCGATTTTCTCGACAACAAATTGTCAGGTAAACCTCTTTGTTGGGGTTTGTGGCATTATTGGGGGTTAGATATTTGGAGCAATACCCATAGGCAGTTGCTTGGACTCTCCAAAAATGTTGCCGCACCCATGTCGGATCCTCCAAAAATATGAAAAATACACTATTTTTGGAGGATCCGACATGCACCCATCGACATTTTTGAAGAGTTCGAGCAACATGGCATAGCTACCACTTGTACATGTTCATCACTGTACTAACTATAGTAGTCCGTCTGGCCGCTATTGCTGAAATCGCTCTATGGTCACATCACCTAGCCACCCAATAAATGGACTGATAACTCGTTTGGTCAGTACTCCTAACTGTTATAGGAGGATGCAGCACCCCCTTGAGACTATCAACTAACTCATTTTTCACGCCAACAACTACAACAACATACCCATTGTAATCCCACAAGCGGGTTCTAGAGAGGGTGTAGTATACGTAGACCTTACCTCTGCCTTGTGGAGGTAGAGAGGCTGTTGTCAAAAGTATTTACGGGAAAGGGAATGAAGAAAACATGTCAGTTTATTTGGAAAACAATACAAAGCATTTAAAGGAAAGGAACAATAACAACAATGAAATAATGCGGTAACTGAAACACAATAGATAACAAATGGTAACACATATCAAAAGCAAGAAAATGTAAGGTATGATAGACACGATTAGAAATACTTATCTGGCTTAAACATGTTTTACAGGGACATCAGTGCCATCTTCCAGTTATAGGTTAGGAGTAAAGGCAACAAATCTCCGTGAATTATTCCCTAGTCACATAACCAGCTCTTTACAACAATCACTTTTAAAGTTCGACAAAGAGGTAATTTCATGTCTTGAACATATCATATCGCTAAATGTCCGTCTTAGAAAATTGACACTGTTTCTGTTGAAATCGGAACTACAGCTATCGGGATTCATTTCCAGCGATGCTCTTCTTCATGGAGTAGAGGTAATGCACGCCTTTCTTCGTAAAACTCAAGTTATTTAACTATACATACTTGCTCTATGACTTGGAAATTACTCGCTTCTAAATTCATTTAGCTTAGAACCTATTCTTGCATCTGGATTGTCGGATAGTTCATTGCTTGAACAAGACTGTTGGAAATATATGATCTCGATTTTTGGACTGAGTATTCGAGTTAATAACTTGCACATTTCTTGCTTCTTTTGTTTGTTATCATGTTATCTGAGCCTGGGGTCTATCGGGAGCAACCTCTCTACTTCATCTGAGAGGTAGTGGTATGGTCTGCAGACCCCTCCACAAACCCCACTATGTGGGAATACACCGGGTATATTGTTGCTGTATTTCTTGCTTCTTTTGAACCAAAGTTGTAACGTTTAGTTTCTTCCTCATTGCAGACAAGAACTAGTTCCCCAGTCCAGATCTCGCGAAGTGCTGACACTTACGAGTGCACGTCCTTAAGAGGGCTTTACCCTATCGGAGAAGGTGCGGGTTATGCTGGCGGGATAGTCAGTGCAGCTGTTGATGGCATGTATAGTGGCTTTGCATTAGCGAAAAGCTTAGGTCTTTTTCAAGGCAGCATCGAGTCGGTTTTAGGGAAGGCTCAGAGTGCTGGATTTATAAAATACTAACACCATTATATCTAGCTTTGTGTTCATTACTATGTAAATCATAGGATGCTCATTGTTGATCTAGCAACTCTTCATATATAGTTTGTCGCGATCAGAGGAGAGGCGAATCCAGGATTTAGAGTAGTCTGTAGGTTCTAGAAATGAATGTTGTTTATTATTGCAAGCATTTTAAAGTTTTCTGGACCACAATATCTTTTGCTTACTGAATCCTGAGTACGAAAGAGAGTCATGAAGTAGCTGGTAAAATTGTTGTCATGTGATCAGGAGGTCACAAGTTTAGGAAACAACCTCTGGCGGAAATGCAAGGTAAGGTTGCGTACAATACATCCTTATGGTGGGGCCCTTCCCCGGATCCTGCACATAGCGGGAGCGTTATTGTATTGGGCTGCCTTTTTTTTTGGAATCCTGGGTATATTATTCATACATAACTTTTTTATGGAGTTTCGTCGAATTCATAACTATCACCATGACCCTGTCCCTGTGAATATACTCTTCAGATTGTAGATGTGTGGACATTATGTAATGTCAAGAAACGAGACAATCTTCTTATATTCTAAAGATGTTGTATTGGTATCCGTCGTGCTACGATATTATCTTCTCAATATTGTATTCATCAAAAAATACAATATGATGTACACACAGTACACTTCAGATCGTTGATGTGTGGACATTATGTAATGACAAGAAACAATACAATCTTTTATTCTAAAAGTAGTTGTATTGGTATCCATTGTGCTACGGTATTAAATAAGACGTTTCTTCTCAACATTATAGAATTGATACAAATGAAAATTAGCTCTGAATTTAATATCAAAATACAAATAAAAACATTTACTACTCAAATTTGACTATTGATTTCGCGGTCGAAAATTGTGCCCCTTATGAAGTTCACTACAACCTCTCTACCTTCTTAAAGTAGCAATAAGATATTTTGTTATTGTTGTTGTTATAGCGTTGTCGGGTCATTACCCTCGTTTTTTCTCATTTATCTTTGCTTATTATCCAATGATCTTATTTTATCCTTTTCTCCACCTTATACTCTACTTTTCTTCTAAGTTTAATTCAAATATTATATTTATTAAAATAATATAGTGCAAGATGATATAATATGGTATTTTATAAAACAATAAGGTAGGAAATTAATTATAAAACAGTATGATATATTTAATGAACTAAATTAAAGACTTGGTGAGTTAAAAATTATCTTATTTGCTAATTTTAGGGGATAATGTTTAGTACTAATTTCATGAGTTACAAAGTTGCTCTCCCAAATGCAACAACAATACACCAATACACCAAGTGTAATTGCACAAGTGAGACCTGGGGAAGATGGTGACTCGATCGGATCACGGGATAACTTGTCCGAGCTTTCCCTCACTCAGTCTTACCTAACCTTATCTTGTGAAGGTAGAGGAGTTGTTTCCGATAAACAGTCATTTTCGCTACGAGAGAAAGTAGTATTAACCACATGGAGATAGACTATTTTATACTATTTTAATACATGTCATGTCATCAATGAGTAGTAGGCCATAAAAACTTAGATATAGATAGGCATTTTGCTTCCTTTAGCATGGAGAAATTGGAACATCTTAAGGAAAGAAATGTTTATAAATTAGAAAGAAGTTAGCTACTTGTATGCCTATAATGACATGAGATTTTCCTTCCTAGTTCAATCACAACAAGCAAAGCAACTCAAATTTGCAAGCTGTTGATTTGAATATGTTCCTGAGCCGGGGGTCTATCCGAAACAATCTCTCTACTTCTTCGGAGGTAGTGGTATGAACTGCGTGCATTTTACCTTCAATACTACCACCTCGGAAATCATGTTACTCATCCCCGCAAGTCATAAACAAGTAAAATTAACAATGACTCGGAGGATCGTTACATCATACATCACTAAAAAGTAGTTGAACTGTGGAATAGTTGAGGGTATCTATCTGGTCTTGCATTAGAATTAAACCCTATGGTTCGACCACCACATTGACAGCAACTGCAGAAGGTGTATGAGTAAGGCCCTCCGCAAGGAATTCCAAATGGTTCATACATACACGTAAAAGATCTGAAAAGGTCATTTTCTTCGAGATCATTTCCATCAGCGCGCCAAGCCAAGAGGGGGACAGCTGCGGCTTCTACTGCTTCATTTTCATCTCTTTTTCGTTTCTCCCCCTTGGCTCCCATCTTCATTGCTTCTGTCAAAACGTCTAAAACATCCTTCATCGTTGGCCTTTCTGCTAGTTTCCATTCTGTGCAGATGTACGTCAGGCTTGTGATCCTAGACACAGTTTGACAATCAACTTCTTTGAAGCTTTCATCAACCACATTCTTTTTGCCGCCTTCTTTTGCATTGGAAAATGAATCATCAAGCTCCTTTTTGGTTATCAGCTCCACCAGTAACATACCGAATACATAAACATCAGATTTCGTCGACATATAACCTGTACATATATACATATAGAAAATAACACAAACTCTCTCTTTTACTACAGAAAACAAGATAAATTAGGTTAACAAGCTAGGTGCATTTTTATAAATGTCCGTGTCTGTCGGATCCACCAAACGTGGTCCATGTTTACAGGATCTAGCAAGGTGGCTGCAACAATTTTGGAGAGTCCAAGCAACATAGAAGAAAAAAATAGTAAGTATTTTATGACTCAAGTAAGAGATAAATATATCTTCATGCTTATGTTTTTTATAGCAATGTTAACAACTAGACCTAACCTGCACAATAATAAGCTAAGTTGTTCGGACTCGTCACTTTCTGAGCCACACAATCACAGACCTCAAGCTACATGGTAGACGAGGCATTACATATCATTGCATTAAACAGACAACTATAAGAAATACCTTTGGACTAATAGTAGCCTGAGCAAACATACCTCTATCTGGAGCTTCCCTGCCAGGATGACACTTAATTGTCATATCATTATTTTTTCCGTACAAACGAGTAGGAGCTGGACCAAAATCGAATAGTTTTATATTCATTTCCTGCATCCAAACCAATGCAATAACTTGTCAAAAACATTCACATATATATAAATTTGAGAGAAATAGGAGGCTCAAACTCAACCTTATCTGGTATCATAATGCATGATGCAGTAACACTGCCTAAGAAAATATCCTTTTCATGCAAGGATACTAAGAGATTTGCAAGTTGAATTGCCACATTTAACCGGTCGTACCACCCAAAGTCATCTAGCAAACAAGGGAAAATATTAAGGAGTGTGTTAAAAGTAGAGTGGATAGTAAAAGGGCTGCCCGGTGCACTAAGCTCCTGCTGTGCGTAGGGTCTGGGGAAGGGCCCGATCACAAGGATCTATCGTACGCAGCCTCACCTTACATTTCTGCAAGGGGCTGTTTCCAAGGCTTGAACCCGTGACCAGCAACTTTACCAGTTACTCCAAGGCTCCTCGTCTAATTAGTCCTTCAACATAATATTTGAGATGACTTAAATATATACCTTTGAGAAGCACATCAGACAAGAATCTGGTAGTATTTTCATCAAATTTTACATCATAGACAGCAGCAAGCCTTATTTCACAACAAATGGCACACAACTTTGCCAATCTTGGATGCGTATTTACTTCTTTGTTTGTGAATAACTTGATCTGATCCTATAAAAAAGAACCATTGACATGATCAGTCAGCACAGAGAAAGAAAAGAAAACAGAAATCAAATTCAGGCATATATATCCAGCAAACATACACAAAAATCAAATGGACGTTGTACATGTCCATGTCCGTAAGGAAGGAGAAAATCCCATGTCTTGACAAATACTGATCGTTTTTCAGATCCTTCACCAATGGTGCCACGAAACAATCTTCCACAAAGAGTCTTTCGGATACATCTATTGGAATCGAAATTATCAGTAATCTCTTGCAACTCGGCGTAGCTACAAAGCTTCACCCCACCAACTGTTTCTGTCCCTATTGAGAAGTCGAAGCTGCATTTTCGCAATATGTCAGGGAAGAAAGAAGCATATATATATATATATATATATATAGCTTGTTAACAGGTCGAGTGATCACTTGAGACATCGAAATCAATGTACAAAGCACGCATCATGTTGTGTCTTGACTAGTGTAACAACTACGAGATACAGATTACATTGATAGTAATAACAAAGATTTGCAACTCAAAGAAACTTAACCAAACCACACATTAATGGAAGTACGATAGGCAGCTACAAAAGATAGAAAACCGAACAAGGGGATGAGAAGCAGAACTCGGAGAATACATACAGACACACTTATAACAACAACAACAACAACAGCATAGCCGGTGTATTCCCACAGAGTCGGGTCTGGGTAAAGTGTACGTAGTCCATTATACCACTATCTCAGATGAAGTAGAGAGGTTGTTTCCGATAGACCCATAGGCTCAGGACATATAACAGCATAACAAACAAAAGCACACAACTAGATGGGTAACATACTGCTAGATAATAAAAGGAAATAAGACACCCACAAGGCGCTATCTTTCCAAAATCATATACCTTTCGTATTGATCGCAGTTATCAATAAAATCCTGTAGAGATTTTTGCAGAAGGCCATAGTTATGGCTAAGAGGAGAACGCCAATCAGGAGATTCATGATAGTTGAAATAAATGTAAAAATAGGGAAGAAATCCCCATTCATCCAATTCCAGCTTCTTCTTCTTCATCATAAGACCTTCATCCTCATCTAATTGTCATTTTTGACACACACACACACGCATGTAGGAGTGAACATAAAATATCAAAAATTGAATTACCAAATCGAATTACAAAATTCGATAATTGATATTCGATAATTCTATAGTTAATAGGATAATTGGAAGTAAAATTTCAATATTATGGTATTCAAGATTGGGTTTAGTACAAGATATATATGATATGATATGCCTAGCAACCCAGTAGACAACACTGTTACTCATCCCAAAGAATCTCTTGTACTTTGGTAATATATTCGTAAAAAACAATAAAAAGAATACTAAATAGGATTTCTATTAAATATGCTCTTTGAAGTTTAAATGTACATTTGCACATCTCCAACTTTAATATGGTATTACCCAATACCGTATCGAATCGAAGTTTAATTTACTGATTATCAAATTTCTGAATCAATGTCTATAAGTATGATATGTAGTATCTACGTTTAAATATCAATTACCGAATTACCAAATCCGAACTTTAAATACCGAACGCCCACCTCTACACACAGGGACGGATTCAGGGTGTCGGGTGAGATTTTTCGAAATCCCATAATTTTTCATGCGAAACTAATATTTATATAGAGAAATCTAGTAAATATAACAAAATATGTGGTTGGTCTAGTACAGTAGATCGTTTGTAAAAGTTTTCAGTTGTGGATTCAAATCCTCTTGGCTACTTCAGAATTATGAAAAATAGCAAATTATATTGGATATTTAAATAAATTGTTGCAATATAAATACTGAATAGTAATTCCCATTTTAAACCCATCTATCAGAGATATTTAAGTAAGTTGTTGCTGTATAAATACAGAATAGTAATTTCTATTTTAATTCCGTCAATTAGAGTTAAAAACATTCAACATTTAATTATAAAGATTCATTTTCCTAATATGATTCTTCTATTTCTCTTTTTTTTTTACCCTTTTTCAATTTTTTTTCTAATTTTTTTCTTTTTCTTATTTTTTTCTTTTCTCATATTTTTCTTTTTCTTTCCACTTTATCATGACTCTTCTATTTCTCATCCTTTTTATTCCTTTTTGTTTTTTTTTCTTTTCCGTTTTCTTATATATTTTTTTCTTCCTCATATTTTTCTTTTTCTTTTTCTATTTTTGTTTTCTTCTTCTTTTTTTTTCTTTTTTTCTTTCTTTTATTTTTTATTTTATTTTTACACTTAAATTTCTAGCTTTTATTTTTCTTTTTTTTTCGGTTTTCACTTCTTTTCCTTTGGATTTTTTTCCTAGTTTTATTTTTTTTACTCTCTTATCTCTTACTTTATTTTTAAAAGACACATATACATATTCAAAAAAAAAATATAAAAATATATAGACGTACAGATTTGCGTATGTATTTGCAGTACAAAACATACATATATATATGCATGTGTATTTACAGAAATACATGTCTGACTCATATGTATCTATAAACATATAAGATACAAAATCTCCATAACAAAAAATGACATAATATATTTGCCTAGTTGTGCTTGAATTACACATTCATGATGTAGACATCAAAAATATTTTTATGATGAAAAATATGCATTATCCATAAATACATATGCATTAATCATAAAAACATACGCACATTGAAAAAATACATATACATTTTTGGAAAAATATATATGCATTAGTCATAAATACATACGCACACTGAAAAAGTACATATATATTATTCATAAATACATATGCATCTATAAAAATCTAAGCGTAACTAAAAATATATTTCCAAATTAATAAATAAAGCATGCAGCCCCATAAAAACGTATAAATAACTAGAAAATACATATGTATTGTTCAAAAATACATATGCATATTTGAAAAAAATACATATGCATTAGTCATAAATAAATATGCAATGTGGTAAAATCTATATGTATTATTTATGAATATATATGCATAACTGAAAAAATATACATGCATTACTCATAAATATATATGCACAATCGGAAAATACATATTCTTCACTTTCATTTGACTTCCTCTTTTTCACATATTTTTACACATTTTGGTATTTTGGAGATGAAGGTTTTCTCGATGTTTTACATTTCAGAAGAGCAAACAGGCGACAAAATAGTTTTTTTCGACGAAATATTGCTGAAATATACGAATCCGCCGCTACCACAGTGTCGAAAAACCCATAAAACATGATGGTCAAACCCGTCCTTCACCGAAACTGCAAAACCAATGAACCATCGACTAAAATCTGACCCCTGTGATCGTTTCTGGTTAAGACTCGCCGGTAAAATACCATTACTGTCGTTGCCGGTCACCATCATGGCGAAAATCTACCGGATAAACCCTCCCTCCATCGAAAATTCACCGGGAAACGCTGGAACTGGCAAGTTTAATCGAAGCCACCAGCCGACCCATCGCCGAAAACAGCATCTCTTGGCTGAAAAAAACACCCAGAAAAATACAACCCCCCCAACCCCACTCAAAAAAAAAGAAGCTGAAAGTTGAAGAAAACAATATGAAAAAATAAAAAAAATCTTAGGAAATGTTATATTGAAGGAAACTACAATAGGGAAGTGACGTGAAAGTAGGGAAAAGTAAGAAAAAGAGGTGCAACAGTTGCGCTTATCAATAAAAGAGTCAAATATTGCTATTTTTGCTACAATTTGTAATTTTTGTAAACTATTGCTATTAATTATAATTAATGTCTTAAGATTGCTAGTTTATGTAATTTTTCCTTTGTTTTTATTTTTGTTATTACTGAAAACCTACAAACTTTAAATTATTAATTCGCCTCTGCATACACGCACACATATATGTTATTTTAAAGAAAAGAGATAAAAAAATATAAATATTTTCATTATTTTCGTTAATCTTCTCTTATTTTTTCTTAATTTATTGTTTTTTGTTTCTCCTTTCATCTCTTATTTATATGGAAAAAAGTAACTTCCTTCCTCTATTGTTTATTTAGATTTTTTGTCACCAAGCACTTTATATTTCACTAAATCAAAATTGAAATATTATTTATATGGAGAATTCAATGAGATACAATTCACAATATATCTGCACCTCATAAAAAATTAAGTCAAAATTCACGTATACTCGATTAAACATTTGTTTCGATCATTTTAATTTTTCATGTACAATCATTTATTCAAAGCTTAATTTTAATAATAGTTATTCTATTATATAAAACCATATCTTATATTTTATATTTTTTTGTTAATCAGGAATGCATAAATTTAAAGGAAATTTAAGTTACAGCTGATGCCAAGTTTGGCTCCAAAACGAAAGATTCATGATTGTTTATACATGAATTGATGGTTCTAATTGATTGAGTTCCTAGCATGTCTGCCCAAACAAGTGCTAGAGCAAACACCGGAGGAACTGCAAAAAGTTTAATTGTCCCAAAAACTTGCTTCTTCGTTGCTTCTTTTGCCAAGATATCTGCAATCTTGTTCTGCTCACGGTAGCAGTGGACTATTGCTGGGCTCCCTAGTTGTCTCAGCACACACCTGCAGGCATCCAAGAAGGGATCATAGTGTAAGTTCCCTTGTTTTAACATATGAATGACTTGTAATGAATCTATATTAATCTCAATGGGTACAAAGTTATGTTATTTTGCAAGTTTGAGGCCTTTGAGGAGGGCCATGAGCTCCATGTGGTTGTTGGTTGTTGTAGAGTAGGCTTTATGGAAGCCTAAAACCAGCCCCCCCTGCTGTTGCGAATTACACCCCCTATGCCCCCCGTTCTTAGATTTCCCAAGCATGAGCCATCAGAGTTTAGCTTAAATCTATCCTGTGGAGTGGGTTTCCAGTTAAGAAGAAGGAAGGTTGTGAGGGATTGGGAAATAGTAGAGCTACGAGAGAGGTGAGTGAATTCCGCAGCATCCCCATAGGCATTGTTAAAGGAAGGTGTTTGATTTGAGTTTTTGAATAGCGTTGCATTCCTGCAACTCCAAATTTCCCAAAGTACTTTTGTCAACAAACTTGCCTTTGGACCACTTGACGATAGTTTCAAGTAGATCCAGATCATTAGCTCGGTTGATGACATTGGTTATGGAGGGGACCCAGGGTGAGAGGGTTTTCCAAATATCCCTGTTGGTCTGGCAGTTCCAGAAGACATATATCTGATCTTCTCTGGGATTGTCGCATCTGCAACAAGCATTTTGAATGGGGGGAGAAATCCCAGGCTCCATTTTTCAGATATCAGACACTTTGATGTTGTGGTCATTTCTAGGAATGGGCCCCTGAATCAATCTGCAAAGGGGAGGGTTGTTAGGAACCCATTTATTAAACCAGAAATTCACCTTGTCCCCCTTATGGATGATCCAAAGAGAGGCATTTTTGCAAATTTTTAGGCCCTGGGTTATACATTTCCAAATTCTAGAACCCAATTGATTGGGCTAGCCTATGTTTTGCTTCTATTTGCTAGTGAGGAGGTTTGTCCAAAGGGTTTTTGGGTTGTGTAGTAATCTCCAGGCCAGGGCAGCGAGCATTGTTAGGTTTTTGTAGTCAGCTCTCTGGATGCCTAACCCCCCTTGGGCTTTGAGGTTGGTAGTCATCTTCCAACTAAGTAAGTGCATCTTCTTTTTGTTATCAGTGGTGCCCCAGATGAAATTCCTTTGTATCCTGTCAATATGCTTGGTAATGCATTTAGGGATGGCAATTTATTGCATCACATGATTGGGGATACTATTGAGAGTGGCTCTGGCAAGAGTGGTTCTAGCCGCTTGATTCAGGAACTTGGTCTTCCAACCTGCTAGCTTGGCTTTCATATTATCGAGGATGAATCTGAAGTCAGCTTTGGTGGGAGCTTTTTAAAAATTGAGAAAACCAAGGTACTTTCCAAAGGTGTCCCTGGCTTGGATATTTAGGTGGGAGGCTATGTTGTTAACAGTAAGGCTAGAGCAGTTCCTGGAGAAGAGGATTTTTGACTTGGTTCTGTTGATCCTTTGTCCAGAGAACGAGCTGAAGTTTTTCAAGGTTCTTTAGATGGTATCACAATTTTTTTGGTTGGCTTGGGCAAAAGGGGTGAGGTCATCTGCAAAGAATATGGGAAATCTTAGGTCATTTTCTGCTGATGGAAATAGGGTTCCAATTAAGGATGTCTACTTCGTAATCAATCCTTCCAAATAGCAGTTTCATGCTGAGAATGAAAAGGTAAAGGGAGAGGGGGTCTCTTTGTCTGATTCCCTGGAGGGGCTAAAGAATTTTGACTTGGAACCATTAGTAAGCACTGGATTGAAGAGGAGGAGAGGCAGGACATAGTGAGCTTAATGAGACCTGTGGGAAAGTTAAAGAAGTGAAGGGATCGAAAGCTTTCTCTAGATCGATTTTAAGGATCATGCTACCTTTGGTGCCTTTCATTTTTGCGAAGTGAGTGATGAATTCTTGGACAATGATGGCATTATCAGTGGCCCTTTATTGGTAAGGAAGCTAACTTGAGTAGGGCCAATGAGGTCAGGGAGGAGGGGTTTGATTCTATTTGCTATGATTTTGGTAATGATTTTGTATTGAGTATTGCAGAGGCCAATGGGTCGAAAGTTTTTTAGGGAGACGACATTGGGACTTGGGGATCAGACAAAGATAGGTACTGTTGACATCCTTATCCATTTTTGAATCAAAGAAGACTTTAGTACAGAAAGACATAAGTTGGGGGCTGATGGTGTTCCAGTACTTTTGGTAAAAGAGTGGGTGCACCCCGTCTGGGCCAGGGGCTTTATGGGAGTGGAACCCAAAGACTGCTTTCCTGACTTCTGAGAGGGTGGGGATAGAAGTTAGTCTAGCATAGCTGCTGGTAAGGATGGATCCCTTAGAAGAGGGGTTTGCTTGAGTTTTGAGTCTGGAAGAACTATATTCAGTGGAGTAGAGGTTGTTGTAGAAAGATTGGATGCAATTTTTAATGTCCATCTGATTTGCAATCCAATTACCAGTGAGATGGATTGGATGCAACTTTTATTGGACACTTGCAACATGCAATGAGATACTAGTTACCTAAAAAGTTTCAACTTCCCTCGGGTTTTCATATAATTTTATTTAATTAAAATTTATTCACAATAATTGTGAATAAGCAGAATTATACGTTATACTCAGAATCGCATAAGAAAATTATAGACATTAAATACAAATTCGTGTCTAATTAATTTATAATTTTATTTAATCGGAGAGTAGCCACAACACTTGTAATTGAATAAAAATTTTAAAGGCAAAGATCACATAAAGAAGTTTTAAATATTGAAATTGTGTTTAATTAAGCAAGATATAACAACTCTAGGACTCCTATTATTGAGTTGCATAGTAATTTAGGACAAGATATTGAATTCTATTTTGTAGTCGATCACCCACAAGAAATATAAATTAGAATTTAATAGTTAAGATGGAAATAGAATATTATGCTAGTAAATTAAATTCTCTCTCTATATATATATATAAAGATCGAATTGATGTGAAGACGAAGAAATTTAGAGCAAAATTAAATAAAATTGGGAAGAGGAATGCAGTCAAGAATTAATGAATCATGATTATGTGATGATTGAAAATCATTGGCTTTCTAAAACAAGCCTCGTGTCAATGTTACTTAAAATTTCATAATGTTATCTTTGTCAAGATCGCTATGGATCAACACATATATTAGAACGAAGGTAAGTGAGAGTAAAATTTTGTTTCTTAGATTTATACATGGATGATCTTACTCGCGTCCAATGATAAGGAAATGATACATAAAGTGATTAAAAAAAAATCTCTAAAAGATTTGATAGTACATTTGATAATGGTCATCCTTTAAGTCGTCTACCCAATTAGTCTCACAACTACATCATTGAGCGAGGATGTGAGGGTCTAATTCTAATGCAATTGCTTATCTTCCCCTTTAGTAACCAAGTGACAATTAGGTATACCTCTATTCTAACCGCAAATCATCTTTTAACAATTTGCCTCTAATCAATTAAATATATGATCTACTAAAATAGTGACATAAGCCAAACAAAATGAAAATAGGGTTTAGTTAATAAAATCAAATGAAGTCATTTACCACTTAATTATTATAACAAATTCAGTTTGTCAACAAGAAGTTTAGTTGATTAAATAAAATAATAAATTTGTCTCATATCTCAATTGAAATGTTTTGGCTATATTTTGATAGAATATTACTTCAATTGAAATGTTTTGGCTATATTTTAATAGCATATTACTTCAATTGAAATGTTTGGGCTATAATATAATAAATCTCAATTCTAGCCAATTTTTAACCCTACAAAATCTCCCCCTCTATTGGGCTATCTCAGCTTAATATCGCTGCCCAATTCTCCCAAAATACCCGCCCCGACCCGGCCCAAGTTCCATTTTTCTCATATTGATTAACCGGTAACCTAAACTCTCTCCAGTTTCCTCACTGTTGAGAAAAGGTAACATTCTTCCCTTTGTTTCAATGATTGTTACATATTGTACTGTAATGTTTGGATTAGATTGTATCATTTTTCATCTGAGTAATTGGTAAGGTATCGGAGGTCAATGTACGCTGAGGCTGAGTACTGTAGTCGCCGGCCCTTCCCTGTATCCTGCGCTTAGCGGGAGATTTAGTGTCATTTTTGTATAATGTCACGCATAAAGTAAAGTACCGGGTGTTGGGTTGTGTTGTATTGTATTGATGAATATGATATAATATTTGGACAGTCAATGTTCTGGGGCCAAACACTAAAGGGGTTGAATAGATTCAAATGTTTCAATGAATTGCCCTTATAAAAAAAGGTTCAACAAATTGCATGCTTCCAAGTAATAACTCGACCAAATTTTGTTTATCATAATCTGGTTGGGATATTTAAGTCTATGCATCAATATATGTTTGCCAGGCTTTCCTTTCTCCATTATTAGCTCTTTGCCACATTTCCTTTCAGGCGTCGATGAACATTGACTGTCCTAAGTTAATTCAGCTATAATGTATTGAATTGAAGAAAAAACGGTAGAAAAAAGACAGCATATCTAAACCTAGAGCATAAACCATCAATGATTTCTGAATACTTATTTCTGCAAGTTTAGTATGCTCATGCATTTGAGCTTATTATGGATGTATCCTTGGTTATAGTGTTGGGACGATGATGTTGGTGATTTTGTAGCATCGACATTCAATTGCTTGAGACAAAGCATGTAATAGGTGCAGTTGAACATTCTCGATTTGTACTTAACTTCTACATTGACCTGATTGCAGTTGCAAAAGGAACAGAGGTTTGTATATGCAGTTGATGTGAATGCCCATAAACTGCTAAATTTAGAGCCTCATACTTGGGAATTCATCTCTGAATTGAAACCCAAGGTTGGCTTAATTGAGCATTTGTCTCATGATCGAACTTTTGGTGACATAATGAGCACTGTACATGCTTGCAGAAAGTCAGGTCAGGATGCAACTACTTCAGATTTTGGAGATAGAAATCTCTACAATGGATCACATACGAATGCAAGTTACAGAAAATCAAAAGTTGCAGTTGTTGGTAGTGGGCCTGCAGGGTTGTTTGCTTCTCTTGTGCTTGCTGAATTTGGAGTAGATGTTACACTGATGGAAAGGGGAGAAGCAGTTGATAAAATGGGCCGTGACATTGGTGCTTTGGTTGTTCGACGGATATTGCAAGAGGAGAGCAAATTTTTCTTTGGGGAGTTTATATCCCGATTCACTTATTTCCTTCAAAGGTTTTTCCAGCTTCATGAGATTAATTTCTACAATTTGCCTCTGTTTTGAACTATTATTGAAGCACATGGCAGTATCTGTGAAATTAGAAATGTATAATGGGAAAATATTTTTAGGCAAGAGTACTCATGACTGATTTTGATCTTAATGATTTCAAAATACTGTCAAGAACTAATTTCGTTAGTGGAATGGCAGAACATGTACACGAGGCGAAAGCTGACTCTCGCTAGATCTGAACGTGAAAATTTTTGGCCAAGCTAGAATTTTTTTTGGGGTTTCATTGCATTCTGAATAATACTGGGTGTTAACTGCCGTAGTGCTTCCTGTTAGACCTGATTAAGATGCTATAGGATCTCCTTTGATTGTAACAGGACTAATATGTCTTCCGCTGCACGTAGATTTTCATCTATTTCAACCAATTGGAGTAAAAAATGGAGGAGATTGATTGTTAAAGTTGATGATATTTGAAGGGGAGTCTTGGCGTAACTGGTAAAGTTGATGCCATGTGACTAGGACTTCACGGGTTCGAGCTGTTCCAACAGCCTCTGCAGAGGTAAGGCTGCATCAAGACCCTTGTGGTCCTGCCCTTCCTCGGACCCTCGGACCCTGCACAATAGCGGGGGCTTAGTGCACTGGGCTGCCTTTAAATAGACAATATTTCCGGCTCTGTATTTCTTCCATATTTCATCTTCTCCTTACTCTTATGATGGAAATGATGTTGTGCAGGCCATATATTAAAATTCTCAACATTTACTTTTTACCTTGATGGATGTCAAATCGTAAATGGGATTCTGATCAAATCTGTAGTTCTGTACTTGCACTGTAAGATTTGAAAAAGAGATGTTTTAGTGCTTGATTTGAGCTTCTGCTTTCAGTGATTTAGATATGTATACAGTTTCATCATCCTACTGGTTAATAAGGTCAAATAGATTGTACGATGTTACAACCATTGGCTCTCGTTAGCTACTTATTTACGTAGGACTTATGTGGGACAGGGTGGTGCAGGTACTTGGAGCTACGGGAAGCTAGTTACTTGAATTGGCAGAAACAGCAGTAGAGTTTTGGCAGTAAGTTACTTAATCCTGGAAAATTGTACTTTTGATTTCTTACCTAAGAATTTATTTCTCTAAACACGTGTTGATTTTTTCAGTTATCCTTGTCTTCACCTTTGATCTTGGTTTCCAGGTTTTGGAAACATTGGTGCGATTTGGAGCTCCACCAAAAATTTTGGTTGATGGAAAAACTCATCTGGGAACTGATAAATTGATTCCACTTCTTCAAGATTTCGGCGTTACCTTGAAGAGTTGGGTGTAAGTAATTTATAACTTATGCCTCTTAGGAAAGAAATGTGAAAGTTTTCGAGTTATCAAGAACTTCTGTTTTGTTGCTGATATGGTCAGGTCGCCATCAGGTTTGGAACAAGAGTAGACGATTTACTTGTCAAGGATAAACATGTGGTGGGAGTCAAAGTTTCTGATTCAAGAGAGAACCGCTCACCCTCCACCAGCCAGCAGTTGGGCTATGATGCAATGGTTCTTGCAGTAGGGCATTCTGCAGGTGATACATGTCAGCTGCTTCGTCCTCATGGGGTCAGCCTGGTTGAAAAGGATTTTTCTGTGCGCTCCTGTCCATATTAAATATTTATGTTAGTTTATATCTTTTTCTTTACAACAACAACAACAACAACAACAAACCCAGTGTATTCCCACCTGGTGGGGTCTGGGGGGTAAGATGTACGCAGTCCATACCTCTACCTCTAAAGAAGTAGAAAGGCTGTTTCCGATAGACCCCCGGCACAAGATACCACACAAGTCCAAAGCAAAACACCAAACGAGGTTACAAGAATACATAACATAAATACGGCTGCCAAAAGTAAAAGTGAAAGTGAAAGTAAAGTAACAGTAAAAGAAAAAGAAAACAGAGGAGAGCACCCAGATTCGTACTAAAACCAGGGACACGGAAACATAACCAGGATACTACCCCCAGCAAGTAATTCCCTACACAAGCGACCCATACTGGCCCTAGTCCTCTAGTCCTCTATTCCTCTGCCCTAATTCGCATCCTCCAGACCTTCCTATCTAGGGTCATGTCCTCGGTGAGCTGTAACTGCTCCATGTCCCGCCTAATCACCTCACCCCAGTACTTCTTCGGCCTACCCCTACCCCGCCTAAAACCATCCAACGCTAGCCTTTCACACCTACGAACCGGGGCATCCATGCCCCTCCTCTTCACGTGACCGAACCAGCTCAATCGGACTTCCCGCATCTTGCACTCCACCGGGGTCACACCAGCCTTCTCCCTGATAGTCTCGTTCCGAACTCTATCCCCTCTAGTCAGCCCACACATCCAGCGCAACATCCGCATCTCTGCCACCTTTATTTTTTGGATGTGAGACTTCTTAACTGGCCAACACTCCGCTCCATACAACATGGCCGGACGGACTACCACCTTGTAGAATTTGCCTTTAAGCTTGGGCGGCACCTTCTTATCGCACAACACCCCCGACGCGAGCTTCCACTTCATCCATCCCGCCCCAATACGGTGCGAGACATCCTCGTCAATGTCCCCGTTACCCTGGATCACAGACCCGAGATACTTGTAACTATCCCTCTTACATACCACCTGTGATTCCAGCTTCACTACCACCTCATCCTCCAGCCTCACGTCATTAAACTTGCATTCCAAATACTCTGTCTTGCTTCTGCTCAACCTGAACCCTTTAGACTCAAGAGTTTGTCTCCACACCTCTAGTTTATCATTCACACCCCCTCGAGTCTCATCAATCAGAACTATATCGTCTGCGAATAGCATACACCACGGCAGCTCCCCTTGAATCCGCCGCGTCAACACATCCATCACCAAGGCAAACAAAAAGGGGCTAAGAGTAGATCCCTGATGCAATCCTGTCAAGACGGTGAAATGCTCTGAGTCTCCTCCCGCCGTCCTCACCTGGGTTTTCGCTCCCTCATACATGTCCTTAATTGCTCTGATATATGCCTGCGGGACTCCACTCACCTCCAAGCACCTCCAAAGCACTCCAGGTCGATAAACACCATGTGCAGGTCCTTCTTCCTTTCCCTATACTGCTCCACCAGCCTCCGCACCAGGTGGATTGCCTCTGTCGTCGAGCGGCCAGGCATAAACCCAAACTGGTTTTCCGAGATAGAGAAAATCCGTCTCAACCTCACCTCGACCACTCTCTCCCAAATCTTCATAGAGTGACTCAATAACTTAATCCCTCTATAGTTATTGCAACTCTGGATGTCCTCCTTATTCTTATATAGAGGGATCATGGTGCTCCACCTCCAAGCCTCGGGCATCTTTGCCGTTTTGAAGATTTCGTTGAACAATCCAGTCAACCACCTTACACCAGCCTCTCCAACGAACTTCCAAAACTCCACCGGTATCTCATCCGGCCCCGTCGCCCTATCCCTTCGCATCCTGCGAACAGCCTCTCTAACCTCTTCTACCAGTATCTCATCCGGCCCCGTCGCCCTTTCCATTTATAATTTTTATATCTTATGTAAAGTGTACATTTGTTTATAGCTTTATGGCTGGATTGCTGGTTTATATTTTCCTATGCCAACAATAACAACATACCCAGTGAAATCTCACAAGTGGGGTTTGGGGAGGATAGAGTTTACATAGACCTTACCCCTACCTTGGTGCCGGTAGAGAGGCGGTTTTCGGTAGACCCTTGGCTCAAGGAAAGCAACAACACAACATTTATGGAAACATAAGCAGTAATAGTAACAACAACAGGATAGTAAGAAAACCCAGGTATAAGAGACATCAAGTGGTACAATTTCAAAAAGAGACATCAAGTAGTAATAGAAAACTAAACATGAAAAATAGGGAAATAATAAACATGCCGAAAATAATACTAATACTCTAGTAGGAAAAGGAGGGATGGCCTTGGCTCAGCGGTAAGCTTGCTTGCCGTGGTGTGCCTAGGTCGGGGGTTCGAAACGTCCCATCAGCAAAGCTGGGGTGAGGACGCGTAGGTAAGGCCAAGTGGTCCCCCCCTCCCCGACACCTACGGAGTAGGTATGAACCGGGTCGTCCCTTACTCTAGTAGGAAAAGCAAGAGGTGAAGCTATCTACTACCAGCCTTCTACCTGAATCCTTGATCTTTGTATCCTCCTATCAAGGGTCTTGTCCTCGGTAAGCTGAAGGCTTGCCATGTCTTTGCCCAATCACTTCTCCCCAATACTTCTTTGGCGTACCTCTACCTCTCCTCAGGCCCTCCATTGTAAACCCCTGACACCTCCTTTGGGGCGTCTGTGCAGCTCCTCCTAACAAGGCATTAGATGTCTTTCCAGGCAAAGACAACAATAGGGAGGCTTATTGGGGAGGGTTTACTAACTGGTATGCTGGTGATCTTACCACAGCAGGAAAGTTAATTTATTACATTTGTGGCGAGAATTAGCAGTATTATCCAGAATTTGGTATTGTAAATTATATTGAGAAGCGTTAACATCTAAGGTCGATATGATTATATAACTTTAGTCCTTCGAGAATGAATAAATAGGTAGCGTTTTAAACAAATATTTGATCATAATAGGACCTCATACAAAAACTTGGATGTGCGCAATTGGCCTCCCATATGGGAAGTAAAGATTTTACAAAAAAATTTGGATGTGCTCAACGCGACCCCTTATGAGAAGTAAGATTTTAGGTGTCTACATTAATTCGTCAGTCCAGTTGGATTAACTTCACTGGTGGAGTTTAATCTACAATGGGGTTAGCGGAAGTAAGGAGACGTCTGAAATGTATTCATCTTTATATTGTTATCTAAACCCCATTTCTGTCAACAATTTGTTTCCTTTTTCCTTTATTTTGAGAAGTCAACTAAGAAATCAAAATTCCGTGGACTGCTTGGTAGTGCATGCTGGGGTTGCAGTCCTGCCTTTGCATGTGTTGTGTGTGAGCTTTCCCTTTGTTTTGTCCTTGATGTCTTTGGTTCGTTCGTATTGACTCTTTTGGTATCAATTTTTACTATAATCTCATTGCTATTCCTTCACACGCGTAGATACAATCAATCTCCTGATAACACGTATTAATTGTAGGTTGGCCTGCGGGTTGAGCATCCTCAAGAATTAATAAACGGCATACAGGTTTGTTACTGAACACAATCAATCATTTATTTATTTGTGACAAGTGTATTAGCTTTTTCCTGCTGTATCATGACGAGGAGTGTCTTAGTTGAAAGCTGAACCCATTTATTATATTGATTACGCTAACATAGTGTTAGAGGATCTTACTAGATAGTATCAATAGTTGTCCTCGGGGTACATTTATATGTGCTATTTAACAATTCCCCTCTGCGCTTCAGAGTTGCTCTTGGTCTTCCCAAGCTATTTCAGTTTCCTTGAGCATTTACATTTGTTGTATTTTCCTCTCTAAGTTCAATTATATCTCGGAATTTAACTTGAAAATAATTTGTGTTTTTGGTCAAATTATATTCAGTATTCTGGATTGGCTAATGAAGTTCATAGTGGACGCGGGAAAGTGCCTGTTGCGGATTACAAGGTTGTTGAATATGTGAATACAGACGGTATCGCTTTGCCTTCAAATTCTGCACCAAGAAATCGCAGTTGTTACTCCTTTTGCATGTGTCCTGGTGGGCAGGTACAACAACTGCTCTTGTTCGTAATTGCTTATGAAATATTATGATTGATCTGACATTTGCGTATGCTTTTCCAACTTTCTAATTCTATTATTCCCTCTCGTGCAACATAAACCCAATCTGCTTTCTCAATTTGTTGCCATGTTTTGTTCACTGCAGTATTTCCTTTTTCGTAACTACTTTGATTTGCTGCACTTGGGCCGAGGGTCTAGCGGAAACAACCTTTCTACCTCCACGAGGTAGGGGTAAGTTTTCGTATATCCTACCCTTCCTAAACCCAACTTGTGGGATAACACTGGGTATGTTGTTGTGCACCATCAATCCAATGGTTTGAACTTCTCGTTCATGATAGACATTGTAGATGAGTGATGGCAACATCTAGAAATGTTTTTATGCTTATGTTAAGTTGGTGATATCTGGAAGACATATCTTTTTTATTGGCTTCAAGTGTCGATTTCGAAATAATTTACTTGACAAGATTTTGGCAGGTAGTTTTAACCAGTACAAATCCATCGGAGCTCTGTGTCAGTGGCATGTCCTTTTCCCGACAGTCATCTAAATGTGCGAATGCTGCACTTGTTGTTACAATCTCGTCAAAAGATTTTGCTGCTTTGGACTTGCACATACCTCTCGCTGGTGTTGAATTTCAGGTACTACTTATAAGCATCCACACTGGCTGCATAGATTTTTTGAAATTGGCAACGAGTTATATTCATCAGTACCCTAAACAGGCCTGGTATATCATATCTACCGATACAGCCTTGAACAAAACTTACAAAGAGGCGAAGAAGTCTAGTAATGATTCAACATCATCAACTAACTGTTCTTTACACCAAAAATAAAGAAGAGAAATGCAGGAGCTCTTGATCTTCTGGATTGAACTGGTTCTGCCTTCAAAACATCTTGCATTTCTCGCTTTCCACACTGGCTGCATAGATCGAAACCATTAGATTGTACAAAGAAACAAGTATAAGCTAGAGAGTTTTTGTCTTCAAGAACCTAGCTCAATCCGTTGTTTCTTCCATGGTAATTGTTGAATTACCCATAGGCCCTAGTACGTAGGTACATTTATTGTTTGTCAATATTTTACTTGCAAGTATTTCATCTCGACTGTATGATTTCAGAGGATGTTTGAACGAAGGGCAGCTGCAATGGGCGAAGGCAATTTTGTAGTACCTGATTGCAGACAAGAGGTCTACCTAAACAATAAAGAGGCAACTTTGTTGCAACTTTTAGTTTCTTCCTCATTGCAGACAAGAACTAGTTCCCCAGTCCAGATCTCGCGAAGTGCTGACCCTTGCGAGTGCACGTCCTTAAGAGGGCTTTACCCTATTGGAGAAGGCGCAGGTTATTCTGGCGGTATAGTAAGTGCAGCTGTTGGTGGCATGTATAGCGGCTTTGCATTGGCGAAATGTTTAGGTCTTTTTCATGGCAGCATCGAGTTAATTTTAGGGAAGGCTCAGAGTGCTGGAGTGGCAAAATACTGACAGCATTGTGTTTCATTACTATGTAAATCATAGGCTGCTCATTGTTGATCTAGCAACTCTTCACATATAGTTCGTTGCGATCAAAGATGAGAGACGAATCCAGGATTTAGAGTAGTGTGTAGGTTCTAAATGAATTTTTTATTGAGTTTCGTCGAACCCGTAACTATCATTATGATCCTGTCCCTGTAAACACACACTTCAATCATATTGTTGATTTGTGGACATTATGTAATGACAAGAAACGATACAATTCGTACTACTACAACAACATGACAATAAGTAGTAAAACTAAGAGAATTTAACAATACAAATCAAGAACTCTCTGGGTAGCCTCCTTGAAACTTTTGTGTTGTGTGTTCTTTGATTGAATCCAAATGCGTTCTCCTCTCTTTTCTTCGCGTTTAGGTGTATTTATAGCCCCCAACTCTCAGGTGAGTTTTCCCGCTCAAAGTAGGACGTAGAGAGAGCGCCGCTTCGCGTCACCCATTTGGTGGATTGGGCAGTGCGTGGCAGGCCGCCTACTTCAAGGCCATTTCGCGTAGCTGAAATGGACGCGAAGTGGAGGCAGCACGTCGTTGACGGACCATGCACAAAACAACACAATTTCGCGTCCTTGTTTCTTCCTCCAATGTAGCTATTGTGTATCCTCATTTAGCATCCCAAAGCAGCTCCAATGGTCTCCTACAATATCTCATCACAAGCATTAATTAAACCATACATCACATAAAAGCTACACCCAATCCAATATGAGGCTAAATATGCACATCACCAACACAAAATCATGCATAAAGTTCTCAAAACTAAGCTAAAGCTAAACGCACGTCGAACATGACACTTAGATGCATAAATACACCTAATTGAATCAGGGCCTAAGACCAATTGTCTGATTGACACCAACCAAGTTTTAAAAAGTAAAGGAAATTTTAAAACTTTGTAGTTTAAAAATAAGCTATAGATATTTATGTGTCGTAATCATGTCATGGTGGTAAAATTAAGAAGTTCAAAGGCAAATTGTTTCTACATAAAAAAAAAAAAAAAAAAAAAAAAAAAAAAAAAAAAACGAGCAGTCTGATGCACTAAAACTATCGATATACGCGGTGTCCGTGGAAGGACCCCACCACAAGGGTGTATCGTACGCAGCCTTACCTTGCATTTCTGCCAAAGGCTGTTTCCCAGGCTTGAACCGTGACCTCCTGGTCACATAAAAAAGCATGACATTTTATTATTTTTTGGACATACTAAAAAAAGTAACACATCACTCATTTTTATTACATTGGTATTCAATTTTCTATACTCGCTGCGACTTCATTACACATGTTAAGTCTGGATGCGTATTATCTTTTCTTTTAGCAATGTAATAAAAATGAGTGTGATTAATTTTTAACGAAGTCTTGTTATTTTCTAATCTAAATTGAAAGATTTTTTTTTAATTATTATTATTATTTAAAAAAAAAAAATAGTGTGATTAATTTTAGTCAAAAATATGATGCAGATCCAATAAAAATGGAAGGCATAATACATAAAACAAGACCTTTTAACTTGACACGAAATTATAATTATTCCCTTTAACCTTGTCAGTGCACAAGCATACCCTTTAACTATATAAAAGCTGAACACAAAAAAAACACTCCAATTCTGCAACTTACACGCGTGAAACTCAATCGCTCCCACGTGGATTATGGATTAGTAATTCACTCGGATGCTGCCACCTAATAAAAAAGACACATTATAACTATGGCCTTTAACTTTGCCGGTGAACAAGTAAGCCCTTTCACTATACAAAAGCAGAACAAAACAACACTTCAATTCTAACTCCGACGAGCGTGATTTTGAATGTGGAATAGAAGTATTTTTTTTGTTTAGCATTTATATAGTTAAAGGGCCTACTTGTATACCGGTAAAGTTAAAAGGTCATAGTTATAATTTGGTGTCAAGTATGAGTTTAGTTTCCATAAAATAAGACGAGAACATTGTATCGAAAAATAATTGCGTGGTCTTTATTACAACTATTTTATGGTCTGGATGTATTAAGTAATACTAGTTTTGTTTTTAAAAAGTACATTTTAAAATATTAAAATTGAGTGTGTAGTAGTTATCCCATTTTTTCATCAATACTCACTCACCCTCCTCACTACTTTGTGTTTCTTAGCTCTATACCATTTTTTCATCAACACTGCTCTCCTCACTACTTTTATCATCATACTTAGGTGAATTATTAAACACTCCAATTGAAGAGCAGGTACTAAAATTCCATTCCAGATTGGTGTATAGAGTGATTCCCAGCTCTAGCCCACCTATTATTCTCCGGAGCTTGGCTCAGATTATTCTCTAGGTGAGTGCCGATTTATATTTCAAAATGTGTTAGGTTTAGAGGCTAAAAAAATGTTTTCTTCCACAGTAGAAATTTAGGATTTCATCAGTGCTGAATCATAGGTGCAATCTAAGTTTGGGCCTTCTCTTTGTAGATGGTTTCAACAAAATTTGTTTGGGGTTTCAAGAAATTTCAAAAACTAGATAAGAATATTTTAATACATCCCAGATTAATTTGTGTTTTTTGCAAACAAGTATAAGTTTTGACTGTTGTTGATTAATAATATACTAACACTTGGCTGTTGTTTGTGTATTTTGCAAACAAATATAAATTTGACACTGTTATTGATTAATAATTATACAGCACTGGGTGGTTGTTGTATACAGCATGTCTGGAAAAGAACCTATGAAGGAAGACTCAGAGGAGTCACCAATGTCAATATCTGAAGAAAAGGAGCCATCACCGATGTCCGAGGAAGCAGAATCGTCTACAAGGACAATGCCTCAAGGTTTCTTGCCGCAGCCTCCTCCTCCTCAGATACCATCCCCCGTCCCAAGATACATTCGTGGGAACCCATCAGCTTTTGGGTACATAAATTTTATAACTTGCTTTTAAAGACTCGATCTAAAATGATTAATAATATTGAACTGGAATGAGCTCAAGCGTCGGAATATATGACTCATTTCACCAATCCCAAACTGGTTTGAAGTGAGGTATAGTTTGATTAATTTATTGAATCTAGTTAGAGATTACAAATAGGAATTAGATCTCCATTAACGTTGTCTTTTAGTCCCTAAAGCTCAAATTCTGCACTTTGGTTTAACTCCCTTTTGTCCCCGAGGAATTGTCCAATTTCTTAGAAGGTGGTTTCTACGCAGACATCTCTACATCAGGGGTCCTGATGGTCCATTAGATGATGCAATGGTTAAAAGATTACGTTTGACCACCGTGTGCCCGACATCTTTGGCATGGATAATTTATCTTTCGGCTGTGAAGAAAGCAAAACCTCCACTTCCAGTTTGAGACATTTGTTATCACTGATGACACAGGTAGCTTGACTAATGATTTACTAATATCAGTAAATATGTCAAAGAAGTTCTGACAACTCTTCTCTTATCTTTTTTTACAGAACCGCGTTTTTGTATGGATAGAAGAGTCTTCAAAAGTCTAGAAGAATTCATCAACATCAAAAAAAGTTTGTCGATGGAGCCAAGGCAAAAAGAGGTGCATTGCCCCACTGCCCAAGATTCGTGGAGTGCAACCTGCACCTCTTTTGCCTTGGCTCCATCGACAAACTTTTTTTGATGTTGATGAATTCTTCTAGACTTTTGAAGACTCTTCTATCCATACAAAAATGCGGTTCTGTAAAAAAAGATAAGAGAAGAGTTGTCAGAACTTCTTTGACATATTTACTGATATTAGTAAATCATTAGTCAAGCTACCTGTGTCATCAGTGATAACAGATGTCTCAAACTGGAAGTGGAGTTTTGCTTTCTTCACAGCCGAAAGATAAATTATCCATGCCAAAGATGTCGGGCACACGGTCGTCAAACGTAATCTTTTAACCATTGCATCATCTAATGGACCATTAGGACCCTTGATGTAGAGATGCCTGCGTAGAAACCACCTTCTAAGAAATTGGACAATTCCTCGGGGACAAGAGGGAGTTAAACCAAAGTGCAGAATTTGAGCTTTAGGGACTAAAAGACAACGTTAATGAAGATCTAATTCCTATTTGTAATCTCTAACTGGATTCAATAAATTAATCAAACTATACCTCACTTCAAACCAGTTTGGGATTGGTGAAATGAGTCATATATTCCGACGCTTGAGCTCATTCCAGTTCAATATTATTAATCATTTTAGATCGAGTCTTTAAAAGCAAGTTATAAAATTTATGTACCCAAAAGCTGATGGGACTGGAGGCGGAGGTGGGGGAGGTCGGTTCCCACGAATGTATCTTGGGACGGGGGATGGTATCTGAGGAGGAGGAGGAGGCTGCGGCAAAAAACCTTGAGGCATTGTCCTTGTAGATGATTCCGCTTCCTCGGACATCGGTGATGGCTCCTTTTCTTCAGATATTGACATTGGTGACTCCTCTGAGTCATCCTTCATAGGTTCTTTTCCAGACATGATGTATACAACAACCACCACCACCCAGTGTTGTATAATTATTAATCAATAACAGTGTCAAATTTATATTTGTTTGCAAAATACACAAACAACAACAACAGCCAAGTGTTAGTATATTATTAATCAACAACAGTCAAAACTTATACTTGTTTGCAAAAAACACAAATTAATCTGGGATGTATTAAAATATTCTTATCTAGTTTTTGAAATTTCTTGAAACCCAAACAAATTTTGTTGAAACCATCTACAAAGAGAAGGCCCAAACTTAGGTTGCACCTAGGATTCAGCACTGATGAAATCCTAAATTTCTACTGTGGAAGAAAACATTTTTTTAGCCTCTAAACCTAACACATTTTGAAATATAAATCGGCACTCACCTAGATAATAATCTGAGCCAAGCTCCGGAGAATAATAGGTGGGCTAGAGCTGGGAATCACTCTATACACCAATCTGGAATGGAATTTTAGTACCTGCTCTTCAATTTGAGTGTTTAATAATTCACCTAAGTATGATGATAAAAGTAGTGAGGAGAGTCAGTGTTGATGAAAAAATGGTATAGAGCTAAGAAACACAAAGTAGTGAGGAGGGTGAGTGAGTATTGATGAAAAAATGGGATAACTACTACACACTCAATTTTAATATTTTAAAATGTACTTTTTAAAAACAAAACTAGTATTACTTAATACATCCAGACCATAAAATAGTTGTAATAAAGACCACGCAATTATTTTTCGATACAATGTTCTCGTCTTATTTTATGGAAACTAAACTCATACTTGACACCAAATTATAACTATGACCTTTTAACTTTACCGGTGTACAAGTAGGCCCTTTAACTATATAAAGGCTAAACAAAAAAAATACTTCTATTCCACATTCAAAATCACGCTCGTCGGAGTTAGAATTGAAGTGTTGTTTTGTTCTACTTTTGTATAGTGAAAGGGCCTACTTGTTCACCGGCAAAGTTGCCTCTTTATTGTTTAGGTAGACCTCTTGTCTGCAATCAGGTACTACAAAATTGCCTTCGCCCATTGCAGCTGCCCTTCGTTCAAACATCCTCTGAAATCATATAGTCGAGATGAAAATACTTGCAAGTAAAATATTGAAAAACAATAAATGTACCTACGTACTAGAGCCTATGGGTAATTCAACAATTACCATGGAAGAAACAACTGATTGAGCTAGGTTCTTGAAGACAAAAACTCTCTAGCTTATACTTGTTTCTTTGTACAATCTAATGGTTTCGATCTATGCAGCCAGTGTGGAAAGCGAGAAATGCAAGATGTTTTGAAGGCAGAACCAGTTCAATCCAGAAGATCAAGAGCTCCTGCATTTCTCTTCTTTATTTTTGGTGTAAAGAACAGTTAGTTGATGATGTTGAATCATTACTAGACCTCTTCGCCTCTTTGTAAGTTTTGTTCAAGGCTGTATCGGTAGATATGATATACCAGGCCTGTTTAGGGTACTGATGAATATAACTCGTTGCCAATTTCAAAAAATCTATGCAGCCAGTGTGGATGCTTATAAGTAGTACCTGAAATTCAACACCAGCGAGAGGTATGTGCAAGTCCAAAGCAGCAAAATCTTTTGACGAGACTGTAACAACAAGTGCAGCATTCGCCCATTTAGATGACTGTCGGGAAAAGGACATGCCACTGACACAGAGCTCCGATGGATTTGTACTGGTTAAAACTACCTGCCAAAATCTTGTCAAGTAAATTTTTCGAAATCGACACTTGAAGCCAATAAAAAAGATATGTCTTCCAGATATCACCAACTTAACATAAGCATAAAAACATTTCTAGATGTTGCCATCACTCATCTACAATGTCTATCATGAACGAGAAGTTCAAACCATTGGATTGATGGTGCACAACAACATACCCAGTGTTATCCCACAAGTTGGGTTTCGGAAGGGTAGGATATACGAAGACTTACCCCTACCTCGTGGAGGTAGAAAGGTTGTTTCCGCTAGACCCTCGGCCCAAGTGCAGCAAATCAAAGTAGTTACGAAAAAGGAAATACTGCAGTGAACAAAACATGGCAACAAATTGAGAAAGCAGATTGGGTTTATGTTGCACGAGAGGGAATAATAGAATTAGAAAGTTGGAAAAGCATACGCAAATGTCAGATCAATCATAATATTTCATAAGCAATTACGAACAAGAGCAGTTGTTGTACCTGCCCACCAGGACACATGCAAAAGGAATAACAACTGCGATTTCTTGGTGCAGAATTTGAAGGCAAAGCGATACCGTCTGTATTCACATATTCAACAACCTTGTAATCCGCAACAGGCACTTTCCCGCGTCCACTTTGAACTTCATTAGCCAATCCAGAATACTGAATATAATTTGACCAAAAACACAAATTATTTTCAAGTTAAATTCCGAGATATAATTGAACTTAGAGAGGAAAATACAACAAATGTAAATGCTCAAGGAAACTGAAATAGCTTGGGAAGACCAAGAGCAACTCTGAAGCGCAGAGGGGAATTGTTAAATAGCACATATAAATGTACCCCGAGGACAGCAATTGATACTATCTAGTAAGATCCTCTAACACTATGTTAGCGTAATCAATATAATAAATGGGTTCAGCTTTCAACTAAGACACTCCTCGTCATGATACAGCAGGAAAAAGCTAATACACTCTGTCACAAATAAATAAATGATTGATTGTGTTCAGTAACAAACCTGTATGCCGTTTATTAATTCTTGAGGATGCTCAACCCGCAGGCCAACCTACAATTAATACGTGTTATCAGGAGATTGATTGTATCTACGCGTGTGAAGGAATAGCAATGAGATAATAGTAAAAATTGATACCAAAAGAGTCAATACGAACGAACCAAAGACATCAAGGACAAAACAAAGGGAAAGCTCACACACAACACATGCAAAGGCAGGACTGCAACCCCAGCATGCGCTACCAAGCAGTCCACGGAATTTTGATTTCTTAGTTGACTTCTCAAAATAAAGGAAAAAGGAAACAAATTGTTGACAGAAATGGGGTTTAGATAACAATATAAAGATGAATACATTTCAGACGTCTCCTTACTTCCGCTAACCCCATTGTAGATTAAACTCCACCAGTGAAGTTAATCCAACTGGACTGACGAATTAATGTAGACACCTAAAATCTTACTTCTCATAAGGGGTCGCGTTGAGCACATCCAAATTTTTTTGTAAAATCTTTACTTCCCATATGGGAGGCCAATTGCACACATCCAAGTTTTTGTATGAGGTCCTATTATGATCAAATATTTGTTTAAAACGCTACCTATTTATTCATTCTCGAAGGACTAAAGTTATATAATCATATCGACCTTAGATGTTGACGCTTCTCAATATAATTTACAATACCAAATTCTGGATAATACTGCTAATTCTCGCCACAAATGTAATAAATTAACTTTCCTGCTGTGGTAAGATCACCAGCATACCAGTTAGTAAACCCTCCCCAATAAGCCTCCCTATTGTTGTCTTTGCCTGGAAAGACATCTAATGCCTTGTTAGGAGGAGCTGCACAGACGCCCCAAAGGAGGTGTCAGGGGTTTACAATGGAGGGCCTGAGGAGAGGTAGAGGTACGCCAAAGAAGTATTGGGGAGAAGTGATTGGGCAAAGACATGGCAAGCCTTCAGCTTACCGAGGACAAGACCCTTGATAGGAGGATACAAAGATCAAGGATTCAGGTAGAAGGCTGGTAGTAGATAGCTTCACCTCTTGCTTTTCCTACTAGAGTAAGGGACGACCCGGTTCATACCTACTCCGTAGGTGTCGGGGAGGGGGGGACCACCTGGCCTTACCTACACGTCCTCACCCCAACTTTGCTGATGGGATGTTTCGAACCCCCGACCTAGGCACACCACGGCAAGCAAGCTTACCGCTGAGCCAAGGCCATCCCTCCTTTTCCTACTAGAGTATTAGTATTATTTTCGGCATGTTTATTATTTCCCTATTTTCATGTTTAGTTTTCTATTACTACTTGATGTCTCTTTTTGAAATTGTACCACTTGATGTCTCTTATAGCTGGGTTTTCTTACTATCCTGTTGTTGTTACTGTTACTGCTTATGTTTCCATAAATGTTGTGTTGTTGCTTTCCTTGAGCCAAGGGTCTACCGAAAACCGCCTCTCTACCGGCACCAAGGTAGGGGTAAGGTCTATGTAAACTCTATCCTCCCCAAACCCCACTTGTGAGATTTCACTGGGTATGTTGTTATTGTTGGCATAGGAAAATATAAACCAGCAATCCATCCATAAAGCTATAAACAAATGTACACTTTACATAAGATATAAAAATTATAAATGGAAAGAAAAAGATATAAACTAACATAAATATTTAATATGGACAGGAGCGCACAGAAAAATCCTTTTCAACCAGGCTGACCCCATGAGGACGAAGCAGCTGACATGTATCACCTGCAGAATGCCCTACTGCAAGAACCATTGCAACATACCCCAACTGCTGGCTGGTGGAGGGTGAGCGGTTCTCTCTTGAATCAGAAACTTTGACTCCCACCACATGTTTATCCTTGACAAGTAAATCGTCTACTCTTGTTCCAAACCTGATGGCGACCTGACCATATCAGCAACAAAACAGAAGTTCTTGATAACTCGAAAACTTTCACATTTCTTTCCTAAGAGGCATAAGTTATAAATTACTTACACCCAGCTCTTCAAGGTAACGCCGAAATCTTGAAGAAGTGGAATCAATTTATCAGTTCCCAGATGAGTTTTTCCATCAACCAAAATTTTTGGTGGAGCTCCAAATCGCACCAATGTTTCCAAAACCTGGAAACCAAGATCAAAGGTGAAGACAAGGATAACTGAAAAAATCAACACGTGTTTAGAGAAATAAATTCTTAGGTAAGAAATCAAAAGTACAATTTTCCAGGATTAAGTAACTTACTGCCAAAACTCTACTGCTGTTTCTGCCAATTCAAGTAACTAGCTTCCCGTAGCTCCAAGCACCTGCATCACCCTGTCCCACATAAGTCCTACGTAAATAAGTAGCTAACGAGAGCCAATGGTTGTAACATCGTACAATCTATTTGACCTTATAAACCAGTAGGATGATGAAACTGTATACATATCTAAATCACTGAAAGCAGAAGCTCAAATCAAGCACTAAAACATCTCTTTTTCAAATCTTACAGTGCAAGTACAGAACTACAGATTTGATCAGAATCCCATTTACGATTTGACATCCATCAAGGTAAAAAGTAAATGTTGAGAATTTTAATATATGGCCTGCACAACATCATTTCCATCATAAGAGTAAGGAGAAGATGAAATATGGAAGAAATACAGAGCCGGAAATATTGTCTATTTAAAGGCAGCCCAGTGCACTAAGCCCCCGCTATTGTGCAGGGTCCGAGGGTCCGAGGAAGGGCAGGACCACAAGGGTCTTGATGCAGCCTTACCTCTGCAGAGGCTGTTGGAACAGCTCGAACCCGTGAAGTCCTAGTCACATGGCATCAACTTCACCAGTTACGCCAAGACTCCCCTTCAAATATCATCAACTTTAACAATCAATCTCCTCCATTTTTTACTCCAATTGGTTGAAATAGATGAAAATCTACGTGCAGCGGAAGACAATATTAGTCCTGTTACAATCAAAGGAGATCCTATAGCATCTTAATCAGGTCTAACAGGAAGCACTACGGCAGTTAACACCCAGTATTATTCAGAATGCAATGAAACCCCAAAAAAAATTCTAGCTTGGCCAAAAATTTTCACGTCCAGATCTAGCGAGAGTCAGCTTTCGCCTCGTGTACATGTTCTGCCATTCCACTAACGAAATTAGTTCTTGACAGTATTTTGAAATCATTAAGATCAAAATCAGTCATGAGTACTCTTGCCTAAAAATATTTTCCCATTATACATTTCTAATTTCACAGATACTGCCATGTGCTTCAATAATAGTTCAAAACAGAGGCAAATTGTAGAAATTAATCTCATGAAGCTGGAAAAACCTTTGAAGGAAATAAGTGAATCGGGATATAACCTCCCCAAAGAAAAAGTTGCTCTCCTCTTGCAATATCCGTCGAACAACCAAAGCACCAATGTCACGGCCCATTTTATCAACTGCTTCTCCCCTTTCCATCAGTGTAACATCTACTCCAAATTCAGCAAGCACAAGAGAAGCAAACAACCCTGCAGGCCCACTACCAACAACTGCAACTTTTGATTTTCTGTAACTTGCATTCGTATGTGATCCATTGTAGAGATTTCTATCTCCAAAATCTGAAGTAGTTGCATCCTGACCTGACTTTCTGCAAGCATGTACAGTGCTCATTATGTCACCAAAAGTTCGATCATGAAACAAATGCTCAATTAAGCCAACCTTGGGTTTCAATTCAGAGATGAATTCCCAAGTATGAGGCTCTAAATTTAGCAGTTTATGGGCATTCACATCAACTGCATATACAAACCTCTGTTCCTTTTGCAACTGCAATCAGGTCAATGTAGAAGTTAAGTACAAATCGAGAATGTTCAACTGCACCTATTACATGCTTTGTCTCAAGCAATTGAATGTCGATGCTACAAAATCACCAACATCATCGTCCCAACACTATAACCAAGGATACATCCATAATAAGCTCAAATGCATGAGCATACTAAACTTGCAGAAATAAGTATTCAGAAATCATTGATGGTTTATGCTCTAGGTTTAGATATGCTGTCTTTTTTCTACCGTTTTTTCTTCAATTCAATACATTATAGCTGAATTAACTTAGGACAGTCAATGTTCATCGACGCCTGAAAGGAAATGTGGCAAAGAGCTAATAATGGAGAAAGGAAAGCCTGGCAAACATATATTGATGCATAGACTTAAATATCCCAACCAGATTATGATAAACAAAATTTGGTCGAGTTATTACTTGGAAGCATGCAATTTGTTGAACCTTTTTTTATAAGGGCAATTCATTGAAACATTTGAATCTATTCAACCCCTTTAGTGTTTGGCCCCAGAACATTGACTGTCCAAATATTATATCATATTCATCAATACAATACAACACAACCCAACACCCGGTACTTTACTTTATGCGTGACATTATACAAAAATGACACTAAATCTCCCGCTAAGCGCAGGATACAGGGAAGGGCCGGCGACTACAGTACTCAGCCTCAGCGTACATTGACCTCCGATACCTTACCAATTACTCAGATGAAAAATGATACAATCTAATCCAAACATTACAGTACAATATGTAACAATCATTGAAACAAAGGGAAGAATGTTACCTTTTCTCAACAGTGAGGAAACTGGAGAGAGTTTAGGTTACCGGTTAATCAATATGAGAAAAATGGAACTTGGGCCGGGTCGGAGTGCTTTTGGGAGAATTGGGCAGGGATATTAAGCTGAGAGAGCCCAATAGAGGGGAGAAAGGGGCACATTTTGTGGGGTTAAAATTGGCTAGAATTGAGATTTATTATATTATAGCCTAAACATTTCAATTGAAGTAATATTCTATTAAAATATAGCCAAAACATTTCAATTGAGATATGAGACAAATTTATTATTTTATTTAATCAACTAAACTTCTTGTTGACAAACTGAATTTGTTATAATAATTAAGTGGTAAATGACTTCATTTGATTTTATTAACTAAACCCTATTTTCATTTTGTTTGGCTTATGTCACTATTTTAGTAGATCATACATTTAATTGATTAGAGACAAATTGTTAAAAGGTGATTTGCGGTTAGAATAGAGGTGTACCTAATTGTCACTTGGTTACTAAAGGGGAAGATAAGCAATTGCATTAGAATTAGACCCTCACATCCTCGCTCAATGATGTAGTTGTGAGACTAATTGGGTAGACGACTTAAAGGATGATCATTATCAAATGTACTATCAAATCTTTTAGAGAATTTTTTTTATCACTTTATGTATCATTTCCTTATCATTGGACGCAAGTAAGATCATCCATGTATAAATCTAAGAAACAAAATTTTACTCTCACTTACCTTCGTTCTAATATATGTGTTGATCCATAACGATCTTGACAAAGATAACATTATGAAATTTTAAGTAACATTGACACGAGGCTTGTTTTAGAAAGCCAATGATTTTCAATCATCACATAATCATGATTCATTAATTCTTGACTGCATTCCTCTTCCCAATTTTATTTAATTTTGCTCTAAATCTCTTCGTCTTCACATCAATTCGATCTTTATATATATATATATTATATATATATATATATATATATATATAGTTGTTACCATTTAATTCACAATTTAAGGTAAACAATGTGTAGAATTGAATCTACCAACAAACTACTATGCGCTAAAATTTTCAATTAGATTAGATTCAGCCTTTTTTATAATAGAATTTAATTTACTAGCATAATATTCTATTTCCATCTTAACTATTAGATTCTAATTTATATTTCTTGTGGGTGATCGACTACAAAATAGAATTCAATATCTTGTCCTAAATTACTATGCAACTCAATAATAGGAGTCCTAGAGTTGTTATATCTTGCTTAATTAAACACAATTTCAATATTTAAAACTTCTTTATGTGATCTTTGCCTTTAAAATTTTTATTCAATTACAAGTGTTGTGGCTAATCTCCGATTAAATAAAATTATAAATTAATTAGACACGAATTTTTATTTAATGTCTATAATTTTCTTATGCGATTCTGAGTATAACGTATAATTCTGCTTATTCACAATTATTGTGAATAAATTTTAATTAAATAACATTATATGAAAACCCGAGGGAAGTTGAAACTTTTTAGGTAACTAGTATCTCATTGCATGTTGCAAGTGTCCACTAAAAGTTGCATCCAATCCATCTCACTGGTAACTGGATTACAAATCAGATGGACATTAAAAGTTGCATCCAATCTTTCTACAACAACCTCTACTCCACTTAACATAGTTCTTCCAGACTCAAAACTCAAGCAAACCCCTCTTCTAAGGGATCCATCCTTACCAGCAGCTATGCTAGACTAACTTCTATCCCCACCCTCTCAGAAGTCAGGAAAGCAGTCTTTGGGTTCCACTCCCATAAAGCCCCTGGCCCAGACGGGGTGCACCCACTCTTTTACCAAAAGTACTGGAACACCATCAGCCCCCAACTTATGTCTTTCTGTACTAAAGTCTTCTTTGATTCAAAAATGGATAAGGATGTCAACAGTACCTATCTTTGTCTGATCCCCAAGTCCCAATGTCGTCTCCCTAAAAAACTTTCGACCCATTGGCCTCTGCAATACTCAATACAAAATCATTACCAAGATCATAGCAAATAGAATCAAACCCCTCCTCCCTGACCTCATTGGCCCTACTCAAGTTAGTTTCCTTACCAATAAAGGGCCACTGATAATGCCATCATTGTCCAAGAATTCATCACTCACTTCGCAAAAATGAAAGGCACCAAAGGTAGCATGATCCTTAAAATCGATCTAGAGAAAGCTTTTGATAGAATTGAATGGCCCTTCATCAGTCAGGCAAGCCCTTCACTTCTTCAACTTTCCCACAGGTCTCATTAAGCTCATTATGTCCTGTCTCTCCTCCTCTTCAATCCAGTGCTCATTAATGGTTCCAAGTCAAAATTCTTTAACCCCTCCAGGGAATCAGACAAAGAGACCTCCTCTCCATTTACCTTTTCATTCTCAGCATGAAACTGCTATTTAGAAGGATTGATTACGAAGTCGACATCCTTAATTGGAACCCTATTTCCATCAGCAGAAAATGACCTAAGATTTCTCATTTATTCTTTGCAGATGACCTCACCCCTTTTGCCCAAGCCAACCAAAAAAATTATGATACCATCTAAAGAACCTTGAAAAACTTCAGCTCGTTCTCTTGACAAAGGATCAACATAACCAAGTCAAAAACCCTCTTCTCCAGGAACTGCTCTAACCTTACTGTTAACAACATAGCCTCCCACCTAAATATACAAGCCAGGGACACCTTTGGAAAGTACCTTGGTTTTCTCATTTTTCAAAAAGCTCCCACCAAAGCTGACTTTCAATTCATCCTCGATAATATGAAAGTCAAGCTAGCAGGTTAGAAGACCAAGTTCATGAATCAAACGGCTAGAACCACTCTTGCCAGGGCCACTCTCAATAGTATCCCCAATCATGTGATGCAATAAATTGTCATCCCTAAATGCATTACCAAGCATATTGACAGGATATAAAGGAATTTCATCTGGGGCACCACTGATAACAAAAAAAAGATGCACTTACTTAGTTGAAAGATGACTACCAACCTCAAAGCCCAAGGGGGGTTAGGCATCCAGAGAGCTGACTACAAAAACCTAACAATGCTCACTGCCCTGGCCTGGAGATTACTACACAACCCAAAAACCCTTTGGACAAACCTCCTCACTAGCAAATAGAAGCAAAACATAGGCTAGCCCAATCAACTGGGTTCTAGAATTTGGAAATGTATAACCCAGGGCCTAAAAATTTGCAAAGATGCCTCTCTTTGGATCATTCATAAGGGGGACAAGGTGAATTTCTGGTTTAATAAATGGGTTCCTAACAACCCTCCCCTTTGCAGATTGATTCAGGGCCCCATTCCTAAAAATGACCACAACATCAAAGTGTCTGATATCTGAAAAAATGGAGCCTGGGATTTCTTCCCCCATTCAAAATGCTAGTTGTAGATGCAACAATCCCATAGAAGACCAGATACATGTCTTCTGGAACTGCAAGACCAACAGGGACATTTGGAAAACCCTCTCACCCTGGGTCCCCTCCATAACCAATGTCATCAACCGAGCCAATGATCTGGATCTACTTGAAACTATCATCAAGTGGTCCAAAGGCAAGTTTGATGACGAAAGTACTTTGGGAAATTTGGAGCTGCAGGAATGCAACGCTATTCAAAAACTCAAATCAAACACCATCCTTTAACAATGCCTATGGGGCTGCTGCGGAATCCACTCACCTCTCTCGTAGCTCTACTATTTCCCAATCCCTCACAACCTTCCTTCTTTTTAACTGGAAACCCCCTACACAGGGTAGATTTAAGTTAAACTCTGATGGCTCATGCTTAGGAAATCCAAGAACGGAGGGCATAGGGGGCGTAATTCGCAACAACAGGGGGGACTGGTTTTAGGCTTCCATAAAGCCTACTCTGCAACAACCAACAACCACATGGAGCTCATGGCCCTCCTCAAAGGCCTCAAACTTGCAAAATAACATAACTTTGTACCCATTGAGATTAATATAGATTCATTACAAGTCCTTCATATGTTAAAACAAGGGAACTTACACTATGATCCCTTCTTGGATGCCTGCAGGTGTGTGCTGAGACAGCTAGGGAGCCCAGCAATAGTCCACTACTACCGTGAGCAGAACAAGATTGCAGATATCTTGGCAAAAGAAGCAACAAAGAAGCAAGTTTTTGGGACAATTAAAGTTTTTGCAGTTCCTCCGGTGTTTGCTCTAGCACTTGTTTCGGCAGACATGCTAGGAACTCAATCAATTAGAACCATCAATTCATGTATAAACAATCATGAATCTTTCGTTTTGGAGCCAAACTTGGCATCAGCTGTAACTTAAATTTCCTTTAAATTTATGCATTCCTGATTACCAAAAAAATATAAAATATAAGATATGGTTTTATATAATAGAATAACTATTATTAAAATTAAGCTTTGAATAAATGATTGTACATGAAAAATTAAAATGATCGAAACAAATGTTTAATTGAGTATACGTGAATTTTGACTTAATTTTTTACGAGGTGCAGATATATTGTGAATTGTATCTCATTGAATTCTCCATATAAATAATATTTCAATTTTGATTTAGTGAAATATAAAGTGCTTGGTGACAAAAAAATCTAAATAAACAATAGAGGAAGGAAGTTACTTTTTTCCATATAAATAAGAGATGAAAGGAGAAACAAAAAACAATAAATTAAGAAAAAATAAGAGAAGATTAACGAAAATAATGAAAATATTTATATTTTTTTATCTCTTTTCTTTAAAATAACATATATGTGTGCGTGTATGCAGAGGCGAATTAATAATTTAAAGTTTGTAGGTTTTCAATATTAACAAAAATAAAAACAAAGGAAAAATTACATAAACTAGCAATCTTAAGACATTAATTATAATTAATAGCAATAGTTTACCAAAATTACAAATTGTAGCAAAAATAGCAATATTTTGACTCTTTTATTGATAAGCGCACCTGTTGCACCTCTTTTTCTTACTTTTCCCTACTTTCACGTCACTTCCCTATTGTAGTTTCCTTCAATATAACATTTCCTATGATTTTTTTTATTTTTTCATATTGTTTTCTTCAACTTTCATCTTCTTCTTTTTTGAGTGGGGTTGGGGGGGGGGGGGGGGTATTTTTCTGGGTGTTTTTTTTTTCAGCCAAGAGATGCTGTTTTCGGCGATGGGTCGGCTGGTGGCTTCGATTAAACTTGCCGGTTCCAGCGTTTCCCGGTGAATTTTCGATGGAGGGAGGGTTTATCCGGTTGATTTTCGCCATGATGGTGACCAGCAACGGCAGTAATGGTATTTTACCGGCGAGTCTTAACCAGAAACGATCACAGGGGTCGGATTTTAGTCGATGGTTCATTGGTTTTGCAGTTCCGGTGAAGGACGGGCTTGACCATCATGTTTTATGGGTTTTTCGACACTGTGGTAGCGGCGGATTCGTATATTTCGGCGAGATTTCGTCGGAAAAAACTATTTTGTCGCCTGTTTGCTCTTCTGAAATGTAAAACATTGAGAAAACCTTCATCTCCAAAATACCAAAAAGTGTAAAAATATGTGAAAAAGAGGAAGTCAAATGAAAGTGAAGAATATGTATTTTCCGATTGTGCATATATATTTATGAGTAATGCATGTATATTTTTCCAGTTATGCATATATATTCATAAATAATACATATAGATTTTACCACATTGCATATTTATTTATGACTAATGCATATGTATTTTTTTTCAAATATGCATATGTATTTTTGAATAATACATATGTATTTTCTAGTTATTTATACGTTTTTATGGGGCTGCATGCTTTATTTATTGATTTGGAAATATATTTTTAGTTCCGCTTAGATTTTTATAGATGCATATGTATTTATGAATAATATATATGTACTTTTTCAGTGTGCGTATGTATTTATGACTAATGCATATGTATTTTTTCCAAAAATGTATATGTATTTTTTCAATGTGCGTATGTTTTTATGATTAATGCATATGTATTTATGGATAATGCATATTTTTCGTCATAAAAATATTTTTGATGTCTACATCATGAATGTGTAATTCAAGCACAACTAGGCAAATGTATTATGTCATTTTTTGCTATGGAGATTTTGTATCTTATATGTTTATATATAAATATGAGTCAGACATGTATTTCTGTAAATACACATGCATATATATATATATGTTTTGTACTGTAAATACATACGCAAATCTGTACGTCTATATATTTTTATATATTTTTTTTGAATATGTATATGTGTCTTTTAAAAATAAAGTAAGAGATAAAAGAGTAAAAAAAATAAAACTAGAAAAAAAATCCAAAAGAAAAGAAGTGAAAACCGAAAAAAAAAGAAAAATAAAAGCTAAAAATTTAAGTGTAAAAATAAAATAAAAAAGAAAAAAAAGAAGAAGAAAACAAAAATAGAAAAAGAAAAAGAAAAATATGAGGAAGAAAAAAAATATAAGAAAACGGAAAAGAAAAAAAACCAAAAAGGAATAAAAAGGATGAGAAATAGAAGAGTCATGATAAAGTGGAAAGAAAAAGAAAAATATGAGAAAAGAAAAAAATAAGAAAAAGAAAAAAAATAGAAAAAAAATGAAAAAGGATAAAAAAAAAAAGAGAAATAGAAGAGTTATTAGGAAAATGAATCTTTATAATTAAATGTTGAATGTTTTTAACTCTAATTGACGGAATTAAAATAGAAATTACTATTCAGTATTTATACAGCAACAACTTAATTAAATATCTCTGATAGATGGGTTTAAAATAGGAATTACTATTCAGTATTTATACTGCAACAACTTATTTAAATACCCAATATAATTTGCTATTTTTCATAATTCTGAAGTAGCCAAGCGGATTTGAATCCACAACTGAAAACTTTTACAAACGATCTACTGTACTAGACCACCATATATTTTGTTATATTTACTAGATTTCTCTATATAAATATTAGTTTCGCATGAAAAATTACGGGATTTCGAAAAATCTCACCCGACACCCTGAATTCGTCCCTGTGTGTAGAGGTGGGCGTTCGGTATTTAAAGTTTGGATTTGGTGATTCGGTAATTGATATTTAAACGTAGATACTACATATCATACATATAGACATCGATTCAGAAATTTGATAATCATTAAATTAAACTTCGATTCGATACGGTATTGGTTAAATACCATATTAAAGTTGGAGATGTGCAAATATACATTTAAACTTCAAAGAACATATTTATTAGAAATCCTATTTAGTATTCTTTTTATTGCTTTTTACGAATATATTATCAAAATCCAAGAAATTCTTTGGGATGAGTAACAGTGTTGTCTACTGGGTTGTTAGGCATATCGTATCATATATATCTTGTACTAAACTCAATCTTGAATACCGTAATATTGAAATTTTACTTCCAATTATCCTATTAACTATAGAATTATCAATATCAATTATCGAATTTTGTAATTGATTTGGTAATTCAATTTTTGATATTTTATGTTCACTCCTACATGCGTGTGTGTGTCAAAAATGACAATTAAAAATTAGATGAGGATGAAGGTCTTATGATGATGAAGAAGAAGCTGGAATTGGACGAATGGGGATTTCTTCCCTATTTTTACATTTATTTCAACTATCATGAATCTCCTGATTGGCGTTCTCCTCTTAACCATAACTATGGCTTTCTGCAAAGATCTCTACAGGATTTTATTGATAACTGCGATCAATACGAAAGGTATATGATTTTGGATAGATAGCGCCTTGTGGGTGTCTTATTTCCTTTTATTATCTAGCAGTATGTTACCCATCTAGTTGTGTGCTTTTGTTTGTTATGCTGTTATATGTCTTGAGCCTATGGGTCTATCGAAAACAGCCTCTCTACTTCATCTGAGATAGTGGTATAATGGACTACGTACACTTTACCCAGACCCGACTCTGTGGGAATACACCGGCTATGTTGTTATTGTTGTTATAACTGTGTCTGTATGTATTCTTCGAGTTCTGCTTCTCATCCCCTTGTTCGGTTTTCTATCTTTTGTAGCTGCCTATCGTACTTCTATTAATGTGTGGTTTGGTTAAGTTTCTTTGAGTTGTAAATCTTTGTTATTACTATCAATGTAATCTGTATCTCGTAGTTGTTACACTAGTCAAGACACAACATGATGCGTGCTTTGTACATTGATTTCGATGTCTCAAGTGATCACTCGACCTGTTAACAAGCTATATATATATATATATGCTTCTTTCTTCCCTGACATATTGCGAAAATGCAGCTTCGACTTCTCAATAGGGACAGAAACAGTTGGTGGGGTGAAGCTTTGTAGCTATGTCGAGATGCAAGAGATTACTGATAATTTCAATTCCAATAGATATATCCGAAAGACTCTTTGTGGAAGATTGTTTCGTGGCACCATTGGTGAAGGATCTGAAAAACGATCAGTAATTGTCAAGACATGGGATTTTCTCCTTCCTAATGGAAAGGGACATGTACAACGCCCATTTGATTTTTGTGTATGTTTACTAGATATATATTGCTGAATTTGATTTCTGATTTCTTTTCTTTCTTTGTGCTGACTGATCATGTCAATGGTTCTTTTTTATAGGATCAGATCATGTTTTTCACAAACAAAAAATTAACAACGGATCCAAGATTGGCAAAGTTGTGTGCCATTTGTTGTGATATAAGGCTTGCTGCTGTCTATGATGAAAAATTTGATGAAAATATTATAGTCTTGTCTGATGTGCTTCTGAATGGTATTTAAGTCGTGTCAAGTATTATGTCGAAGGACTATCCACTCAACTTTTAGACGGGGAGCGTTGGAGTAGCTGGTAAAGTTGCTGTCACGGGTTCAAGCCTTGGAGACAACCCCTTGCAGAAATGTAAGGTGAGGCTGCGTACAATAGATCCTTATGATCGGGCATTTCCTCATACCCTGTGCACAACAGGAGCTCAGTGCACCGATCTACCCTTTTACTATCCACTCTACTTTTAACATACTCCTTAATATTTTCCCCGTTTGCTAGATGATTTTGGGTGGTACAATCGGCTAAAAGTGGCAATTCAACTTGCAAATCTCTTACTATCCTTGCATGAAAAGGATATTATATGAGGCAGTGTTACTGCATCATGCGTTATGATACTAGATAAGGTTGAGTTTGAGCCTCCTATTTCTCTCAAATTTGTATATATTTGAACGTTTTTAACGAGTTATATATTGCATTGATTTGGATGCAGGAAATGAATATAAAACTATTCGACTATGGTCCTGTTCCTGATCATTTTTACGGAAAAAATTCTGATGCAACTATTTATTGTCGTCCCATCAGGGATGCTCCAGAGAGAGGAGGCATGTTTGCTCAGGCTTCATTATCTTTGATGTTTTCATGCTATTAGTCAAACGATATATCTTATAGTTGTCTGTGTAATGCAATGATATGTAATGCCTCGTCTACCATGTAGCTTGAGGTCTGGGTTTGTGTGGCTCCGAAAGTGAAGAGTCCGAACAACTTAGCTTATTATTGTGCAGGTTAGGTCTAGTTGTTAACAACGGTATCCAAACATAAGCATGAAGATATATCTCGTACTTGAGTCATGGAGGAACAATTGTTTAATGTCCTTAAGATCTGATCTCTTGATTCCTGATGTCATGAGTACTTTTTTTCCTTCTATGCTGCTCCGCGAAATTGTTGCAGACACCTTGTTAGATCCTATAAACATGGACCACTTTTGGTGGATCCGACAGACACGGACATTTAAAAAAATGCACGTAGCTTGTTAACCTACTTTATCTTGTTTTCTGTAGTAAAAGAGAGATTTTATGTTATTTTCTGTATGTATGTGCAGGTTATGTGTCGCCGAAATCTGATGTTTATGTATTCAGTATGTTACTGGTGGAGCTGATAACCAAAAAGGAGTTTGATTATTCATTCTTCTATACAAAAGAATGCCGCAAAGAGAATTTGGTTGATGAAAGCTTCAAAGAAGTTGATCTTCAAACTGGGTCTAGGATCACAAACCTGACGTACAGATGCACAAATACGGAACCAGAAGAAAGGCCAACGATGAAGGATGTTTTAGATGTTTTGAAAGAAGCAACGAAGATGGGAGCCAAGGGGGGGAAACGGGAAAGAGATGAAAATGAAGATGGGAGCCAAGGGGGAGAAACAAAAAAGAGATGAAAATGAAGCAGTAGAAGTAGAAGCCGCAGCTGTCCCCCTCTTGGCTTGGCGCGCTGATGGAAATGATCTCGAAGAAAATGACCTTTTCAGATCTTTTACGTGTATGTATGAACCATTTGGAATTCCTTGCGGAGGGCCTTACTCATACACCTTTTGCAGTTGCTGTCAATGTGGTGGTCGAACCATAGGGTTTAATTCTAATGCAAGACCAGATAGATACCCTCAACTATTCCACAGTTCAACTACTTTTTAGTGATGTATGATGTAACGATCCTCCGAGTCATTGTTAATTTTACTTGTTTATGACTTGCGGGGATGAGTAACATGATTTCCGAGGTGGTAGTATTGAAGGTAAAATGTACGCAGTTCATACCACTACCTCCGAAGAAGTAGAGAGATTGTTTCGGATAGACCCCCGGCTCAGGAACATTTTCAAATCAACAGCTTGCAAATTTGAGTTGCTTTGCTTGTTGTGATTGAACTAGGAAGGAAAATCTCATGTCATTTATAGGCATACAAAGTAGCTAACTTCTTTCTAATTTATAAACATTTCTTTCCTTAAGATGTTCAAATTTCTCCACGCTAAAGGAAGCAAATTGCCTATCTATATCTAAGTTTTTATGGGTTACTACTCATTGATGACATGACATGTATTAAAATAGTATAACATAGTCTATTTCAAAGTGGTTAATACTACTTCCTCTCGTAGCGAAAATGACGGTGAAGACAAGGTTAGTGAGGGAAAGCTCGGACAAGTTATCCCGTGATCCGATTGAGTCACCATCCTCCCCAGGTCCCACTTGTGCAAACTTGGTGCATTGTTGTATTGTTGTTGCATTTGGGAGAGCAACTTTCTAACTCATGAAATTAGTACTAAACATTAGCCCCTAAAATTAGCAAATAAGATCATTTTTAACTCACCAAGTCTTTAATTTAGTTCATTAAATATATCATACTGTTTTATAATTAATTTCCTACCTTATTGTTTTATAAAATACCATATTATATCATCTTGCACTATATTATTTTAATAAATATAATATTTGAATTAAACTTAGAAGAAAAGTAGAGTATAAGGTGGAGAAAAGGATAAAATAAGATCATTGGATAATAAGCAAAGATAAATGAGAAAAAACAAGGGTAATGACCCAACAACGCGATAACAACAACAACAACAACAAAAAATCTTATCGCTACTTTAAGAAGGTAAAGAGGTTGTAGTGAACTTCATAAGGGGCACAATTTTCGACCGCGAAATCAACAGTCAAATTTTAGTAAATGTTTGTATTTGTATTTTGATATTAAATTCAGAGCTAATTTTCATTTGTATCAATTCTATAATGTTGAGAAGAAACGTCTTATTTAATACCGTAGCACAATGGATACCAATACAACTACTTTTAGAATAAAAGATTGTATTGTTTCTTGTCATTACATAATGTCCACACATCAACAATCTGAAGTGTACTGTATGTACATCATATTATATTTTTTGATGAATACAATATTGGGAAGATAGTATCGTAGCACAACGGATACCAATACAACATCTTTAGAATATAAGAAGATTGTATCGTTTCTTGACATTACATAATGTCCACACATCTACTATCTGAAGAGTATATTCACAGGGACAGGGTCATGGTGATAGTTAGGAATTCGACGAAACTCCATAAAAAAGTTATGTATGAATAATATACCCAGGATTCCAAATAAAAGGCAGCCCAATGCAATAACGCTCCTGCTATGCGCAGGATCTGGGGAAGGGCCCCACCATAAGGATGTATTGTACGCAACCTTACCTTGCATTTCCGCCAAAGGCTGTTTCCTAAACTTGTGACCTCCTGATCACATGACAACAATTTTACCAGCTACTCCAAGGCTCTCTATCGTACTCAGGATTCAGTAAGCAAAAGATATTGTGGTCCAGAAAACTTTAAAATGCTTGCAATAATAAACAACATTCATTTCTAGAACCTACAGACTACTCTAAATCCTGGATTCGCCTCTCCTTTGATCGCGACAAACTATATATGAAGAGTTGCTAGATCAACAATGAGCAGCCTATGATTTACATAGTAATGAACACAAAACTAGATATAATGGTGTTAGTATTTTATAAATCCAGCACTCTGAGCCTTCCCTAAAACCGACTCGATGCTGCCATGAAAAAGACCTAAGCTTTTCGCTAATGCAAAGCCGCTATACATGCCATCAACAGCTGCACTTACTATCCCGCCAGCATAACCCGCTCCTTCTCCGATAGGGTAAAGCCCTCTTAAGGACGTGCACTCGTAAGTGTCAGCACTTCGCGAGATCTGGACTGGGGAACTAGTTCTTGTCTGCAATGAGGAAGAAACTAAAAGTTAAAACTTTAGTTCAAAAGAAGCAAGAAATACAACAACAACATACCCAGTGTATTCCCACATAGTGGGATTTGCGGAGAACAATGTGTACTCAAACCATACCACTACCGCAGATCAAGTAGAGAGGTTGTTTCGGATAGACCCCCGGCTTAGGTCAGATAACAGTATAACAAACAAAAGAAGCAAGAAATGTGCAAGTTATTAACTCGAATACTCGGTCCAAAAATCGAGATCATATATTTCCAACAGTCTTGTTCAAGCAATGAACTATCCGACAATCCAGATGCAAGAATAGGTTCTAAGCTTAATGAATTTAGAAGCGCGTAATTCCAACTCATAGAGCAAGTATGTATAGTTAAATAACTTGAGTTTTACGAAGAAAGGCGTGCATTACCTCTACTCCATGAAGAAGAGCATCGCTAGAAATGAATCCCGGTAGCTGTAGTTCCGATTTCAACAGAAACAGTGTCAATTTTTTAAGACGGACATTTAGCGATATGATATGTTCAAGACATGAAATTACCTCTTTGTCGAACTTTAAAAGTGATTGTTGTAAAGAGCTGGTTATGTGACTAGGGAATAATTCACGGAGATTTGTTGCCTTTACTCCTAATCTATAACTGGAAGATGGCACTGATGTCCCTGTAAAACATGTTTAAGCCAGATAAGTATTTCTAATCGTGTCTATCATACCTTACATTTTCTTGCTTTTGATATGTGTTACCATTTGTTATCTATTGTGTTTCAGTTACCGCATTATTTCATTGTTGTTATTGTTCCTTTCCTCTAAATGCTTTGTATTGCTTTCCAAATAAACTGAGATGTTTTCTTCATTCCCTTTCCCGCAAATACTTTTGACAACAGCCTCTCTACCTCCACAAGGTAGAGGTAAGGTCTACGTATACTACACCCTCTCTAGACCCCGCTTGTGGGATTACAATGGGTATGTTGTTGTAGTTGTTGGCGTGAAAAATGAGTTAGTTGATAGTCTCAAGGGGGTGCTGCATCCTCCTATAACAGTTAGGAGTACTGACCAAACGAGTCATCAGTCCATTTATTGGGTGGCTAGGTGATGTGACCATAGAGCGATTTCAGCAATAGCGGCCAGACGGACTACTATAGTGAGTACAGTGATGAACATGTACAAGTGGTAGCTATGCCATGTTGCTCAAACTCTTCAAAAATGTCGACGGGTGCATGTCGGATCCTCCGAAAATAGTGTATTTTTGATATTTTTGGAGGATCCGACATGGGTGCGGCAACATTTTTGGAGAGTCCAAGCAACTGCCTATGGGTATTGCTCCAAATATCTAACCCCCAATAATGCCACAAACCCCAACAAAGAGGTTTACCTGACAATTTGTTGTCGAGAAAATCGGTCACTGTTTGAACAGGTACTACAAAATTGCCTCCGCCCATTGCAGCTGCCTTTCGTTCAAACATCCTCTGAAATCATACAGTCAAGATGTAAATACTCGCAAGTAAAATATTGACCAACGATAAATGTACCTATGTACTTAGGGGGCTATGGGTAATTCAACAATTACCATGGAAGAAACAACTGATTGAGCTAGGTTCTCGAAGAAGACGAAAACTCTCTAGCTTATACTTGTTATTTCGTATAATGTAATGGTTTCTATCTATGCAGACAGTATAGTATGGACACTTTAAGTAGTACCTGAAATTCAACACCAGCGAGAGGTCCGTGCAAGTCCAAAGCAGCAAAATCTTTTGACGAGACTGTAACAACAAGTGCAGCATTCGCCCATTTAGATGACCGTCGGGAAAAGGACATGCCATTGATACAGAGCTCTGATGGATCTGTACTGGTTAAAACTACCTGCCAAAATCTTGTCAAGTAAATTATATCGAAATCGAGACTGAAGCCTATAAAAAAATACATGCCTTTCGGATATCACCGACTTAACATAGGCATATAAACATTTCTAGCTGCAGTCATCACTCGTCTACAATGTCTATCATGAACGAGAAGTTCAAACCATTGGACTGATGTTGCACAACAACATACCCAATGTTATCCCACAAGTTGGGTCTGGCAAGGGCAGGATATACGAAGACTTACTCCTACCTCGTGGAGGTAGAAAGGTTGTTCCCGCCAGCCCCTCGGCTCAAGTGCAGCAAACCAAAGTAGCTATGAAAAAGGGAAGCACGGTATGGCAATGAAGAAAACATGGCAACTAACTGAGAAAGCAGATTGGGTTTATGTTGCACGAGAAAGTTGGAAAAGCATACGCGAATGTCAGACCAATCATAATATTTCATGAGCTATTACGAACAAAAGAAGTTGTCGTACCTGCCCACCAGGACACATGCAAAAGGAGTAACAACTGCGATTTCTTGGTGCAGAATTTGAAGGCAAAGTGATACCATCTGTATTCACATATTCAACAACCTTGTAATCAGCAACAGGCACTTTCCCGCGTCCACTTTGAACTTCATTGGCCAATCCAGAATACTGAATATTATTGGACCAAAAACACGAATTGTTTTCATGTTAAATGCCACGATATAATTGAGCTTAGAGAGGAAAATACAACAAATGCACTTGCTCACGGACAATGAAATAGCTTAGGAAGACCAAGAGCAACTCTGAAGCGTAGAGGGGAATTGTTAAATAGCACATATAAATGTACCCCGAGGACAGCAATTGATACTATCTAGTAAGATCCTCTAAAACTATGTTAGCGTAATCAATATAATAGTTGGATTCAGTTTTCAACTAAGACACTCGTCATGATACAACAGGAAAAAGCTAATACACTCTATCGCAAATAAATTAATGATTGATTGTGTTCAGTAACAAACCTGTATGCTGTTTATTAATTCTTGAGGATGCTCAACTCGCAGGCCAACCTACAATTAATATGAGTTATCAGGAGATTGATTGCAACTACGCCTGTGAAGGAATAGCAATGAGATTGTAGTAAAAATCGATACCAAAAGAGTCAATACTAACGAACCAAAGACATCACGGACAAAACAAAGGACAGCTCACACACAACACATGCAAAGACAGGATTGCAACCCCAGTATGCGCTACCAAGCAGTCCACGGAATTTTGATTTCTTAGTTGACTTCTCAAAATAAAGGAAAAAGGGAACAAATTGTTGACAATACATTTCAGACGTCTCCTTACTTCCGCTAACCACATTGTAGATTAAACTCCAACAGTGAAGTTAATCCAACTGGACTGACAAATTAATGTAGACGCCTAAAATCTTACTTCTCATATGGGAGTCCCATTGCGCACATCCAAGTTTTTGTATGAGGTCCTATCATGATCAAATATTTATTTAAAACGTTCCCTATTTACTCATTCTCGAAGGACTAAAGTTATATAATCATATCGGCCTTAGATATTGACACTTTTCAATATAATTTACAAGACCCACTTCTGGATAATATTGCTACTTCTCGCCACAAATGTAATAAATTAACTTTCCTGCTGTGATAAGACCACCAGCATACCAGTTAGTAAACCCTCCCCCAATAGGCCTCCCTATTGTTGTCTTTGCCTGGAAAGACATTTAATGCCTTGTCAAGAGGAGCTGCACGGACGCCCCAGCGAGGTGTCAGGGGTTGTCAATGGAGGGCCTGAAGAGAGGTAGAGGTAGGCCGAAGAAGTATATGGGAGAAGTGATCAGGCAAGACATGGCAAGCCTTCAACTTACCGAGGACATGACCCTTGATACGAGGGTATGGAGGTCGAGGATTCGGGTAGAACGCTGGAAGTAGATAGCTCCACATCGTGCTTTTCCTACTAGTAGTATTAGTATTATTTCGGTATTTTTATTATTCCATATTTTTCCTTTTTCGTTTTCTATTACTAGTTGCCTCTTATACATGGGTTTTCTTACTATCCTGTTGATATTGATGTTACTGTTACTGCTTATATTTCCATAAACGTTGTGTTTTCGCTTTCCTTGAGCCAAGGGTCTACCGAAAACCACCTCTCTACCTACGCTAAGGTAGGGGTAAGGTCTGTGTACACTCTATCCTCCCCAGACCCCACTTGTGCGATTACACTAGGTATGATGTTATTGTTGGCATCGGAAAATAAAAACCAGCAATCCAGGCATAAAGCTATAAACATATGTACACTTCACATAAGATACAAAAATTATAAACTAACATATATATTTAATATGGACAGGAGCTCACAGCAAAATCTTTTTCAACCAAGCTGACCCCATGAGAAAGAAGCATCTGATACGTATCACGTGCAGAATGCCCAACTGCAAGAACCACTGCATCATACCCCAACTGCTGGCTCGTGGAGGGTGAGCTGTTCTCTCTTGAATCAGAAACTTTGACTCCCACCACATGTTTATCCTCGACAAGTAAATCGTCTACTCTTGTTCCAAACTTGATGTCGACCTGACCATATCAGCAACAAAACAGAAGTTATTGAAACTCTAAAACTTTCACATTTCTTTCCTAAGAGGCATAAGTTATAAATTACTTACACCCAACAATTCAAGGTATCGCCGGAAATTTTGAAGAAGTGGAATCAATTTATCAGTTCCTAGATGAGGTTTTCCATCAATCAAAATTTTCTGTGGAGCTCCAAATTGGACCAACGTTTTCAAAACCTGGAAACCAAGATCAAAGGTGAATGACAAGGATAACTGACAGAATGAACACGTGTTTATAGAAATAACCTCTTAGGTAAAAAATCAAGAGTACAATTTTCCAGGATTAAGTAACTTACTGCTAAAACACTACCGCTGTTTCTGCCAATTCTAGTAACTAGCTTCCCGTCGCTCCAAGTACCTGCACCACCCTGTCACACATAAGTCCTGCGTAAATAAGTAGCTAACGAGAGACAATGATTGTAACATCATACAATCTATTTGACTTTATAAACCAGAAGCAAAAAACCAGTAAGATGATGAAACTGTATACATATCTAAATCACAGAAAGCAGAAACTCGATTCAAGCACTAAAACATCTCTTTTCAAATCTTGCAGTGCAAGTACAGACTACAGATTTGATTCGAATACCGTTTAAGATTTGACATCCATCTATTTCAAGGTAAAAAGTAATTGTTGAGAAGTTTAATATATGGCCTGCACAACATCATTTCCATCTAAAGAGCAACGAGAAGATGGACTATGGAAGTAACACAGGGCCGGAAATATTGTCTATTTAAGGGCAGCCCAGTGCACTAAGCCCCCACTATTGCGCGGTGTCTGAGGAAGCGAAGGACCACAAGTGTCTTGATGCAGCCTTGCCCTGCATTTCTGCAGAGGCTGTTGAAACAGCTCGAACCCGTGACGTCCTGGTCACATGGCAAGAACTTTCCCAGTTACGCCTAGACTCCCCTTCAAATATTGTCTATTTATACAAGAGTTTTTCAAGAATAATCAGAGGAATCATCTTCATTTGTGTGAGAAAATTCCTGCTAGTTTTCACATCAATGGGCTATATCCTGGTTAATAGCATAATAACGAGACCAACAACTTATCCTATAACGTTAACAATCAATTTCCTACATTTTTTACTCCAATCGGTTGAAGTAGATGAAAATCTACGCGCAGTGGACATGTTAGTCCTGTTACAATCAAAGGAGATCCTATAGCATCTTAATCAGTTCTAACAGGAAGCATTACGGCAACTAACACCCAGTATTATTCAGAATGCAAAGAAACCCCCAAAAAATTCTACATTGGCCAAAAACTTTCACGTCCAAACCTAGTGAGAGTCAGCTTTCACCTCGAGTGTATATGTTCTGCCATTCCACTAACAAAATTAGTTCTTGAACAGTATTTTGAAATCATTAAGATCAAAATCAGTCATCAACGTTATTGAAAATATTTGTCCATTATACATTTCATAGATACTTCCATGTGCTGCAATAATATATGTCAAGAATAGTTGCATGAATCAAGCAGAGGCAAATTGCAGAAATTAATCTCAAGAAGCTGGAAAAACCTTTGAAGGAAATAAGTGAATCGGGATATAACCTCCCCAAAGCAAAAGTTGCTCTCCTCTTGCAATATCCGTCGAACAACCAGAGCACCAATGTCACGGCCCCTTTTCTCAACGGCTTCTCCCCTTTCCATCAGTGTAACATCTACTCCAAATTCAGCAAGCACAAGGGAAGCAAACAGCCCTGCAGGCCCACTACCAACAACTGCAACTTTTGGTTTCCTGTAACTTGCATTCGCATGTGATCCGTTGCAGAGATTTTGATCTCCGTGTTCTGAAGCAGTTGCATCCTGACTTCTGCAAGCATGTATTATGCTCATTATGTCACCAGGAGTTCTGTCATGAGGCAAATGCTCAACTAAGCCAACCTTGGGTTCCAATTCAGCTATGAATTCCCAAGTACGAGGCTCTAAATTTAGTAGTTTCGGGACATCCACATCAACTGTATATACAAACTTCTGTTCCTTTTGCAACTGCAAGAAGGTGAATGCAGAAGTTAAATACAAATCAACATTGTTCAACTGTACCTACTACATGTTTTGTGTCAAGCAATTGAATGCTGATGCTACAAAATCACCAACATATCATCCCTACTTTATAATCAAGGATACATCCATAATAAGCTCAAATGCATGAAAACTGTTAGAAATAAGTAATACAGAAATCATTGATGGTTTATGCTCGAGGTTTAGTTATGTTTTCTTTTTTCTACCGTCATTCCTTCAATTCAATACATTATAGTTGAATTAACTTAGGACAGTCAATATTCATTGACGCAGGAAGGAATGAAGCAAAGAGCTAATGATCGAGAAAGGAAAGCCTGATAAGCATACATTGAGGTGCTACCTCATCCTCATGCATAGACTTAAATATCCTAACTAGATTATGATAAACAAAATTTGGTCAGGTTTTTACTTGGAAACATGCAATTGATTGAAACATTTTTCTTTTGATAAGGGCAATTCATTGAAAAACTTGAATCTATTGAACCACTTTAGTGCTTGGTCCTACAAGTTCTAAATTCGGTTCTCCTGATGGAAGAATATCTTGCATCCCAGCCCAGCTTGATGAGCTGGACTGCTAACTGAAACGATTGATGGTTGGATATTTGTATAACTTATTTTCTGGTCAATGTAATCATGACTTCTTTGGATTTTAGAATATGCCAAATCACATTCTAAATTAAGAAAACTTTTACAATGGACGGGATGACCCTAGTACTCCTGGCTCTTACAGATTCATGGTCTAGATTTTTCACTTAAACATAGTCGTTGAACTCTTGGACAATTGTTAAGGCAAATAAGTCATCGAGAGCACCATATGGTGGTTATATTGGAACTTAAGCTGGTTAAACATATAATGTTAGAAAATCAACATGCAGGTTACTTGATATAGAAGTAAAAATCACGAGCTCATATAGAGAGAATGTTTCAAAAGAGTTTCTTTGAGGGGAACGAACCTTGCGAGCGTCAAAAGATTTTCTAACAACTTTAAATGCCTCCTGTGGCAACATTGAAGCAACCTACAAAAAAGATAAGAAGGGCACTTTTTGACGTCAAATGCAAAGTAGACCATATAGAAACTACCTAAGCTAGCATAACTAAATGCAGACGACTCCCTCCAGTTTATATTTTACAATATCTACTACTTCCACTCACAAAAAAACTAAGATATACTCTACAGTTAACTTCTTTAACAGAAGTTCAAGAACTTTAGCAATTTCTACTACTTCTACTCCAAAAAAAAAATCAAATATATTCTAAAGATTACTTTTTTACAGGAAATTCAAGAACTTTAGCAATTTCTACTACTTCCACTAAACAAAAAACCTCAAATATATTAGTCCCTCCGTCCCATTTTGTCACTCGTTCCTTTTCAATCCATCCAAAAAGGATGTCATTTTACCATAATAAAATAAATTATGTGCAGGGTCCAATGAAGGGCCCGACCACAAGGGTCTATTGTATGCAGCCTTAACTTGCATTTCTACAAGAGGTTGTTTTCACTCAGGCAAAATAGAGCATCGCCATGGTGACGCTTCTGTCGCTGCGGCGACGTCACTACAACGATGACCATATCGCTGCAGCGATGCTAAAGCAGTAGCTCGGGAATTGTTCTCACCTCCGTTCATTTCATAACACACTTCTTGAATTTCGACATCACGAACTGACCCTTTTACGGTAATCGCTATAACTGGAGTTCTACTAACCCATTTTACGCACAGAAGTTCCTACGACTTCCTAAACTTGTCATCTAACGTTTCATCAACACAAATCCACCAATCAAAACACCAATAACTATCAGATTTCCTAGACCACACCACATTAAAATTCACCTAAAACTAGGCTAAACCTTACTTTCACAAATTTTGCCTACGGAAAAGCTTGAACCCATGACCTCGTCACATGACAGCAACTTTACCAATTACTCCAAGGCTCCCCCTTCAATGAAATGATTTGCATACGCACAAATATCTAGGATTGCTTTAGACCACAAGTTTCAAAAGTCTTCCTTTTTTCTTAAACTACGTGCCAAGTTTCAAGTCAAATTGTGCCACATAGAATAAGACGAAGCGAGTATAAAGTTAACATTTGTTACCAGAAATTCAAGAACTTTAGCAATTTCTGAAGCAAAGCATCAGAAACACCAAAGAAATCTTTTCCAGGATCTTTATGAACTGAAACAGTAAGCTTTGAAAGCCTCCAAATCCCTTCAAATTTGTTTTCAACATCATTTTGACCTTCATCTTGTTGATTTTTTTTAGCTTCTTTTTCTCAGATGGGTACCTCAATTTTCGTCTTCTTTTTACCTTCTTTGGACATGTAATGCAAATGGGGTTGGAGTAAAGTGAAAAAGATTTGATTTTTGGGATTTGAATTCAAGAACTTTAGCAATTTCTACTACTTCCACAAAACATCAAGAATTCCAACGTTACTAACCTCAGCATTACTAATATTTGCATTACTAGTCTCAACATTACTAATACACCCTAGCATTATTCTTATACACCCTACCAAACGACCCCTAATTGCGACTAACTTAACATAAACATAAAGCACTTTCATTAAGGGTAAAATAGACATTTTAAAGTTTAAATTGTTACGAATTCAAGAACTTGAGCAATTTCTACTACTTCCACAAAACATCAAGAATGCCAACGTTACTAATCTCTCAGCATTACTAATACTTGCAATGCTAGTCTCAGCATTACTAATACACCTTATTTAGCAAACAATTTCATTAACGCTACCAAACAATTTCATTAACGCTAAAATAGACATTTTAGAGTTAAATTGTTACTAAATATAAAAATGCTTAGTTCTTTTTGACACTGAGTAAAAAGAAAAGTGAGTCATATAATTACCGGAAATTCAAGAACTTTAGCAATTTCTTCGAGCAAAGCATCAGAAACACCCAAGAAATCTTTTCCAGGATCTTTGTCAACTGAAACAGTGAGCTTCGAAAGCCTCCAAATCCCTTCAAATTTGCTTTCAGCATAAAATTTAGCTGCTTCTTCTTGTTGTTGTTTTAGCTTCTTTTTCTCTGATGGGTACCTCAATTTTCCTCTTCTTTTTACCTTTTTGGAACATGTAATGCAAAAGGGGTTGGAGTAAAGTGAAAAAGATTTGATTTTTGGGAATTTGAATTTGGGATTTGAATTCAAGAATGGCTGAAAATGTGAAGGGAATAAGATTTTGGTTGAAGCCATGGAGATAGTTTGAAAATTTGGTGGAGATAAGATTTTGGTAATGTGAGGGGAGAGGGGGTTTTAGAAAGGGTTTTTGGTTTGATAAGAACATTTCTATTTTTTTTTTTTAAATTGTGTCTAGTGCTTGCACTAATTAGAATCGCAAATTATAGGAGGGTGCAGAGGATAATTTGCGAGAAGTGAGGTTGAGATGCGTTGGACATGTGATAAGGAGGGATACGAATCAATTTGTAGGTGTGAGAGATGGTTTCAACCTTTCAAGCGGGCTAGAGGTAGGTCGAAGAAATACTGGATGGAGGTGATTAGACATGATATGGATCAGCTACAGCTAAGGACATAATCCTAGATAAAAAGTTGTCCTAACTTATTGAGGAGCCTAGATAGAAAGTTGTGGAGGACGTGAATTAAGTTAGAGGACTAGTGCGGGTGGGTAAGGCGTAGCTAGTAGATAGGAGTACTTTGGCGTAGCCGTGCTCATAGTCATAGGAGGGTTAGGGTGAGGTGTGTGCTCTCCTAATAGTGTAGAGTACTACTTTGTGAGTGTTTTATTTTAATTATTTCAGCTTGTTTCATATTTTATTATGACTTTGTTTATTGTCTTTTGTCTGAACCGGGATTCTATCGGAAACAATCTCTCTACTTCTTCAAAGATACTGATATGGATTGCGTACATTTTACCCTTTCAAGCAGTGGCGCAGTCAGGATATTCACGAAGGGGGTTCATAAGTGAACATACGAACTAACCGAAGGGGGTTTAACATCTAATATATATATATATAAAATAATTTTAACGATGCATATATACCATAATTTTTCATCGAAGGGGATTCGGATGAACCCTCGGCAAAGGGTAGATCCGCCCCTACTTCTCACACCTCATTATATAGGAATACACCGGGTATGTTGTTGTTGGAGAAGGAGGAGGAATAAGATTTTTGAGTTGTATATGTATGGTATCTCGATTTTATTTATTTGAGTAATTTAAATTTACGTTTATTTGTTAAAGAAAAAGCCTCTTTATAAAAGATTTCTCCATTATCAAGACATATATTGTTCTTTTAAAATTAATTGTTAATCACGAGAATTTCTTTTCTCTGGTCTTTTCTTTCCTCTAATTGGTTGCACACATTTGTCTTACGGATAGATTCAAGTACGAGATGAGTATTTACTTGCTCTTTTTAGAATGTGCTAGCTAAAGGGCAGCTGCAATTGAATTCGTTGTTTTGCTGGTAGGTTGAGGAAAAGGCAAATGTTATTTGGAGGAAAGACATTATTTTCGTCTTGATGAGGTGTAGAACGAATTGTCTTTTCATTGAGCTGTGGAGACAATTCAAATCGTAATCAATGTCTATTATTTGATTGAGCACGACGTGATTTGCTAGTCATTTTGAAACATTCAAGGAGTACAATGGTCATCCCACAAAAGAGCTTTCCTTCTCAATCTTAAGCTCATTGAGTAATTATTTCTTCATCTTTAATCAAAGATTTCAAATTCAAGCCTTGAAAATGAAGCCATGTTCAATAAAGACTGTTTTAACCCCAAATTGGAACTTTTCGATGCGAACTTAAATAAATCGAGACCCAAAGTGAATATCGAATATGATTTGAAAACGACCAAAAATAAAAACATACGAGTACCCCCAACAAAATTGACTTAATAAATTTCTTAAGAAGCGGGAACTTTCTAAAGAATCAAGAAAAGATTTCTAGTACCTAGTACCTTGTTAGTGTAATCCAATAAACCCCACTTGCAGGACTACACTAGGTAAGAGTAAAATTTGTGTATACTACTCCCTCCCCAAACCCCACTTGCCATACTACACTAGGTAGGAATAAGATTTGTATACACACCTCTACACTAGATAGGAATAAGATTTATGTATACCCTCCGTCCCAAGACTTCACTTGTGAAACTACACTAGGTATTGGTGTGATGTTGTAGTCGGCTTGTGAATCATTTCATTTTTTTTTTCTTAAGCCAAATGTTTATCAGAAACCTCCTTACATCCAAAAAGGTAGGGTAAAGTCTACGTACACCCAACTATCTCCGGTCGCTTGTGAATCATCATATTCTTGCAAGACATCTTAATTGAATATTGTTATTACCAACAGAAATACCAGGTACTATTGCCACAGCAAACAAAGTAATATGATAATAGAAGCCAAAATTTGAGAATCAAACCAAAACTATTAACACAAAACAGGCACTCATCAAATTCAAGTAGAATATTACATAGGTCAACTTAGGACCTTTTCTCTCTACACGAATAGCTAAACAAAGTTTCCTACATTTGTCATCGCGAGGACTTACACCCGGAAAAAACTGCAGCTTCCGATGATTGTAACAGACAAAATGAGGTCAGGGAGATGTCTAATGCTTTCGGGTTTCATCTTTTTCGCTTGGCAGCAGCTCCAGAACCTCGGCCACCTCTCTTACCTGAGGATTCAGCGCTTCCTTTATCACTGCTATTAGAACTTCCTCTTCCTCGTCCTCTTCCTGCAGAAGGCTTCTTGCCACCCTTGAAGTCCATGTTTACTTGGATTCCTGTTGTAAACGAAAAACAGATAAAGGGAAAGACGAGAAAAAGTGTTAACAGGTAGAAGGAGGTCACAGACAGTAAATAATTGCAGAAAAATGCAGGAGAAGACCGAATTGTTCCAGAATGTGACTAACCTTTCGAACTGAGACTGTGAAGATCTGACTGCAATTTTTTCTCAACATCTGCTGAGTTAACCGAAACAAGCAATAACATCATTAAATACCGCTCCCAGTCATTTGTAAAAGGATTACACTGTTCTATATAAGAGAAATGTCATGAACAACTAATGTTCAGAAAGAATCTGGTAAAATGAGAAAATTATCCCTAACGACAGTACTAACTTCATCGAAATAAGGGCAAAGAGAAAATGCTTACGGCAAAGACAGTAACGGGGAAAAAACTATTATGTACTTGATTTCTTCACAACTGCTATTGCAACCAAATGTAGAAAAACAATTCTTAACTACATGATGTAACTGATACCAAAGGAAGTATCTATCGCTAAGATTCTTCAGTTCAACTGCTAAGGTACTATGCTTTTAATGGGCAAGCTGAGTAGGAGGTATACCCGTGTCTTCTGTCTCTGATGAGTTCTCTTCATCTTCAGCAAGTGTTTCGTCATTTTCTTCAGCAGCTACGCCTTCGTCTAGTGGCTCGAGCATCGCTGCAACGCGCTTCTTGGGAGCTTTTTTAATTCCAGGAAGGGTAATTAAATCTGCTGTGCGAATAACACGTGATTTACTTCCTTTGTTGTATGCCTTTGTCAGTGCAGCTTTCACAGCAGGCTGAACACCATCCAGAAGAGTCGGACATCCCTGGAGCAAATGCAGTCAACACATGAAAAGATTTTAAAAGTGATCACCGGAATTAGGAGAAGACTGAAAACAATGGTATACCTTGAATTTTGAGATCTCCACAATATTATCAAAGTCATCCTGGCTTATAGAGTATGAATCCATGAAATCCACAACATTCTCTACAGCTTCATCCTGGAAATTACATTCATATATAACTATGCAAACAAATATACACAACGAAATTCAGGTTAAGCATGAATAATCCACCTTAGGCAGCACTCTTAATGGATCAGTCAACTTCTTTCCAAGAAGAGTAAAGTAGTCCAGTCTCAGGTTTGCCCTGAAATGTATGAGAAGATATATTAAGCAGCTGCCACGGATGCATAAAGAATATCTCTACGGACGATATGCAGGAGGAAATTATTGAAAGGAACTTTGACAGACTTCCAAATTTTGGAAGAAAAAGTGAACACAAAACATGAGAATCCTGCTATAGGTTTTCAGAAGTTCTCTGGTCAACCATTAATTTTTCAACAATTGATTAACGCTACCACCCATGCAGCAGAGGACTAGGACAAGACGCTGCATCATGGAAACCCCATTCACTTAAGAAGATTATCTGTACAGTTCTGATTACAGATGCACTTATGTAGGTATTGAAAAAGAATTTTATAGCAAGTTCTTTAATCAAGAACAAATGTCTGAAAGCGGGATGTGCATTGTGTATCAGATTTTAATATTTGTACTTGGGGAGGTAAGAAAGAACTAGAAACGAAATTGAAAACATAAGATGGAAAAAATTAGGAAACAGTGATAACAATAAAAGAAACATGTACTCTAATTGAACGGATTATTTGAAGCAATCAAAGTCTTTGAAAACTAATGTAAGATTACAAGACAGATCGAATGACATGAACATGTATATCAGGTCAGAAGACAAGTGAGAAGAAAACTAATATGTCAGATATGTTAAACTGACTACAGAAGAAAGTACCTTCCCAAATAAGATTCACGAGATGCGAGTAGGTGAACATGCAAGTCCTCCAGAATTCGATAATTCTTTCCCATTGTAGAGTTCTTACCTAGCCAGCCACCAAACCTGTTAAAGTTGCGTTCTCCCTGCAGCATTTAACACACACTGTAATTTAGGAGCCCTCAAACAAGTCCAGATTGGATGACTATCAAAATAATATTCATCAAGTGTAAGTGAAAACTCCAGGAAAGCTGATAAATGGTACACAAAGATTATCATAGAAGAAATTCTAGGATATATGACATACTGAAACAATACCACTGGAACACAATTCAACTTTTCGGTGTTAAATACCATATTGAAGCACCAGTAATTATCTAATGTAGAAAGCTAATAGTAATAACAGGATCTCTAGAGAAACTTAAATTCAGCCATCGGAGTTTAGAGAAAGGAGCAAAATATTGAGCTTAAAACGAAATCAAAGCTATGTTCAGCCATCAGATCTAATAGATGGAGGATAAGAAGCAACAATCACCTGCTCAAGAGTCTGCCTCTGTCCATGCAACAAAGAAGCACTATAATGAGGGGGAAAAAAGGAACGATGAAAGAGGCCACCAGCATTATAAGATAACATTAACTTAAATGCAACTGAACTCAAAAATATCTTAGAAAATTGTCTTACGGAATTATGCAGGATGAAATGCAACCAGCTGGAGAAAGTTGCCACTGCTGGTATCTTCGAATTTGTACATTTATTAAGTCACTATTCGCAATAGAGTCTGCAGCACATGCAATTAGGCTCATCCGCTTTAAGTCACTATCATCTTTGCCAGCAGAACTTGGTTTGTAATTGAGATAGTTCTCCTGCCATTACACTCCGAAATAGTTATACCAGAACATATGGAAATAAGATATTTTAAACCCTATTTACACTTTCTCCAAAGCTTTTGATCCTAATATACCAAAGCCGAACCTATACCAAGTGAATATTAGCCTTCTGTTGTCTACAACTTGTTTAGTGAGGCAATTGATATGGCATAGATGACATAAATGACAATCAAGTACAATAACAAGTAACAGAAAGAGGAGGTATACCAATACTGCTGATACGCATGGGCATGGCAACAGAAAAATGAAAAAGAAAAAAAAGAAAAGTGAACCATCTGAAGCATACAGTTAGCTTTATAGTATAGAACCCAAAACAAAACAGCCTAAACATCTTGCAACAACAAAGCCCTGCAGCACTTCTACAGACAACTGCCTTCTCTTGAACACAACAAAGTTATAAACATGATGAAATAAAGCAATCTAAAGGACACAAGTAAGCATGAAAACATAAATTAAGGATGGAAGCAAAACTTAAAGTAAACACATATTTCCATAGCTATCATAGAACAGCAGTAGTATCTTAGAGAATGAGAACATCTAACCAAGAGGGGTCAATTGAACTCTTAAAATAAGATACAAGATTACTGCCAAATGGTTTGCTCAGGGCATGTCAATTTAAGATGAATGATCAGGTAAAAAAGTGGAAAATTCACCCGAAAGAGAAATTACAGGCAAGATGGAATACAAAAACTTATAAAGAAAAAATAACAACAAGGCCACCGGTTTCTATTGATATCATTCGACTTGAATGAATACTCAAAACTCTACAAGGTCTCAAAGTGAAAAAGAGAAAACTGAGCAGGGACATACAAAAAATAAATAAATCAAATAACAGTAAATTTCAAGAAGAAATAGCAACCTTATGGAGTGTAGAGTACCTGGACAAGAAGCGGGACAAGATCTGGGTCACTCATACTTAGGTCAATTCTTTGATCTATCTTTAAGTTCTTGGCATTAAAATCAAACAGCCTATCCACACAGAAACAAACACAACTGGTCAGTTAAGAAATAATATTTATGTCAGCACCAGAGCATGAAAGTACAACAACAACAAAAAACCCAGTATATTCCCACATAATGGGGTCTGCGGAGGGTAGAATGTACGCAGTCCATACCACTACCTCCGAATAAATGGAGACTATTTCCGATAGACCCCCGGCTTAGGGCACAATGACATTAAACAAAATCGTCATAGAACATGAAACAAGATATAATAACAGAGATACAACACCCACAAGGAAATACTATATACTAACAAACCAAAGGCACACACCTCCCCCCAACCCTCCTAACTAGAAGCTCCAACCTATGTACAAAGCCCTACGACTACTAGCCAAGCTACCCCAAAGCACTCCAAACTACTGACTACGACCCATCCACACGCACTAGCCCTTTATCCTAATATGATAGAATTCAAAGTACTAAAGTGAAATCATTCACTAGGCAAATGCAAGCTATATATCGCAGAATTTGAAGTTTTGTAACAAACTGCAACATCCAAAGCAAGTCACAAAATATACAAATTCTGTTAGAGAACAATGTCCAAAGAAGCTGAGTACTCAATCCTATACTCCTAAAGGACATGTTAATAGGGAATTTCTGCTTGGTTTCAATCAAGCATACTGATAAGCTGAGTGATGTGAAACATCAAGCACGTACTTGGGACTCAAAGCCATTGAACTGAGCTTTAGAATTTCAGTCAACAAATAAGGTTGTATTATAGGGCTTTAACAAATAGCAGTATATGGTTATAGAAACAGAGCTGTTTTATTGCCTAAATCTTGCCTTTCGGGAAATACCAACACATCAAAGTGATGCTTGATATTGCCTTTAAAACCATTGATATATGCCAAAATACTTCTATACTCGTACATTCTTGTGTCGGTTCAATTCCAAATATATGCTTTAAAACATCAGTTGTAAAGTCATAGCAGATTCCAAATACTGGACTTGCAATCTTTAGTGACATTTTTCTAAAGCACTAGAAGATCAAAATGAGGGGCAGTCGATTGATTGAAAAGATAATCAAAAGATCTTCGTTTATATTCCTAGACAGAATCCTGATTAGTGGCTGTCCTGTTAATTTCCACCCCAAACAAAGTAGATGTATGACTTCCATTGTAGGTTGTTAATAAATCATATAATAATTGGTAAGTGTTCTAAAGACAGCAGGGGTTTGTTTTAGGAGTACTTCAAAAAAGAAAGTTGATTAGGAAATCCTTACAACAGTTATAGAAAACACCACTCCTTTAGAAGCTGTTATATTAATCAGAGAAATCAAGCTGCTGGCCTTAAAGAGCCAAGCGACGATCATATAGGAAAAACGATATGGTGGATAAGGGAAGAGCCAGAGTGCCACACTATTGAACCAATCAATTACTTTCTCAATCCAAGAAAGATGAGAGATGGTTATAGTGCCATCCATCCAACATTACATGATTCTGTCTTAAGGATAAACACTAGAACTAGAGGTACCCTTAAACAGTGAATCTTGCTTACCTACAGTCGAAGCAGTGAGGTTGTTACAGCAATAGCATTGGTTAATCTACAGATATTTTGCTGCTCCAATACTGTAATCTTATTGATGCTTACGTTTAGATTTGACAGAACTTCATGTTCCAAAATGCACTCTTCTATTGATTAACTTCTGACATCTCTTTTCAGGAAAGACACCTCCACTAAACCACCTAACTACATATTTCCATGTAGATCCTACATGGAAATAAAATTCCCTGGTTGGATCTGAAGCCGACTACTTTAGTAGAGCAAGACCTAAAAAAGTTTATTCTTACCCCTACCTCCCCCCCTACCTCCCCCCCACACCTTTTTATTCGACAACAGTCCACTCAATTTATGATGTTCTACGGCTTTTGTTTTTCTCTTTTAGCTTAGTCCCCATGACACAGAAATTATGCATTTACATTGTAAGAGAATCATAAACCAAATGTCAAAAGAAAGAAGAAAAAGAGAGCAAAATAACCAGTTGTTTTCATTGGAAGGTTTATGGTGATATATAAATATGAATCTCCCCTGAATGAACTATAGAGTTCTTTTTTTTTTTTTTTTTTGCTGATTGGTGTTAAGTGATGTTATTCCAAATATTACTAAATACTGATTGATCTGTTCAATAGCACACAAGGTAATGGAAATAATCACTCTCGCATATATTTGGACACAATACACTGATAAAACCCAACATAGCAATCCATATGTGGGGAAAAGCTTAGACTTTATATAGAAAAATACTAGAAGGAAGGTTGAATCTAAGATGTTCATACTTTTCTATAGCTTTGAACGGTGAGATATCCTCATCCTTTGAACTGCTTAGAAGGCGCTGTCTTATATCATCGTATTGGATCACAGATTTGGAGAGACTCATGTATTGCAATTGATTTAGAGCCATACGCATATCTCCACCAACACGGTCTGCCAATTCCTCAAGAGCAATCTAGAAAAGACGAAGAAGAAGAAAACATTCATGAAACTCAGAAAGTTTGCAAACGTATGTCTAGACAACCAAAAGAGGAAAAAATTTCCCTCTGTTTTGTAGTAGCACGACCAAATTATATATGCTATAACACATTTATGCAGGAAAGATCTCAACCAGATATGCATTGACCAGATATGCATTGACACAAATGCATGTACTGGTTTCCACCACAGGTACAAATAGAGAAATGTTTTAATTGTAAGACTACTTTTGGACTTTGCTTACTTGATTTTTTTACAAAAAGGAACTCTTATCATCTACCCCATAAAAGATCATAGGTCTCCATCTGGGTGTTTAAGACCTGGTTTACTTTATCATGCACCTCAACTAACCAACAATATCAAACAAAAATACAATAGCCCACAAATGTGGACAACTAAAACAATATTTTATCAGGGATGATAGCTTTTGAACTAAACAAGACAGTTCCAAAGTACTTTTCTTCAGCACATTATCTTCAAATTGGAATAAGAACTCATGCAAGTTGTTGAAAGAGAATAAACCTCATTGACTTGAATGCCTTCAGCATTTGCCACTTGCTTTAACCTCTTTGCCATCTGTCAAAGAATGCTCTCACTATTAGCTGTCAAATTTCCAATGAATATTTTCGACTCAGGTCTGCCATAAAAGATCCAAAAAGAAGCACCAGAAACTTCGTTGATAGAGAAACATTACTGGAGCAAGGACAGTTTGGATTTTGTCCATTATAGGACAATATGTGGAAGGTACACTGACTAGCATAAATATAGTACATAATTTGGCAAATATTAAGCATTAAAAATTAACATTCAAACCAAGGAAGGATAACCAACTGTTAGACGAATGAATAGATCAAACAGAACTCCTGATTTACTTGAACCGTCTTATTACTGCTCTTGTGCATTAAATTTTTCTCATAAGGATAACAATTCCAACAGGAACATCCACAGAAATATTAAAATGAACAAATCTTATATATGACCTGCTGCTTGGTTGGTTTTCTGAAGACAATTGGAAGGCAATAATTGACAAGGCTCTTCAATTTCTGACTGTAGCGATCATTGCAAATGCAGATAATAGGAATTTTTGAGATCTTGATGCTAGCAATAAGATCGGCAACGCCTCCTCTATCTCCAGCAGACATGCCATCAACCTCGTCCATAATCAGAACAGTCTTCTGATGGTGTGATCTGAAAACATCAACATGGATTATGGCATATCATAATTCTGATTTGAACATTCAAGAGAGCAGAAGCGTACCTGCCAATATTAGCACTTAGAGATTCATTGCTAACAAGTTCTTTTATGGAATTAGCAGTACTTCCACCAATTCCTTTCTCAATTTTTGAATCAGCCTTTCCACGACTATCACTAGCATTTACCTAAGCAAATAAAAGTACTGTTTAATCCAACAGGACTGGAAGTGTTGACGAAAAATAATTAAATTACAGTCCGGAACTTTTCACTGTTTAAAAGAAAAATACCTCAATGGTTTGGAAACCAAGCAACTGACTAACCACCTTTGCTGATGTAGTCTTCCCTATACCCGGCATACCACTCAACAGAACTGCTTTTTTAGCACCAGAGTCATTCTGTTTTTTTCCCTTCCCCTTACTAGCTGCTTTTAGGAAATGCTCATCCCAGCTCTCTAGCCAACGTTGAATCTGTTCCACCTGAACATGTACCATGTAGAAGGTAAAGTTACTCCATGCGATATTATCTTTTAATTCAAAAGTGTAGCCATTAAGAAAGAAAGTAACATAGAAGAATACCAGTGACTTATTTCCTATTATGTCTACAATAGCTTTGGGCCTGTATTTTTCTGTCCATGGTAGTAAAGACTCTTTAACTTGGCTTTTCCTCTTGGCAGGAGATGCACTACTTTTAGCAAGAGATGCACTAGATGCCAATTGTTTGGCAGCTAGAATCTTCGCAGCAGTGCTTCCAGTTCCATCACCTAAAAAATCAATATTATTGCATTTTAGGCCATGCAGTTCCAAAGTCAAGAATGTGAACTATCACCTCACTATAAAAGGCACCAGAAACACAACGCTCCATTGTCTGACGGACTTGACGTCCTCATCCTTCACCAATCCAAGAACCCAGAAGATTTTTTTCCTTTAGTTCATGGAAGTAAGCTCATATAATCAGCTTATGTCTCAATAATCTTCCTTTATTTGTTGAACTTTGTGCTCAATCAAACAAGCCCCATAAAATAAGACAGAGGGAGTAAATATTAACTTTCAGCATTTATATCCCCAGTACCTTCAATACAGGAGCCCCAATTGATGTATATACCTCTAATTCTGGTGCTTGGTAAGTTTCCTACTTATTGGTATATAGACGCTTTTGAGCCCTATGATTTATAAAACTAATTAGTACTTGATAAAATAAAATGGTGGTTAAACAAATCTGGAATCAACTTCTGGAACTACTTGGGCTTAAAGGGCTGATGCCAAAGACTGAAAACTTGTCATACTGGGAAGGCAACGAAAGACACTTGAAGAAAATCTGGAAAACAGATCCTGCTGGTGCTACGGACGGAAAGAAATGCTACGTGTTTTGAAGGTAAAGCGAGTTCAACAAATTTTGAAGAACATGTTTTTGTGTACACTGGATGGTGTGGTGTAGGCGACAGGATGTATAAATGTGCATTATATGAGATTTCATTATATTCTTAAGAAGTAACTTTTGTACAGAGGAGGTCCTTTCTTTTTCTTTTTGTAAAAGGGAAAGCCTACTTTTGTATGTGCCGCCATCTTAATGTTTCTACTTTTTAGCACTGTTTTTTTTTTTATTGAATCAATTCCAAGAGTCTAAACTTGTAGCAGACAAATTTAAAATTTAAAAAGTGACCGATGGTTTTTTATGATCCCAATAATTTGAAATGACAATGGAAATTGATCATGTTCTTTTCTTTTTCGTTTTTAATTTTGGATCAAGAAAAATTGATGCTGCCTTTTTCTTTCAATAAACCATTCAGACTTTTTGGCATTCCCATGTAATTCTTGTTTTCTAGAGTCCTGTCAGACATTTATACCAAACACTCTCCTATTTTCTCTGCTTTTTGCAGTGCCCACTGAAGTTTAGGGGCACCGTTCCAGAATATCATAAGCTGATTCATCTCCAAGTATCATAAGCCCATTCATCTTTTATTTAAGACTGATTAAATCATGAGAAATAAACAAATCATTAAAGATATAAAAAAGGATAGCAAATGAGACTTAAAATTACTTGTATTTTGTAACTTTCTCTTTGGAGAAGAAACAACAGTGTCCAGAGATTTCTTTGACTCTGGTTGGGTAGCTGATTTTGATTTATTGGATGACCGGATCATTTCAAACAAACCATCCTCAGTGAGAAATGCAGTTCTAGTTGCAAAAGCATAGTACATCAATGTCAGTTCAGTAACAAATGAATAAACAAAATGAGAATATGCATTGACACTGGACAAACCCGAGCTCCTTGGCTTTAGAGGATTTCCTTCCCTCGATGTCTTCATCACATAAAAGATAATTCTGCAACAGAACCGTATGAAGAACACCGTAAAACAATTAGATTTAGCAAACAAAGAAAAATTAGGTTTAGCAAAAATTTGTAAGCACAGACAATACCGTTTTCCTGCTAACAGATCCTGTGACGCGACCACCATGGCGTTTAATCAAATCCTCAGCTTCTTCTCTTTCTAAACTGAAAGCATGAGAACCAAATGCATCCCAAGCTTTATGTCATTCACATATCCAATCTCGAGAGAAGTAAAAAAAACAAGTAACACAGATAAAAAGACTTGACCCTCTAAATAGTACACTCTTGCAGTGAATGCTACATGCTTATAAGCAATAAAGATATTTATGCAAAAATTCCTGTGCTTATCCCCATAGTACTGCTGAACAATATACAAACAGACTAATGAGGTACCTGTCAAGAGTTCCACTAATTACAAAAGTCAAACCAGCTAAACAATCTGGGGCACCTTCAGGAACTTCCTGCGAAGTAGAAAGACCACTATTTTAATAACTCACACAATTTCATACCAAAATAAGTTAGCTTATTTAACGCTTCTACCTTTTCCCCCTTGTGAGGAGGGTCTTTTCTTTCACCGAAATTCATGAAACCTCCTCGTCCTCCACCACCTCTGCCTCGTCCACCACTTGGTGCTGCAGATGGTGCTTTACCACCACGCCCTCGTCCACCAGATTTGGTGTCCTTGACAGCTGGGGCATCATCATCACTTTCATCAAGAGGGGTGCGCTTTCCACCGGTCTGAGCTGCCCGTCCACCACGCCCTCTTCCAGCAGGTTTGACATCAGACTTTTTGCTCTTAAGATCATCGTCACTATCATCACTGATCACATTTTTCCGCGCAGATCCCCTTCCAGAGCCACTTACCAACCTTTTGCTGGGACTGACATCTCTGGATCCCGTTGCAGATGAAGGCAGTACAAAGTCGTCATCATCCTCAGCTTTGTGAATTCTTTTTGCAGCTGGTGGCTTCTCATTAGCTGATGAACTTCCACCATCATTTTGAGCTTTTCTTTTTGCTGACACTTCCTCAACTTTTTCTTCTTTTGGCTTCACCTTGTCTGTAGCAAAATATTTACTAGTTTTCCTTCTGCCGGCAGTCTCTTGTCCTTCTTGTACCTGGTGTCCATTAAACGGAAGAAAATAACAAGATTTAAAAAAAAAAAAAAAAAAAGAGGCTGATGTCTATCATAGGTTCTCAAATTTCAGGAGATTGCATTTGATGATTCCAGTAGAAACTTCCCACCATCTCAAAAGCTCTACCTACTAGCTAAACAACCCAAAATAACTAAAAATTTAAAGATCAATCATATTTTAGAAGAATAGATCATATATTGATATGTATTCTAGATAAACAAAAATCAATCATATTAAAGAGGACTAGTTGATGGTGACCCGCTTTTACTTGGACCGTAAAAAAAGATAGAAACAAAAAGTTAATCTCAGAAGTTAAGATTTCTTAATGGGGAGAACACGAAGTTTTCATGGAAGTTCCAACATTTTTTGATAATATTTTTTCAAAAAAAAAATTGAGAATAACATGGAAATTCCAAATTATATTCAGATTTATTCAACTTCCCCATAATTTTCTACCATAATTTCTAATACTCTAAGGCGACCCTGTTCCATCTTTCAGTTTCTCCTTAATAATTCAAGCAGAACCCCAGGGTTAAGGCAATCGATAGAAAAGAAATTAGTCCCAAGAAATGTCTAAAAGAAGCAACACAGCAGCACCCCCACCCCCCACCCCAAGTTCCAGGCAATCAGAAAAGTTTCCAAGAAACAGAAATAATGAACAGATAAAAACATTACCAAAAACTTAAACCATACCAGAGTACAACAAGAAAAACAAGTGAACTCAGAGAAGTGATCCAGATTCAAAATACTTACCAGGCTTTCTGCCTTTGGAGTAGCTGGGGAAGGCTTTTCTGCTGCACTATTCTTGGACATACTCCCATTACCGGTGCCTTTGTCATGCTGCTTCATGAACCATTTCCTGATATCTGACTGTGTTATAAAGAACCATACCGTTAAAACTCTCAAACCATGCATCTCAAATTCTAAATATTTGAAGAACACATCTTTCAACCCACATACTTCAATCTGGAAATTCCAGCAACCACGACTTAAAACTTGCTATCTGTTAAAAGTATATTTTATTCGTGTGCAACTGAATGTGTTTGGGAAAATATAGAGGAAAAAAGTGAATTGCCCAAACCACAAAATACCCAAATTGGATTCATTACAAAGTTTAAGATACTAGCCTTTGTTATATGCAAGTACTGTACGAAAATGTCAACATAAAACCTACAGCCTGTTTGGCCAAGATTGTAAAATCACCTTATTTTGAAAAGTGTTTTTTCGAAAAGTACTTTTGATGAGAAGCGGTTTGTGTTAGGCCAATAAATTTAAAAAGAAGTTTTAAGTAGAGCAACTAGTGTTTGACTAAACTTTTTAAAAGTGCTTTTGAGGAAAAGCTACTTTTTTTGCTTCCAAAAACAGCTTCTCCTACGCTCCCAGAAGCACTTATTTTCTCCTAGAAGCTTGGCCAAACACCTCACTTCTTTGAAAATAAAGCATTTTTGTCCTCCCAAAAACATGGCCAGACAAACTATTAGTTTGGTGGAGAAAAAAAATTGAATTTGATTTAGTTAAGCATTTTTAGAATATAGGACAAGTTAAAATTGATACAATATAGAGCAAATTAACATTCGATGTGCCACAAATCAAGAAATGGTCAGAATTCCATGTATTAAAATCTTATAATCTACCGAAAAATAATGCAGAATAATGGGTGTGGTCGGTATTTTCTCATGTTCAGCTGATCAAAAATATTGAAAAATATTTTCTGTAGGAAAACAAGCTCCTTAAAAATAAAGAAAATAACTTTCAAAATGAAAATAGGAAAAGAAGTAGCAATGTCTTTGCCCACCCCCACCCCCACCCCACCACCAACCCCAACACCCCACGCTCCCACCTCATTTCCATAAGTTTATCTTAGATATATATAAGTACTTCTAAGACAATATTTTTTACTTGAATGCCGACCCCAAAAAAACAGAAGCAGAATACCACTTGTTTTCCTAAAAAAATATTTTCCATATAAAAGATTTTCCTTCCTACCAAACACACCCAATAATGTCAAATGAATGGCTAAATAAAGATTAACAACAACTACAACAACAACATACCCAATGAAATCTCATGAGTGGGGTTTGGGAAGGGTAGCAGTGTTATCAAAAGCAAAAGCGCAAAAAAACTCCAAGGTGCATCGGGGATTTAAGCACAAAACACAAATAAAGCATGGGCTTTAATAAGTAAAAGCGCAAAGGGAGAAAAAATACAAATGTATATGTTTAGTCCAAAATGAATAATTATAAGCATGAATTACAAATATATGCACAAAAATTTTGAAAAAAAACAATACAATAAAGTGGAATATCAATTGTTTAGAAGAGACTCATTGATAAAGAAAAGTATGCCTTTAGAAAATTGACGATGACACTGAAGCGCACATTAAGTTAGACAAAGAGCTCAATACATTTTGAGCCTCACTTTAGGGCTTAAGCGTGAGGGTAAAGTGTATGGGGCGAATTCATGTGTAAGAAAAAGGTCACATGAACCTATGGTCATCCGACTAAACTCGATATATTATTTGTACAATTTTTAAAATACATATAGTATTATCTAAAGGCACTCATGGTCAAAACAGATTGATCGGTTCCCTGGTTTGAGCGTTGTTCCTAATTCCTCTTAACTCTTGGAAGTCGTTTGGTGTGAGGTATAAGCTATAATAATCCCGGGATAAAATGTAGTATTACTCTATCCTATATTTGGTTGGAGGTATTAGTTAGTCCCGACATTATTTATTCCACCATTTATACTTCAGTGATGAGATAAGTTATCACATACACATGGTGGGATAACTTATCCCGGGATAACTTGTTCCCAACCAAACAACCCCTTAAGGTCGTGGATTCAAAGCCCCTTAACTGCACATTCATCTTTTTATCCCTTTCCTATATTAAAATCTCTATAGCAGCCTTGCTGCACATTGTCGTCTTATTTGTCTTTTATACTTAAAAAAAATCTTAAAGCAGCGTTGCTGCCCTGCCCATTCGTCTTATATTAAAAAAAAAAAAGATCTAAAGCAACCTCCCTTTTACAATAACTAAATCTTTTTTTTCATCACTCTAAAGTTTTACGTCTTATCTTAAAAGTAATGGTGCACCCTCTTCTCAAAATCCTGGATTCGCCTTTGTGTGCATACCTTACTCCTACCTCATGGAGGTAGAAAGGCCGTTTCCAAAATACCCCTAGCTCAGATGCAACAAATCAAAGTGATCATGAAAAAAAGAAAAGAGAATTCTATCAATAAACTGAGATGGAAGTAGTAGTACCATGTTCGTGATCTTTCAATTGTCAACTCCTCCGTCAAATTTTAAATTTTTCTTCAAAACTTCCAACCTACATACAAAAATGAACAAATTACAATATGAATAATTTCTTTTTTTCATAACCGTGTTCTCCAGCCAGATTGTGTGCACCTCGACTAATTCAAATACATGCATAATTTTGTTGGGCAAACTTCCAATAATAAACCAATTACATGAAAAATTGTGCCAAAAAGGGGGAAAATTCAATTTTTCTTCAAAACTACCAACCAAAAAAAAAATAATGAATCAAATTACAAATATATGAGTAATTTCCTTTTTTTTTTTAAAGCTAACCATGGTGCCGGCCAGCTTACACACACCTCAACTAATTCAAATGCATGCATAATTCCTTATTTTTCTTATAACCATAGTGTCCGGTCATCTGACACACACCTCAACAAATTCAAATGCATGAATAATTTCTTGTTTTTTGATCACCGTGGTTCCCGGCCATCTTACACACACCTCAATTAATACACCTCAATTAATACAGATGCATGAGTAATTCCTTATTTTTCTTATAACCATAGTGTCCGGCCAGCTTGCACCCACCTCAACTAATTCAAATGCATGTGCAATTCCTTATTTTTCTTATAACCATAGAATTCAGTCAGCTTACACGCATCTCGACTAATTCAATTGCATGCATAATTCCTTTTTTTCAGCTTACACACACCTCAACTAATTCAATGTATGCCTAATTTCGCTACAAAAACCTCAAAAAATGAGGCAATTGCATACAAAAATTGTGCCAAAAATAAACGAAAATTTGTCCCCATAAGCTTACACGCACCTCGACTAATTCAAATGCATCCATAATTCCTTTTTTCATAATCGTAGTGTCCCGATCAGCTTACCCTCACCCCAACTAATTCAAATATATGCCTAATTTCGCTACACAAACCTCAAAAAATGAGGCAATTGCATGCAAAAATTGTGCCAAAAGAAAAACAAAAAATTGTCCCCATCAGCTTACGCGCACTTCCGACTAATTCAAATGCATGCATAATTCCTTCTATTCCATAACCGTAGTGTCCCTATCAGCTTACCCTCACCTAGACTAATTCAAATGTACACGTAATTTGTCTACACAAACATCGAAAAATGAGCCAATTACATCGAAAATTGTGCCACAAAAACCGCCGTGTCCCCATCAGCTTACGCGCACCTCGACAAATTCAAATGTACGCGTAATTTCTCTACACAAACCTAGAAAAACGAGCCAATCACATCGAAAATTGTGCCAAAAAAAGGAAAAGTAAGAGAATATTACCAATCAAATTAGGTTTCCGATGAGCTATACAGTCGCCGCCGGCGAATAACCGGCCTTTACATTCACCGTCGGAGCTCCGGTGTAGCTAGGGTTTTGCGAGGGTTTTCTTTATCCGCCAATTGGGGCTTAACCGATTAATTGAGAGGTATTTATTGTATGGGCCAAGTAAAGGTCCAAGCCCAATAGAACTAAGAAGCCCAAAATATTGATAAGAAAGAAGAGTTATCGAGTGTATACCAAACCAATATGAGTAATTGTGATTGTGGTATGATATTAAATATCAACTTTAATATTCAATATAAAATTCTATTTTGAGTATATGTCATTGATGATGCTAATTTAGTATCTAATAGAACGTTGTGAAGGGTCCAAGACCAATAAAGCGCAAAATTTTGATAAGAAGAAGAATTATTGAATGTATATATAAAATCAATATAAGTAATTGTGATCGTGATATGATATTACATATCGACTTTAATATTCAATATAAAATTTCTATTTACGTATGTGTCATTGATGATGCTGTATTTAGTATCTAATAGAACATTGTGAAAGGTCCAAGACCAACAGAAGCCCAAAATTTTGATAAGAAGAAGAGTCATCGGGTGTGTAGATCAAAATAATATGAGTAATTGTGAGTGATATAATATTAGATATCGACTTTAATATTCAATATAAAATTTCTATTTGAGTATATGTCATTGATGATGCTATATTTGGTATCTAATAGAATGTTGTGAAAGGTTCAAGATCAATAGAAGCCCAAAATGTTGATAAGAAGAAAAGTTATCAATTGCGTATATCAAAATAATATGAGTAATTGTGACCGTGATATGATATTAAATATCGACTTTAATATTCAATATAAAATTTCTATTTGAGTACATATCATTGATGATGCTAGATTTAGTATCTAATAGAACGTTGTGAAGGGTCCATACCAACAGAAGCCCAAAATTTTGATAAGAAGAAGAGTTGTTGAATGTATATATATAATATCAATATAAGTAATTGTGACCGTGATATGATATTAAATATCGACTTTAATATTCAATATAAAATTTCTATTGAAGTAGATGTCATTGATGATGTTATATTAGTATCTAGTAGAACATTGTGAAAAGTCCAAGATCAATAAAAGCCCAGAATTTTGATAAGAAGAAGAGTTATCGAACGTATATATAATATCAATATGAGTAACTGCAATCATGGCATGACATTAAGTATCGACTTTAATTTTCATTGTAAAGTTTTTGTTTAAGTATATATCATTGATGATGCTAGATTTAGTTGTTTCCCCGCTTTTCGTCCGCCTCATAAGATCGTCTTGAAGAAGAGGAGTCATTTTCAAGTAGTGTTCGATCGATTATGTATTAATCAATATTCGATTGATTGGTCTGAGTTTATCGACAAAAAAGATTTATCTAAGCCAAGTTGTCATGCATTGTATATATTGGTTCTATCGCTCGTAGCATTTTCTCTACTCCAACTTGGAGTCTCCAAGTATCAAAATATAGGCATCCTTCCAGGGCATCCCAGTTGGATTGACTAGGATGACAGTTTCTCCTTCCTAGTCTGTAAAATAAGAATTTCGATCAAATGACACATCGTAGTATACTAAGTTTCTCGTCAGTTTTGATTTCTATTCTCTTGTGAGAAATGATTGGCTTTGTTTGAGCCATTGTCTATTAATGCATGTAGGGGCTGGGGCTTTTCCCCCACGACCCACCCAATCAATTTTGCTCCACTTAGTTACCATCATGGCCTCATATCTTTTTGGGTAAGGAATGGAAAATCTTTCTCCTGTTAAATGAATCAAAGTTTCATTTTATCTGGAAGAAGCCATTTTTTAAATTTACTTCATCTATTCTATGACCGAAACATGCGAGAATACACATTACACTACGATTTTGAATCAAAAGAGAGATGTCAAGAAATGACAGACCTATTCACTCTATCAATAACTGAGCTGAATCTGTATATATCAAAATAAAATAAATAATTGTAACTGTGATATTAGATATCGATTTTAAGTTTAGTATGAAATTTCATTTTTTAAGTATATATCATTGATGATGCTAAATTTAGTATTTAATAGTTATGTTTGACATTCTATGAATTTATTGATTTTAAGTATGTCGATTTAATATGACAAAATTGTATTATACCAAACAAATAAGATAATAATATGTATGATTAATTTCCTTTGATATTCTATATTTTTTATATTACACCTAGAAATCCTTTGTCAAGTCTCTTTACATCAGGGTCGGCTTCAAGGTGACGCCATCGAAGCAAGCATTTTAGGCCTCCGATTTTTGGAGGCCTCGTTTATTTTAAAGCATTATAGGTTTGTAGTTTTTTTTAGATTTTTTTTTTTTAGAAAATATCAAATATTTCTTAATGTTTTCTTCACCACATTTTAATTTCTCTTAAGCTCAAATAGAAATATCACTTTAGAAATTCAAAATTAAAGTTGACAATCAACATTAAAAAAAATAAAATCTTTTAATACTCTTAAATCTAAAAAGAACATCTAATAAATAAAGGTAACTCAAAAAACCATACCTTCTATTTATTATTTTGAATAATGGGGCGAAAAGAATTAAAGCAACAATTACAGTGGAATCAAAGAAGTTGAAGATAAGATGTAAGAAGTTTTTTAAAAATAAAATTTCAAAATTATTACTTAAGCTTAAAAAAAAAATATTTCAAGAGATTTCAAATGAATTAAGCATACTATTAATTGAAAGGGGATCTTTTCAGATAAAGCAATTACGAAATAGTTTTATTTATAATTTTACAGCTCAAAAAGCTATAAAATAGATTTGTGAAAAAAAAATATTCAAAACCTCATTTTAAAATTTCGCTTTAGATCACCAATTATGTTGAGATGCCCCTGCTTTACATAGGCATGGAATGTAAATAATAATCTTCGGTAATTATTTATTACTAAAAACAGAAAGAGTAAAACATCTAGTATTGAACTATGACCAAATTTGTTATGATTTTACGAGAGTCCTATTACTCCCTGAACTAAATTTTAGTATATTTTTGTCATTTTTTTTTAGTTGTCGTGACACCTTTTGTCAACCTTTTAAACTGACATGACATCTTTGACATAGATCCCATTTTATGTAATAAGAATGTCACGCCAGCATAAAAGAATGATAAAATACACTAATATTGAGTTTATGAGATAATTAATCCCTTAAATTCAGTAGCAGCTTTTCAGTTTCAAAATTTGAAACGCCAAATCATTTTCAACGATCAGAATTAAAGATTAAGGAATTTCAGATTAATTCAGCAATTGCATCCGAAGCATCCCCTGTAATAATATATATTGCAAACCAATATTAGTTTAATATGCAGCAAAACTTAAACAAAAAAATTTAAAACTTGAAAAAATAAAACAATGCTTAATATGCATGTCTAATATTCTTTCATATACATAACAATGCAATGTATATAGGCTGAAATAAACATACTCAACTTGTCTAACAGAGCCATATACATAACTGTGTTACATATAACACTGTTAATGCATAACACAAATGCAACTTTGTAATGTATATGTTTTAAAAATACAACAGTCCAAAAGTGTTTGTTTCAACACATATACATAACATAATTATGTATATGGGTTAACATACATAATTGTGTTATGTATAACACTGTTAATGCATAACATATACATAACTTTGTAATGTATATATTCTGAAATAAACGACGCATAAGTGTTTATTTCACTATATATACATAACCAATTTAATATATATATATATATGCGATAAAGTAATAATATATTTCATACACATACATATATGGTGTAACATAAAAACTCTTGAAAATGTTAAAAATTTGATTTGGGCGGCGGGGGCAATTTTCGAAGAATGATAACGAAAGTAGTTGTTTTTATATCAATCATAGATGATATTTATGATGTTTATGACGCTCTTGACAAATTGAAACTCTTTACGTATGTTATTCAAAGGTATAGTATTTTTTTTTGAATTATTCACTTATTCATTGGTCAATGTACTACTACTAGCTTGAAGTGTCGAATAGACTGATTGTGGGGTATAGGGGTGTTCACGATTTGGTTAAAAATCAAATCGAATCACGATCCAAATCAAATCGATTAAAAAATTCAATATTTGGTTAGGTTTGGTTTGGTTTTGAATTTAAAAAAAAACGATACTAATTTGATTCGGTTTTACTCTAAAATACTGACAAAATAACCAAACCAAACCGTTATATATATATATAAATATTTGTTACATTTTATATTTTAATTATGATTTAACTTTAGTCATGATACATTCAGTCATATGTCTTCATCAGGTTGACAGTACCTTATGAGATTCTAAATGAATGTCGCACTTTGAATGACAAATGATACTAATTTTGAAAATAATATCTTGTTGTATATTGAAATTTACAGCTAAGATTCATTAGAATATAGACAATCACTAATTTTAACTTTCTTTTTGAACCTTGTCGAGCAATAAGTTTATGCGTTCAGCTTTTGCGGGGTTTATCATATCATTCTGTTTAATGTAATTTTTAAATATTTTTTTAGAAGCGTTCATATGGTGTTGTTCATGGCTTTAACGAAGTATAACACTCAGTTGACATCTTAATTTTAAGATTGAGATACAACACTCGGTTGACATTTCATATGTTAGATTGAATTTATTTTTTTAAAATCTTCAACTTTTATCATTAGTTAAAGTTATAAACCGAAAAAACTGAACTAAACTGACAAGAACCAAATCGATGGTTATTTTTTTGTTTGGTTTTGTTTGGTTTTAGAAATTTTAAAATCAACTAAATTAGTTTGGTTATGGTTTGAACCAATAACCGATCCATGAACACCCCTAGTGGGATGTACGGTGTATTCTCAGTCTAGACGGCTGATTAGGAGGGAGGCAGGGGGAGTTTTAGATAGGGTTTAAGTTTTTTTTTTTTTTTTTTTGTGAATTAGCAATAGGAATTTGAAAAGAACAGTAAATTTAAAATTTGAAAAATTAAGGATACTTGATTGTAGGCAGCTTCTAAGAAAATAAAAGCGTGAGAAAGAGAAGGTAAAGTTACGTATATGAATTATAAAAAGAGAAATTATAAATATGAGATAATTCAAATTCACGCCATCACATTGGAATCCAACTAATTTCTAGTGTTTGGTAAGTAGACAAGAAAGTATTGTTCGAGAAGCATTTTTTATGTTATCTAGCAAAACACTGTGGAGGCGGGATGGGATGGGATGGGATGGGCCGTGGGGGGTCGGAGGTGGCGGGGTGGGATGGTAAACGGTTGAGGGGTTTGGGTGGGTGGGGGAGAAGACAATAAACTTGAAGTGTCACTTTGGTAAGTTCTTCCGTTCTTCCACGAAGCAAGCCATTTTTCTTATTTTTAAGAAATTTGAACCGGTAAAGTTGCTGTCATGTGACCAGCAGGTCACGGGTTCAAGCCTTGGAAACAGCCTCTGACAGAAATGCAAGGTAAGGTGGCATACAATATACCCTTGTGGTAGGGCTCTTCTCCGGACACCGCGCATAACGGTAGCTTTAGTGCACCGGATTGCCCTTTGTTTTCCTAAAGAAATTGTTTTCCAAACATTTTGACCAACCAAACATGTTGGAAAACATTTTCCTTCATACCGAACACGCACGCCCCAAGTCGAGGTAGTTTTCTTCGTTAATATTCCTTCTTGTTTCGAAGGGCTAATGTTTTCAACCTGTGAACTACTAAACCACTTGCCTTGTACTATGTAGGCCACTGGAATTCACTTTCACGAGGAAATAATTGTGGAAATCCTCAAGAGGTTACCCGCGCAGTCTGTTCTGCGGTTCAAGTGTGCGTCAAAAAGTTGGGATGCATTAATATCAGATCCTGGCTTTAGGATGAAGCATTGGAGCCCTGACTCAAAATCTGAAAAGCTTCTTAAGGGTTCCAGGCCTATCTGATATCGGCATTTCATTATTGGATGGAATGCTGTGCTTCCATCTAACTGATGTTCCGTTGGACATTTTTAAGTTATGGGCGATGAAAGACTATGGTGTTAAGGAATCTTGGACAGTTTTGTTTACCATACGAGTCTGTGATCTTTCTCTAGTCAAACCTCGATATAGGTTTCCGGATGGCGATTTGCTGCTATATGCACCGGGGGAATTACCACATCAAGGTTTAAACCCTTGAAGCTTCAAGTTTCAGACATTCAAAGGAAAATTTGGATGTTGGCCTCAACGTGAGTCTATTGAAAAAGGAATCATTTATACAGAAAGCTTGATTTCTCCAAAATTAATTATTTAATATTTGCTTGGAGTTGAGTATCTATCATAAACAAGCTCTCCGAGACCTGAACAAGATAGGAATAAGATTTATATTACTCTAGGCATGTCGATGTTGTGCATACAAACACTCTTTTTCCTTTTATTTTTTATAATATTTATTTGGAGAGATAATGAATACACTTCTTGTTCTAACAATTTTAATTATATACTGCCTGCTAATTTGGATTGGCCTAAACTTTTGAGTGTGATTTCTCCATATTTTTTAATTTTATTTTTATATTTTCTTGGGTATGTAAGCAGCTTTTTACTGTGCAGATGTCTATTGCTTGCAAAATTTTTGTTTCCAAAAGTATTTACTAAAGGTGATTGATAATCCCCACTTTTTAACCTAACAGGTAACTTGAACGCGCTTCCCGCATTAATCAAACATCATTTCACTGGGTACATTATATTTGATGAAAAAAAACATCAATTTGGTTTGATTTTACATTTTTAATTAATTAATAATAAACTAATAATGGTAAAATAACAAAGACATGATACAACTATCTCGAATGAAGATTAGGAATCTTCAAAATTCTCTTTACTATCTATCACAAGATGAGCTTTCTAGTATTTTCCAATACTATTTTGATGTTTTAGCATATTTAACTGCATCCCCATTTCATGTCTAACATCAACAAACTTAAAGATGCAATTTTAGATAGAATGATTAATCCTTTAAAAATTAAAGGCACAAGATATTGAAGAGTAGATTGATACCTTAGCAAAAAAAATAATTAAAATGAGTCAATATGCCACACTATATAAATAGAGGTTTCACTGTACTGAATACTATAAGATATAAAATGAGTCAGTGCTAAGATTCGTTTATGTTGGAGTGCGTATCCTACTGATTTTAATATTTTACTCTAATAGTCGTCTATCTGTGGAACAAGTAAGCTAATGTGGTTTACTGAAGTAAAAGATGAACACAATACTTTTACGTGAAAAACACCCGACTCAAGAAAGGTGTAAAAAACCACGACTTGTACCTCTACAAGATTTAACCCCAACTTCACTAAATACTCTTGAGCCTCAACAATCAACAAAATTACAAGACTTCTTGTAAACTAGGAATTAAACCTTCTAATTCCTATTCCTATAAAAACACGAATCTTCTCCAAGATAAGTGTTCCCAAGTCTTCGAGTTCCCTAACTCGAAGACACAACTCCTAACTCAGTATATAATTCACTGAGATTAGAACAATGACTCATTACAACTCAAAGAACCTAATTGTTGACTATCTTGTTAGTGCATGTTGATTGTTGACTATCGTTTTAGTGCATGAGGGAAACACTTGAATGTCGTTTGTTGTATTTAAGCCAACTCCTGATTGAGTTTGATGTACTCTTCTATCTTCAATAGGATTCCCAGGTAGTTTCACTCGTTGTTGCTGCCGTCTCTCTCCTTGACTGAATAGGATTCTTTTACTTCTTCTTTTAGTCTAGCTGGACTCCTTGATCTATTCAAACTAAGTGTTGTACTTATCTTCTCCTCAATCTCTTTGTTGTATGTGATAAGCATTAGTAACAATTCTGAGCTTTTTTGCTTATCGACTTTTGTCTTAACGTCTTGTCAGCCTTGCATCAACCTCAATATGCAGTACATGTGAGAACCAGTAACTTCTCTTTCTTCATTTGTGTGGAACAACTTGCACAACATGTTTCATTCACATCAAAACTTCATATTCCCTAACAAATAGTACTGTCAGCATTAGACTTGTCTTAGTTCTGGATTTACCCGATGACTCCACGGAGGCCTGTCATGTGCGAGGAGAGCAAGGGCGTTGAATTTTGTCTCACATAGATTGCGGAATGGGGATTTTTTATCTCTAGAGTGTATTCAGTGTTAGCATATATCAGAGATTGCACAATTGCACCAGATAATATGAAGCCAAGGCATCAGAAACAGGAAGAAACATGTTACTTATATAGTAATTATATTTAGGTGAACATCATCACATCACAACTTTCAAACAAAAATATCATAAGATAATATAAACAAACAATTCTCTGATACATGTTATGTAACATAGACATGAGTAACTCGTCCATGGTTGAATCGCGCAGTTTCATCTTCTGATATCGTCTATAATATCGTACAAAATGAATTGGCCAGGCAAAGTGATTTATGATTGAATCTCAGAGGCATTCTTATCATTGTTGAATCTAAGTCCATGGCCTATTTCGGGTTCACTCGAGCTTTGACAACAACCGTAGAAGGTGTAACGTACATGCACTCATTTCAAGGGGTGCAACGCTTTCCAGTTTGGGCCTCATCTTTCTCCTATATACCATGTTTGTATGGTCAACACGTTTTGAGCCTCGCTTCAAGACTTTAAGCGTGCTCTAAGGGGGCCTTTGACAACACAGATTGTTAATGTAACACCCCGTAAAAGTCGTGCATGGATTAGCGTTTAATAGAGTGCTCTTAGACTTAAAAACTTGAAAATTTTTCTAAATGTAACTTAGAGTCATTTTAGCTGGCAACCTTCGGGATACAACTTCTCGACCTTTCCGACCTTCATTTTTAGATTTTGAAGTTGCGTTACGATCGGGCAATCTCATAGTACATCTCGGATAAGTTTTATAATTTTTTTGGAATGCATAAGGCTGCGTTTGGATTTCAAAACAGTAGCAAGACGCATAGCCTGTTGCCCAGTTTTTTTCAGCATTTCGGGGTCAACTTCAAACGATCATAACTCCCTGTATATAATGAACTGTGAGAGCTGCAACCTATCAAACGAAAGATCTTTGAGTTCTCTTTCCAATGCAACTGGTTTCATCCAAATCCAAAATCTGAGTAAGGAGTTATATCCGTTTTACTTCAGCCTGTCAGTTTGTCAACTGAGGGGTAGTTTCGACCTTTCTTGTTTTCTTAGGGGCATTTTAGTCATTTCACTTACCCAATTCCGTTTATAACACCTGATTCAGACCAAATTCAGCAAAATACATCCTTTTTTCTCAAATCCTCTCAAGAACACCATTAGGTTTCAAACAAAAAAAATCCCAAATAACTCAAGATTCAACCGTAGAAAATTCAAATTGGTTCCGTAGTTGTGTTCACCATCTCGAAAGCTTCGAGAAGCACCCCATGGTTATGTAAGGAGGATTCTAAATACAAGAGTTCATTGTTAAGGTATGAATATTATTTATTCTTGATTCTTGTCCATGAATAAGTATTTATAAAGGATTGTGAGTATTGTCTTGATGTTGGAAGATAACTAGAAACATAGTTATGACTTGTTGTGTATAAATTGTTAGTAGTAAATTATGGAAGTTGCTGTATTGGATTATGGAGGATGAATTGTGGTGATATATCATTATATTAGTGGTTATGTATGCCTAGTGATCATGTTGGTATTGGATGGTGATTAAGAAGGGAAATAAAGGCTAAGAGTGATGTTGAGGGATATTTCATGAAAATGCATGATATGTGAATGTAATAAGAGTATAAGAGGATGTATATAGTACTCTTATTGATGAGCTAAAGGATTACTTCCTAGACATTATTTGGTGAAGTTAATACCTAAATGGTAAGGTTTGGTTGCTAATACTTGTTTGCCACAAATGACTTATTGTAGATAAGTGTTCGAACAGTACGGGAAGTCACTTGTATTGAAGTGGTTATATCAAGGTATGTAAGACATACTCTATCTAATCTTTGGCATGAATAATGACCCATGGCACTCTCAAGTAAGCTTCCAACATTGTCCTACGACACATGACACATAATAACATCATATGATCTTCGACACTACCAATTGAACTTGTTTTCACTTTTAAGATGTCCGGCTAATCAAAAAATGTCCATATACTATTGTTGACTCCGAAATGGTTTAATGAGGTATCCATGATTCTCTACTTCGTCTTCATGATATTGATTACCTATTTACATGTTTTTCCTATTGAGGTATCATGGTTTCAAGTTCCATAAAGTGTGACCACAAAGTAACCAATCTCAAAGATTAATTGAATTAAGAAATGGAATGTCTGTATTTTAAATTGATGATATGATGTAATGTATTAGTACCACTGATCAGTTGGCCATTGTATTATAAAGATTATGTATATATGCTATTCCAGGGGTGGTCCCTGATGTATTGTATTAGTACCACTGATCAGTTGGCCATTGTATTATAAAGATTATGTATATATGCTATTCCAGGGGTGGTCCCTGATGTATTGTATTAGTACCACTGATCAGTTGGCCATTGTATTATAAAGATTATGTATATATACTATTCCAGGGGTGGTCCCTGATGTATTGTATTAGTACCACTGATCAGTTGGCCATTGTATGACATATGTTATGTATTGATAAGGATTACGAGAAGTAATGATATGAAAGTAATGTGCAGGTATCCCATCAGTTCTTTTAAGTGTGGTCTACTCATACTGTTTATTCACTGGTATCTGGGTTCTGTTGATCTTTTGTATCTCATCTTGATACTCCCTGCCTTACATACTCAGTACATATTTCCGTACTGACGTCCCTCACGGGGGACCTGTATTCATGCCTGCAGGAACAGATACTTCAGGTCGTACACCTCCGCAGTAAGAGCCAGGACATTCTATTGTTAGTGGTGAGCTCCAGTTGTTTCGGGGCATCCCAAGTCGTCTCTATATGTACCTTTGGTATTTGTATAAAAGTCTTTTGTGGGCGGGAGTTCGACCCGACCCCAACTCAGTTGTGTATCTATGTAGAGGCTTTTGTAGACATATTGTACAGCCATAGGAGTGTTTGGTTGATAGACGTGATGGCTCTGACGGCCAATTACTATTCATATATATATTTATGCGTGTCTGCTGGGCTGATACAGGTACTGTTTTCTTCTATTTACAACGAAGTGCTGCCCAAATTTCTAATTTTCATAAGTAATGTAAATGTGAAAGTATAGGTTATGAACGGGTTCTCCCGGGCCTCCTCGGCTACGGGTGCCAGTCCGCTCCAATGGGATTTGGGGCGTGACAGAAGTGGTATCAGAGAAGTTCGTCCTAGTGAGTCTACAAAGCCGTGTCTACGTAGAATCTCGTTTATCGGTGTGTTGTGCACCACATCTATAAACAGGAGGCTATTGGACATTTAGGGATTATTTCCACTCTCCATTTCTTAGTTCGTGCAATAGAGTCAGAATGTTCCTCTTTCATACTCTTATTCGTGCTATGATGTCGCCCATATGAAAGTAAAAAGTCATCCCAAATTCTTTCCTTACTCTAATGTCCTCCGATATGTCTCATTATTGAGGTGATTCAAGTGTAGAAGTTTAGAACCTAAATGGTATGGTCCTTTCTGATTGAACCATATAAGAGTTAAAATTGTGCAAGGACTTGAGAAGAGTCCGTTAGTGCTTCAATGTGTATTGATTCCGATGTAGACATTGATCTTGATGGAATCGTGCTTTTCAGCTTCAGGTATTAATTGCATTTAGTCCCTTTCAAATTTATGTTACAAATGTCTTGCTTAAGGGAGGATGATGTGTAGTAGAATGTTGGAACTGTATTTCCACCCGAATAGTAGTATGCGTTAAAGTGTTCTTGTCATGACCTATTGGTAGTGAAATTAGACCAAGAAGTTGGTGATGTGAAGTCACAAAGTTAGAAGTCACAGTGAGGGTGACTTTTGTGTAAATGAATATTTTAGCTGAATAACCAATGTTCGAGAATGATTTACCCCCCTTATGGTGATAGACTAATGTGGTAACTAGTAGCATGTGTGGATGGTATGGTAGTCCGTGGAGGAAGTGTTTGACTCCGATTTTATTTATACAGAGTAAGATGTGTATTCATAGTTCATTGGATATTGCGTATTAAATTTCTATCTCATGTAATCTTGTCATCAAGGTGTTGTTGAAAAAAAAAATAATAATAAAGTCTAGTGAAGCCGTGTGGGGCTCTTTCGATTCACTAGCATAGTTGACTTGTCATTCATTTCATTTTCTTGTTCAAAATACAAAATCAAAGTCTAGTGAAGCCGTGTGAGGCCTATTTCGATTCACTAGCGACTTGTTGTCCAACTTGTTGTTCTTGTGTTGGTTTAATAGATGTATAGCTGAATTTGTTTGCATGAGATTGAGTTGGTAAAGAGGTGATTCATCCTTGTGTGTTGTTTAGTAGATGGTAGAGAAGGAGTTGTTAGTTAGGATGATTTGTAGGTTGCTTGAAGTGTGAAAATGGCTATATTAGCCAGTAAGTTGTAAGTATAGACTCATGGTTGTTTGTGGAACTTGAAGGTAGTCTAAATGTATGCTTAAGTAAGTAAGCGTGATGTGAGAGGCCGTATAAGTAGATAAGATTGTATGGGGTTATAGTATAAGATTAATGTCGATCATGTCTATTATGTGACTTTACCCCTTGACCTTCTTTTCCTGGGTAGTTATAAACTAGTACTACTAGTGAGAAGATATGTAGTAGATTTTTTGAGGTATAGTAGTAATGTTATAAAGGTGCTTTGGTCGTGGATAGTATCTAGATAAAATCAAGTATTTGGGGTAGAATGTCCCAATTTGATGGACTAGTAAATTATGTTGTATTCTTCATGGGTGGTATTTACTGAATAAAACAAGTATGAGCTGATGCCTATGATGCCTCACAGCATGTATTTATAGTACCTGAAAGTCCCTAAGTCAACAAGGTACAAAATGCAAGCTATTCAATTATCAACTACAAGCTGAAAATCTGAAAATCCTGCACATGCATGCTGAAATTTCTGCACATGATTGCCAACCTTTGTGGACCTTTTAAAGTGGAAAATTTGCAGTTTCATACCAGCCCGTGTGAACTTCCTAAAGTCTAATAAATGTGCTGCCAGACTATTTTGACCATCTAGAAGGTGCTGGAACGTTGGCAGCAATGCGGAGCATTTATCGAACCCCCGCCAAGCTCGAAAATGCGCCTGAATAGTCCGAAACACGCCAAAAACGTGAGGAGTTTAATGGGTTGTGACGTTGAGCGTCACAATGTGGTTGTAAAAATAGTGACTTAAGATTATGATGTATGTTTTGTAAGAATTATGTATAAGGTTGGGTTGTAAATCATGTTAAGCACTAGACATTAAGTTTGAACAATTGATGTCCATGAAGGTGGATGTGATGATTTCTTGGTTAATGATACTAGTTTTATGGAAGTAATCTAATAGGCTTGAATGGTGTATGCAAGAGCCTAAGTTTATTTGATTCGTAGTGAAGTATGATGTTGCATATATAATGCAGAAGTATGCCCAAGGTGATCTGAGGTTGCGGTATTTTCTAAGACTATTACACGTTTTGTGTGACGAGTGGTACCGTTGATTTGATAGGTGGAGAAAAGACTAGTTAGATGGTATATGGTGTTCTAAATAGTCAAGTTAAGGAGTTTTGATTGATAGTGTTGAGCCTTTTTATATGATCTTGATTCACATAGTAGAGAGATGTAAGTTTGGAGTCACGATATTGATAGACTATGTCGGAAGTAGTATGATTCATTGAAGGCTTGGTGACATACATGTTGAGTGCTAGATTCTAAGTTTGAGTTTTTGAAGGTTGAACTAATAGAAATAAGGGTTAAAGTACTAGACGGTGTGCACTCCGACTTTGGGGATACTCATGAAGACCCGAAGTTAGTAAGTGTGCAAGTATTATATGATGACTGCTGGTCTATAGAATGATAAAGTGTATCTCAGAAGGTAGTATTAACAGTGTGTTTTCCACTTTCAGGTGTAGTCATTTGGGTTAAGTGCCATGATATGCGTGTATGGTAGTTTTTCAGACCCCAGAGTGCAGTGAGTGTACTTCAGTTTAAAGTCTAGTAAGGGATCTCCCAAACTTAATATCATGGTTTGAAGCTAAGGGGGAGATGATAGAGCGAATAACTAAGTCAGGCCTTCAGATTCTAGTCGTGATGTCATGATGATATAGAACGTCAGAAAGTGAGGGTGAGACAACCCATTCTTATCTCAGTATTTTTTTCTTTTTTTCAGTTATCCCAATATCTACTCATGCCTTACGTTTTAGTCCAATGATCAAAATTCATGTTCATGCTTATGATAGAGAACCGTGTACTCTTCAAGTTCTAAAATGAGAAGTTTCAGTTCATTCAGTAGTCGGAATCCCATTCCATAAGTTATGAACTCCAATTGAGGTCATGTAGCTCATGACTCATGTACTCCCGCTTTATAGTATGCTTGCTTTAGATAAGACCATAAGTGTGAAGTAAGATCTGGGGCCAAGTTTTTGATATATGTGAGTTTTAGTGGAAATTTGTATGTGCATGTTCTTGGGGTAGCGCGTGGGAGTTATATTAAGAGTGGTTTAGAGAATATGTGAAGTGTTTCTTCATGGGTGTTTGGGTTGAAGTTCATATGAGGTTATGAAGATAGGCTTGAATGACATGTTGGGATTTTAGTGAAGTGACGCAATATGCGCTAGTGAATCTATAGTAAGAGTTCAGAGTTAAGTCATTAATGTAGGAAGGCATGATATGCTTAGGGTGTAAACTTTAAAAGGATATGGAAGATTGAATCATATTGTTTAGACTAGTATCATGGTATGACATGTTGTATTTTTGGGACTTGGAGTTAGGCTTGATCGCAGTGAAAGGATTTAAGCTACTATAGACATTGTAGAAAGAGCTATCAATGCCCATATGAGAATTATAAGTTGAATCGAATGAATGTGGTATCTAAGGGAAATAGTACAGTTAAGGGAGTATTCGTGGAGTGTGCTAATCTTGGAGGTAAGAAGTCGCATTGACTAAGGACTGACAATTCTATCATGATTTATGAGTTATATGTCTATATTCCAGGCTGCAGAGTAATGTCAATGTTGGGATCCTATAGTCGGATGTCTTGTGTGACTCATGCCCAAGATCTTTTGCTGCCTAATGCTACTAGAACTTTTTTTTTACGAAGAGTGTTGATAAGATACTCCAGATTGGGTATAAGTTTCCTGTGTAGTTCAGTCTGTTCAGCCAGCAAATCAGTTCAATAGTCAGAATGTCAAATTCTCATGATTTGTTTGCTTGTCTTTTCAATTAATCATGCTACCCGAATTCTCAGATATGTTACTATTCCAAGATTGAGTATACTAGTAGTTGCGAGTATAATTCAGTTCATGCGTCATGTACTAGATTCAGATTCCAGAGGTTCAGTTATGAATCAAAATCGTAGGTGCCGTGTGCATTTCCTCCATTTTCCAAGTATCTTAGTGAATTGAACACTCATAGAGGGATATAGGATCCCAAGGGGGAGATACCCCATTTGGTTGCGTGCATAGATTCTTATTACAAGCTTCGCATCAATTGACATTGCGTATTCAGTCATACGTTCTTGTGTCAGCTCAGTCAGATATGCCTGCATTAGAAATGCACGTTCAATAGAAAAAGTTCAGCTTATCTATGTATTCAGTTCTGCGTTCATGAGATCAACTCAATAACAAATCCATACATTAGGTTTGCATGTTCATTATGAGAACTCAGCTTATGAGTGGCTCCAGTCGTGTATTCCATGCATCAGATATGCATGTCCGATATAAGAATTCAGAATATCAGTAGTTATATCCATATGGTCATGTTTCAGATCAGTGTATTCTTTATTAGAAGACATGTCGTGCCTGCGTTATTCCATACCTTTAAGGCTTCAACATTTCCAATCCATCATTCGGGGACGAATGATCCCAAGGGGGAGATAATGTAACACCCCGTAAAAGTCGTGCATGGATTAGCGTTTAATAGAGTGCTCTTAGACTTAAAAACTTGAAAATTTTTCTAAATGTAACTTAGAGTCATTTTAGCTGGCAACCTTCGGGATACAACTTCTCGACCTTTCCGACCTTCATTTTTAGATTTTGAAGTTGCGTTACGATCGGGCAATCTCATAGTACATCTCGGATAAGTTTTATAATTTTTTTGGAATGCATAAGGCTGCGTTTGGATTTCAAAACAGTAGCAAGACGCATAGCCTGTTGCCCAGTTTTTTTCAGCATTTCGGGGTCAACTTCAAACGATCATAACTCCCTGTATATAATGAACTGTGAGAGCTGCAACCTATCAAACGAAAGATCTTTGAGTTCTCTTTCCAATGCAACTGGTTTCATCCAAATCCAAAATCTGAGTAAGGAGTTATATCCGTTTTACTTCAGCCTGTCAGTTTGTCAACTGAGGGATAGTTTCGACCTTTCTTGTTTTCTTAGGGGCATTTTAGTCATTTCACTTACCCAATTCCGTTTATAACACCTGATTCAGACCAAATTCAGCAAAATACATCCTTTTTTCTCAAATCCTCTCAAGAACACCATTAGGTTTCAAACAAAAAAAATCCCAAATAACTCAAGATTCAACCGTAGAAAATTCAAATTGGTTCCGTAGTTGTGTTCACCATCTCGAAAGCTTCGAGAAGCACCCCATGGTTATGTAAGGAGGATTCTAAATACAAGAGTTCATTGTTAAGGTATGAATATTATTTATTCTTGATTCTTGTCCATGAATAAGTATTTATAAAGGATTGTGAGTATTGTCTTGATGTTGGAAGATAACTAGAAACATAGTTATGACTTGTTGTGTATAAATTGTTAGTAGTAAATTATGGAAGTTGCTGTATTGGATTATGGAGGATGAATTGTGGTGATATATCATTATATTAGTGGTTATGTATGCCTAGTGATCATGTTGGTATTGGATGGTGATTAAGAAGGGAAATAAAGGCTAAGAGTGATGTTGAGGGATATTTCATGAAAATGCATGATATGTGAATGTAATAAGAGTATAAGAGGATGTATATAGTACTCTTATTGATGAGCTAAAGGATTACTTCCTAGACATTATTTGGTGAAGTTAATACCTAAATGGTAAGGTTTGGTTGCTAATACTTGTTTGCCACAAATGACTTATTGTAGATAAGTGTTCGAACAGTACGGGAAGTCACTTGTATTGAAGTGGTTATATCAAGGTATGTAAGACATACTTTATCTAATCTTTGGCATGAATAATGACCCATGGCACTCTCAAGTAAGCTTCCAACATTGTCCTACGACACATGACACATAATAACATCATATGATCTTCGACACTACCAATTGAACTTGTTTTCACTTTTAAGATGTCCGGCTAATCAAAAAATGTCCATATACTATTGTTGACTCCGAAATGGTTTAATGAGGTATCCATGATTCTCTACTTCGTCTTCATGATATTGATTACCTATTTACATGTTTTTCCTATTGAGGTATCATGGTTTCAAGTTCCATAAAGTGTGACCACAAAGTAACCAATCTCAAAGATTAATTGAATTAAGAAATGGAATGTCTGTATTTTAAATTGATGATATGATGTAATGTATTAGTACCACTGATCAGTTGGCCATTGTATTATAAAGATTATGTATATATGCTATTCCAGGGGTGGTCCCTGATGTATTGTATTAGTACCACTGATCAGTTGGCCATTGTATTATAAAGATTATGTATATATGCTATTCCAGGGGTGGTCCCTGATGTATTGTATTAGTACCACTGATCAGTTGGCCATTGTATTATAAAGATTATGTATATATACTATTCCAGGGGTGGTCCCTGATGTATTGTATTAGTACCACTGATCAGTTGGCCATTGTATGACATATGTTATGTATTGATAAGGATTACGAGAAGTAATGATATGAAAGTAATGTGCAGGTATCCCATCAGTTCTTTTAAGTGTGGTCTACTCATACTGTTTATTCACTGGTATCTGGGTTCTGTTGATCTTTTGTATCTCATCTTGATACTCCCTGCCTTACATACTCAGTACATATTTCCGTACTGACGTCCCTCACGGGGGACCTGTATTCATGCCTGCAGGAACAGATACTTCAGGTCGTACACCTCCGCAGTAAGAGCCAGGACATTCTATTGTTAGTGGTGAGCTCCAGTTGTTTCGGGGCATCCCAAGTCGTCTCTATATGTACCTTTGGTATTTGTATAAAAGTCTTTTGTGGGCGGGAGTTCGACCCGACCCCAACTCAGTTGTGTATCTATGTAGAGGCTTTTGTAGACATATTGTACAGCCATAGGAGTGTTTGGTTGATAGACGTGATGGCTCTGACGGCCAATTACTATTCATATATATATTTATGCGTGTCTGCTGGGCTGATACAGGTACTGTTTTCTTCTATTTACAACGAAGTGCTGCCCAAATTTCTAATTTTCATAAGTAATGTAAATGTGAAAGTATAGGTTATGAACGGGTTCTCCCGGGCCTCCTCGGCTACGGGTGCCAGTCCGCTCCAATGGGATTTGGGGCGTGACAGTTAAAATATTACCATCTTAGGTAGAAGTGAACTGTTAAAACAAGCCCAAACTTACAATAGTTGGAATTTCCCATTCTATGGAAAAATAATTTTTTTATGTTGTAGTTTGACTTTGATCATTTCTGAAACTTGAAACTTACTAAACAAACTCAAAAATCAATTTTTCTAGTAAAATTAGAACACCTAAAAAAAAAAAGGGTGGATCAAATCATTTAAAATAAAATAAAATTGTTTGGTTATATAGTGTTTCAACTTTTCATTCTAAACTAGGGGGAAAATGAACTTTGCTATGACCCAATATGTTGTGTGTAAAAAATATCCGTCAAGAATTTGTTGGATTAAATCAATTTTTATGGAAAATAAGCAATAAATATGGTTGAAGAAAATATATATAATTTTTTGATATATATAATTTGACTTTATAAATTTTTAGAAAATAGTAAGACCTCTAATTTTTAATATATTACAAGTTCTGAAATTTAAAGTTTTAAAATCCTTTAGAGAATGAAGAGGGGCTAAGAATATTCTTCTCAATAGTGTTTTTCGAGGGCTCTAGTAAAAACATATCGCATTATATTCGATGTTTGCATTGGAGTCCAACTAATTCGAATCCCGCGCTGCATAATCTATTCTGGCAATGGCTCTTCCAACATAGTTTTCTCTATACCTAAAGCACAAATTCAAAACCTCTAATCAAGGTAACTATATAATTGATTATTAAAGGGAAAAGATCGATTCTTCAACAATTATTTCAATGATTCACGCGACCAAGTTCCCTAGTATTAGATAACTAATTATGGAGAAATCAAGCTTTCTCTATGAACGATTCCTTTCTCAAAAGCAAAGTCAGGATTTAACACTGCTTATATACAAAACAACAACATGCCCATAGTATTCCACAAGTGGGGTACAGAGAGCCAGAGACAATCTGGATTTAACGCTTGCGGGTGCACCAACATTTTAACATATGTGTCAATTTTTTTTTCAAAGATGATTAAGGAATAATACCATATCGGACCAGTCACTGATACCGCAATCGATGGTAACGAAAATACCAGTAAATAAGTCAAATAATATGTAAAATGATATTAGCCAGACTCAAACTCAAGCCTGGAAGACACTCTTACAACCAACGTGGCTGTGATGCACCTTTGTTCATACGGGTGCATAATTTTTTCCACTCCAAAGCTAGCGGGTGCATGTGCACCCCCAAACTTTCATGTGGGTCCGCCTTTGTTGAGAGCATAATGTATACGAAAATTTTATCCTTTTCTTGTAAGGTAGAAAGCTTGTTTCTAATAGAAACTCAACTCAAACAAACATTACATAATTAATGTTGGAGAAATCAAGTTTTCTCTATAAACGATTCCTTTCTCATCACGTCGAGGCCAAAATCCAAATTTTCCTTTGGATGTCTGAAATGTGAAAGTCCAAGGTACTACACATTGAGGTCATAATTCCCCCTTTGAATATAGTAGCACATCACCATCTGGAAACCTATATTGAGGGGAATCGAGTTGTAGTACATCATCAAAAGTTGAAGATTAGAAGTTAAACTTTAACAAGAGACCACCTTGTGTAACGCACCTTTCGCATCTGATAATGTCACCAAATATTTTGAAACACATTAGAACCGAAGAAGAGACCGCACGGATAACGTGTTGAGGATTTCCACAATTATTTGCTCATGAACGTGAATAATGTTAGGGCATGTGTGCTTGTCCATTTGGTTTGACTGAGTAAAACCATTATATTCAATTAGTGTCATTGTGTATATGTTTTCTCTTTGCTACTTTGACAGAAATTGGATGCTTAAGATTCAATTTCGGTCTTGATTAATTCACAAGTTTGAATGGTCAATTCTCCATCGAAATCTAAGGATGATGAGATGAACACAAGTAGAATAGAGGGTAAGGAGACCACTAACTTAAACCCTAAATCCTTTAAATAAATAAATAGAACACATGAGGGTGTTTGGTAAGCAGTATAATGGTACTAAACTTATAGCATGTTTGGTTGATGGATAATTCTAATATCAAACTTAGTCTTGGAATATCACATCTTATCCAATTCCATATGAGATTATTTTATATCAACTCTCATATGCTATAAATTAGTCCAAATATTATTATATTCTCGGGATAGTTTAAGCTACGAACCAAACAACCGCGAAGACAGTCAAAGGAGAAGAACGGTGGGCTGAGGTTTTGGGCCGAGAAGGAGTAATGGATCTGGATATGGGTTGTTCATTTGGTTTGCAAAAGAGAAACTTGGGCTACGAATTGGGCTGGATAACTACACTTTGAAATTGGAGAAATATAACGAAAAATATACATTAAACATGGAAATTATATATCTTGACAAATAAATAAAAAATAAAAAATCCAAAGCTAATTATGAATGTTTACAAAGAAAAAATATTTCTTCGTTGGATGTATTATGTATTTAGATAGACCCGCAATAAAAAAAAATGTAATGAGAGCTAATTATGTATCTCGATAAACTCAAAATCGAGATTTTCTATAATTAAGCTCAAAACTATTGAAATTTATGTTGTTTACATTATTTTTACTAAAAATTATATAAATACACAACTTATGTTTTCAATATTACAAAAAATCCCAACTCCCTAAACATATTACAAAAATCCCACATACACACACAGAATGCTATGTATATGTTGGCTATGTTATCTATATTAATAGAGAGAGAGTAAAGTAATTAAAAAAGTGGGAGAGAGTGTAATTACTTTTAAAAGGTTGGTATTTATGTTATTTATACTTTTTTTGTTATATATGTTTTATTATATCTCTCCAATTTCCAAGCGTAGTTATCCAGCCCAATTTCGCTAAAATTACCTAGCCCAAATTTCTCTTTTGCAAACCAACTGAACAGCCCAAATCCAGATCCATTATTCATCACGGTATAAGTTTAGTACCAAACTTAAGCATCCAATGTCTGTCCAAGTAGCACAGAGAAAGCATTTTCAAATTGAAAATAATGGATTTTCTCAATTAAACATTCATATCGAAGATTATAACGAAGCAATAAAGTAAATCTTTTGCAGATAGATGTTAATCAGCAGATGAGTTGTGATTTAGGCTGTTACTTGAAATTTAGTTTTGCATGATTTGTTTGGTACGAAGGAGAATGTTTTCCACGAAATGATTTCCAAGAAAATATTTCTAGTGTTTGCTAGGTTGACAAGCAAAAATTTATTCCAGAAACATTTTTCGTTAGCTTCCCATATTAACGTAATATATTTTAATAATGACAAATTAATAATCAACAATTAGCAGGATACTAAGAATGAAAGAACATCTTGCACAAGAATACAAAAGATCTCTAAAGATGGAAGAATATCTCGCACAAGGCAAGAGTATCCATCTAAATAAATTGGCTCTGAATGTGGAACCACATCAATTAAAGATCTCATAAACTCCTAGCTCGCTGCTGCATAAAAAGATCAATAGTTAGAAAAATTAACAATAGACCAATAGTTAGAAAAATAAACAATACATATGTTCAAAAAAATAGAAAAAATACAAGGGGCAAAAACTATACATACCCGAGTAGTCGGAAGAGAGAATTTCGAACACTTGCAGCTTGATTCCGATGCGTTGATAATCTTGAAGCCATAAATCCTATGCCAATATGGCATGTTAATTATTTGTGTAGTATGTGAATCCATTCATAGACGATCATCAACAACAGAAGGTGGACGATAAGAAGATAGACGATCAGCAAGACTGCATAGACGATCAGAGCGTCGCTCTCCATTTTGATTGGCATTGGCAGAATGATGACGATCAGCCATGGGCGGAGCCACCTTAAAAGAAGGGTGGTCAGATGAACACTAAAATGTTAGCTATTATGAGTAAATATTTAACTTTGCACACCCTTAACATGATTACGTCTGCAAACAGAAGCTTCTTCATTCGTTTTGCGTCTACGGCTGTCTATTCTCTTCATTCTCTACCTGAACGGGCTGTCTGTTTTCTTGATTCCCTGCTTGAACGTTCAGGCAGAATGTTTCCAGGCAAATTCTCTTCTTCATCCGCCCCTGTCCATTGTACTGCTATCTTCATTCCCTGCCTGAACGGGGCTGACTGTTGCCAGGTAAATTCTCTTGATCCATTGTACTGCTAACGAGGGGCTAGTTGTTGACATGCGTTGCCTGATCCATTGTACTGCTAACGGTTTTGGTAAGACTTTTGGAAGGTACACTCTCTTCTTCATCCGCCCCTGTCTGATCCATACTGTTGTCATCTTCTTCTTCATCTGCCCCTGCCTGATCTATTATGGGCTGACTGTAGCCATCTTACGTTGCCTGATTCACATAACAAGTCTCATGTGCAGCATTTACTCCTGCATTGCAAATATCGTATATATATGTATGTATATATATTGCTTAGCTCAAAACTAATAACGATAAGCATGAATGACAAATATATAAATAAAGAGATACAAAAAAAACTACGATACAATGAAATATCAATTGTTTAGTATCAACTCTTCAGAAGACGCTCATTGGCAAGAAAAATGATACGAGATGAAACTAGGAAAATGGAAACGACACGAAAACACACTAATACGAAATCACAAAAACAAGGAAATGGAACGATAAAGTAAAAGCTATATAGATTGATATAAGTCGATAACGAGAGGACAACCAAGGTATACTAAACCCTAGACCTTCCTATCAATCATCGATAACACCAATCTCGTACGAAAACACAATGAAAATGGATCCCGAGCACTCACGTTTCTAGACAACCAAAGAAACTCCCAACAATTTTCAATAAACTAACACTCTCAAGTGTATCTCAATTCATCATTCAACAACTATCACTAAAATGATGAAAACCTAGCTATTTATAGCAATGGGCTACTTATTACAAGATGGGCCCAAAAGTGACCCTAAATGCCAAATGCCCATATGTGGGCCCAAACACACTTCCTTTGTTTTGTGGACCTCATACACTCCATGCTATCTTCCAAATACGTCATGGCTCCACACTACAAGGGCGGACATCATCAAATATAGCTATTCCCGTGCTCCAAGCTATTCTCCAATCTCGCATGAGCTTTCCTTAGATGATCAAGTCGTAGATTCTAAGGTTTGGCCCTTGAAGCATAGATCTCAAAAGAGTGGAACTCATTTGACTCATATCATATAAATACGCTAGAACCTTGATGACGACGCTGAAGCGCACATTAAGAAAGGTGAAGCAATCATAGTTCTTTATGGCGCTTTCAACCCGCCAAAATGGAAGGCTTTGCACTTGTGGTACGTAAATTCGAGGGGGTGATGATTTTTTTTACAGAGAACCGAGGCAAAGTGGTTTATGATTGAATCTTAGAGGCATTCTTGTCATTTGGTAGATCCAAGTCCATGGCCTATTTCGGGTTCACTAGGAGCTTTGACAACAACCGTAGGAGGTGTGATGTACATGCACTCATTTCAAGGGGATGCAACACCTTCTAGTTTGGACCTCATATTTTTCCTATATATCATGTTCATATGGTCAACACGTTTTGAGCCCCCCTTCAGAACTTTAAGCGTGCTCTAAGGACGCCTTTGACAACACAAACCATCTTGCGTAGAAGTGAACTGTTAAGACCAGTCCAAACTTACAATTGTTGGAATTCCCCATTTTTTGGAAAAAATAATTTTATGTTTTTTATGTTGCAGTTTGACTTTGATCATTTCTGAAACCTGAAACTTATTAAACAAACTCAATAAATTTTTCTAGTAAAATTAGAACACCTTACTACTCTCTATAACCAAAAAACCTTTCCTTCCTTCTGTGCAAGCCAATCCTTTTGATTTTCTTTAAATAGCTAACCCTTAAGTTTTTCTCTCTCACACAATTACAGGATTACGTATGATATAAACTCCTAGCATCTCTGCTGCATAAAAGATCAATAGTTAGAAAAATAAATACTACGAATGTTCAAAAATAGAAAAAATACATACCCGAGTAGTCGGAAGAGAGACATTCGAACACTTACAACTTGGATCTTGGCACTTACAGCCTTTGCAACAGCGCCTAGCGCGCATATGGGCGGACCGACGTGCAATTTTCGGATGCTCGAGCACCCACTAAACTCGACGTAGAAGAAGTATAATTATATAAGAAACAGTGAAAAAATGATAAAATATATACAAAAACACCCAGAAAACAAAAACATGGTTGGGTGCTCTGGCTTTAGACATAACTTTCATGTCTCCCATCCTGGGATCGAATCCCTGTAGTTGCATTGCTGATTAGCACGACGTACATGTCTGTTCTCTTCATTCCCTGCCTGAATGGGCGGTCTGTTCTCTTGATCTCTTCAAAGCCCTGCCTGAACGGGCTGACTGTTGCCGGGTAAATTCTCTTCTTCATCCGCCCCCGTCTGATGCATTGTACTGCTGACGGGGGGCTGGCTGTTGCCATCTTCATGCTTTGCCTGAGGAATGTTTGTATTGCAAACTATTTTTTTCGAGAAAAAGGAATTATGCATGCATTTGAATTAGTCGAAAGTGCGCAATTTTTTTTTTTTTTACTTGGCACAATATTTGCTCACAATTGCCTCATTTTTCAAGGTTTGTGTAACAAAATTAGGAATACATTTGAATTAGATGAGGTGCGTAAACTGACGGGGACAGTTTTTTTAGGGGGAAAACACTCTATTATTATCTTAAACTATACGTTAAAAGGCTGAGACACACCTAAACTTTAGAAGGGATTACCCTGGATTTATTAAAACAGTATTTTTGACAACTTTAGTGTCTACATGGCACACACGTGACACAACACACTGAAGGCTACGTAGGCACACGTGTGTGCCACGTAGACACTAAGGTTGTCAAAAATACGATTTTAATTAGTCCAGGGGTAATAAGACCCTCCTAAAGTTCGGGTGTGTTTCAGTCTTTTCACGTATAGTTCAAGGTAGTAATAAAACATTTTTTTCCCCCAAAAAATTGTCCCCATCAGCTTACGCACCTCATCTAATTCAAATGTATGCTTAATTTCGCTACACAGACCTTGAAAAATGAGGCAATTGCGTGCAAATATTGTGCCAAGGAAAAAAAATAAATTGTTCCCATCAGTTTGCTCGCACGTTCGACTGATTCAAATGCATGCAATTTTTTTTTTTTTCATAACCGCAGTATTCCTATCAGTTTACGTGCAACTCAACTAATTCAAATGTAATCGTAATTTCACTACACAAACCTCCAAAATAAGCCAATTACATCAAAAATTGTGCCAAAAAATGAAAAATCATCCCCATCATCTTAAGCACTTCTGATGAATTCCTAATTTTGCTACACAAACATCGAGAAACGAGCCAATTGCGTGCAAATATTGTGCCCAAGGTAAAAACAAATTGTCCCCATCAGCTTACGCGCACTCCGGACTAATTCAAATGCATGCATAATTCCTTTGTTTTCATAACCGTAGTGTCCCTATCAGTTTACGTGCAACTTGATTAATTCAAATGTACGCGTAATTTCACTACACAAACCTAAAAAAATGAGCCAATTACATAAAAAATTATGCCAAAAAATGAAAAATTGTCCCCATCATCTTACGCACTTCTGACTAATTCAAATGTACAATTAATTTCGCTGCACAAACACCAAGAAACGAGCCAATTACATCAAAAATTGTCCCCATCAGCTTACGCGAACTTTCGACTAATTCAAATGCATGCATAATTCCTTTTTTTCCATAACCGTAGTGTCCCTATCAGCTTAGGTGCAACTCGACTAATTCAAATGTACACGTAATTTCACTAAGCAAACCTCAAAAAACGAGCCAATTACATAAAAAATTGTGCCAAAAAATGAAAAATTATCCCCATCATCTTACGCACTTCTGACTAATTCAAATGCACGCCTAATTTTGCTACACAAACCTCGAAAAATGAGTCAATTACATCAAAAATTGTGCCCAAAAAAATTGTCCCCATCAGCTTTCGCGCACTTCCGACTAATTCAAATGGATGCATAATTTCTTTTTTTCCATAACCGTAGTATCCCTATCAACTTACGTGCAACTCAACTAATTCAAATGTATGCGTAATTTCACTACACAAATCTCGAAAAATGAGCCAATTACATCGAAAATTTTGCCAAAAAAGTCCCTATTAACTTACGTGCAACTCGACTAATTCAAATGTACGCGTAATTTGACTACACAAATCACGAAAAATGAGCCAATTACATCGAAAATTGTGCCAAAAAAATAAAAAATTGGCCCGCCCTTCTGACTAATTCAAATGACTAATTGAGAAAATTGGAAGAAATTTATTATATGGGCTTTAGAATATTTTAAAGAAAGGTCCAATCCCAATACAAGCCCAAAATTTATTGAAAGAAAGGCCCAAGCTCAATTGAAGCCCAAAATTTTGTTAAAGAGTTTTTGTTGCTTTTATATAAAAATAGCATAAGCATACATCTTAACTTATTATATATATACACAAATCTCCATCCTTACAAAATAATTACAAGAATCTCAATTAATTAATTATGTATCTTCATTAAATGTATCGAGAGCAAATTATATATCTCGACGGACCTCAAATTGGAAAACATAGTGAGAGCTAATTATGTATCTTTATAAAGGAAAAATGTATCTTCGTTGGATGTATGATGTATTTCGGTAAACCCAAGATTGAAAAAAATTGTATCGAAAACTAATTATGTATTTTTTTCAAAGAAAAAAATGTATCTTCATTGGATGTAGTATGTATCTCAACGGACCAAAGATTGAAAAAATTGTATGGGAAGCTAATTATGTAATTTTTCAAAGGAAAACTGTATCTTCGTTGGATGTATCGAGAGCTATTTATATATCTCGACAGACCAAAAATTGAGATTTTCAATAATTATGTAAAATATCAAAAAAAAAAATTACAATTAAACTTCAAACTGTCGAAATTTATGTTGTTTGCCCTTCTTTTTTTAATGACCGTAGTATCTACACCTCGACTAATTTTACAAGATAGTGCTTAGTATTTTCTACCAGCAACAAATATTATGTGACTATGTTCATAAATGATAGGATATATGGGAAAAATTACCTAATATTTTTTGTGATAAGAAAGAGTTTTTGAATATACCAAATCAATATGAGTAATTGCAAATCTGATATGATATTAAGTATAGATTTTAATTTTAAATGTAAAGTTTCTATTTTAGTAGGTATCATTGATGATGCTAGATTTAATATATATATATATATATATATATATATATTCCTGCCACTGGGGGAATATTGTAAAAGATCCAAGCCCAAAATTTTGATGAGAAAGAATTATCGAATATAAATAGCAAAAATTAATACGAGTACTAGTAATTATGACCGAAAGGATAAGAGATAATTAATTTTAAAATAATGTTTGATTTGGATAAATCCACAGAATAAACTGTAATGTTATTTTTTATTCCACATTAAAAATACAATAACAATCGAGAGATAAATAATTTTGAAAATAACTTAATTTTTCAACCAAACGAGCCCTAAGTCCACACCTTTCAAATGTTTGTTGTTGTCAACATCTTCCAAATGGATGTACATGTTAATTCACGTGATTTTTTTTTATTTTTATTTTTATTTCCCAAGGTATCCCCACAACTGACAGCCGTGACACTAATCCTTCATTCCTCGATCAGCGCACTAACCGGTAGGGAACTGGCCACTAAGTTTTCTCCTTTCGCCAGAGGTGGGGATCAAACCCCCGACCTCTTGCTTAAGGAACATATCGATGAACCACTATGCCAACTCTAGTGATTTAATTCACGTGATTTATTTTGTCATGAACCAGACTTGTAGAGCCCAATTGCTTCTAGTCTTATCCATTTTGTTTGAAATATATAAAATAATTTAATATCTTCATATAAATTTTTTAAATTATACTAAGATAACTTAGTACACGTCGATTAATTACACGTGACACAGCCAAAATTTTTACTAAAGGAGTTCAAAATCGAAAAAAGTAAGCACACGAAGCCGAAGGAAATTCAACATCAACTATATATTCATAAAAAATGAAATTAACCATACATAAATAGCATAATTTTCCATCGAAGGTGGCTCGGATGAACCCCTAACCACAAGGTGGCTCCGCTGCATGACACATGCTACCTCCCACCAATATAAGTATGAGACAACAATTGATACTTGATTTAATACAAGGTGATAGTTTAAAATAGAAAAATCAAACATCATCTTATAGTTGAGATGTGAAACTCTCGAAAAAATGATAATTTTAACCAGGAACTCTGATAATAATTGACAAAATGCAAATATCTGATCGAAGTTATCACCCATATACAACATAAATAAATAAAATGTAAGTATGAAAGATCGTCATCAACGATAAAAACGTCTGGGGAGGATAGAGCGTACGCAGACCCTCTGCACGAGTAACAAATATCAGAGGAGCAGTAAATAACGAAAACCGGCGTATGTCATTTTTAAAGTTTTAACTGCCATTATAGTCGTAGTTCAAGAGAAGATCTCCAGTTTTCCAATTTTTACCAGAAATGAAGAGTCCCAGCCACTCAATATTCATACCGACGATATCAAACGCGTCTCCATCGACATATCTTGGGTGTCTACACACTCGATTTTTTCGCACATTATAGCGTAAGAAGCTCGAATTTGGCAATGAACCTTCATAGCAAGTCCAGCTATCACAGTTTAGTCTTCTTGGACCCTCCACCGACTACACGATACACTGAAATCTGCACGAAAGAACCAGTTTAGATATGAAATGCAGAAAGGGCCATATGGCATTCAATCAGCAAGTTGCAGCACAATGAGGTAAGTACAATATTGGAAGATATCGATGGAAACAAAAACCGCGTATTTAAGTTATGTTGTGTTTTTCTACTCATGGAATGACACATTGCATTCCGCGGTCCCATCTGTGAGGATGTATCTTCAATAAGATGACCGCGATGGGAGACATTTTTTTATGTGCAATTAATACTTAAAGTAAGTTGCAGCACTAGCAGCTAAAAATGATTAAAGATTCGACTAAGACTACAGGCTCATATTAAGCCAGACCATAACGGGATAATCTAATCAAACCCCGCTACAGTTACACCTTATCCTCAAACACTACTACAATAGTTTTAAGTTTCTCTGAGTACCTACCGAAAAATATGGCAAATGCTCGTATTGCTAGGTTTGTTACAGAGGTAGCACCACCACAATTTGTTAATGTCATGAGAAACCGAGCCTCAAAGATGTTAGAAACCATCAAAGAGGAGGAGAGAGAAGCTAGCATGAGCGAGTCACTTTCGCTGAAGAGTTATTCTCCACCTTCATTGTCTTCAGCTTATTCCGCAGCTAGCACAAGCGAGTCGCTTTCTCTGAAGAGTTATATTTCACCTTCATCGACTTCAGCTTATTCTGCTTCGTCATCAAATTCAAAATATTTTCTCAAAGAAGTTCAGAGGTCGTTTTCTGCATTTGGCAGCTAAAGTATCTAACTTTAGCTTGCTAAAAATGCTTTTAATTTTTCAATTTCTTGACCAGTCTACTGATTCCTTGTTATTTTCCTTCAGCAAATTTTCTCTCGTTCTTAGTAAGAAAGTCCGCGAAGCTTTGGACGGAGTCCAAGCTCTGCTGAGACTAGATAAATATTGACTCTATGTAACTTCTGTGGGATGATGAAAATTCCTCCTTCGGACTATCATGCAATTTTCTGTATATATTACCAAATTTACTTCAGATCGGCTATGAAATTGTTATGTACATTCGGTTTCTGTTTCTTTTTATACATCGATAATATATGTTGTTCTATAAAACAGGCATTAAGGAAGGGCAATACAAGCATACGATAACACACTAAAGCACAGTGAATTTAATTACATCTAAACACAGCAGAATGCGAGAAGTAGCATTCATACTAAAACAAACAATTGAGCAACTTCCTATCGCTCCCCTTTCGTAGAACATAACGCTAACTAATCTTGTGCCCAGCAGTTCTTCCTATTGTTCAAACTGGTGCTTTCCTCCAAACCACAAGAAACCCCTCACTGCCTCTGTTAGTTTAGTACCCTAGAATTTTTAGTTTTTTCTACGCTTCCGTATCCTCCCCCCACCCCCCACCCCCCACCCCCCACCAACACCCCCACACCAAGTCTACCCCTTTTGAGGCTTACCTCTGTTTCCTTGTTATCAAGAATTCATCCTCCTCCGAATTTTTATTTTATATAATACAGCGTTTGTGAAAATTACCATGCATAAACATACTCTGCAGTAACGTTTTACCATCCAGCTAAAAGTTTCCAAAGACACAGAGTGTCGCTTTTTTTTAGCAGTAATAATAAAACTTTATGTAATCCTGATTCCTGAGTTACATTTTATTTTCCGAGTTGTGTCTATTACCTGTGCCGCAATCTTGTTTCATTTAATGTCGGACTCGGATCACAAAACATCTAAATATTACCGATCCCCATTGTTAATTTGTAGTAGTGAATCCCACTTCCACCACCATTGATAGCACATTTTCCTCTTTTTCTTACCTTTCATCTTCATGAAAAAAGAAATAACACAGCTAACAGAATCACATAGCTTTCGCCTCCATAACTAGCAACAACAGCGCTAATCCGATTATTTTCCTCGTTTACCACAAATTTGAGAATTTTTTCTGACAAAATCAATATTCATATAATTATTTATCATTTTGGAAAGATGTATATATCCTGATCAGTCATTTTTCAGAACCAAATGTCAAAAACATTACTGGCAAATGAGTTTGGTCTGTTTTTGATATTATTTAAAGTTTTGTATTATTTTTGTTAATCTGCTAAAATCATGTATTATTAAGGTTAAAATCCTTTCTCCTCCTTCTCTTTCCCCGATTTTGGCTCCCCAGCCAGATTCCTCTTTCCTTGGTACCGTTGTCTGGTTCACGAGATACAACCATTATAACCCCCTTGTCGTTACTCCTCCTTTTGGTATCATCCTTTCGACCCTCTGGAGTCACCCTCTCATCTTTACGGCCATTCCCATACCTGTTGTTCTGCGCATTAGTGTATTATCACATATAGTAGGGACTGTTCAGATGCAACTAACTCACTCTCTTTCTTCTTCCATGAACCAACATGGATCTATCAGAATCTGGTAGCTTCCTAAATTTACCAGGTTACACGTTTACTAAGTGGCCATAGTAAAAGCCAGAGCAGCACGAGTTGAACTGTATGATTAAGGTTAACATGACATTCACTAAAGATTCTTCATACAAACAATTTAAGACTTGGATGATAACATTACGTTACAATGGTGATAAGTAATATCTGAAATATAGATTTATAAATATTCTGCGGGAAATAAACAAGTCTCTAGTAGATAAAACACATAAAGGGATTAAGAGATGCTAATCAAGTTACAACAACAACAATAAACCCAGTGTATTCCCACAACGTGGGTCTGGGGAGGGTAGAATGTACGCAGTCCATACCGCTACTTCCGAAGAAGTAGAGAGGCTGTTTTTGATAGACCTCCGGCTCAAGACAAAGAATAGTAAACAAAATCGTAATAAAACATGAAACAGGATGGATGGAATAACAGAAATAAGAAATAAGACACCCATACAGTAATATCAAGCACTCACAAACCAAAGACACCCCCACACCCAAACTCTCCTACCTATGGACACAGTCCTAGGATTACTAGCCCGGCTACACCAAAGCTCTTCCCCCTACCTGCTACGACTCGCCCACTCACACTAGCCTTCTAGCCTAATCCTCGACCTCCATACCTTCCTATCTAGGGTCATGTCCTCAGTAAGCTGTAACTGCTCCATGTCACGTCTAATTACCTCCCTCCAGTATTTCTTCGACCTACCTCTACCCCTCCTGAAACCATCCAAAGCTAGTCTCTCACACCTATGAACTGAGGCATCCGTGCCCCTCCTCATCACATGCCCAAACCATCTCAGCCTCACTTCCCGCATCTTGTCCTCCACCAAAGCCACTCCCACCTTCTCCCGGATAGTCTCATTCCTAACTCTATCCCCTCTAGTAAGTCCACACATCCAATCCAATGCAAAATTCTCATTTCCGCCACCTTCAATTTTTGAATGTGGGAGTTCTTGACTGGCCAACACTCCGCTCCATACAGAGATGCAAATCAAGTTACCAACTAAAATTCCAGAAAGATGGAAAATGCCTCTAGTGCAAGTGTGCAACTGTCCGTTACGTGCACACAACCAATCACAATAACTGTTCATATGCTGTGAATCAGTAAATGCAGAAAGGGCATGTGGCATTGAATCAGCAGGTTCCAGCTCAACAAGGAAAAGTTCAAATTTGGAAGCTTTCAATGGTAACAAATACAGCATATTTAAGTCATGTTGTTCAATTAAGACTAAAAGTAAGTGGCGGCACTAACAGCTAAAAATATTTAAAACCTTGATTAAGACGACTGATTTAATTTAAGCCATACCATATAGGGATAATTTAATCAACAACCCTATAAATCTCATCCCTTTTGTTTTTAAGTCATACAGCCCACCTTCTTAAACATTATTTCTACAGTTCCACCAAAGCATCTTGGTCCTTTCCTGCAGCTGCATTCTCTCCCAAACCCTACTAAGACGATGGCAAATGCTCGCATTGCTAGGTTCGTTACAGAGGTCGCACCACCACAGTTCATAAATGTCATGAGACACCGAGCCTCAAAGAGGCTAGAAACCATCAAAGAGGAGGAGAGAGAAGCTAGCACAAGCAAGTCACTTTCACTGAAGAGTTCTTCGATTTTATCATCTTCAACTTATTCTGCTTCATCTTCAAATGCAAAAAATTCTAAATATTTTCTCAAAGAAGTTCAGAGGTCCTTTCTGTATTTGGAAGATAAAGTATCTACTTAGGCTTGCTGAGTGTACTTTCGATTTTCAATTTCCTGACCAATCTACTGATTTCATGTTGTTTTCCTTCGGCAAATTTTTTCTTAGTCACAAAATCTGTAAAGCTTAAACTGTAACTTTTATTGCCAGATATATTTACTAAATGTAACTGTGTGAGAAAAGGAAAATACATCCATCGAACTATCAGTATACTTTTATTGCTGCTTCTTTAAATTTTCCCAAAGTCACTTTAGTATGGTTAGAAATTGCTATGCACAGTATTTTCATTTTTTTTCTACTTTACTGCGGTGTCCACGCCAACTTGTGAGCACCTCGATTATTACCACTAGGTGCTGCAGCGCCACCAACAAACGTGATACCTCTGCGCACCAAGACTTAGGAATCACCCAGTATCTTGTCACCTACCCTGGATGCTCAAATCACATGTGTGAAATAAAAATTGAATGTTTCATCTCAATTGTGAACAAAGAGCTAATGTCCACATCAAAATAAATGTATCCTTGATCTAAAACACCATACTTCATTGCGAGGTTACTAGAAAATTCTAATGGTATTACAAATTCCAATATCAATTGCATAACATTAGGCAGCTTTTGGCCCGCTGGTTTTGCTGCATAATGCAGAGTTAATGATTTTGGAAGGAGAGAAACACATGAACTTTCGAAGAAAATACAACTCTTTCCAAAAATTTAAGATGGATTGTGCTCCCTTTGTCACACGTTATTTGTCATTTTAGAGGTTCAAGTAGAAAATTAGTAGCAATTGTTGTTGAAGATTACAAACACCTCACTAGAGTAAATATTCGATGAAGAGAGATCTTACGACATAAATTAGAGTAAAATGGTCAAAAAACCCTCCTTTATTAATGTTTTCGTAAGGGGTGTGAAAGAGAAGCGCGACAGGTTATTTGAGATGGAGGGCACATATTCTTTTGTTTCATTTTCCGTGTAAAGAAAGTTGGGCAGAGAATACAAAAGTTTTAGCTGACATATAAGGTTCTTTCTAAGTATGAGAACCATTCAGGTTTTTCACATTTTTGTAATTATGCTTTTGCACTGCCTTGGTGCTTTTTACTTGAGTAACAGCTCTAAGTTTTGAACAGTAAGAGATTATACTACAAGACTCCAGAACAATATTGTCTTGTTAGATGATGCATTGGAGGGAGCAAGATCTCAATCTTCTGGAGCACAAGGAACTGTTTACCAAATTTTGTTATTGGATGAAAATCCTCGGGAGCTGGACAGTGGCGATTATGCCTTTAAAGTATCGAACATATTAATGCCCTCGTGGTAAACCAATGGCTTGTTACATCTAAGCAACTAGTTGTATCTTTCAATGACTAGAATTATCAAACTAGCTAAAGATATTTCTTGTGCAGGGTGAAGCATCTGCTTTGATCACAATGCCATATGAAAATATCAGTACAATTGTGGGTATGGGTGAAGTATCAATCAACAACGAAAAGCTGTTTTTCATGGTTTTCAAGTGGAGACCTGGAAAGTAGAATGGAAAATTTGAATTGGACCCAGGTTAAAAATGTAGCAAAGGAAATCGCTTATGCGCTACATTTGGTGCACAAAACATCGAAGGGTTGCCTGGTCGATCTTAGACCCCCTAACATTATGTTTGATGAGGACATGACTAGATAATTCTTATAGAAGAAACAACGATTCTACGTAATTTAAAGAAATGTATTTCTATGTGATTAACATGTCTATTTACATTATTTTTTTAGGCAGAATGATAGAATAATCCTCTATGATTTTGGATTATTTCACGCGTTTGGAGATGCAGTGCCCTACCGGGAGTGATCCTTACAATGATCGGAGTCCCGGCATGATATGGAGCAGTTATAGCTTACGGAGGACATGACCCTTGATAGGAAGTTGTGGAGGACGCGGATTAGGGTAGAAGATTAGGGGGTGGGAGTGCGTCGGTAATAGTAGGAGAGCGTTCTTTTGTGTCTGGAGTTTCTTGTTCGTGGTGCTGTGGCTGTAGTATTATCTTGTGGCTAGCAGTGTTAGTTTATTTTGCATACCGTACTAGTTTATATGCACTTATCTTTTGTGTTTGTTATACTGTTAGTTTGTTTTGCATACCGTACTAGTTTATATGCACTTATCTTTTGTGTTTGTTATACTATTATCGGTCCTAAGCCGGGGGTCTATCGGAAACAGCCTCTCTACTTCACCTGAGGTAGTGGTATGGTCTGTGTACACTCCACCCTCTCCAGACCCCACTATGTGGGAAGTGGGAATACACTGGGTATGTTGTTGTTATTGTTCTCTTACTTTCCTAGATATTCAGTAAGCGTGATGTTTTTGGGTATGGAGTGATATTAATTCAACTCCTCATGGATCAAGCTGGTTGTCGGGATCAATTTAATATGGTGAGTGGCCTCAATTTGAGAGCGAGTATAGATGAATATGTCAACCAAGGGGGAGATCTTGGAAATTTCATCAAGTGGCGTCTACTGGAAGAGGCCAGAGATGAAGAAGAAGCAGACATACCCAAGAAACTATTAAATACTGCAGTAAGCTGTCTAAAAGAAGACGAATCCTTACGTCCCTCTGCTTTAGAAATGATAGAGTTATTTGGAGAGATGGGTATTTGATGTTGGTTCTTTTTTGACTTAAAATGTAGGAAACGTCATTTATGTAAGTCAACAAAGCTATAATGTTGAACAGAATACATCTGTAGATTTTGGCAGATGTCGAGATTGGGTTTAATCATCCAACATATTTAAACCAGGCAAACACATGCTTAGTTTATGGTGCAAACAAATTTTCATATGCTGTGAATCACTAAATGAAGAAAGGGCATGTGGCATTCAGTCAGCAGGTTCCAGCTCAATAAGGAAAAGTTCAAATTTGGAAGTTTTCAATAGCAACAAATACCGCATATTTAAGTTATGTTGTTTTTTCTACTCATGCATAGACACATTACATTCTGTGGTTCCATATATGAGGATATCTCATCAAGAGGACGACCATGATGGTAACATCTTTATTAGTTCAGTTAAGACTAAAAGTAAGTGGCGGCACTAACAGCTAAAATAATTAAAACCTCGATTAAGACGACTGATTCAATTTAAACCAGAACAGATAAGGATAACTTAATCAACAGCCCTATAAATCTCATCCCTTTTGTGGTTATTAAGTAATACAACCCACCTCCTTCTTAAACATTACTTCTACAGTTCTACCAAAGCATCTTAAACCTTTCCCTCAACTGTAGTCTCTCCCAAAATCTACTACGAAGATGGCAAACGCTCGCATTGCTAGGTTTGTTACAGAGGTAGCACCACCACAGTTTGTAAATGTCATGAGACATCGAGCCTCAAAGAGGCTAGAAACCATCAAAGAGGAGGAGAGAGAAGCTAGCACAAGCAAGTCACTTTCCCTGAAGAGTTCTTCGCTTTCATCATCTTCAAATTATTCTGCTTCATCTTCAAATGAGAAACATTCTAAATATTTTCTCAAAGAAGTTCAGAGGTCTTTTTCTGTATTTGGAGGCTAAAGTATCTTACTTAAGCTTGCTGAGAGTACTTTCAACTACCAATTTCCTCACCAATCTACTGATTTTTTGTTGTTTGGCAAATTTTCTCTTAGTTACAAAGTTTGAGAAACATGGACTGTGAACTTTTATTGCTAGATATATTGACTAAATGTAACTGTGTGAGAAAAGGAAAATACATACATCGAACTATCAGTATACTTTTATTGCTACTTCTTTAAATTTTCCCAAAATTACTTTAGTACAGTTAGAAATTGCTATGCACGGTATTTTCATTTTCTTTTACTATTTTACGGTGGTGTCCATGACAACTTGTGCGCACCTCGATTATACCACTGGGTGCCTGTTGCTCCCACCAACATACGTGGTACCTCCGCGCACCACGACTTAGGAATCATCTAGTATCTTTTGTCACGGTTGAGAGTTGACCTTGAGACTTCATGGTTCTCCTCCCACTTCATTTACCACCAGGTCACACCCTTGGGTGCCAGTATTTTTGTTTCTTTTATAAATAAACAAAGTATTCTATTCCACAACATGTATTTAGACCAGAACACGAAAATGTAGAAGTACTCATACTTAATATTAATGCATCTATAGTGCAACCTTCTGTTGCCACAATCAATCACAATATTGTGCAATCATCCAATTATTGGAACTGAGAAGCTAACTCAAAGTGGCTCTGCTCACGGACATATGGTGTGTCTGTTTAGTGCACAATTATGGACACTTCCAGATTGTTTCTCTAAGAGAGCCATGTACGGGATAGAACAGGTTTTCGGCTCCAGTCTAAGTTAACTCCATAACCTCCGTCATAAAAATCCCTTGACTAATTTTCAAGTATATAGAAAACTAGTCAACTTAGTTTTTTAGCTTTCAGACACCTGGACGTCTGATTTCTGCTCTGCTTCCTTATGAATTAAACCGTGTAATTCTTATTACCAGAAGAAGAAAGAACTACTTCGACAAAAATGGCACCTCAAAATTACACTTTTTTAGGGGAAGGACCACTAATCCCTGATCATCAACCTTAGGGAACTCATGACAAAAATTGTTTTCCTAAGAGAATAGCTAGATAATCCGGAGCAGAAATGGGCTGGTGGCTTATAGTTAATGGATCTCAAAATAATCAGAGAAACGTTAATGGATCTCAAAATAATCAGAGAAACAAAGGTAATACAGTATTTTCTTTGTCTTTTTCTTCTCTTTCAGTTTATAGAATACTAACAGTTTCGCTAGAATCATATGACCATAACATTCTAATTAATTTTTATAAAAACAGTGCAACTTTTTAAACAAAAGACAGAAATCATACGAATAGCAGTAAGCCTGAAAGATATCCACCGTATCTTAATATTTGCATTGAATGGATGATGATAGCTGCAATAGAAAAAGGACAAAAGTACAATACAAAAAAAACATGAATTACCACTTTCAGGGGAAACACACTTCCTTTTGTACCTTTTTTGCGAGACATCAACTAAAGAACCAAGAATGACGCTAACAATCCATAGGCAAGCAGCAAAGAAACATAACGACATAAAAATGACTATACCACAATAACCTCAAAATGTAGCTCCTCACCCATGGAATAATCATAAACTGGTTGGCGACTGAGTAATACACTGTCTAGGAAAACGGAAGTTATCACCACGGACAGCTTTTCACTTCTCCTTTCTCACATTTGAAGTCTTCAATCTAATCTTGCTTTCCTTAAACTTCTCTGATTCAACATTCTCTCTAAGTTTCTCCAAAGCTAGAGAACAATGAAAAGTGGTTCAATTAAGAAGACTGTGAAGAGTAATTGCAGAAATGTGTTAAATGTTTTATTTTTCACCAAAAAGACTAATAGGAGATCTCAAGGTTTAAGTATAAGATCAGTTAAATAAACAACTGCTGGTTTCTTCATACTTTTCAACATATAGTGCATCCACTTTGGTTGCCAAGTATTTCCAGTATGTTGTAAATGGTAAAAGAAAGTACCTGAGGTGTACATAGGGCGGAGTGACTCTATGACCTCAGAAGAAACAGCATAGGTAGGGCAAGAGTTACAGTCAGCTTTTTGTAGCATCTTTTGAAGCGCTTAATCTGAAAAAATTAGCATTGGAAAGTTCCATAATAAAGCAAGAATTTGCTACAAAAGAAAAAGAAAGTTAAGTGCTTTGAAGTCCCAAGTCAAATTCCTCCACCAAAAAGTATATTATGAAATGGTTGAGAACTTGGTGGTGTTAGCATGATGTAAATATTGTATATTAATGTAATCATTTATTGTTGTATATTGGTGTAATTACATAGATTTGATTTAGTAGTTAAAGAGAATAATAGTGACTTTAGTAAGAGCAGATTTGGTGGGATAGAATAACGGATTTAGAGGGATAGAAAAGCTGATCTTTAGGGATAGAAAGACGGATCTTTAGGGATGTAATCATTGAATATTTTCTATTTAATGACAAGACTCTCAATATTGAGAGGCATTCAGCAGAAAATTGATATGGTATCAAAGCCTTCTCTTGGATGTCTTGTTTCATAGAGTTCATTTGTGGTTCTTTTCAGTCTTTTTGAAAAAAATTGGTTTTTGCTGATTGTTCCTCGGCAATTAACACCTTGGATTTTGATCTTGGTTATTTTGGTTATTTTTTTTGAGTCAGTGTATCTAGTTTTCATAAATATGACTTCATATCAGTTTGAATCATTCAGTTTTCGTTTCACTGGAAAGAATTTCTTGTCATGGGAGTTTCAGTTTCAGTTATTTGTCACTGGAAAAGAACTATGGGACCATATAGATGGAGCCGATCCTGCTCCTACTGATCCTACAAAGTTAGGTGAATGGAAGATTAAAGATGCTCGGGTGATGACATGGCTTTTAGGGTCAATTGACCCTCTTATTGTTCTTAATCTCAGGCCTTACAAGACAACTAAAGCCATGTGGGATTTACAAAGGGTTTACAAACAAGATAATAGTGCCCGACGCTTTCACTTAGAGTATGAAATTGCTGATTACTCTCAAGAAGATCTTTCTATTCAGGATTATTTTTCTGGATTTCAGAACTTATGGGCTGAATTTACAGATATTGTTTATGCCAAAATACCGGCCGAATCTCTCTCTGTAGTTCGACAAGTTCATGAGCAAAGCAAGCGAGATCAATTTTTGATGAAGTTACGCTCTGATTTTGAGACTGTTCGCTCCCACTTGATGAATCGTGACCCGTCTCCCTCCTTGGATGTTTGTTTAAGGGAATTACTTCAGGAAGAGCAGTGTTTTGTCACACAAAATGCTTTCAAGCAAGTTGATGATATTGTTGTTGCATTTGCTGCCCAAGGTAAAGGAAAGGGCAGGGATATGACTGGAACTCAATGCTACAGTTGCAAGGGATATGGCCATATTGCTAGCAATTGTGGCAGGAAGTTTTGTAATTATTGCAGACAACAAAGACACATTATCATAGAGTGTCTCACACGCCCTCAAAACCGTAAGGTTAATGCTTTTCAAGTTGGGACAAATAGTTTCACTACTGAGAAGTCATCTTCGGGACAAGTTCTTACTCCTGAAATGGTAAGACAAATAATCATGTCAGCCTTTTCAGCTTTAGGGCTACAAAGTAATGATCTTGCATCTAATTTTTGGCTTGTTGATTCTGGAGCTTCCAATCATATGACCAACTCATCTAGTATGCTAAAAAATGTTCGTAAGTATCATGGTCCATCACAAATTCAAGTTGCCAATGGTAGTAATTTACCCATTACCAAGGTTGGGGATATTACTAAAACTTTCAACAATATTCTTGTGTCACCAAAGCTCTCCACTAGTCTTATTTCAGTTGGACAATTGGTAGATAATAATTGTGATGTGAATTTTTCTCGTAATGGTTGTCTTGTGCAGGATCAGGTGTCAGGGACGATAATTGCGAAGGTGCCTAAAGTTGGACGACTGTTTCCTTTACACTTTTCCATTCCTCGTGTTCTATCATTTGCTTATACTTCTACACCTAGTAAGAGTGAGGTATGGCATAAGCGCTTAGGACATCTAAATTCTATTGTGTTATCTCATTTATCAAATTTGGGTTTATTGGGGAATAACAATAAATTTTCCACTGCTTCCTTTGATTGTTCCACTTGTAAATTAGGCAAGAGTAAAATTCTTCCTTTTCCTAATTTTGGTAGTCGTGCTACAAAGTGTTTTGATGTCATTCATAGTGATGTTTGGGGTATTTCACCAATTGTTTCTCATGCTCATTTCAAGTACTTTGTGACATTTATAAATGATTATAGTCGATTTACGTGAGTATATTTTCTTCGTTCCAAAGCTGAGGTATTCTACATATTCAAGACATTTTTGGCCTATATTGAGACTCAATTTTCTACTTGCATCAAATTATTGAGATCTGATTCTGGTGGAGAATATATGTCTTATGAGTTCAAAAATTTTTTGCTTGAAAAAAGAATTGTCTCACAACGCTCTTGTCCATATACACCACAACAAAATGGGGTTGCTGAACGTAAAAATCGTCATCTTTTAGATGTCACTCGTACTTTATTGATTGAGTCCTCTGTTCCATCTAAGTATTGGGTGAAAGCTTTGTCTACTGCTGTTTACTCAATTAATAGACTACCATCTAAAGTCTTAAATCTTGAATCTCCATATTTTCGTCTTTATCACAAAAATCCAAGCTATGATAATTTTCATACATTTGGTTGTATTTGTTTTGTGCATCTTCCTCCTTTTCAGCGTAATAAACTTTCTACTCAGTCTACTAAATGTGTTTTTATGGGTTATAGTACTTCACAGAAAGGTTTTCTCTGTTATGATCCATGTTCTAATAAATTTCATGTTTCTAGAAATGTTGTTTTCTTTGAGAATCAGTATTTCTTTCCTACTCATGTTGAGTCATCTCCTGCTTTTCTTCATCTTGCTACTTTTGAGGATTTGTCATCTTCTTCTAAGAGGTTCAAACCTGGATTTGTATACGAACGTCAGCGGCCAACTTTACCCCCTCTTGATATTGATCCGCCACCTGAAACTGCTATACAACTAGAATCTGAGAATTCTTCAAGGCCTGCTCCTCTTGAGCCCACTCGGCGATTGATGTTGGGCGTATTTATACCCCTAAGAACCATAATTTACCCATATTTTAGGCTAAGTTTGGAGGATAAAATATATAATCCCTGCACTTTTAGTCTCTTTTCCTGTAAGTGAGCTAACCTATGTGATTAGCATGTTTTCAGGTATTAATGATGAAGATTTCAGCACTTTGTGGACCTTTGGGCAGCAAAGAAAAACTTCATATAAGAAGGAAGACAACTTTTGGAAGCTTGTGGACTGAATGTGATGCATGGAAAATCTGTCCCGGGCAAAATCAGTATTTCTAAATACTTAGGGATGCAGCAGTAACTTAGTAGGACAAGGATGTTATAAAAACCTTATTTGCTGAATTTTTCAGCATTCATTCGATTTTCTATTCATTCGACTTTGGATTATTCACGTTACAAGATTCTGTAAGTCTAAGACAGAGAAACACGGCTCTCTTGAGAAAAACGGCTAGAGGGCAAAACGTTACTTGGCTATTGACGTGAAAATCATCCCATCGCGAAGATTATTCTAGTTGTGGTATGATGATTATGTCTATTGTGATTCTCGTTGTAATCATGAGTAGCTAAACTTCTCTGTTAGGGTTATGGAAGCCTCGTAATATACTATCTATTGCTATGAGTTTGTGAATCCTTAATGTGTATGCTACTTATATCATCACTCTCTTCGTTTTAATTTAATTCTCATGGTTGCAAACATAGAGAACATGTCATTATAGCATTAACTTGTTCGAGAGAAAAGTTACATGTTTGGAAAAGAGAGTGTGACAAGGAAATAGGGCTACCAACCCCTATTTACACGTTAATGCCTTAACCGGATTAACCTCTTGGAGAGTTTGTACCGTTAGTTATACATTTTAGGCTTGAGAGAGCTAAAGTGAAAGAATCCTTGATGGTTGAAAAACACTAGGATTTACCATTAGAATACGAATCTTTATAAGTGCATGCAAGTCTAAATTCCGCATTACTCATGGCTAATAGATACGTAGAACTTACAAGGTGGACATAACCCTAACTTATTATTCTCTGTGATTAAATCTTACTAAACAAAGCATTCCATCGTTACTTTAATAATAGTAATTCACGCCACAATTAAATCCCCCCTTTTCCGTAGAATTTTCGACCAACAGTCTACTAATAATTGCAACACTTAGTGACCAAGTATTCCCTGCGGGATTCGACACCTACATCGACCGCTTACACTCTTACGAGAGCTGTAGTTTGGGCGTTATCAGCGATCTGGGTTTATTCAATTAAACTTCATTTTGATGGAACTCTTGATCGGTACAAAGCTCGGTTGGTTGTTCTTGGTAACAAGCAGGAGTATGGTGTGAACTATGATGAGACTTTTGCACCGGTAGCAAAAATGACGACGGTGCGAACTATTATTGCCATTGCTGCTTCACAAAATTGGACGCTTCATCAAATGGATGTCAAGAATGCTTTTCTTCATGGTGATCTCAAAGAGGATATTTATATGAAACCTCCACCAGGTTTGTTCTCATTACCTACATCAGATGTATGCAAGTTGAAGCGGTTTCTGTATGGATTAAAACAAGCTCCCAGAGCTTGGTTTGACAAATTTTGGTCTACTTTGCTACAATTCTCTTTTGAGTAGAGCAACTATGGCTCATCTTTGTTTCTTCGGAAAACATCCACAGGTTGTGTTCTTCTTTTGGTATATGTCGATGACATTATTATTACAGGAACTGATTCTTCACTAATCACTAGCCTGCAACAGCAGCTTAAGGATTCTTTTCATATGAAAGATCTTGGTACTCTTACATATTTCTTGGGTTTGGAAGTTCATCGTGATTCATCCGGTGTGTTTCTAAATCAACACAAATATACCCAAGATTTGATTTCTTTGGCAGGTCTTCAGGATTCCTCCTCTGTGGATACTCTATTAGAATTGAATGTAAAGTATCGCCGGGAGGAAGGCGATCTTCTTCCTGATCCAACTATATTTCGGCAATTAGTTGGGAGCTTAAATTACCTTACTATTACCAGGCTTGATATCCCTTTTGCAGTTCAACAAGTTAGTCAGTTCATGCAAACTCCCCGTTATCTTCATTTGGTGGTTGTCCGTCGCATCATTCAATACCTCCGAGGAACATCTAATCGTGGATTATTCTTTCCTAGTGGTTCGCCTATTCGTCTTAATGCTTTTAGTGATTCTGATTGGCCGGGATGTTCTGACACTCGTCGTTCGGATTACTGGTTGGTGCATGTTTCTCGGAGAGTCTTTGATATCTTGGAAGAGTAAGAAGTAAGACCGCGTGTCAAAATCTTCAATAGAGGCTGAATATCGAGCAATGTCTCTACTGCTTGCTTCGAGATTGTGTGGCTTCGTGGACTATTTGCTGAGATTGGATTTCCTCAATCTAATCCTACTCCTCTCCATGCTGATAATACAAATGTTATTCAGATTGCTACCAATCCCGTTTATCATGAGCGGACCAAACACATCGAAGTAGACTGTCATTATATACGAGAAGCTGTAGATAAAGGTGTCATTACTCTTCCGCACGTGTCCAGTGATCTTCAAATAGCTGATGCATTTACAAAATCAATGGCACGGCAACGACATCAGTTTCTCGTCGGCAAATTGGTGCTTCTTGATCTACCAGCATCAATTTTAGGGGGGGTGTTAGCATGATGTAAATATTGTATATTAATGTAATCATATATTGTTGTATATTGGTGTAATTACATAGATTTGATTTAGTAGTTAAAGAGAATAATAGTGACTTTAGTAAGAGCAGATTTGGTGGGATAGAATAGCGGATTTAGAGGGATAGAAAAGCTGATCTTTAGGGATTGGAAGACGGATCTTTAGGGATGTAATCATTGAATATTTTCTATTTAACGACAAGACTCTCAATATTGAGAGGCATTCAGCAGAAAATTGACAGGTGGTATACACAGTTAATAGTCTGAGATTAGATCATTTATTTTCACAAGTATGTCTGTACATCATACATAGTATCCTAAAACATTGCACACTTCAAGTGCTGTGACTGTTAGGATTACAATATGAGTAGGAGCAAATTGAGAGTGGAGGAAGTGTTAGCTTTTATGGCAGTTTATGAGCTACAAGATCAGACTTCTTTTCCAATTTTGTGACCATTTGATGGCGGTGAAACAGTTCAAATAGTCTTTTTTAACCAACCAGCTCAAGTAGTCATTACTCTACTGTTAGAGGAAAACTTGATTTAATGATTGTTGTGCCCAAAGAAAAAGGTACTTATTATACTAACATCATGCTACAGTCAGATTTACTACATCAGGTAATTTACAAAATTTTAGCTTCCTTAAGAGGCCAGAACTTAAATATTATTATGAAATAGAAATTTAAAGTTTGACTTATGTTTACATCAGGTGATTAAAACCTTTACTCCTAATCATTTATAAAGACATACCTCATCTTTATGCATTAAGGTAAAGCAACATCCACTTAGTACCGCTCTTGCAGTTCGACCTGCCCGATGAATATATGTTTTTATATATGCAGGCATATCATAGTTTATGACATTTCTCACTCCTTCAACATCCATTCCACAAGTCATAGCATCAGAGGAAATAAGCACTTGCACTTGCCCTGACCGGAAAGCCCTCAACGTCTTGCTGCAGGACAAACGTTTGGGCTATTAAATTGCAAGACAGCAGACTTAACTATGCAAGCAATCACACGCACAGGTGTTTCCGCACCACCAAATGTTTCCCAAATAAACGTAACATCACCTTTCAACAACAACAATTATAAGTATGACGACCAATTATTTTCATTTTTCTGTGCTTCGTTTTCTTTTTTTAACTTTTCCACTTAATCCAATTTGCAAGTTCAAAACTCTAGTAAATTAACTAAGATGACAATCAAGACCGAACAATACCAAACATGTCCTTTCTTTTCCAGAAAAATATAAAGTTTTTCCCGATAAAGCCTTAAAGCTGTAACCGTTAATAGCCCTAAGTGGTCATTAAATTAGGGTAGATAGATTTCAGTGAGAAGCAGATATTCCATATGGACAGAAAAGATTCTCCGATGCATCTTTTTAAACTCAAAAAAAAATGCATCGGAGAATCTTTTCTGTCCATATGGCGTATCTGATGCATTTCTTAATCACGAAAATTGCCTCTGATACATAATTTTGGAACCCCTAAAACTATCCTTTTTGTCGAAACCCCAGATATTTGTGTACTTCTAATATAGTACTTTGGAAACCAACAAAGAACCCCGGAAACTATCCTTTTTGTCGAAACCCCAGATATTTGTGTACTTCTAATATAGTATTTCGGAAATCAACAAAACAAAATAGAGTTTATAACAGTACAATAGTACATTACAGATTTTCAGCAAACATAAATTGCTACGCGCGTGACTACATTCAGTTAGCTTCAGTAAAGTGTGTGCTCATGCAAAGCATCTTTGGTACAGTTGACTGCAAACTTCTCTATCAAGTTACATAATGTAAAAGCTCAGAGCTAAATTGAAGTTGCTAAGTGAATGGAAGTACCTTCTTACAGATTGACGTTGAAGACGAGAATACTCCTTGAACTCAATTTGCAAATTGTCGAAAAACTTTAGCAAGGTGCATAGTCTATGGTGGACTCCATAGATGATGTGAAAAAAATGATTTCTCCCCTTGCAGATTTTGAAGAAGGGAAACAAGATAAATTCGCTTAAGCTTCAATTGACATAGCTACACCTAGGAAGAAAATCACTGAGATCAATCATCATGCTGCGGGGAATAGAGTGGCACAAAATAGCAGCAAAGGAAAAGTGAGAAGGTGCAAAATTTTCAAATTGAAGCAAAAAATTTATTGAAAACACAAAGACTACCCAGTATACATGAATTTAGTACTTAACACTGAATTGCAATTGAAATTGCAAACTTTAGCATCCAGTATCTGAGAATGACATTATTATTAAGAAACATGAGTGTCTCAAGACAAGCCGCGAGGTCAATACACTAGACAGTTTTAAGCCAATACTTTTAGATGAAATAAGGTGTTTCAAACAGGCATTTAGATCATGCTGAAGTAGTAACTTCTGCTATGTGAGCATATCTTCAGAAAACAAAACATAGTTCCTTGCTAAACAACATTAAGATAAATTAGTAAATTCCTAATGACTTAGGAGACAACAAACTGATTCTTTTTCCCTTCTTTTGACAGGTTGGAATAAGAATACTACTCATCAAGATAAATGATATGCACTAAATACATTTGCAGGCACATCAGGAAAGAGAAGATAATGTATAATAGAACGTATTTTATTTACGTAGCATAGACCCACCACTTTAAATGATTTGAGTTCTTCAGGAAGCCTGTAACGTCTTTCTCCAGTCGTTAGAAGAAGAGGATGATGCAAATCAAGTTGAGCAAGTTTACTTGGGTCTTGTGTTAGTGTGGCTGATAAAACCATCTTTGCAAGCCTTGGATAGGCTTTTCCTTTGAACCCTCTTTCTGTGCCCCTGCATTAGTTTTAAAGCAATGCTTAAGAAAATCTGACATGTGAAATGGACAAAAGGAAAACAAGACAGCGAAATGCCTATGTTCACTTAAAACTTGCGAAGAAGTTGGATCCACTTATAAAAATATTAAGTTATGCAATTGTTTTTGGGTGATTGCGGTGTCCATTCCAGCTTGCTACCGGGTAATTCTGCCCTCCAGTAAGCAAGAAAAATCACCTAGTTTTTTCTATAGCTCTGCTGGAATTTGAACTCGAGACCTCATGGTTCTCCACCCACTTCATTAACTACTAGGTCACACAGTTAGGTGCAAGGGTAGATACATTTGCATGATCAAAAGAGCAACCCACTCAACAGTGAAAACCATTTGACAGTCAAAGATATGGTGTCCTTGTCGCAAAGGATCAAACAAGAATTGAATAATCAGACAATTACTTCTTGATTAGAAAAATGTCATATCCCAACTGAGAGAAAGATGTGCATCTAAAGAGGATTTCTTTTTTGAAGCTGGTAACATTAAGATGTGCATCTAAAGAGGATTCCACATATAAGAAATTCATAAGGGGGAGGATAGGCATAACATACACTCTTCTGATTGTCTTCAATGAACCATAAGTGAAAGGAAGAAGATCATCAGCAGAAGGGAAGTTCCCGTCAACAGAAGAGCTAGTCAACTGAATGACGGTAGGAAGCCAAGACTGATAAGCTTCCCTTAATAACCTATCTGTTTCGTCGACAGCCTACATGATACCATGTAAGTTAACCATTAGGATCTTGTCCTTGTTTGTCCTTCAGCTTTTTTTCAAGAAAATGTAATTCAAATGGTTTCAACAGAGCATAAAGAAGAAAAACATGAGCAATATAAAAATATGTGCCCCACACTCACAAGACCTACTACTACCACTTCGATGTTTAATGATTAAATTGAAGTAAGTCTCAATTGACCGATTCATTAGCATAGTAGCATTCTAAGTTTTCCTTTCAAATAGGGAAGAGACATTGAAGCGAATAACAACAACAACAACAAACCCAGTGTATTCCCACTTGGTGGGGTCTGGGGGGGTAAGATGTACGCAGTCCATACCTCTACCTCTAAAGAAGTAGAAAGGCTGTTTCCGATAGACCCCCGGCTCAAGGCACCAGATACCACACAAATACCATATAAAACACATAACATAAATACGGCAGCCATAACAAGAATACATAACATAAATACACAAATAACATGTAAAACACATAACAAGAATACATAACATAAATACGTCAGCCATAAGTAAAAGAAAACAGATGAAAGCACCCAGATTCGTACTAAAGCAAGGAACACGGGATCATAACCAGGATACTACCCCCAACCAGAAATTCCCTACACTAGCGGCCCAAACTGGCCCTAGTCCTCAGCCCTAATTCGCGTCTTCCAGACCTTCCTATCTAGGGTCATGTCCTCGGTGAGCTGTAACTGCTCCATGTCCCGCCTAATCACCTCACCCCAATACTTCTTCGGCCTACCCCTACCCCTCCTAAAACCATCCAACGCTAGTCTCTCACACCTACGAACCGGGACATCCATGCTCCTCCTCTTCACGTGTCCGAACCAGCTCAAACGGACTTCCCGCATCTTGCACTCCACTGGGGTCACACCAACCTTCTCCCTGATAGTCTCGTTCCGAACTCTATCCCCTCTAGTTAGCCCACACATCCAGCGCAACATCCGCATCTCTGCCACCTTCATTTTTTGGATGTGGGAATTCTTAACTGGCCAACACTCCGCTCCATACAACATGGCCGGACGGACTACCACCCTGTAGAATTTGCCTTTAAGCGTAGGCGGCACCTTCTTATCACACAACACCCCCGACGCGAGCTTCCACTTCATCCATCCCGCCCCAATACGGATAAAATATAATCGAGTAAAATAACAAATATTTATTGATATTCTTAATCGAGTAAATATAATTTTATTGATAATGGGTAGCTCACATATAAAAAAGGTATACCAAAAAATAGAGAATTTACCGAAAGATGTGATTCTCTGCAAAAGACACCCATGCTCTACGCAAATAGAAATATCCAGCTCTTTTGCTTCAAAAGAGCTCATATTTCTTTCATGTACAGTTATTAATGATCTATCAATGCATTGATAGAATTGAAGATGGTAGAAAGACATTAGAAGGTTATTAAAATAAAGACAAATAGCCAGCACATTCGTTGTCAAAACATGCACTAATGTAGTCCGTTTGTATTTACCTCGGTGTCACCCTACTTCTAAGACCTAAGTTCTAACAAATTTCTTTCAAATTATCAAAAGGTACTTCCCGAGCTTTGTTTCCTAGTGACCTAATAGACTAATGAGATACAAGACCCGAAGGAAAGGCAAAAAGTTAGCTGGATATTTAGCTTCTTAAGATGAGCAAGATATTCTCAGATAGAAATGCTTTATGCCACAATATTAATAGCAAAAAGAAGAGAAGAAAGGGGACTAGGTGTAAATATAAATACTAAGAAATTCTAAGCAACTAAATATGCAGCTTACAAGATAACGTAGATGCTCAAGGGTAAAACCATCAGTGTTATTGATGTGGTCCATCAGTCTTCCAGGAGTTGCCACTCATATGTCTACTGCGCTTTGTAACTCGTATGAGAATTCTTCAGGATCATAACATATGCCGTATTCAACATTGGGTTTCTTGATGAGCTCAGAGATTTCATCCGAAATTGATGACTGACCTACTGCCAAGCCAACAGACAAACCTACTGCAGGTGCAAGAGCAGAGAAGACGTCTTTGACCTGAAAACAGAAACATAATGGTAAAAACATAATCTTCATCTGAGAAGTTAATTATCTATCTTTGCATGTGAAAGTGCAAATATAGAGTCCTTTTTCAAAAAAAAATTGCACGTACAAATGCAAATGTAGACATGCCGCGGGTTCAAGACTGGTGTGAAGAACCCACTAAGAAGTTGGAGGTCTTCTTAACCAAAAGTCCTCTGAGGCACTAAGACCAAATTACAGCAAATTATCGGATTGCAAGCAAAAGGACTCTCAGCCAAAGTGTGAACTTATAGTTTTCTTCTTCTTCTTCTTCTTCTTCTTCTTCTTCTTCTTCTTCCCCCCTTTTTTGGTAAGAGGCAGCATGAAGTCATAGTTTTATGATGATGAAAACCTAGGATGACCATTGACTCACCTATCAAAAAAGAAAATCCAAGGAAGGAGGAAAAGTTGGAAAGATAGTTGGCCCAAGATTTACAGGTAATTGAGAATTCGTGTAATTATGCACTGCACATTTTCCAAACTAAAGCCAAACAATCAAGGTAAATAACCTGCAAAGCCAGGTCTCTAGTAGGCAAGACCACTAGTGCGCAAAGACATTTTACAGCACGTGTAGACAGCATCTGAACAATTGGTAATGCATAAGCAAGAGTTTTCCCGCTCCCTGTAGGTGAATTTATGCAAAGGTCTCGTTCAAAAGAACCAGGTCCAATTGTCTCTTGCCAGACAGCAAGTTGCACGGGAAAGAGTGAAGTGATGGTCATATTCTTCAAAGCCACCAGTAACCTAGCAAAGATACATGTATGGGTAAGAATAAGTTGGAGTGGAAGTGTAAAAAATCCAATATTGAGTGTCAAGAGAGAAAAAGGTACAAGAAAAATCCGGCATTCAGTGTCAAGAAAGCAAACGGTACTAGTGTAACTATGTTTCAACGGCAACCATGGGAATTTTATAAACAATAAAGCAAAGTAATAAACTGATGATACTTTGGATAAGAAATGAAATATTAACTGTAAAAACTGAGAGATGATGGTTAACAACATCTATGGTCTCTGTCTTTGCAAATATAATAACAAGAGAGAAACAAGACTTCTAGAAAATGTGTCCCACTAGGCCATGTAGTTCCTCAGACGTAAGATAGTATTACACCCTGTTTATCCTGATCTAAATGAGGCCATTAACAAGAACATTGTTAACACAATTTTCTCAACCATTTGTATATCATCCTTCTCATATTATGTGCACTATTTTGGCACATGGAGTTTAACTTGTTATTAATTTAAGTTCTATAGGATCCATAAGTAGTTACTATAAGTTGAAAGTTTGATAAATAAAACATATATCATCAGAATTTAATATTTGTTCAGCTAAGCAATTCAAATAATTGAACCTAGTAAAAACTATGTAAACTAACATTACTGATAAAATGGAACCAAAAGATTTTGTAACATCCAAAAATAAATAGAATGTCTGTACAGATTTGTAAGACAGAAGGATGATTACTGAGAAATCATGAGGGCCAGTAGCACATGGTCCAAAAACCAGTCCACATTGCCCCACCCTTATCCTTCTCTGTTTAAATACCAGGCTTCTAATTCAGTGTTCGAAACCATGGAGAGAAAGCAGGCAACCCGGTGCACTGAAGCTCCTGCTGTGTACAGGACCCGAGAAGAGACGAACAGCAAGGGTTTATTGTACGTACTCTTACCCTACATTTCAGCAGGAGGCTATTTCAATGATTTTTGAACCCATGACCTGCGGGTCACGTGACAACAACTTTATTAGTTACTCCAAAGCTCCCCTTCAAAAACCATGGAGAGACAAAGGGCCAAACCACAAGGGTTTATTATACCAGTCATACCTTGCATTTCTGCAAGAGGCTGTTTCAACAACAACTTTACTCGTTACTCCAAGACTCCTTTCGAAACCAACAACAACATACCCAGTGTACTCCCACCTAGTGAGGTCTGGGGAGGGTTAAGTGTATGCAGACCATACCACTAACCTAGGTGGAGTTGAGAGGCTTTCGATAGACCCCCGGGACAGATAACAATATAACAAACACAAAATATAAAAACATACAAACTAATACTGTATGCAAAATAAACTAACACTGCTAGTTAATCCAGAAAACAATACAACCACAAGAAAAATACTATAAACTATCTATTCGAAATCATAGACATCACTCAAACAAAGTACAATAAAATGCATCTCTGTAGACACATAGATTCGAAACCATGGAACTAAAATTTCTAAATTATAAATTTCTAAAAGGTAGAAACCTTTATGCAGGGAGTAATGTTGAAAGAGTACCTGGGTCAATAAAAGGCAAGAGATCAAGAGAGCATTGATCAAAAGTAGTAATATCAACTGGATTTCTCATCCATGGCAATGCAGGTATATTTTTCTTCTCTTTCTTCAACTCCTTTTCTTCGTCCATTGTCAAGCTCACTTTTTTCAGCTGAAAACTTGAGTAAAACCCAAAAAAGAAAACTCTCAAATTAAAATTTAACTTCTTTATGCAAATAGAATCTACAAAATCCGATAAAAACATCAAGAAAACAAAAGGGCAGACGGGTGCACCAAAACACCCGCTATGCACTAGGTCAGCGGAAGGGCCGAAGCACAAGGGTCATTTTTGTTACATAAGAAAGGAAAAATTTAGGAGAAATACTTCATAAATTCATTGTCAAGCTCCAAATTTTCAGCTGAAAACTTTATGAGACCCGAAAAAAGAAAACACCCCAAATTAAAATTTAACTTCTTTTTGCAATATATTATACAAAATCCCATAAAAACATCAAGAAAAAATTATGGCAGATTATATCGATTTTGCTACATAAGAACAATTATAGGAGAAACACATCAGAAATCCACTGTCAAGCTCCATTTTTTCAGATGAAAACTTAAGGAAAACCCAACAAAGAAAACACCCAAATTAAGAATTTAACTTCTTTATGCAAAATATATATTACAAAATCCCATAAAAACATTAAAAAAAAAAACATCAAGAAACAGAAAAAAAGCTATGACAGTGTATGTCACTTTTGGTACATAAGAAAACCATAGTCAAGTTCCCCTTTTTTCAGCTGAAAACTTGAAGAAACCCCCCAAAAAAGACGACGACGACGACAACAACAACATACGAGAGAAATCCAAGTGAGGTCTGAGGAAGGTAGAATATATGCAAAGCTTACCACCACCTCGTGGAGTCAAAGTGGTGCAGCAAATCCAGGTACAACGAAAAAGGAAATAGTGAACAACTTCAAGCAACTAATAAGGAAACAATGTAAAGAGAAACAAGAATAACAATATAACAGTGCGATAATCAAAACACAATAAATACAAATTAAGCTTTAAATTTATTTATCTTTTGCAAATATATTGTACAAAATACCAATTAAAACATTTATTTATTTTTAAAAAATTCATGATAGTTAGTCGCTTTGTTACATAAGAAATTTTTAGGTTTTTCCGGTGGGAAATTGAGAGCTGATGGGCCGATTTGGGTCAAATGGGTTAAAAGTAGAAAAATTACAGGACTAACATCCTTAAGATTATAATTACAATAAATAGCAATATTTTTTTAAAATTATAATTTATAACAAAAATAACAATATTTTACCTATTTCATAATAATAGAAAAATATATATTTTCTAGTTGTGTATTTATATTTATGAGTAATATATATATATTTGTATATGTATTTATATAGCAATATTTTACTTAAATACAAATACAATTTATTATTTTTTGTAATTATAAAATTGTTGGTATAAAAGTTATAATTAAGATTACAGAATTGTTATTTCTAAAATTTTCCCTTAAAAGTAAGGGTTTGGGCCTGTCCCACCTCCCACATCTAAAATGGGCCTTAAATGTTTTCATAAAGGGAAATTAACTATATAAGCATATCTTTTAAGTTTTCAAGTTATAGCAACTTTTATTTTAAAAAAATATATTTTTTTATTTTGTTGAAAATACAAAAAAGTAATTAATGAAAAAGAAAAAATAAGATTTAATACAATTAATATACAATTTATCTTCCTTAAATATAGTTAATCTTAATTACTGATCTTTATCCACCCCCAAATCTCTTTAACCGTTGTTTTTTCTCCTATTTTAATGCTTGCATTAAGAGTTTCCATCTTCATACGCTACCTTCCTCTTTGTACATGATTAATTTCTATCAGTAAACAAAAAGATCGTAATTTCGACGTCAACAAATTGCTAAGGATTATACTTTGAAAGAAAAGCAAAAATAAGTATTTCTTTTGATAACAAATATGAACTTTGTTAATTTGCATTCAATCATGATACGTCATGGAGGGAGATGGAATCCGTCAAGTTTGTAATTTTTTTTTTATGAAAATAGATATTTTTCATTCAAAACGAATTTAAACATTCATTTTTTTTATGTTTCTTCAATTCTCTATTTTTTTTGTGTTTCTTCAATTCTCTATTGTTACATTCTCGAACTAAAAGGTCAAGCGCAAACAGGTAAAAACGATTGTGTATTTTTGGTGTATTTAATTGGATATTGTATTGGGATAATACCCACGAAAATACTTGACGTTTAATCAAATTTTCAGTAGATTATATTGAACTTTGCGGGGGTCCTATTACCCCCCTATACTTTTTTAATTGGAATTTATTCCCCCGGACTTTTTTAAAGTGGAATTAATTGTCTCCCGCAAAGTTATACCCAGTTTTTTACGTCAGAAGTGTAGTACACACGCTTTGTCTTCTCCGTTTTATCACTTTTCAATAATTTTTACCATTATAACTATATTAAAGATTCCACAACGCAAATTCCTCCTACAAAATCAAATTCCAAATGATTCCACTGACTTTTCATCATTTTTTCACCACTTTTAAGAAAAAATTTCCCCAAATTTCAAATTTAAATTGAAAACTTTGTTCAATAATTTTATTCAAATCGAACTAAATAAATAAAATTTGAAGAAATGGAGTCTTCAATAACTTCAAAAATGGAAATACGTTATAGACTTCCGGAAGACATTGAACAATTGAAGACTTTCGGAAGAAATTTTATTGAAGTCACTTCCGGAATAAAGTTGAAATTGAAGTGTAATACATTGAACGCAATGAAACTGAAAATTGGAAACTGGAAATTGAATTTGAATTTGAAATTATTCAAAGTTTCAAATTGAAAACTTTATTCAAGAATTATTCAAATTTGTTTCTAGTTTCGACGAACAATTTTTTCCCTCTCTTGGTGATTTTTTTTTTTTGATGAAATTGCTCCATTGTTAAATTTTAATTCAACAATGGAGCAACCATTGTTGAAGAAAGAAAGAAGAAAGAACAATGAATATATATATATAAAAAAAAAAACTTTAAATAATTATAAAATTAGGGGGTTGTTTGGCAAAAAAAAAGAATTTTTAATGTTTTTAAACAGTTTCACGCGCTCAATGCGCGTGAATCACACGCAGTGTGCCAAGTAGTAGATATATGTCATTAAAGTATGAAAAAAAAAAGTTTGGGGGGGGGGGTTAATAGGACCCCCACAAAGTTCAGTATGCTTAACTGATAATCCAGTCAAACTTCAGGTATTTTCGTGGATATTATCCCTATTATATTTGTATGTAAATTGGGTATTTATTTTTTGAGTATAAATTTTATTTTATTTTTTCAATTTAATAGTTACTATTTGATTTGTGTGGTGGAGAACTATGCTTTGTTTCTTCGTTCTTCAAGAACTAACAAACCAAAGATTTTTAAGATAAGAAAGTATTGTGACATTCATGCACGCTCAATAAAAAAAATTCAAGTCTTTTTGATGAAAAGAAATGGGGTATTTTACACGGATACGTTGTCTTCCCTGTGTATTTTACATAGATGCGTTGTCTTCCCTGTGATGCTCAAAATTTTCACAAGGAGATAATATTATTTAGCAACTTAGAATGCCCTTAGTGAAAAATATATAAAACATTAAAAGGAGAAATTTTGGATAGACCTTTTATTTAGAGAGAAAAAGGTTCAAGTTTCTTAGCATGATCTTTGAATTGTTTGTTTCATATCTTAATGCTTTTGTTATTCAACTCCAGGTATTACGTAAAGATGATACTGAAACTTTAGATTTGTGTAAGAATATGATGAAACAAGGTGAATGGCCATAACTTATGGTTGTTTTTTATCCTAAAGAGGGGTATGTACTTGAACAAACGTTGAATTTTTACTGTGTATGATCAATATGAGATGCGTCATTTATCTATTTGTTTTTCATTTTTCAGATTTACTGTTGAAGTAGATGTGTTCATAAGAGACTGGACAATAATTACAGAGTATGTTAGAGATGTTGATTACTTGAATAACCGTGAAGCTGATGATGGAGATAGCACGATGACTCTTTTAAATACTAATAATACATCAAAGGATCTCGTCATTTGTTCTGATAAGCGTAGTAATATTGCTCGTTTCATCAATAACAAGCATTTGAAATCGGGCAATACACAGTATTTGCACAAATACCAATAACATAATATCAATAACAAATGATACTCAATGAATAAAAATAATAAAACGAGGTCTTGAAAGATTAATCGGACTATTTTGTTGTATAATTTTAGGGCTTTTCCTACTAGGGGTATAACCAAACTTGATTTTTTCAGACATTGTCTCAAGAAAACAAAAAACAAAATTTAAGATATTAAACCAACCTCAAGGGGGAATGAATGTTGGAAACCAATAGTCATGCTCAAAAGAAGGAAAAATAAGTTGAAAAGAGTGAATAATAATGAGATAAAGACCTTTATTGATATTTGGTAAAAATTTAAAGAACTTGCATGTGTTTTGAATATACAACTACCGTAAAATGTGATGCTCTGTAGAAAAGGATAAAAAAAAAAGGAAAAAGAAGTTAAAAAAGATAAAGAGATAAGACTTCTATTGGTAATTAAAGACAATAAAATATGAAAAAGTGTATAATCAAGTTAATTATTCAATTTAATAAAAAGTATGAAATCAATTCTTTAACTTTACAAAATATATATTTACCATATATAACTCCTTAAATTGTGAACAAACTTTGATATTTAATTATTAAAAAAAAATATCGATACCTTAACTTACTATAATTATCCAAGATCTTTAATTAAGAGTTATAAATGTTAAATGCTAAATCTAAGGAAATAATACAAATAATAAATATTCAAAAAATAATTTTTGAAAATTTAACTAAAATATGTTTTTCTCAAAAGTTGCTATAGCTTGTAATTATTTTTTAAGTCTAGTAATTAATGAAAAGTTATGCTATAACTTGTAATTAACAATCTAAAAAATATATTTGAGATAATTTTCACTTTCATAAAAATTAGTATTTCCATTTTTAATGTATATTTTTCGTTATATTTCTCCAATTTCAAAGGATAGTTATACAGCCCAAGTTTCACTATTGCAAACCAAATGAACAACCCAAATCCAGATCCATTACTCCTTCTCGGCCCAAAACCTCAGCCCACCATTCTTCTCCTTTGACTGTCTTCACGATTGTTTGGTTCGTAGCTTAAACTATCCCAAGAATATAATAATATTTGGACTAATTTATAGCATATTAGAGTTGATATAAAATAATCTCACATTGAATTGGATAAGATGTGATATTCCAAGACTAAATTTGATATTAGAATTATACATCAACCAAACATGCTATAAGTTTAGTACCATTATACTGCTTACCAAACACCCTCATGTGTTCTATTTATTTATTTAAAGGATTTAGGGTTTAAGTTAGTTGTCTCCTTACCCTCTATTCTACTTGTGTTCATCTCATCATCCTTAGATTTCGGTGGAGAATTGACCATTCAATCTTGTGAATTAATCAAGACCAAAATTTAATCTTAAGCATCCAATTTCTGTCAAAGTAGCAAAGAGAAAACATATACACAATGTCACTAATTGAATATAGTGGATTTTCTCAGTCAAACCAAATGGACAAGCACACATGCCCTAACATTATTCACCTTCATGAGCAAATAATTGTGGAAATCCTCAATAGGTTACCCGTGCGGTCTCTTCTTCGGTTCAAATGTATTTCAAAATATTGAGAGAGATTAATATCAAATCCTTACTTTAAGATGAAGCATCGTAGTTGTCCTCGTGAAAGGTGCGTTACACAAGGTGGTCTCTTGTTAAAGTTTAACTTCTATTCTTCAACTTTTGATGATGTACAAAAACTTGATTCCCCTTTCAATGGGTTGGTTCTTATTCTGACGACTTTTATTATGGAACCCCTCCACAAGATAGAATCCGTGCTACTTCCCTATACAGACTTTAACAACGTACTAAATTCTTCTTGTGGATTGGGCTATGACGCTACAAGTGATGGCTATAAGATCCTTAAGTTGAACATCATGATTTATCGAAAACAATCAATTGAAATTCTCACGCTAAAAAGTGGTTCTTGGAGAAGAATTAGTCATGTAAAATGGAGATTTATTATCCTTACCCAAGTAAAATTGTTCCTTATGATCGATCCTTTGGTATATGTCCATGGAGCATTTCATTGAGGTGTTTGGAGATGTACCCCTGCTGGCAGTGGCGGAGCCAACATCTTAATTGAGGGGGTTCAAAATTTAAAAATGTGAATGAAATAATTAGTCGAAGAGGGTTCAGCGCTAACTATATATACATGAAAAATATTTTTAAGCTTGTATAATAGTATAATTTTATGCCGAAGAGGGTTCGGATGAACCCCCTCACTATGAGCTGGATCCGCCACTGCTTACTGGAGGAAACTTTCGTAGGGGTTCGCGACGTGCCCGATATTGGATGGAATGATGTGTTTTCATATTACTACTAATTACAATTTGTTGGGCACATTTAAGTTATGGACGATGGAAGATTATGGCGTCAAGGAATCTTGGATCATATTGTTTACGATACAAGTCAATTGTCTTGCTATAGCCAAACCTCAATATAGGTTTCTGGATGGTGATGTGCTACTATATTCAAAGGGGGAATTATGACCTCAATGTGTAGTACCTTGGACTTTCACATTTCAGACATCCAAAGGAAAATTTGGATTTTGGCCTCGACGTGATGAGAAAGGAATCGTTTATAGAGAAAACTTGATTTCTCCAAAATTAATTATGTAATGTTTGTTTGAGTTGAGTTTCTATTAGAAACAAGCTTTCTACCTTACAAGATAAGGATAAAATTTTCGTATACATTATCCTCTCTACAAAGGCGGACCCACATTTAAGTTTGGGGGTGCATGATTTGATCATAGCAAATTTCTTTTTCCCATAAATTTCCATAAAAAATGATTTGATCCAACAAATTTTAGAGGGATATTTTTTACACAAAACATATTGGGTCATAGCAAAGTTCTTTTTCCCCCTAGTTTAGAATGAAAAGTTGAAACACTATATAACCAAAAATTTTTTTTTTTTTAAAAAATAATTTGATACACCCTTTTTTTTTTTTGAGACTTTCTAATTTTACTAGAAAAATTGATTATTGAGTTTGGTTAATAAGTTTCAAGTTTCAGAAATGATCAAAGTCAAACTATAATATAAAAAAATTATTTTTCCCCAGAATGGTAAATTCCAACTATTGTAAGTTTGGGATGGTTTTAACAGTTCACTTCTATCTAATATGATAATATTTTAACAATCTGTGTTGTCAAAGGCGCCCTTAGAGCACGCTTAAAGTCTTGAAGCTAGTCTCAAAATGTGTTGACCATATGAACATGATATATAGGAGAAATATGAGGTCCAAACTGGAAAGTGTTGCACCCCTTGAAATGAGTGCATGTACATCACACCTCCTACGGTTGTTCCCAAAGCTCCGAGTGAACCCAAAATAGGCCATGGACTTGGATCTACAATGATAAAAATTCCGGGGAGATTCAGTCATAAACCACTTTGCCTGGCAAATTCAAGTTGTACGATATTATAGGCGATTCAGCCATGGACGAGTTACTCATGTCTATGTTACATAACAAGTATCAGAGAATTGTTTGTTTATATTATCTTATGATATACTGTAAGTTTGAATTCTTTTGGTTCTCTTGTTGTAATGTCATCTCAGATGAAGTGAAGGTGTCCAGTGTCAGATTGATATTTTTATTTGAAAGTTGTGATGTGATGATGTTCACCTAAATATAGTTACTATATAAGTAACATTTTTCTTCCTGTTTCTTATGCCTTGGCTTAATGTTATCTGGTGCAATTGTGTAATCTTTGATGTATGCTAACGCTGAATACACTCAAGAGATAAAAATCCCCACTTCGCAATCAATGTGAGACAAAATTCAACGCCCTTGCTTTCCTCACGCATGGCAGGCCTCCGTGGAGTCATCGGGTAAATCCAGAACTAAGACGAGTCTAATGCTGACAGTACTATTTGTTAGGAAATATGAAGTTTTGATGATGGACATGTGAACGAAACATATTGTGCAAGTTGTTCCACACAAGTGAAGAAAGAGAAGTTACTGGTTACTGCATATTGAGGTTGATGCTAGGCTGACAAGGCGTTAAGACAAAAATGGATAAGCAAGAAAGCTCAGAATTGTTACTAATGCTTATCACATACAACAAAGAGATTGAGGAGAAGATAAGTACAACACTTAGAGTTTGAATTGATCAAGGAGTCCAGCTAGACTAAGAGATAAAGTAAAAGAGTCCTATTCAGTCAAGGAGATAGACAACAACAACAAAGAGTGAAACTACTTAGGAGTCCTATTGAAGATAGAAGAGTACATCAACTAAAGGACTCAATCAGGAGTTGGCTTAAATACAACAAACGACATTCAAGTGTTTCACTCATGCACTAACAAGATAGTTCACTGACTTGAAGAAGAACCTGGTCCTTTATTTAGCAAGTCGTAGACTTTATAATAGGTAGGTTCTTTGAGTTGTAATGAGCCATTGTTCTAGTCTCAGTGAATTATAAACTTAGTTAGGAATTGTGTCTTCAAGTTAGGGAACTCGAAGACTTGGGAACACTTATCTTGGGAAGATTCATGTTTTTGTAGGAAAAGGAGTTAGAAGGTTTAATTCCTAGTTCACAAGAAGTTTTGTAATTTTGTTGATTGTTGAGTCTCAAGAGTATTTAGTGAAGTTGGGGTTAATTTGTAGAGGTACAAGTTGTGTTTTTTTACATCTTTCTTGAGCTGGATGTTTTTCACGTAGAAGTATTGTATTCATCTTTTCCTTCTATGAACCACGTTAGCTTACTTGTCCCACAGATAAACGACTATTAGAGTAAAATATTAAAATCAGAAGGGTACGCACTCCAACAAGTGGTATCAGAGCGAGGTTGTCTAAATAAGGTTTGCACCTAAGAAAAGATCACTATGACGAATTCCGCACCTCCTACTGGTCAAAGTGAAAGTCATGTAGTCAACTACTAGACCTCCACTTTTTGATGGTTCTCACTTTATCTGGTGGAAAGACAGGATGAAAATGTTCATTCAAATGGAAGACTATGAATTATGATTTAGGATTACTGATGGTCCTACTATTTCAATGAAGATAGAAGATAGTGAACAAGTCAAGAAAGTAAGGAATGAATTTACTGTTGATGACTTAGTGACATAAAAGAAAAATGCTAAGGCTAAGAACATCTTAGTCTATGGATTAGGACCTGCTAAATACAACAGAGTGTCAACCAGCACCACTACTAAGTAAATTTGAGATGCCCAGATAAGAAAATTCAGGATTTCTCTTCTTTTTAATGAATATGAAGCATTTAAGAGAAAGGAAAATGAATCCTTTTTTGAGATTTGTGTAAATAATAAATTTCTCACAATTTTCTGAATTAACCGGTTAGACCCCTTTCTTTCTTCTCAGTTTGCCAAAAATCCTAACTGCACCGAGCGATGGTGAATGTAACTGTCCGTTACTCCCTACCGGAGACGGTATATCTCGTCGTTAGAGAAGATTCGTGTAAATTTTGTTGTCTTTTTTGTGTGAGGGCTGCACGGGCTGCGACCTACGCGTATTAACCCTCGATGAAAAGTTTGACCTAGTCATGGTTGGGTGGTACGAGAATAACTTTACTGCAGTAAAGAGTGACATTGCTGCTTTTCATGTCAAGCACAGTAAAACGTGACATTGCTGCTTTTCATGTAAAGCACAGTAAAATGTGGATTACTGCACGATACAATATTGTGAAATATTTCATGGACAACACAAAATATGGATTGCACTACAATAAGAAAAACGAGTAAATCTTTTTTCCGTTAAATCTAAATAGAATTTTTTTTGGACTATGTTGATTTATTTCTGACTTGTTTTATAATCAAATAGGTTTGTTGAGTGTGCCTCTAACGAAACTCTTGATGGTGCTGGGAAAAGCGTCCTGCATTTGCTAGTAAGATTTCTTATTCCATATTTTTTCAAAATGTGCTATGTTTGGATATGTTGAGTATTAATTGATAAATACGGTATTTACAATGCAGAAGTCAGTAAAATAAGAAATGCTGCAGACTCATACGGAGCATCAAGCAACCGCGAATGAAGTGAATGTATCTCCTAATCAGGCAACACATGAAGATGGTACCAGTCAGCCCACAATGGATCAGACAGGGACGGATGAAGCAAAAGATGTACTTACTCAGCAACGCATGAAGATGGCAACAGCCAGCCCCTGTTAGCAGTACAATGGATCAGGCAGGCAGGGGCGGATGAAGAAGAGAATTTACCTGGCAACAGTCAGCCCTTCCAGGCAGGGAATGAAGAGAACAGACAGCCGCGTCGTGCTAAATGTAGACGCGAAACGAATGAAGAAGCTTCTGTTCGTAGACGCAATAAGCATGCCAATGCCAATCAAAGACGCTCTACGCAGTCATTCTGATCGTCTACCTTTTGTTGTTGATGATCCACATCAGGGGCCCAACCGTAACCACCATGTCCGCCGTCATGCAAGGCGCTGTTGCAAAGGCTGTAAGTGCCAAGATACAAGTTGTAAGTGTTCGAAAGTCTCTCTTTCGACTACTCGAGTATGTATCTTTTCTACTTTTCTAACTGTTGATCTTTTATGCAGCAGCGATGCTAGGAGTTTATATCACACGTAATCCTGGAATTGTGAGAGAGAAAAAGAAAAACTTAAGGGTTGGCCATCTAAAGAAAATCAAAAGGATTGGCTTGCACAGAAGGAAGGAAAGATTTTCCGGTTATAGAGCGAGTAAGTAGGTGTTCTAATTTTACTAGAAAAATTGATTATTCAGTTTGTTTAATAAGTTTCAAGTTTCAGAAATGATCAAAGTCAAACTACAACATGAATGAGTGCATGTACATCACGCCTCCTACGGTTGTTGTCAAAGCTCCGAATGAACCCGAAATAGGCCATGGACTTGGATCTACCAAATGATAAGAATGCCTCTGAGATTAACTGTGAACCTCAATTAGTTTCCAACTTATTTCCTGACATAAATACAGATGCTCTACAAGCAAACAAAGAAAACCAATACGATATTATAGACAATATCAGAAGATGAAACTGCGCGATTCAACTATGGACGTGTTACTCATGTCTATGTTACATAACAAGTATCAGAGAATTGTTTGTTTATATTATCTATGATATACTGTAAGTTTGAATTCTTTTGGTTCTCTTGTTGTAATGTCATCTCAGATGAAGTGAAGGAGTCCAGTGTCAGATTGATATTTTTGTTTGAAAGTTGTGATGTGATGATGTTCACCTAAATATAGTTACTATATAAGTAACATGTTTCTTCCTGTTTCTGATGTCTTGGCTTCATGTTATCTGGTGCAATGGTGCAATCTTTGATGTATGCTAACGCTGAATACACTCAAGAGATAAAAATCCCCATTCCGCAACCAATGTGAGACAAAAATTCAACGCCCTTGCTCTCCTCACACATGGCAGGCCTCCGTAGAGTCATCAAGTAAATCCAGAACTAAGACGAGTCTAATGCTGAAACATCTACCTCTATAGTGATGCAATTAAACATGCCAAAACATCAAAATAGTACTGGAGAATACTAGAAGGATCATATAAATTCATCTTGTGATAGATAGTAAAGAGAAAATTTGAAGATTCCTAATCTTCACTCGAGATAATTGTATCATTTCTCTGTTATTTTACCATTATTAGTAATTTATTATTAATTAGTTAAAAACCGAAAAATCAAACCAAACCGACAAAAATCAAATCAACGTTTTTTTCATCAAATCTAATGTACCCAGTAAAATGATGTTTGATTAATGCGGGAAGCGCGGTCAAGTTACCTGTTAGGTTAAAAAGTGGGGATTATCAATCACCTTTAGTAAATACATTTGGAAACAAAATTTTTGCAAGCAATAGACATCTGCACAGTAAAAAGCTGCTTACATACCCAAGCAAATATAAAAAAAATTAAATATGGAGAAATCAGACTCAAAGTTTAGGCCAATCCAAATTCGCAGGCAATATATAATTAAAATTGTTCATTCATTATCTCTGCAAATAAATATTAAAACGATTTCTGTATAGATACTCAACTCCAAGCAAATATTAAATAACTAACTTTGGAGAAATCAAGCTTTCTGTATAAACGATTCCTTTCTCAATGAACTCACGTTGAGGCCAACATCCATATTTTCCTTTGAATGTCTGAAATTTGAAGCTCCAAGGGTTTAAACCTTGATGATGTAATTCCCCCGGTGCATATAGCAGCAAATCGCCATCCGGAAACCTATATCGAGGTCTTACTAGAGAAAGATCACAGACTCGTATGGTAAACAAAACTGTCCAAGATTCCTTAACACCATAGTCTTTCATCGCCCATAACTTAAAAATGTCCAACGGAACATCAGTTAGATGGAAGCACAGCATTCCATCCAATAATGAAATGCCGATATCAGATAGGCCTGGAACCCTTAAGAAGCTTTTCAGATTTTGAGTCAGGGCTCCAATGCTTCATCCTAAAGCCAGGATCTGATATTAATGCATCCCAACTTTTTGACGCACACTTGAACCGCAGAACAGACTGCGCGGGTAACCTCTTGAGGATTTCCACAATTATTTCCTCTTGAAAGTGAATTCCAGTGGCCTACATAGTACAAGGCAGGTGGTTTAGTAGTTCACAGGTTGAAGACATTATTAATCCTTCGAAAACTATCTAGACTTGTTGACCATCCCATCCCATCCCATCCTGCCACGGCGCCACCTCCGAACCCCCACGGCCCATCCCGCTTCCACAGCCGTTTTGCTAGATAACATAAAAATGCTTCTAGAACAACACTTTCTTGTCTACATACCAAACACTAGAAATAAGTAAGAAACCTAATTTTAAATTTTCTAGGAAATCATTTCGCGGACAAAACAAACTCTGCAAAGCTCAATTTCAAAGTAACAGCCAAAATCAGAACTCACCTGCTGATCAACATCTATCTGCTTCACGACTCTCTTACCTGCAATCAATTTAAAAGTTGTGGGAAATGGATGGCATCATAAGGTAGCAGCAAAATGAAATCTGTACGCTCAAATACAGCCCTCTAGTGGGTTGAAAATGTGAAGTATCAAGTTCAAATCCCAGCAGATACCAAATAACTGAAAAAAGAATATATCCTTGGAAAGTAGCATATACCCCGTGAATTAGTCAAGTGTACATATAAGCTAGCTCAAAAAAAAAAAAAAAAAAGAATTAATAACAAGAAACAGACAGTCACATAACGCAAATAGCAGAAAGAAAGAGGTACCCTTGCGAGTTTTTTTGGCAGGAACTGATCTCTTCTTCTTCTTCAGATGTTGGCATTTGATAAGATTTGCCCGAGTGAAAAGATTTACCTTTTTTGCTTCGTTATAATCTCCGATTTGAATGTTTGATTGAAAATCTCCATTATTTTCAATTTGGAAATGCTTTCTCTTCGCTACTACTTTGACAGACATTGGATCTGAAGCGCGGAAAATGATTTGGGCTGAGAGAGATTTAAGCTAGGCACAACTCTGTCAATTGGGCCGGGCCGAAGCCGGTTTGCTCTTAACAGGCGAATTTGGTACCGAGCCCAACAGTATTTTTTTTTAAAAAACAACTCCTGACCGGCCCGGTGCATAGTAAACCGGTTTAACCCGGTTGCAATTAATAAAAAAACGAATTTAAATGTTTTTTTATCCAATATACACACCTATATACATTTTAACTACATTAAATAATATAAATACAACATACATACGCTAAACATATACTACTTTAGAAAATATATACATATGTATACATTAAAATTTAAATATATACTAGTTTAGAGTTTATAGAAAATATATATACATTATATACTACTTTAGAAAACATATGCACATGTATACGTTAAATATATATACTACTTTAGAATTTATAGAAAATATATACACATATAACATATATACACTACATATTATACTACTTTAAAAACATATACACATTAAATATATATCATTTTAATATTTAAAAAATATGCACATGTATACAGATTATATACTACTTAAAATATCACTTGAAAGTTGAAAAAATATACATACAACATATACAAACTATATGTATACGTTAAAAATATATAATTTAGAGTCTATAGAAGATATGCTACTTAATATAATAATACTTGAAGTTTTGAAGTTTGAACATATATTTATTATATGTTTTCATTATTAACTTAAAAGAAAATTTTTTCATTGTGTATATATGTTTGTTATGTTTAATTGTTTATTACTTAGTGTAAAATTTGATAGTAAATAGTAATATATTAAACCTAAGTATTTAATTCAAACTAGAAATTCAATTTAAATGAAAAAAATTATAAAGTAAGGAGTGAATGAATGTTGTATTTTATAGATTGCAAAATGATCCAAAACCTATAACCTATATTTATATTCAAGGAATCTATAAATTCTCATCATTTTTTCCAACTCATCCATGTTAACATTAATGGGAACTGAAATAGGATAATCAAAATCAATGGGGCCAAAATCATGCATTGGACTTGGTTGTGCTGAGTTCTCCCTTGAAGTCATAATTTCTTCAAAATTTTGTTCGTCTTTCGGCTCCACCTCTATTCCTTTATTTCTTCGTTCCTGTAACACCCCGTATTCAAGTACGTGTATTGGCGTATTCAAGTACGTGTATTGGTCTTATTTATATAGAATTAATTTTTTTATTTTATTTATACCGGAATTTGCCCGTCGATGGTTCCATACGAAGGTTATTGAATAAGCTTTCCAACGATATAAAGATTTCCAAAAATAGATAGGTTTCGGATATAATCGAGCACGTTCGAAACTATAAAACGGTGGCCGGGATATTGAGAATAGTAAATGTGCAGGAAAATTTCCTGCACACAAACTACTGAGGCTAGCCAATTTTTTGGGTCAACTTTGAACGATCATAACTCCCTTAATATAATGAACTGGGAGAGCTTCAACCTATTAAAAGAAAGATCTTTGAGTCTTCTTTCCAATGCAATTGGTTTCATCCAAATCCAACGTCTGAGTAAGGAGTTATACTCGTTTTACTTCAGCCTCTCAAAACAGATTTTTAGGGTCAACTTCAAACGATCATAACTCCTTGTACTGGGTGGCCTACTATATATGAAATGAAAACCCTTTGAATTATATTTCCAACGATACCAATTTCACCCAAATTCGATATCGGAGCAAAGAGTTATAGTCGATCTACTTTAGCTTATCAAAACAGTCCACCAAAGGACAGATTTGACATTATTTAAATTTTAAAGGCACTTTGGTCATTCCCTATGATATTATGGACGGGAATATGTGTATATATACATGTATATGAGTTCAAAAACTCATCTTTATCATCAATCATTGAGAAAGAACAAACCCTAGCCAAATTTGACCTTTAAATTACTTTTGATTCAATCGTGGAAATTCCAAAGTAATTCGATAACTGTGTTTGTCATCTCGAGAGCTTCGAATGACACCTATTATTTGTGCAAACAGGATTGCATAATCAAGAGGTGAATTCTAAGGTATGAATATTGTTTGCCTTTGTTCTCTTTCATATGTATATGTGTGATAGAGGATTATATGTATTGGTTGTTATTGAAAGGTGATGGAAATAAGGTTATGGACTATTTTGCCTGGTTTGGTTGTATTGAATTGTAGAAGGTGGATATGTTAATTGGGTTATGGAAGGTGGATATGGTAATTGAGTTATAGAAGGTGGATATGGTGATATACTATTGAATTGATGATTATTTATGTCTATGGCTCAATTTGGTTTAATGGATTGGTTGGAAGGATAAATGAATCCAAACTTGATATTGGAGGATGTTGTATGAATATGCATGGCATGTGAATGTAATTGGAGTATAAGAAGGTTAAAGTAACACCCTTTATGGTGTAATTAAGGCTTACTACTTAACCACTAGTTTGGTGAATTCAAATAATTGAATTGTGACGTTTGGTCGCTAATACTAGATTGCTATATATGTTCATTGTAGATAAGTAATCCGAAAAGAAGAGAAATCCATTTGGGACTACTATTGAAGGTTGACAGTCAGGTATGTAAAGCATACTCTATACCATATCTTTGGCATGAAAGTGAACAATTGTTCTATTAAGAAAGTTTTCAAAGTTATTCAGTAACATGTGATCCATAATGGTTTTGTATGATGTCCTACGTTACCAATGAACTTATTTCCACCCTACAAGATGTCAAGACATTCCAATACTTACTTGTTTTCCAAATCTTACATGTTTATTGCACTAATGAATGTCAGAAGGTATCCGGTTACTCAAACAAGATCCATGTGCTATTAATGACTCCAAAACGTTTCATTGATATACCAATAAGTTCCTACTTCATTGTTATGTCATTGATGACTCCAAAACACTTTATTGATGTGCCAATGAGTTCTTACTTCATTCTTATTGCATTGATGATCTATTTATATGTCTCTTATTGATGTATCATTGTTTCAAAGTATCAAAAATGTGGTGGCGACCGAAATAACAATCTCAAAGATTAATTGAACTAAGTGATGGAAGTTCTCTCTTATCGGGTGGTATCCCAGGGGCATAAGCCTATCATGGGTCGATCCCTAGTTATGTGTTTATGGGTGGTATCCCAGGGGCATATGCCTAGCATGGGTCAATCCCAGTTGATATGTACTGGAGGTAGCCTAATGGTCACAGTACAGTACAGTAATGATTACAAAGATGATAAGAACGAAGGTAAAGTGATTGAATAAATACAATGTACAGGTTGTCACAAGTTCTAGTAAGTGTGGTCCACTCCTATTATGATTTATTCACTTGTTTCTGATTTCTATTAAGCTCCTATATCATATGTGATTATCTACAGCTTTACATACTCAGTACATATTTCGTACTGACGTCCCCCACGGGGGACCTGCATTTCATGCTGCAGGCACAGGTACCTCAGCTCATACACCACACAAGTAGGAGCCAGGATACCCAACTGCTTTTGGTGAGCTCCAATTTGCTTCGGGACTTTCCGTGTTATATCCAGTCACTTTTGGTATTGTATAGAAGTCGGGGTGTGTCCCGACCTTAGTTAAACTCTGTGTATTATCTAGAGGCTTTGTAGACCTAATGCACAGTCAAGGTGGTGTTTTGTTAATAAACGTGATGGCTCCAACGGTCAAGTATTTTATATACATATATATGTGTGCTCGAGCTTATACAGGTGATTATTTTCTTTTATATGCGACATGATGTTGTTCGAATTTTGGGTTGTCATAGAGGTATGCATGGGAAGTATAAGGTTATGAGATGGTTCTCCCGGGCCTTCTCGGCTTCGGGTGCGAGTCTGGCCCGATGAGATTTTGGGGCGTGACAAAAGTGGTATCAGAGCGGTTCGTCCTAGTGAGTCTACAAAGCCGTGTCTACGTAGAGTCTTGTTTATCGGTGTGTTGTGCACCACATCTATAAACAGGAGGCTATGGACATTTAGGAATTGTTTTATTTCTTCATGTCTTAGATCGTGCGATAGAGCCTATATTGTATATGAAGTCATAGTTGACCACTGAATCCGTTTGTTTCTCTTATTATAGTAATGATACCGGTTACCAGAAGCAAGAATTCCGGTAAGCAAGTAGATATGGCTGCTGGAGAGGCGACTAGTAAGTCACCCACTATACCAGCTAATCAAAGTGAGGCTCCAGCTGAGCATGCATCAGAAACTTCCTCCAGTCCGGAAGAAATAAGGGGGAGGGGAACTATATCCCCAGAACCACCTATTAATGCTGTTGATCAAGATCTTAGAAATGCAGTGCAACTTTTGACTCGTATAGTTGCTGGGCAAGCTCAAGGGCAAGCAATTCCTACCACGGGTCCTAGTGGTACAGATAGGGCGGCTAACCTTCGAACACAGGATTTTCTTAAGATGGATCCTCCCACTTTTACTGGATCAGATCTTAACGAGGACCTACAAGACTTTATTGATCAAATTCAAAGGGCCTTAGATGGTATGCATGTAACGAGTAGAGAGACAGTGGAGTTAGCGGCGTATAGATTTAAAGGGGAGGCTATATATTGGTATGAAGACTGGAAACGATCTAGGGGTATTGATGCACCCCCAGCTACTTGGAAAGAGTTCAAAGAGGCATTTCTTGATCATTATCTTCCATTCGAGATTCGTCAGGCCCGTGCAGATCAGTTTTTAAATCTTCGTCAGGGGAATATGAGCGTGAGGGAGTACAGTCTCTGATTTAATTCCTTGTCGAGATATGCTCCTAATGTTGTAGCTACTATGGATGACAGAGTTCATCAATATGTGGATAGGCTAGATCCATATCTGGTTAGAGATTGTACTATTGCCGCTTTGAACAAAGATATGGACATAGCGAGGATCCAAGCTTTTGCACAGAAAATGAAAGATCAGAGACAGATGAGAAGAACACAGGAATTAGAAAGAGGATATTCCAAGAGGTCCAGATCTACAGGGCAGTTCATGGCATCCCAAAGAGGGTTCAGGCCACAGTTTTCTGCTAGACCACCTAGGCCATTATCTTCTTATTCTGTAGCTAGTGCCTCACCACAGTTCCAAGGGTCCAAAGGAAATCAATTTGGGCACAGAAATGAGATTCAGAGTTCACGGACAGTGGGGTACCAAGGGCAAGGGAATATGAGCTAATCGAGACCTCCTTGAGAGCCATGCAATAAATGTGGAAGGTATCATTTGGGCGCATGTCGGCTGGGGACCAATGTTTGCTTTAGGTGCTGTATGTCGGGGCATATGATGAGGGAATGCCCACGAAGGGACATAGGGGGTATGTCACAACTTACGATGTTATTTGTTGCATCATCATTATCGATGCCTTATTCAAGAAGGGGTGCATAACCAATGGGTCGTGTTAGAGGTGATAGAGGAGCCACGAGTTCTAGCGGGGCTCAAAATCATACGTATGCTCTAGCGGATCAACAGAATTTAGAGGCTTCCCCAGATGTGGTTACGGGTACGTTGTCTATCTTTTCATTCGATTTATATGCCTTAATTGATCCTGGTTCTACATTATCTTATGTTACTCCATTGGTTGCTGGAAAGTTCGAAAGAATACCCGAACAGTTAGTTAATCCATTCGAAGTGTCCACACCAGTTGGGGAATCTATTATAGCTAGAAGGGTTTACCGAAACTGCATAGTAACTGTTTGTGGTCGTGATACAATGGTTGATCTTGTGGAGTTAGAAATGGTAGATTTTGATGTTATAATGGGTATGGACTGGTTGGCGTCTTGTTATGCCATAATTGATTGCTGCACAAAAAAAGTATATTTCCATTTTCCAAATGAATTAGTCCTTGAATTGAAAGGTGAAATTAGTGCGCCAAGAGGTGAAATTGGACTTTGATGTTATTTTATTCAATCAACTTAAATCGATTTTAAAAGAGATGGGAGCCTCGGGAACCAATGAACCTCGAACAGACCCAACAACGAAATCAGTCCAACTTCGGTATATCCAACACTATTTTTCGCCAAGCCAACAAAATCAAGTCACCCATTTTCCTGAACTTTCTGATAAACCTTGCTCCATCGGAGCTACGCCGGATCACGGAGGTTGACCGTTGATGTTTCTCGATGAGAATTTCACCAGCAAGACCAGAGATGACGAGGTTTTTGTAATACTTGTACCCAATCGGAAACAACCAGTTTCGGCGAAGAGTTCGCCAGAAAACTTAAACCCAGATGGTACCTTACTAATTTCCGTTTATCTCTCCAATTGGGTATGGGTGTTTTTCGATCGATACATGAGTGTGTGCAGATTCCGTTACTCTGTGTGTGTTTTTCGTGAAGAAGATGGTGGTGTATGCTCTGTTGATGTTTTGGTGTCGATGAATGGTTGTTTTCGTCTCTGGTTTCCTGGTAAGAATCCAAAATAAAACAAAGGAGTCCCTATAGTAGTATCTACCCGTGTTGATGATGGTGAGTGAGTGTATCTGGGAATTCCATGGAAACTTTGGTATATGGAGATGGGTGTTCTGTGTGTGTTGTTTATATTGTTGAGAGAATCCCGTGTACTCGTGTATTATTCTCTTTATGAATTGGAAAATGGAATATCTCAAGTGGGCCTTTCCATTTTTTGTCCTTCTGTCAAAGCTTCCTTTCTATATTTTCCTGAGTGCTTATATGAGGAAAACACGTGAATGGGATGGGGTGAGGGGGTACAAGTAGGGGTTAGGTGGGGTAGGGTAGGTGGGTAGGGTAGTGTAACGCTCCAATTTTCTGAACCAGAATGCTACACGGTGCCTATAACCCCGAAAGACCACAAGCTAACCCATGACTGATATCTGTACCTGAGCACTGAATAACCATACTGCAAAATATGTGGAAACATAATACTGTAAGGCCATAAGGTTCAATACTGAACATGATCTAAAAATGTGGTATAACAATACCAAAATAAAACATAAATACTGAAATTAATGAAGTCTGAATATCTAATCTGACATCTAGTCTGAAAGCCTTTAACTGAACTGAACAAGGAGTTGAAGGAACATGTCTCCAACTAACTCCATCTACTGATACTGAACTAAAATAGTAAATAATAAAGAAATTATGTCGTCCTCGCATGATGAGGACTCACTGCTAATCTACTGCTGTTGGAATTTGAAATGCTACTGATGCTCTGGACCTCGTGCTTCTGAACCTATGGTATAAAGTAAAACACCATAGCGCAAATACGTTAGTATGACTGAATGTACTGAGTATATGAGCGAGGTAGGCTAAATGCAAAGGGTTTATATGCATGATGATACTGACTGATATGAACGTGGGAATAGATACATGCATAAGTAACTGTAACTGGACTCGTGGTAAGACTGGCTACTGAGTCTGAATTCTGACAACATGAGTTTATTGATACTATATTACTGAATACTAAGAGACTGATACTATGTTACTGATAATGAGATAATTGTTTCTGACAGTTCTGATTATGAAGAACTGGTTTGAGTACTGATAGCATGAGTTACTGATATCTAACATGAATTGTAAATGAGCTCTGATAAATGATATTTCTGATAATATGTGTGACTGTAGCTGACAGTCCTGAATCTGATGAAACTATCTGAGTCCCATACTGTATCTAGGTCAACTATATTTGACAGTCTTGAAATATGATGGAACTATCTGAGTTCCGTACTGTATCTGGGTTGACTGTATTTGATAGTCCTGAATCTAAGATCTGAAGAACTATTTGAGTTCTTTTACTGAGACTGAGACTGAAACCATGGGAAGTAGTTATTTAATCGACATGCCCTATGTGTGCTATTATAGCTGAGCTGGGGTCCAATCTGTAACCCCAATTGGAAGGGTGTCAATACCGTGCCATGGGTAAGGATAACTGCTGTGAGTAACCCTCTCTGACAAGATGATCTTTCATCAACCCTCGCTGACAGGAAACCTCGTATGTGAGGTATCAATTCTCTAGTCTGGTAGGAAGAATATCTCATCCTACGTTGGCTGCGTAGTTCTGGAACGCAAGGATGACTTCTAAGAACCACAACCTCATCTGATAGTGTGTGTTTCCATCCTTGGGTTCACTCGGTGCTAATTACTACTCCCATCTGAATGACACTGAACTGGTTATACTGAACTTATTTCCTAGTTCATAGTAGGATCAACTGAACTGTTACTGATTGTTCTGTTTAACTGAACTGAACTGAATCACTGAGTTTCACTGAGTTCCGATAACTGACGGAACACTGCTGAATTCTTATAACTGACTGAGTTTTATGGATCATGGCTTGACTGAAGATATCGTTAAAATATGACATTGGATCTAGGCACACAGCTATACTTTTCTGGTACAAGTACCCCCAGGACTCGATGGAAGGAAACTGACACAACCATGACACTTCTTGATCATAGGAAAAAGATCCACAGTTCATAATGCATAACTTGGGAATTTCATACTATACATAGCTTTCAAAATCTTATATATGGAAGGGAATGCATATAACAACATGCCATAAGTCCATCAATCTAGTTTCATGAACATCCCATCAACAATCACAATACATAACAACATCATAGAAGTCATTTAAGTCACAATTTAGCTATAATACATCATTTCTAGTCTCTTAGGCATTTTATCAAACACCTTACATGCACAACTTAGGCATAGGTGTAATCATAAAATTTTGCATCATGAACAACCAAACTTTTCATGCTTCCAACTCATATGATATCATAGATTCATAAAAAAATACATAAAGATTCCAACTTGGGAATCATTCAACACCACAACTCAATCCAATTTCACAAGTTTTCATTCACATAATTTCATGGTATCATGAACATCATATAAGGATTCTAACTTGGGAGTTGTATAACAACAATCACACAAACATAATCAACCATCAACATGAACATAATCATATCACAACAATAAAATCATAATTTATTATTTAAAACTTGATTCTTGAGCTCCATGGATGAAAGGGATCCATGGATGAACACTACGCATACCTTATTTTGTGAATCTACAAAGATTGACGGAGAGATTTTCTTCAAATTGGATCTTCTATGGAAAGTCTTGCTTGAGTTTTTGAGATAATTTAATAAAAAAATGGTATATTTTACTTCTATTTAGGCTTAATCCCGTGTTTGGGAGTTTATATAGGGGTGGAGGATGACCAAAATACCCCTAAGAAAAGAGAAAAAGACGCAGCTATCCCTCGGTTTACTGTCTGATAGGCTAAAGTAAATTGATCATAACTTTTTACATCGACGTTCAAATTGAATGAAACCAATTTTATTGGAAATAATACTCAAAGAACTTTCATTTAATATATAGCATCTCTCCCAGTTCATTATATACAGGAAGTTATGATCGTTTGAAGTTGACTGAAATTTTTGACCTGAAATGCGCCCGAATACGGGAGCATTTCAAACCAGTGAGTTAGCCACTGAAATGCACCCAAAATGCACCCGGAATGTGACCAATACGTACTAGGTACTTTCCCCATCATAACACAACTTGAAAATCCAAAAATAGAGGTCGGGAAGGTCGTCAAATAAATCCCCAAAGTTAGGAGGTCTAAAATGAGATTAAGTGTTGAACTTGAACACTTAGCAAAATTTTTATAACTGTTGGAATCTCTTATGGAGCTTTACGAGCTGAATTTGACATGCAATTTTTACGGGTTCTTACCATGTCTCCCCCTTGAGAACATTTATCCTCGAATGAGAGTGACTGAGAGAGGAGAAAAGACATCTGATGTGAGTACTGAGCATGAACGAATGAACATGATATCATGGCTGACATGACTGACAAGCTGAATATATCATACTGAACATGCATATCTGATGCATACGTAACTAATTTATGAATGAAGGACTGAGTGTTCTGATGAACTAAGGTTTCTTAAAATGAGAATGCATATCTGATGCATAACTATTAAGCTGAGTCCATGCATATCTGATGCATGATTATATGACTGACATAATACGTGAATGTATGACTGAAAGTACTGATAAGCTGCTCACGCGTATCTGATGCATGGATACATGACTGAACTGACTTATGAACATACGATTGAACATGCAATGGTAATAGTACCAAGTTTGAACTGAAAACTGAGCATGGAACTGAATACCAAGAAGTTCGAAAATGAAGTTTGCTCTGAGTTCCCCAATGCTTTCTGGGAACACAAAAAGCATCTAGTCGAACTTCCTTATATTTCTGGCTTTGAGGAACACCTCATCCCCACTAAGGCCAGACCCATCCAAATGAATCAAGAGATGATGGAAATCTGCAAAAAGGAAATTGACCATCTTCTCTCAAATGGGATCATTTGACCCTCTAACTCTCCAGGGAGTTATTCTGCATTTTACATGAATAATAGTGTAGAAAAGAAACGTGGAACCCCTCGACTTGTCATAAACTACAAGCCTTTAAATGCGGTCCTAAAATGGATACGACATCCGATTCCTAATAAAAGAGATCTCCTTAAGAGGACTTTTAAAGCTATCTTTACAGCAAATTTGATATGAAGTCAGGCTTCTGGCAAATTCAGATTGCTGAGAAAGATAAATACAACACTGCCTTCAATGTCCCTTTTGGACATTACGAATGGAATGTCTTACCTTTTGGGCTTAAAAACGCCCCCTCCGAATTTCAGAACATCATGAATAATATTTTTAATTCATATTCTTATATGTCAATTGTTTATATTGATGATGTGCTAATTGTTTCTGAAAACATTGATTCTCATTTTAAACATCTCAATACTTTCTTTAAGATTGTCAAATTAAATGGTTTGGTTATCAGTGCCAAGAAAATGAAGTTGTTTCAAACTTTCGTCCATTTTTTAGGTCATGACCTGCACCAGGGTAGCTACAAACCTATCTGTAGAGCCATCGAGTTCTCCTATAAATTCTCTGATGAAATCACGGATAAAACCCAACTTCAAAGGTTCTTAGGAAGCCTAAATTATGTTGCAGATTTCATTCCGCACATCAGACAAGTCTGTGAACCTCTGTACAAACGCCTTAAGAAAAATCCAGTCCCATGGAGTTCTGACCAAACAAATGCAGTCATCAAAGTTAAGTCTTTGGTCCAAAATCTTCCCTGCCTAGGTATTCCTAACCCTGAAGCTTTTATGATCGTAGAAACCGATGCTTTAGATATAGGGTATGGAGGTATCCTAAAACAAAGAGTTGAGATTAATTCTCCAGAACATTTAGTTCGATTTACTTCTGGGGTATGGAATACAGCCCAAAAAAATTATAGCACCGTGAAAAAGGAAATTTTATCTATAGTGCTATGTATCACTAAATTTCAGGATGACCTTGTGAATAAGGAATTTTTACTTCGGGTTGACTGCAAATCAGCTAAAGAAATTTTACAGAAAGATGTAAAAAATCTAGTTTCTAAACAAATTTTTGCTAGGCGGCAAGCTCTCCTATCTAGCTTTGATTTTCAAATTGAGTTTATTAAAGGAGAAAATAACTCCCTCCCCGATTTTCTAACAAGAGAATTTTTACAGGGTCACCATGAGACCAACAACGTTGGGGAAGAACCCCATCAACAAAAACCAAGAATCAACCCGAATGGCAAGACCATTTGATCCTCCTACAACATCCAGATCGTCAGTTCCCCTGAGACCTGAACTCAAAATAGAGATACCATCTCCGTTACAAAATCGATATGCAGTTTTAACAGAAGCTCCCAAGCTCCCTATGCCAACTAAATTGGTAGACTTAAAAATGGGCAAACAGTTTGACAAAGGACAAGCTGCAAGTTCGTCCATCCATACAAAGCAAAGTTACGCTATGATGGCCCCATAGACCTTTACTCAAGCCGTGAATCCTTCAGCAGGAAAGATAGCGACTCCGACTTCTCCATCTTCCCCAGAGAGGAATTCAAATTTATCACTACCCAAGTGATGCCCATTATTGCCTTGGACAAGGCTTACGAAGGATATCCTCTGGACCAGCTAATCAAGCCGGTCTACAACAATAAGACTTTTGTGGACACAGAAGATCCACTCAAAACACGAAGATATTATGAAGCTATCTTAGTGGACACAGACTCCATTGAGATAGAACATTCTATGAATGATCGAAATCCCGACTATATCAATTATTAAAAGTGTACAATTAAGCGGGTACTAACCCCTTTTAACTGGTTTATAGACCATCTACATACCCCCATTGCCCTGTCAATGCCACACAGGCCTCAAACTTACAACTGGTATAACTACAAGTTAGCCTGGTTCAATTTTTTATTTGTTCGTCCAGGACATACATGGTTTGTGAAATACTGTCCTGTCATGGTAGATGCCATCATCCCCAGATGGTTTTATGAATGGTGGACTTGTTTTGGAGGAATTAAAGAAATTCTTCCCCAGCAATTCCTCAATCGATTTCCTAATTTCTGCGCCAAAGAAGGATGCACTACCCTCCCTGAACACGTTCAATTATGTAAGTTTTTTATAAAAAAGAGGGTATCATACATCATCTCCTGGAATTTCACCAAAGGAGAGCAACACCGAATTAAATACTTATCCAAAGAGATAAGGGTAAAAGGTTGGACTCCTAAGCCAATAGCTCCAAAAACACCTGATCAAAGGAAATCACAAGCAGCTTCTTCTAGCTCCTCTCAGAGTAAAAAGGCAGCTTTAAAAGAAAAATTAAAGAAGGCCTTGGCTGATATGGAAAGCCAAGAAAATCCCAATGAAGATGAATTAATTCAACTCATTGCTGATGCTTCTTCTACAGGAAGCAGTGACGACAATGGCGATATGCTAAACCCTAAAAGGATAGCTATGGCCTACCTAGATCCCTATTATGAATAGGAAAATAACCTTTCAAAGAGATAGAGGTTCAAAGAACCGGAATTATCTCTGCAAAAGGCAATTCACTATTCCTGATTAGAATCTCAGGACCCCATACTGTCTCAAGAAGACACCAAAAGAGATGCTTTACCAAAAGTAAAAGCATTCTATCATGTCAGCTTTTCTAAAAGAAAGGCATCTACTTTTGCTTTTCCACAAAGCGCGCCAGCACTCAGAAAAGGCAAAGCGTCGGCAACATCAGAGCCATCCACCTGTATACATCTAATGTATCTTTTGTTTCTTCTTTGCCTATAAAAGGCAATGTAATCTCTCTTGTGAACATATATGTTTTCTCTGTTAGTCTCTAGACAGTATATTTCAAATATGAACAATCATATTAAAACCACTGTTAATCTATCTTCTCAAGCAACCCCGATTGCTACTATAGAAAATGATCTTCAAAATTGGAGTATTCCAGAAGAATCTTTTAACACTATTTATCAAATAGGTAAATTTAGTTTTTTTAAAAAACATAACATCAAGACCTCAGAGTCTACTGTTGCCATTAATAATTCATTAAAAATTATTCAACTGTTCAATGAGTTAGATATAAAACCGATTTAAAAATCACTTTCATTATCTGCATGTTGGACTTGTTCAAGTAGCTATAAAGCCACTTTTCCGACAAGGCTTAGATATCCCTATCTGTGCTATCTTAAGAGATGCTCGTCTATTAAATTTTGACGATTCACTCTTAGGAGTCATCCAAAGTAACCTCGGTGATGGCCCGGTATACTTTAATTGTTACCCTAACTTCTCTATTGATATAAATGATCCTAACATCATGGATGTTTTAACCCTTAATGTTAAAACTAAAAACATGAATAGTAAGGAGAACACCAGAGAAATAGCGATCATATACCGTGTATATTATCACCTCATGGGTACCACTCTAGCACCAAAAGCTAGATTTACGAGCCCTAAAGGGGTCACCACCCTAATGGAAGCAAACAAAGATCATAGCACAGTCTTTGTTCCTAAGGCTCTAGTTTGGGATGATATTCTCCAAAGCAATGACTGGCATTTTGAGGCTATCACCCAACCAATCCGTACTTATCCGAAAAAATCTCAGATCGAATGGGTTATCCAACACCCAGATGGATCTATCGATTTAAAATTCCTCGGGCTTGAACCTTCTCGGCACTCCTCTTTCCGCCGGTCGATTTCCACCCGTGCTTCCACTTCCAAACCCCCGGAGGGAAGTGACGAAAATGATAATGACAAGGGAAAGATTCGAGGAGTCAACTTCTCTGGTCCTATTCCCAAGGTCTATTATCAACAATACTCTCGAGTCAAAGAACGCACAACTGATTTCGAACCCGACAGTCCTACGTCTCCAACATGGAACCTCCCATGTCTCATTAAAAGATTAGGACTGACCCTAGCTTACTCGTCATTAAAACTGATGAAGAGTATACCCCTGACCTTAAGGCTCTTAAAGTCCGTTGGTACCTTCCAAAAGACGCTATCAAACGGAAATGGTATACTAGTACCTATACCAAAGAGCAACAAAAGGAGTTTGGTCGGCTATGGATAGCTGACATGAAAAGACTCCGATGTGACATTGAATTTTTCAGATAGTTTGAATTCACCGGAAGAATGAAAAACCAGACTGAATCCCTTAACGTTATCATTAATAAATGGTATACGCAGAATCACCAAGTCATAGAATCTGTGACTCCTCCGCTTGAAGGAATAAAAATTCCTTATCATAACGAAATACTCAGTGCTTCACCTTTTAAAAAGAAGCATGATGGACCTTCTATGGCCCCTACCAATAGAGATCTTGATCGAATAATTGACTAGAACAATTATACTAATCAGGTTCTCCACACCATCTCCCAACAAATAGGAGAAACCAAAAGCTCTACCCTTCCTTTTGAACCTCCCCAACCGGTTAAGAGTATTTCGGGCTCTAAACCTATCTCTAATCCTATCTTTAAGATTCCCGAATTTCAAAAAGAGAAGTTCCCTGAGCTCAATGAAGACTTCAAACTCTCGGAACAAATTCTAGAAAAAATTAATAGCAAGCTTTCAAAGTTTAAAGTCGCTCAGCAAGGAGAGTCCAGTACTCAAAAGGAGTCCAGTACTCAAAATAACTCTCTTTCTAAACTCACCAGCGAACGTTTTTCTACTAAGAAAAACTATTACAAAAAACCCTCTCCTCCAGATGTCCAATTCGAAGAAAACCCTTACCTCTCCACTTTCAATCATGATGGTAGAGGAATTACTGAATGGAATGTTAATGGCCTGGCTGAACACCAGATATACAACAAACTCCATGAGATGGGCGTATCCATTATGGCCTACAAAATAAAGGGAGCTTCTGACAAAGGAGCGACCACCATGATAGTATCAGGATTTACTGGTATTCTAAAACATTGGTGGGATAATTATATAACTGATGAGATAAGGAATCTCATCTATGACGCTACTTCTACAGAAACTATCGTCAAAACCGAAAACGATCAAGAAATTCTTGAGCAAGTTGCAAAAGAAAACGCTTGCGCCACCCCCTTTACCATATAGCGAGACATTTCATCGAAGAACCAAAACTCTTCCAGGATAGGAGCCTAGAGATCCTTAATAATCTTCGATGCAAAGACTTAGCAGACTTTAGGTGGTATAAAGATACCTTTCTTGTTAAAGTTATGATACGACCAGACTGTAATAATGACTTCTGGAAAGAATGATTTATTAGCGGCCTTCCTCCCTTGTTCGCCGATAAGGTTAGAACAAAAATTAAAGACCGTTTCGAGGGACAAATCCCTTATGGAATTCTCACTTACGGAGATCTAATAAGCTTCATCACCACAGTAGGTATAGATCTCTGTACCGATCTCAGGCTGAAGAAACAGCTTAAGCAAAATAGTACCTCCAAATATGGTCTAGGAACCTTCTGTCAAGACTATGGATTTACGGACTTATCTTCTCGTAAGAAGCATAAGAAGAAAGCCTCCAGCTAAAAACCCTTTCCTAGCAAAAGGAATTACAAAAAGAATTCCTATAAACCTAGTAAGAAAGCCAAGCGAAAATCTTCCAAGGCTTCTCAAACCAAAGATACTTGTTGGACTTGTGGCAAAACGGGCCATAGGGCTAAAGATTGCAAGTCAACCAATAAAAAGAACATCAACCAACTTGATCTTCCAGAAGAAGCCAAAGAGAAGCTATTTTCCATAATGGAAAATTCTTCTGAGACTTCAGACTCTTACTCCTCCTCTAGCGAAGACTATAGCGACGAAGAATTTATCAACGCCGCCTATGAGTCTGATCCTTCCCAGTCGGGCCAAGAATGTGCTTGTAATGGCACCTTTTGCACCTGCTCAACCAAAACAATTAATGTTATCTCAGGACATCCCAAAGAAGTCTTGCTTGACATTATCGAACACATAACTGATGATGAGCTTAGGAATAAGTATCTCCATGAGCTTAAAAGACTTATGCTTTCTCATGAAGAAAGTCCCCCTAAACCTATCGTTCAGCCTTTCAGCATGAAACAGGTTATGTCAAAATTCAACAAACCTACTGAACCTACTATTATTGATCTCAAAGGAGAGATCTCTACTCTAAAGGGAGAGATTAAAAATCTCAAAATCAGACTTGACCAAGTAGAACTCAATATTATTACGGAGCAAGTCTTAAAATCTTCGTTCTCCCCCGAGAAGATCTCGCCCTCAGCTTCTCCTCAAAGGATTATTCCCAATGATCATCTTCTCGAGCCTGAACCTAGTACCTTCCCGGGCTCCGACATACCTACAACCTCCGACAATGCCGTAGCCGCCATTAAAGCTTACAGCGAACACATTGTCGTTAAAATAGTCATCGACAAAGACTTTGTTCTAAACAGAGTCGCCCTTTTTGATACATGCGCAGACAGTAACTGTATTGTCAAGGGCCTTATCCCCACTCGGTATCTCGAAAAAAGTACCTCTCGCCTCTATTCGACCACCGAAGAGAAAATGAAAATTCATTATCAGCTTTCCAAAGCTCACGTCTGCAACAATGGTATTTTCCTTGTTAATGACTTTGTCATCACTGAAGATATCACTGAAGATATCATTCTTGGAATACCTTTCGTAAATCAAATTCGACCTTTTTAGAGTGATTACAATGGTATTCGCACTACTCTTCTGGGTAACGAATTGTTCTTTCCTTTGTTACGCCATCTTTCTCCCGAAGAAGGACAACGTATCAAAGAACAAACTGTTTTTAAAATTAACAGACTATCCTCCCACATCAGTTTCCTTAAATAGGTGGTCCAGCTCAAACACATTGAGCACACTCTTAAAACCCCGGAGATGATTACCAAAATTTCCACACTCAAAAAGAAGTTCGAAAATGAAGTTTGCTCTGAGTTCCCCAATGCTTTCTGGGAACGCAAAAAGCATCTAGTCGAACTTCCTTATATTTCTGGCTTTGAGGAACACCTCATCCCCACTAAGCCCAGACCCATCCAAATGAATCAAGAGATGATGGAAATCTGCAAAAAGGAAATTGACCATCTTCTCTTAAATGGGATCATTAGACCCTCTAACTCTCCATGGAGTTGTTCTGCATTTTACGTGAATAATAGTGCAGAAAAGGAACGTGGAACCCCTCGACTTATCATAAACTACAAGACTTTAAATGCGGTCCTAAAATAGATACGACATTCGATTCCTAATAAAAGGGATCTCCTTAACAGGACTTTTAAAGCTAATCTTTACAGCAAATTTGATATGAAGTCAGGCTTCTGGCAAATTCAGATTGCTGAGAAAGATAAATACAAGACTGCCTTCAATGTCCCTTTCGGGCATTACGAATGGAATGTCTTACCTTTTGGGCTTAAGAATGCCCCCTCCGAATTTTAGAACATCATGAATAATATTTTTAATTCATATTCTTATATGTCAATTGTTTATATTGATGATGTGCTAATTTTTTCTGAAAACATTGATTCTCATTTTAAACATCTCAATACTTTCTTTAAGATTGTCAAATTAAATGGTTTGGTTATCAGTGCCAAGAAAATGAAGTTGTTTCAAACTTCCGTCTATTTTTTAGGTCATGATCTGCACCAGGGTAGCCACAAACCTATCTGTAGAGCCATCGAGTTCTCCTATAAATTCCCTGATGAAATCACGGATAAAACCCAACTTTAAAGGTTCTTAGGAAGCCTAAATTATGTTGCAGATTTCATTCCACACATCAGACAAGTCTGTGAACCTCTGTACAAACGCCTTAAGAAAAATCCAGTCCCATGGAGTTCTGACCAAACAAATGCAGTCATCAAAGTTAAGTCTTTGGTCCAAAATCTTCCCTGCCTAGGTATTCCTAACCCTGAAGCTTTTATGATCGTAGAAACCGATGCTTTAGATATAGGGTATGGAGGTATCCTAAAACAAAGAGTTGAGATTAATTCTCCTGAACATTTAGTTCGATTTACTTCTGGGGTATGGAATACAGCCCAAAAAAATTATAGCACCGTGAAAAAGGAAATTTTATCTATAATGCTATGTATCACTAAATTTCAGGATAACCTTGTGAATAAGGAATTTGCCTTCAAACGTATGCCATTCGGGTTATGTAACGCATCAGCTACATTTCAACGTTGTATGATGTCCATTTTTTCTGATATGGTTGAAGACACTTTGGAGGTATTTATGGATGATTTCTCAGTTGTTGGTTAGTCTTTCGAAGCATGCTTGGCAAACCTAAGTATGGCATTGCAAAGATGTGTAGAATTCAAATTAGTGCTGAATTGGGAAAAGTGCCACTTCATGGTTAAAGAAGATATCGTTCTTGGGCACAAGATTTCCGAGAGAGGAATTGAGGTTGATCGCGCCAAGATAGAAGTTATTGAGAAGCTACCGCCTCCAATTTCGGTGAAGGGAGTTCGTAGTTTCCTCGGTCATGCAGGTTTCTATCATCGGTTTATCAAAGACTTCTCCAAAATTGCTAGTCCATTGTGCAAACTCTTGGATAAAGATGCAAAGTTCGACTTCAATGAAGATTGTTTGAAGGCATTCGAATGCCTCAAAGGAAAACTAGTTGAAGCTCCTATCATGATTGCACCAGATTGGTCTCTACCATTCGAAGTCATGTGTGACGCTAGTGGAGTAGCCGTTGGCGCTGTACTTGGTCAGAGGAAGGAGAAATTATTTCATCCTATCTACTATGCGAGCAAGGTCCTGAATGAAGCCCAAAAGAACTATACTGTCACAGAACAAGAGCTCCTAGCGTTTGTGTATGCGTTTGAGAAGTTTTGAGCTTATTTGTTGGGAACCAAAGTGATTGTTCATACAGACCATGCAGCCCTGAGATACCTAATGACAAAGAAGGATGCCAAACCAATACTTATTCGATGGGTGTTGCTGCTGCAAGAGTTTGATTTTGAAGTTAAAGATAGAAGAGGTTGCGAGAACCAAGTGGCTGATCATCTATCTAGACTTGAAAAAGAGCATGTAGCACAACCTGAAATCGAGATTGATGATGTATTCCCTGATGAGGAGATATTAGCCACGATAATAGAAGAGTTACCATGGTATGCCTACTTTGCAAAGTTTGTGGTGAGTAATGTGATACCTGCAAATTTATCTTTCCATCAAAAAAGGAAGTTTATGCATGATGTACAACACTACTTTTGGGATGAGCCATATTTGTTTCGACGATGCGCGGATGGTGTTATCCGACGATGTATATCCCATGTAGAGGTGCCTAATATATTGGAAGCATGCCACACTTCTCAAGTTGGGGGTCATTACGCAGGTAATCGAACAGCAAGAAAGGTATTGCAAAGTGGATATTATTGGCCTTCCATATTTAGAGATGCTCACGACTTTGTGAGAAGATGCAACCAATGCCAGTGACAAGGTGCTATTTCGAAACATCATGAGATGCCCATGTCAAAAATCCTTGAGGTAGAGCTATTTGATGTATGGGGTATTGATTTCATGGGTCCATTCGTCAACTCGTTTGGAATGAAGTATATCCTAGTTGCTGTAGATTATGTTTCGAAATGGGTTAAAGCAGTAGCGTTGGCCGACAATGAGGGAAAACGTGTTGTAGCGTTCTTGAAGAAGAATATCTTCTCTCGCTTTGGAGTACCACGTACTATTATAAGCCATGGAGGGTCTCACTTTTGCAACAAGCTATTCAAATCCGTGTTGGCCAAATATGGTGTCAAGCAACATAAGGTAGCCACACCTTATCACCCACAAACTAGCGGCCAGGTAGAGGTTACCAACCGAGAGATCAAGTAAATCCTTACTAAGACGGTAAATGCTAATAGGAAAGATTGGTCTCAGAAGCTGGACGATGCACTATGGGCCTATAGGACTGCATTCAAAACGCCCATTGGCATGTCCCCGTACCAACTAGTTTATGGGAAGGCTTGTCACTTACCCATTGAGCTTGAACATAAGGCATTGTGGGCTTTTAAGCGATTGAATTTGAATTGGTATGATGCAATGAAGCTGAGGTTGGAGCAACTGAACGAGATGGATGAATTCTGTCTACATGCTTATGAGAGATCGGACCTATACAAGGAGCGGATGAAAAAGTATCATGATCAGCGGATTGTTCGACGAAACTTTCAAAAGGATGATATGGTACTTCTCTTCAACTCCAGATTGAAGCTCTTCCCAGGTAAGTTAAAGTCCAAGTGGTCTAGTCCATACAAAGTTATCCAAGTCTACTCGTCTGGAGTAGTTGAATTGGAAGATAATAATGGTGTTATCTTCAAGGTGAATGGCCAACGTGTGAAACCTTATATCGGTCCTCTTGATTCAATAAACTTTATGGCCATCACTTATCTCGATGAAGTCTAAGTACTCGAGGTAACTATGTCGTGCCGCGACAATAAATCAAGCGCTAGATGGGAGGCAACCCATCGTTTTTCAAATTTTTTTTTGACGTTTCTTTGTTTTAGTACGTGTTTTGCTTTTGATAAATAAAAATCCAAAAAGAAAAGTCGTGCCACGACCAAAACTAAGGCGCTTGATGGGAGGCAACCCATCGTTCTAATCGTTTTTATTGGTTTTGAGTAAATGTAGGTGCAAAGAGGCATAACGAGGAGACTGGTCTCAAATGTTGATTTGGACGTATTGCATGTTTAAGGTGGTAAGTTGGTAATGAAGAAGTAAAAGGCTATGGATTGGGCATTGCTCATGAAAATATAGGCATCGAACAAGGCTAGGCCTATGTAAAACTAGGCCACGAACAAGGCAAGGCCTATACTATGGCCTAAGGCCTCGGAATCTAGTGTGCCATAGCATAGGTGTCGCCTATGCTAATGCCTTTTGTCTCTAAATCTCATATGCAAAGTGAAAGGCGCCGCCTATTCATAGGAATGCCATGGCATAGGCGCCGCCTATGCTAGACAATGCTTTGCAAAAGACGCCGCCTATGCCAAGCATAGGCAAAGGTAAAGGCGCCGCATATGGTCACTTCTTGTCTCCAAAACCGATTTTAAATGGGTCAAAACCCAACCCAACCTTGTTCTATAAATAGGAGACTTAGTCTTGAACCAAGAATACATTGAAAACCTACCTTAAGCGCCGCCTATAGTCTCCAAACAATCTCAAAAATTTTCCTTTTGCTCTTTCAATTTACAAGAACCTCTCCAAAGTCATCAAATCAAGTAAGTACTCTTTTGTTTTTCATTTATTTTCCGTAAGTACTACATTAATACTCCTATTACGAATTGCTAAATCTTGAAGTAGTATTGGTGATTTGAATGAGATGGAATTGTGGTGATACAACCAAGTGAATGAATGAATACGTATGGATGATTATCACTGATTTCCAACTTGAATTTGCTTTTGATGCATTGTTTTACTTTTGCGGAATTGATATGGTCACAAGAATTGCATAATCTTGTTACTTGCATATGTACATGTTAGAATGACTTGTTCATTGGAATAAGAATTATAGTTGTCTACCGACATAGGAGGTTGTGATTATTGTTCAATACTATACCTTGATTCAATCCCTATGTAGTAGTTGTGATATTCCAAACATGAAAGTATTGTTAAGATTGCAAGAAGTATGACTGCTCTGATTGTATTGTTGGAATATAGCACCCAAAATGTATATCGATGAAGTCTGAGTAATCGACAAACATTCACCTCACTAAGTCATGCCAACACACTAAGTGTGGGGTGGTGCCACTATTGCTTAATTGCTGATTGTATCTATCGAGATGACGCTAACATGACTATTTTTCAGGTACAATGGCACCCAAAGCAAGACAAGGCAAAGATAAGGCAACCACTTTTCAAAAAGGCAAGAAACGAGGCCGGAAAGAGCAAGGAGAATCATCCTCGATGCAATTACCACGCCGAATGTTTGGAATAAAATGGGTTCTTGAGGAGGAAGCCAAGGAATGGTATAGGAACAACAAGGAAAGAAAATATGTTCATGTGGACTTGATAAACAAGGAAAGCCTAGCGAAGAAGGAGCCGCGCATGTTGGCCAAAATCATGGCATTACATCTTGATTTCATCTTCCGCAATATGGGAGAATGTAATCTTGATTTAACAAGGGAATTTTATGCCAACTGGTCGCCGAAAACCACAGGAAGCAAAGTCAAGATTCGGGGCCAAGTTTTACAACTCAATGCGGATTTCTTCAACTCCTTTCTTGGCTTGCCTGCAGTCGATCCATCACCATTCAAAGAGCTGTATAGTAGACCTCCATATAGAGCAATTCGACACACACTTTGTGGCACAAGATCCATGGCAAGATGGAGCAGACATAAAGACACCGGTCGACACAACACCTTCTCATATGATCCTCTATATGGGGAAGCAAGGATCTGGTTGCGCATAGTCAACTCATGCCTCATACCAGGGACCCAATATACAAAGATAACACGACAAAGTGTGCTTAGTTTACGCATTGATGACGAATGTCCCTATCAACATTGGGGCAATCATTTGCTCCACAATACGGAAAGCTAGGCTACACAAGCGGTCTCACTTCACCTTTGGCAATCCGTTGACTGCAATCTTGCGGAAAGAGGACATCGAAGAGGACTCCCACACAATCCGAAGAAGGTTGACCTCACAAAGGTCAAAGATGCTGAATCAACACATGACATCAACCTTACTACTGCGGAGAGACATGATCGGGATGGGAGTTTCTTTCGCCATCTCTATGGCATGACTCGCTTTACAATGATGAGCGGAGGTCGTATTCCAACTGCTGAAGAGCTCCAACAGCTGGATCATGACTATCCAATGAATGTGCATGCAAGGGAGATGTGTGGAGTTGGTGTATACTTTGAAGAACCTCTTGATGATGATGTGCCCACGACGATGATCGACGCTTTCTAGACTCCAACGTGGAGGAGAATTCTGATGACGACGACTCCTATGATGATTCTGACGAAGGGGGTATGACCCCAGACATAGAGGAGGAGTCCGACTGACCAGGTTCTTCGTATTTATTTTCCCACTGAGGACAATGTGCCGACTAAGTATGGGGTGGTGGTATTGCATGCTATACTTCTCTATCTGCATTTGCTATGTTTGTTTGCTTTGTTTTTTTTTTTTTTTGGTTAAGTTTTTTTTAGTAGTTAATTTTTTTTTTAACTTCGCATGAAATTATTCTGAAAGGCAGCATGAGATTATGACAAGAGTTTGTGCTAAAATCATGACTATTGAGACATTTAGGCTCTAATTGTGACTCACTATGTGATATTGTGTGGTACAATTACTTCATCGGTTAGGTCAAGAGTCTAGATTACTCCCAATAAAGTCGACCGTGTGCCTTGTGTGTGTGAGATAATAGTATATTCTGTGCTTGTGGCTGATGCTAGAACTTGCCTGGTATGTATGTAAAGCGAAAATAAAGAGTGCAAGCTTAGGAGATGATTTAGGCATTTCTTTGGCAACCTATACTTGTTTACCTTCTTTTTACCTACCCATGGACATCATCCTAGTTAACCCTTTTGAGCCTTTAGCCTATTTTCTTTGACAACCTCATATGTAAGCCTAATCCATATTTTTCAAGACCATAATTTGATCCAAATTCCTAAGTGCTTTAAAGTGTAAAGTCATGTGACAAAATAAAAGGAAATTGGGTGAGTATGATGCTTTAGAATGTATTGGTGCTTGAAATTGTTATGAAAAAGAATTGCTATCATAAGAGGTGTGTTATGAAAAGAAAAAGGAAAAGAAAACTGAAAAGTTAGTTATGTTTAAAATTGAAAAACAAAAGAGGAGAAAAAGGGTGGTAGAATAAAAGAAAGTAGAAAGGTTGTTTGAAAGAAAAGTGTTAATGATACAATGTGATGTATTAAAGCGCTTAGGAACATAGTCACTATTTCTGGCCAAAATAGTCCTACCCGTCCCTTAGCCTACATTACAACCATCAAAAGACCTAGTTGATCCTAAGCTTAGCATTCTGACATTTAGTGGAGCATTACACTAAGGGCAAGCCTATGGTCATCAGTTGCAGCATATGAATTCTTTGTGAGAGTGAGAGCAAGGATATTTCTATACCCATGTTTGAAAAATATGCTATACTTGTGAGTGATTATGGGTAATATATTGTGAGACACACATGGTTGATGAGTTTTGGGTAGCCGTGTATGATTCCTTGTACCATAACGTTTGAATATGAGTTGACCACCATCACGAGATGGGCGTATCCATTACGGCCTACAAAATAAAGGGAGCTTCTGACAAAGGAGCGGCCACCATGATAGTATCAGGATTTACTGGTATGCTAAAACATTGGTGGGATAATTATATCACTGATGAGATAAGGAATCTCATCTATGACGCTACTTCTACAGAAACTATCATCAAAACCGGAAACAGCCAAGAAATTCTTAAGCAAGTTGCAAAAGAAGACGCTTGCGCCACCCTCCTTTACCATATAGCGAGATATTTCATCCGAGAACCAAAACTCTTCCAGGATAGGAGCCTAGAGATCCTCAACAATATTCGCTGCAAAGACTTACCAGACTTTAGGTGGTATAAAGATACCTTCCTTGTTAAAGTTATGATACGACCAGACTGTAATAATGACTTCTGGAAAGAACGATTTATTAGCAGCCTTCCTCCCTTGTTCGCCGATAAGGTTAGAACAAAAATTAAAGACCGTTTCGAGGGACAAATCCCTTATGAAATTCTCACTTACGGAGATCTAATAAGCTTCATCACCACAGTAGGTATAGATCTCTGTACCGATCTCAGGCTGAAGAAACAGCTTAAGCAAAATAGTACCTCCAAATATGGTCTAGGAACCTTCTGTCAAGACTATGGATTTACGGACTTATCTTCTCGTAAGAAGCATAAGAAGAAAGCCTCCAGCAAAAAACCCTTTCCTAGCAAAAGGAATTACAAAAAGGATTCCTATAAACCTAGTAGGAAAGCCAAGCGAAAATCTTCCAAGGCTTATCAAACCAAAGATACTTGTTGGAATTGTGGAAAAATGGGCCATAGGGCTAAAGATTGCAAGTCAACCAAGAAAAAGAACATCAACCAACTTGATCTTCCAGAAGAAGCCAAAGAGAAGCTATTTTCCATAATGGAAAATTCTTCTGAGACTTCAGACTCTTACTCCTCCTCTAGCGACGACTATAGCGACGAAGAATTTATCAACGCCGCCTATGAGTCTGATCCTTCCCAGTCGGGCCAAGAATGTGCTTGCAATGGCACCTTTCGCACCTTCTCAACCAAAACAATTAATGTTATCTCAGGACATCCCAAAGAAGTCTTGTTTGACATTATCGAACACATAACTGATGATGAGCTTAGGAATAAGTATCTCCATGAGCTTAAAAGACTTATGCTTTCTCATGAAGAAAGTCCCCCTAAACCTATCGTTCAACCTTTCAGCATGAAACAGGTTATGTCAAAATTCAACAAACCTGTTGAACCTACTATTATTGATCTCAAAGGAGAGATATCTACTCTAAAGGGAGAGATTAAAAATCTCAAAATCAGACTTGACCAAGTAGAACTCAATATTCTTACGGAGCAAGTCTTAAAATCTTTGTTCTCCCCCGAGAAGATCTCGCCCCCAGCTTCTCCTCAAAGGATTATTCCCAATGATCATCTTCTCGAGCCTGAACCTAGTACCTTCCCGGGCTCCGACATACCTACAACCTCCGACAATGCCGTAGCCGCCATTAAAGCTTACAGCGAACACATTGTCGTTAAAATAGTCATCGACAAAGACTTTGTTCTAAACAGAGTCGCCCTTTTTGATACAGGCGCATACAGTAACTGTATTGTCAAGGGCCTTATCCCCACTCGGTATCTCAAAAAAAGTACCTCTCGCCTCTATTCGGCCACCGAAGAGAAAATGAAAATTCATTATCAGCTTTCCAAAGCTCACGTCTGCAACAATGGTATTTTCCTTGTTAATGACTTTGTCATCACTGAAGATATCACTGAAGATATCATTCTTGGAATACCTTTCGTAAATCAAATTCGACCTTTTTAGAGTGATTACGATGGTATTCGCACTACTCTTCTGGGTAACGAATTATTCTTTCCTTTGTTATGCCCTCTTTCTCCCGAAGAAGCACAATGTATCAAAGAAAAACTGCTTTTAAAATTAACAGACTATCCTCCCACATCAGTTTTCTTAAACAGGAGGTCCAGCTCAAACACATTGAGCACACTCTTAAAACCCCGGAGATGATTACCAAAATTTCCACACTCAAAAAGAAGTTCAAAAATAAAGTTTGCTCTGAGTTCCCCAATGCTTTCTGGGAACGCAAAAAGCATCTAGTCGAACTTCCTTATATTTCTGGCTTTGAGGAACACCTCATCCCCACTAAGGCCAGACCCATCCAAATGAATCAAGAGATGATGGAAATCTACAAAAAGGAAATTGACCATCTTCTCTCAAATGGGATCATTAGACCCTCTAACTCTCCATGGAGTTGTTCTGCATTTTACGTGAATAATAGTGTAGAAAAGGAACGTGGAACCCCTCGACTTGTCATAAACTACAAGCCTTTAAATGCGGTTCTAAAATGGATACGATATCCGATTCCTAATAAAAAGGATCTCCTTAAGAGGACTTTTAAAGCTAATCTTTACAGCAAATTTGATATGAAGTCAAGCTTCTGGCAAATTCAGATTGCTGAGAAAGATAAATACAAGACTGCCTTCAATGTCCCTTTCGGGCATTACGAATGGAATGTCTTACCTTTTGGGCTTAAGAATGCCCCCTCCGAATTTTAGAACATCATGAATAATATTTTTAATTCATATTCTTATATGTCAATTGTTTATATTGATGATGTGCTAATTTTTTTTGAAAACATTGATTCTCATTTTAAACATCTCAATACTTTCTTTAAGATTGTCAAATTAAATGGTTTGGTTATCAGTGCCAAGAAAATGAAGTTGTTTCAAACTTCCGTCCGTTTTTTAGGTCATGACCTGCACCAGGGTAGCTACAAACCTATCTGTAGAGCCATCGAGTTCTCCTCTAAATTCCCTGATGAAATCACGGATATAACCCAACTTCAAAGGTTCTTAGGAAGCCTAAATTATGTTGCAGATTTCATTCCGCACATCAGACAAGTCTGTGAACCTCTGTACAAACGCCTTAAGAAAAATCCAGTCCCACAAAGTTCTGACCAAACAAATGCAGTCATCAAAGTTAAGTCTTTGGTCCAAAATCTTCCCTGCCTAGGTATTCCTAACCCTGAAGCTTTTATGATCGTAGAAACCGATGCTTCAGATATAGGGTATGGAGGTATCCTAAAACAAAGAGTTGAGATTAATTCTCCCGAACATTTAGTTCAATTTACTTCTGGGATATGGAATACAGCCCAAAAAAATTATAGCACCATGAAAAAGGAAATTTTATCTATAGTGCTATGTATCACTAAATTTCAGGATGACCTTGTGAATAGGGAATTTTTACTTCGGGTTGACTGCAAATCAGCTAAAGAAATTTTACAGAAAGATGTAAAAAATCTGGTTTCTAAACAAATTTTTGCTAGGTGGCAAGCTCTCCTATCTAGCTTTGATTTTCAAATTGAGTTTATTAAAGGAGAAAATAACTCCTTCCCCGATTTTCTAACAAGAGAATTTTTACAGGGTCACTATGAGACCAACAACGTTGGGGAAGAACCCCATCAACAAAAACCAAGAATCAACCTGAATGGCAAGACCATTTGATCCTCCTACAACATCCAGATCGTCAGTTCCCCTGAGACCTGAACTCAAAACGGAGATACCATCTCCGTTACAAAATCGATATACAGTCTTAACAGAAGCTCCCAAGCTCCCTATGCCAACTAGATTGGTAGACTTAAAAACGGGCAAACCGTTTGACAAAGGACAAGCAGCAAGTTCATCCATCCAGACAAAGCAAAGTTACGCTATGAAGGCCCCAGAGGCCTTTGCTCAAGCCGTGAATCCTTCAGCAGGAAAGACAGCGATTCCGGCTTCTCCATCTTCCCCAGAGAGGAATTCAAATTTATCACTACCCAAGTGATGCCCATTATTGCCTTGGACAAGGCTTACGAAGGATATCCTCTGGACCAGCTAATCAAGCCGGTCTACAACAACAAGAATTTTGTGGACACAGAAGATCCACTCAAAACACAAAGATATTATGAAGCTATCTTAGTGGACACAGACTCCATTGAGATAGAACATTCTATGAATGATCGAAATCCCGAATATATCGATTATTCAAAGTTTACAATTAAGTGGGTACTTACCCCTTTTAACTGGTTTGTAGACCATCTACATACCCCCATTGCCCTGTCAATGCCACACAGGCCTCAAACTTACAACTGGTATGACTACAAGCTAGCCTGGTTCAATTTTTTATTTGTTCGTCCAGGACATACATGGTTTGTGAAATACTGTCCTGCCATGGTAGATGCCATCATCCCCAGACGGTTTTATGAATGGTGGACTTGTTTTGGAGGAATTAAAGAAATTCTTCCCCAGCAATTCCTCAATCGATTTACTGATTTCTGCACCAAAGAAGGATGCACTACCCTCCCTGAACACATTCAATTATGTAAGTTTTTTATAAAAAAGAGGGTATCATACAAATATGGTCTAGGAACCTTCTGTCAAGACTATGGATTTACGGACTTATCTTCTCGTAAGAAGCATAAGAAGAAAGCCTCCAGCAAAAAACCCTTTCCTAGCAAAAAGAATTACAAAATGGATTCCTATAAACCTAGTAGGAAAGCCAAGAGAAAATCTTCCAAGGCTTCTCAAACCAAAGATACTTGTTGGACTTGTGGCAAAATGGGCCATAGGGCTAAAGATTGCAAGTCAACCAAGAAAAAGAACATCAACCAACTTGATCTTCCAGAAGAAGCCAAAGAGAAGCTATTTTCCATAATGGAAAATTCTTCTGAGACTTCAGACTCTTACTCCTCCTCTAGCGAAGACTATAGAGACGAAGAATTTATCAACACCGCCTATGAGTCTGATCCTTCCCAGTCGGGCCAAGAATGTGCTTGCAATGGCACCTTTTGTACCTGCTCAACCAAAACAATTAATGTTATCTTAGGACATCCCAAAGAAGTTTTGTTTGACATTATTGAACACATAGCTGATGATGAGCTTAGGAATAAGTATCTCCATGAGCTTAAAAGACTTATGCTTTCTCATGAAGAAAGTCCCCCTAAACCTATCGTTCAACCTTTCAGCATGAAACAGGTTATGTCAAAATTCAACAAACCTGCTGAACCTACTATTATTGATCTCAAAGGAGAGATCTCTACTCTAAAGGGAGAGATTAAAAATCTCAAAATCAGACTTGACCAAGTAGAACTCAATATTCTTACGGAGCAAGTCTTAAAATCTTCGTTCTCCCCCGAGAAGATCTCGCCCCCAGCTTCTCCTCAAAGGATTATTCCCAATGATCATCTTCTCGAGCCTGAACCTAGTACCTTCCCGGGCTCCGACGTACCTACAACCTCCGGCAATGCCGTAGCCGCCATTAAAGCTTACAGCGAACACATTGTCGTTAAAATAGTCATCGACAAAGACTTTGTTCTAAACAGAGTTGCCCTTTTTGATACAGGCGCAGACAGTAACTGTATTGTCAAGGGCCTTATCCCCACTCGGTATCTCAAAAAAATTACCTCTCGCCTCTATTCGACCACCGAAGAGAAAATGAAAATTCATTATCAGCTTTCCAAAGCTCACGTCTGCAACAATGGTATTTGCCTTGTTAATGACTTTGTCATCACTGAAGATATCATTCTTGGAATACCTTTCGTAAATCAAATTCGACCTTTTCAGAGTGATTACGATGGTATTCGCACTACTCTTCTGGGTAACGAATTGTTCTTTCCTTTGTTACGCCATTTTTCTCCCGAAGAAGGACAACGTATCAAAGAACAAACTGTTTTTAAAATTAACAGACTATCCTCCCACACCAGTTTCCTTAAACAGGAGGTCCAACTCAAACACATTGAGCACACTCTTGAAACCCCGAAGATGATTACCAAAATTGCCACTCTCCAAAAGAAGTTCGAAAATGAAGTTTGCTCTGAGTTCCCCAATGCTTTCTGGGAACGCAAAAAGCATCTAGTCGAACTTCCTTATATTTCTAGCTTTGAGGAACACCTCATCCCCACTAAGGCCAGACCCATCCAAATGGGATCATTAGACCCTCTAACTCTCGATGGAGTTGTTCTGCATTTTATGTGAATAATAGTGCAAAAAAGGAACGTGGAACCCCTCGAATTATCATAAACTACAAGCCTTTAAATGTGGTCCTAAAATGGATACGACATCCGATTCCTAATAAAAGGCTCCTTAAGAGGACTTTTAAAGCTAATCTTTACAGCAAATTTGATATGAAGTCAGGCTTCTGGAAAATTCAGATTGCTGAGAAAGATAAATGCAAGACTGCCTTCAATGTCCCTTTCGGGCATTACGAATGGAATGACCTTTTGGGCTTAAAAACGCCCCCTCCGAATTTCAGAACATCATGAATAATATTTTTAATTCATATTCTTATATGTCAATTGTTTATATTGATGATGTGCTAATTTTTTCTGAAAATATTGATTCTCATTTTAAACATCTCAATACTTTCTTTAAGATGTCAAATTAAATGGTTTGGTTATCAGTGCCAAGAAAATGAAGTTGTTTCAAACTTCCGTCCGTTTTTTAGGTCATGACCTACACTAGGGTAGCTACAAACCTATCTGTAGAGCCATCGAGTTCTCCTCTAAATTCCCTGATGAAATCACGGATAAAACCCAACTTCAAAGGTTCTTAGGAAGCCTAAATTATGTTGCAGATTTCATTCCGCACATCAGACAAGTCTGTGAACCTCTGTACAAACGCCTTAAGAAAAATCCAGTCCCATGGAGTTCTGACCAAACAAATTCAGTCATCAAAGTTAAGTCTTTGGTCCAAAATCTTCCCTGCCTAGGTATTTCTAACCCTGAAGCTTTTATGATTGTAGAAACCGATGTTTCAGATATAGGGTATGGAGGTATCCTAAAACAAAGAGTTGAGATTAATTCTCCTGAACATTTAGTTCGATTTACTTCTGGGGTATGGAATACAGCCCCAAAAAAATTATAGCAGCGTGAGAAAGGAAATTTTATCTATAGTGCTATGTATCACTAAATTTCAGGATGACCTTGTGAATAAGGAATTTTTACTTCGAGTTGACTGCAAATCAGCTAAAGAAATTTTACAGAAAGATGTAAAAAATCTGGTTTCTAAACAAATTTTTGCTAGGTGGCAAGCTCTCCTATCTAGCTTTGATTTTCAAATTGAGTTTATTAAAGGAGAAAATAACTCCCTCCCCGATTTTCTAACAAGAGAATTTTTACAGGGTCACCATGAGACCAACAACGTTGGGGAAGAACCCCATCAACAAAAACCAAGAATCAACCCGAATGGCAAGACCATTTGATCCTCCTATAGCATCCAGATCGTCAGTTCCCCTGAGACCTGAACTCAAAATGGAGATACCAACTCCGTTACAAAATTGATATGCAGTTTTAACAGAAGCTCCCAAGCTCCCTATGCCAACTAAATTGGTAGACTTAAAAATGGGCAAACCATTTGACAAAGGACAAGCAGCAAGTTCGTCCATCCAGACAAAGCAAAGTTACGCTATGAAGGCCCCAGAGACCTTTGCTCAAGCCGTGAATCCATCAGCAGGAAAGATAGCGACTCCGGCTTCTCCATCTTCCCCCAGAGAGGAATTCAAATTTATCACTACCCAAGTGATGCCCATTATTGCCTTGGACAAGGCTTACGAAGGATATCCTCTGGACCAGCTAATCAAGCCGGTCTACAACAACAAGAATTTTGTGGACACAGAAGATCCACTCAAAACACGAAGATATTATAAAGCTATCTTAGTGGACACAGATTCCATTGAGATAGAACATTCTATGAATGATCGAAATCCCGACTATATCGATTATTCAAAGTTTACAATTAAGCGAGTACTAATCCCTTTTAACTGGTTTGTAGACCATCTACATACCCTCATTGCCCTGTCAATGCCACACAGGCCTCAAACTTATAACTGATGCCATCATCCCCAGATGGTTTTATGAATGGTAGACTTGTTTTTGAGGAATTAAATAAATTCTTCCCCAGCAATTCCTCAATCGATTTCCTGATTTCTGCACCAAAGGTCTTGATGTTATGTTTTTCTAAAAAACTAAATTTACCTAATTGATAAATAGTGTTAAAAGATTCTTCTGGAATACTCCAATTTAAAGAAACTAAAGTATATGAAAAATTTAAAACAACTTACAGATTTTATTGAAACTTCGAAAACATATTACAAGAGAGTACAAGAGATTGGGCAAGAGTAAATTTCTAAGGGTGGGAATTTTCTGATGCCTACTCAAGAGAGATTACATTGCCTTTTATAGGCAAAGAAGAAACAAAAGATACATTAGATGTATACAGGTAGATGGCTCTGATGTTGCCGACGCTTTGCCTTTTCTGAGTGCTGGCGTGCTTTGTGGAAAAGCAAAAGTAGATGTCTTTCTTTTAGAAAAGCTGACATGATAGAATGCTTTTACTTTTGGTAAAGCATCTCTTTTGGCGTCTTCTTGAGACAGCATGGGGTCCTGAGATTCCAATCAGGAATAGTGAATTGCCTTTTGCAGAGATAATTCCGGTTCTTTTAACCTCTATCTCTTTGAAAGGTTATTTTCCTATTCATAATATGGATCTAGGTAGGCCATATCTATCCCTTTAGGGTTTAGCATATCGCCATTGTCGTCACTGCTTCCTGTAGAAGAAGCATCAGCAATGAGTTGAATTAATTCATCTTCATTGGGATTTTCTTGGCTTTCCATATCAGCCAAGGACTTCTTTAATTTTTCTTTTAAAGCTGCCTTTTTACTCTGAGAGGAGCTAGAAGAAGCTGCTTGTGATTTCCTTTAATCAGGTGTTCTTGGAGCTGTTGGCTTAGGAGTCCAACCTTTTACCCTTATCTCTTTGGATAAGTATTTAATCCGGTGTTGCTCTCCTTTGGTGAAATTCCAGGAGATGATGTATGATACCCTCTTTTTTATAAAAAACTTACATAATTGAATGTGTTCAGGGAGGGTAGTGCATCCTTCTTTGGTGCAGAAATCAGGAAATCGATTGAGGAATTGTTGGGGAAGAATTTCTTTAATTCCTCCAAAACAAGTCCACCATTCATAAAACCATCTGGGGATGATGGCATCTACCATGGCAGGACAGTATTTCACAAACCATGTATGTCCTGGACGAACAAATAAAAAATTGAACCAGGCTAACTTGTAGTCATACCAGTTGTAAGTTTGAGGCCTGTGTGGCATTGACAGGGCAATGAGGGTATGTAGATGGTCTATAAACCTGTTAAAAGGGATTAGTACCCGCTTAATTGTAAACTTTGAATAATCGATATAGTCGGGATTTCGATCATTCATAGAATGTTCTATCTCAATGGAGTCTGTGTCCACTAAGATAGCTTCATAATATCTTCGTGTTTTGAGTGGATTTTCTGTGTCCACAAAATTCTTGTTGTTGTAGACCGGCTTGATTAGCTGGTCCAGAGGATATCCTTTGTAAGCCTTGTCCAAGGCAATAATGGGCATCACTTGGGTAGTGATAAATTTGAATTCCTCTCTGGGGGAAGATGGAGAAGCCGGAGTCGCTATCTTTCCTGCTGAAGGATTCACGGCTTGAGCAAAGGTCTCTGGGGCCTTCTTAGCGTAACTTTGCTTTGTCTGGATGGATGAACTTGCTGCTTGTCCTTTGTCAAACGATTTGCCCATTTTTAAGTCTACCAATTTAGTTGGCATAAGGAGCTTGGGAGCTTCTGTTAAAACTGCATATCGATTTTGTAATGGAGATGGTATCTTCGTTTTGAGTTTAGGTCTCAGGGGAACTGACGATCTGGATGCTGTAGGAGGATCAAATGGTCTTGCCATTTGGGTTAATTCTTGGTTTTTGTTGATGGGGTTCTTCCCCAACGTTGTTGGTCTCATGGTGACCCTGTAAAAATTCTCTTGTTAGAAAATCGGGGAGGGAGTTATTTTCTCCTTTAATAAACTCAATTTGATAATCAAAGCTAGATAGGAGAGCTTGCCACCTAGCAAAATTTTGTTTAGAAACCAGATTTTTTACATCTTTCTGTAAAATTTCTTTAGCTGATTTGCAGTCAACCCGAAGTAAAAATTCCTTATTCACAAGGTCATCCTGAAATTTAGTGATACATAGCACTATAGATAAAATTTCCTTTTTCACGGTGCTATAATTTTTTTAGGCTGTATTCCATACCCCAAAAGTAAATCGAACTAAATGTTCTGGAGAATTAATCTCAACTCTTTGTTTTAGGATACCTCCATACCCTATATCTGAAGCATCGATTTCTACGATCATAAAAGCTTCAGGGTTAGGAATACCTAGGCAGGGAAGATTTTGGACCAAAGACTTAACTTTGATGACTGCATTTGTTTGGTCAGAACTCCGTGGGACTGGATTTTTCTTAAGGCATTTGTACAGAGGTTCACAGACTTGTCTAATGTGCGGAATGAAATCTGCAACATAATTTAGGCTTCCTAAGAACCTTTGAAGTTGGGTTTTATCCGTCATTTCATCAGGGAATTTAGAGGAGAACTCGATGGCTCTACAGATAGGTTTGTAGCTACCCTGGTGCAGGTCATGACCTAAAAAACGGACGGAAGTTTGAAACAACTTCATTTTCTTGGCACTGATAACCAAACCATTTAATTTGACGATCTTAAAGAAAGTATTGAGATGTTTAAAATGAGAATCAATGTTTTCAGAAAAAATTAGCACATCATCAATATAAACAATTGACATATAAGAATATGAATTAAAAATATTATTCATGATGTTCTGAAATTCGGAGGGGGCGTTTTTAAGCACAAAAGGTAAGACATTCCATTCGTAATGCCCGAAAGGGACATTGAAGGCAGTCTTGTATTTATCTTTCTCAGCAATCTGAATTTGCCAGAAGCCTGACTTCATATCAAATTTTCTGTAAATATTAGCTTTAAAAGTCCTCTTAAGGAGATCCCTTTTATTAGGAATCAAATGTCGTATCCATTTTAGGACCGCATTTAAAGGCTTGTAGTTTATGACAAGTCGAGGGGTTCCATATTCCTTTTCTGCACTATTATTCACGTAAAATGCAGAACAACTCCATGGAGAGTTAGAGGGTCTAATGATCCCATTTGAGAGAAGATGGTCAATTTCCTTTTTGCAGATTTCCATCATCTCTTGATTCATTTGGATGGGTCTGGCCTTAGTGGGGATGAGGTGTTCCTCAAATCCAGAAATATAAGGAAGTTTGACTAGATGCTTTTTGCGTTCCCAGAAAGCATTTGGGAACTTAGAGCAAACTTTATTTTCGAACTTCTTTTGGAGAGTGGCAATTTTGGTAATCATCTCTGGGGTTTTAAGAGTGTGCTCAATGTGTTTGTGCTGGACCTCCTGTTTAAGGAAACTGATGTGGGAGGATAGTCTGTTAATTTTAAAAATAGTTTGTTCTTTGATACATTGTTCTTCTTCGAGAGAAAGAGGGCGTAACAAAGGAAAGAACAATTCGTTATCCAGAAGAGTAGTGCGAATACCATCATAATCACTCTGAAAAGGTCGAATTTGATTTACGAAAGGTATTCCAAGAATGATATCTTCAGTGATATCTTCAGTGATGACAAAGTCATTAACAAGGCAAATACCATTGTTGCAGACGTGAGCTTTGGAAAGCTGATAATGAATTTTTATTTTCTCTCCGATGGCCGAATAAAGGTGAGAGGTACTTTTTTCGAGATACCGAGTGGGGATAAGGCCCTTGAAAATACAGTTACTGTCTGCGCCTGTATCAAAAAGGGCGACTCTGTTTAGAACAAAGTCTTTGTCGATGACTATTTTAACGACAATGTGTTCGCTGTAAGCTTTAATGGAGGCTACGGCATTGCCGGAGGTTGTAGGTATGTCGGAGCCCGGGAAGGTACTAGGTTCAGGCTCGAGAAGATGATCATTGGGAATAATCCTATGAGGAGAAGCTGGGGGCGAGATCTTCTCGGGGGAGAACGAAGATTTTAAGACTTGCTCCGTAAGAATATTGAGTTCTACTTGGTCAAGTCTGATTTTGAGATTTTTAATCTCTCCCTTTAGAGTAGAGATCTCTCATTTGAGATCAATAATAGCAGGTTCAACAGGTTTGTTGAATTTTGACATAACCTGTTTCATGTTGAAAGGCTGAATGATAGGTTTAGGTGGACTTTCTTCATGAGAAAGCATAAGTCTTTTAAGCTCATAGAGATACTTATTCCTAAGCTCATCATCAGCTATGTGTTCGATAATGTCAAACAAGACTTTTTTGGGATGTCCTGAGATAACATTAATTATTTTGGTTGAGCAGGTGCAAAAAGTGCCATTGCAAGCACATTCTTGGCCCGACTGGGAAGGATCAGACTCATAGGCGGCGTTGATAAATTCTTTATCACTATAGTCTTCTCTAGAGGAGGAGTAAGAGTCTGAAGTCTCAGAAGAATTTTCCATTATGGAAAATAGCTTCTCTTTGGCTTCTTCTGGAAGATCAAGTTGGTTGATGTTCTTTTTCTTGGTTGACTTGCAATCTTTAGCCCTATGGCCTGTTTTGCCATAAGTCCAACAAGTATCTTTGGTTTGAGAAGCCTTGGAAGATTTTCGCTTGGCTTTCATACTAGGTTTATAGGAATCTTTTTTGTAATTCCTTTTGCTAGGAAAGGGTTTTTTGCTGGAGGCTTTCTTCTTATGCTTCTTACGAGAAGATAAGTCCGTAAATCCATAGTCTTAACAGAAGGTTCCTAGACCATATTTGGAGGTACTATTTTGCTTAAGCTGTTTCTTCAGCCTGAGATCGGTACAGAGATCTTTACCTACTGTGGTGATGAAGCTTATTAGATCTCCGTAAGTGAGAATTCCATAAGGGAATTGTCCCTCGAAACGGTCTTTAATTTTTGTTCTAACCTTATCGGCGAACAAGGGAGGAAGGTCGCTAATAAATCGTTCTTTCCAAAAGTCATTAGTACAGTCTGGTCGTATCATAACTTTAACAAGGAAGGTATCTTTATACCACCTAAAGTCTGCTAAGTCTTTGCAGCGAAGATTATTGAGGATCTCTAGGCTCCTATCCTGGAAGAGTTTTGGTTCTCCGATGAAATGTCTCGCTATATGGTAAAGGAGGGTGGCGCAAGCGTCTTTTTTTGCAACTTGCTCAAGAATTTCTTGGCCGTTTTTGGTTTTGACGATAGTTTCTGTAGAAGTAGCGTCATAGATGAGATTCGTTATCTCATTAGTGATATAATTATCCCACCAATGTTTTAGCATACCAGTAAATACTGATACTATCATGGTGGCCGCTCCTTTGTCAGAAGCTCCCTTTATTTTGTAGGCCGTAATGGATACGCCCACCTCATGGAGTTTGTTGTAAATCTAGTGTTCAGCCAGGCCATCAACATTCCATTCAGTAATTCCTCTACCATCATGATTGAAAGTGGAGAGGTAAGGATTTTCTTCGAATTGGACATCTGGAGGATAGGGTTTTTTGTAATAGTTTTTCTTAGTAGAAAAACGTTCGCTGGTGAGTTTAGAAAGAGAGTTCTTTTGAGTACTGGACTCCTTTTGAGTACTGGACTCTCCTTGCTGAGAGACTTTAAACTTTGAAAGCTTGCTATTAATTTTTTCTAGAATTTGTTTCGAGAGTTTGAAGTCTTCATTGAGCTCAGGGAACTTCTCTTTTTGAAATTCAGGAATCTTAAAGATAGGATTAGAGATAGGTTTAGAGCCCGAAGTACTCTTAACCGGTTGGGGAGGTTCAAAAGGAAGGGTAGAGCTTTTGGTTTCTCCTATTTGTTGGGAGATGGTGTGGAGAACCTGATTAGTATAATTGTTCTGGTCAATTATTCGATCAAGATCTCTATTGGTAGGGGCCATAGAAGGTCTATCATGCTTCTTTTTAAAAGGTGAAGCACTGAGCATTTCGTTATGATAAGGAATTTTTATTCCTTCAAGCGGAGGAGTCACAGATTCTATGACTTGGTGATTCTGCGTATACCATTTATTAATGATAACGTTAAGGGATTCAGTCTGATTTTTCATTCTTCTTGTGAATTCAAACCATCTGAAAAATTCAATGTCACATCGGAGTCTTTTTATGTCAGCTATCCATAGCCGACCAAACTCCTTTTGTTGCTCTTTGGTGTAGGTACTAGTATACCATTTCCATTTGATATCGTCTTTTGAAAGGTACCAACGGACTTTAAGAGCCTTAAGGTCAGGGGTATACTCTTTATCAGTTTTGATAACGAGGAAGCTAGGGTCAGTCCTAATATTTTGATGAGACATGAGAGGTTCCATGTCGGAGGCCGTGGGACTGCCGGGTTCGAAATCAGTTGTGGGTTCTTTGTCCCGAGAGTATTGTTGATAATAGACCTTGGGAATAGGACTTGAGATGTCGACTCCTCGAATATTTCCCTTGTCATTATCGTTTTCATCACTTCCCTCCGGGGGTTTGGAAGTGGAAGCACGGGTGGAAACCGACCGGCGGAAAGAGGAGTGCCGAGAAGGGTCAAGCCCGAGGAATTTTAAATCGATAGATCCATCTGGGTGTTGGATAACCCGTTCGATCTGAGATTTTTTCGGATAAGTACGGATTGGTTGGGTGATAGCCTCAAAATGCCAGTCATTGCTTTGGAGAATATCATCCCAGACTAGAGCCTTAGGAACAAAGACTATGCTACGATCTTTGTTTGCTTCCATTAGGGTGGTGACCCCTTTAGGGCTCGTAAATCTAGCTTTTGGTGCTAGAATGGTACCCATGAGGTGATAATATACACGGTATATGATTGTTATTTCTCTGGTGTTCTCCTTACTATTCATGTTTTTAGTTTTAACATTAAGGGTTAAAACATCCATGATGTTAGGATCATTTATATCAACAGAGAAGTTAGGGTAACAATTAAAGTATACCGGGCCATCAGCGAGGTTACTTTGGATGACTCCTAAGAGTGAATCGTCAAAATTTAATAGACGAGCATCTCTTAAGATAGCACAGACAGGGATATCTAAGCCCTGTCGGAAAAGTGGCTTTATAGCTACTTGAACAAGTCCAACATGCAGATAATGAAACTGATTTTTAAATCGGTTTATATCTAACTCATTGAACAGTTGAATAATTTCTAATGAATTATTAATGGCAACAGTAGACTCTGAGGTCTTGATGTTATGTTTTTTTAAAAAACTAAATTTACCTATTTGATAAATAGTGTTAAAAGATTCTTCTGGAATACTCCAATTTTGAAGATCATTTTCTATAGTAGCAATCGGGGTTGCTTGAGAAGATAGATTAACAGTGGTTTTAATATGATTGTTCATATTTGAAATATACTGTCTAGAGACTAACAGAGAAAACATATATGTTCACATAAGCAAACATATCACTGTAAACAAATATGAAAGAACTTAAATCAAATTATAAGAATATATCTATGGCTTATGGGATCTAACAAGTTTTAATGGCTTTACACAGGATTTCTTCTAGAGTTATCTTAGTGACGGGACCACCAACAAGGTCTAACGCTTACCTTAGCTACGACTACACTTTCAGGCTGACCAACGTCTTAGACCAGAGATTAATCGATTCCTTCAAACACTTAGACAGAAGACTGTTACCCCATACTTGGATTAAAACCCCATTATAAGACAAGATATATCAAAATAGTTAAAGATTAAGTAAATTCATACTTGATTAAAGTAATATGTTCTTATAAGAACATAGTTTTGCTCATGCTCTAGACAGATTATTTGTTTAGCTGCTCATGCTAGACAAACAATCTGCCAACATGGCTCTGATACCAGGAAACGGATCGCGAGTATTATAAAGAAACTAAAGTATATGAAAAATTTAAAATAACTTACAGATTTTATTGAAACTTCGAAAACATAGTACAAGAGAGTACAGGAGATTGGGCAAGAGTAAATTTCTAAGGGTGGGAATTTTCTGATGCCTACTCAAGAGAGATTACATTGCCTTTTATAGGCAAAGAAGAAACAAAAGATACATTAGATGTATACAGGTGGATGGCTCTGATGTTGTCGACGCTTTGCCTTTTCTGAGTGCTGGCGTGCTTTGTGGAAAAGTAAAAGTAGATGCCTTTCTTTTAGAAAAGCTGACATGATAGAATGCTTTTACTTTTGGTAAAGCATCTCTTTTGGCATCTTCTTGAGACAGCATGGGGTCCTGAGATTCCAATCAGGAATAGTGAATTGCCTTTTGCAGAGATAATTCTGGTTCTTTGAACCTCTATCTCTTTGAAAGGTTATTTTCCTATTCATAATAGGGATCTAGGTAGGCCATAGTTATCCCTTTAGGGATTAGCATTTCGCCATTGTCGTCACTGCTTCCTGTAGAAGAAGCATCAACAATGAGTTGAATTAATTCATCTTCATTGGGATTTTCTTGGCTTTCCATATCAGCCAAGGCCTTCTTTAATTTTTCTTTTAAAGCTGCCTTTTTACTCTGAGAGGAGCTAGAAGAAGCTGCTTGTGATTTCCTTTGATCAGGTGTTCTTGGAGCTGTTGGCTTAGGAGTCCAACCTTTTACCCTTATCTCTTTGGATAAGTATTTAATCCGATGTTGCTCTCCTTTGGTGAAATTCCAGAAGATGATGTATGATACCCTCTTTTTTATAAAAAAACCTTACATAATTGAATGTGTTCAGGGAGGGTAGTGCATCTTTCTTTGGTGCAGAAATCAGGAAATCAATTGAGGAATTGCTAGGGAAGAATTTCTTTAATTCCTCCAAAACAAGTCCACCATTCATAAAACCATCTGGGGATGATGGGATAATTAAAACATTGGTGGGATAATTAAAACATTGGTGGGATAATACTCGCGATCCGTTTCCTGGTATCAAAGCCATGTTGGCAGATTGTTTGTCTAGCATGAGCAGCTAAACAAATAATCTGTCTAGAGCATGAGCAAAACTATGTTCTTATAAGAACATATTACTTTAATCAAGTATGAATTTACTTAATTTTTAATTATTTTGATATATCTTGTCTTATAATGGGGTTTTAATCCAAGTATGGGGTAACAGTCTTCTATCTAAGTGTTTGAAGGGACCGATTAATCTCCGATTTAAGACGTTGGTCAGCCTGAAAGTGTGGTCGTAGCTAAGGTAAGCGTTAGACCTTGTTGGTGGTCCCGTCACTAAGATAACTCTAGAAGAAATCCTGTGTAAAGCCATTAAAACTTGTTAGATCCCATAAGCCATAGATATATTCTTATAATTTGATTTAAGTTCTTTCATATTTGTTTACAGTGATATGCTTGCTTATGTGAACATATATGTTTTCTCTGTTAGTCTCTAGACAGTATATTTCAAATATGAACAATCATATTAAAACCACTGTTAATCTATCTTCTCAAGTAACCCCGATTGCTACTATAGAAAATGATCTTCAAAATTGGAGTATTCCAGAAGAATCTTTTAACACTATTTATCAAATAGGTAAATTTAGTTTTTTAAAAAAAACCATAACATCAAGACCTCAGAATCTACTGTTGCCATTAATAATTCATTAGAAATTATTCAACTGTTCAATGAGTTAGATATAAACCGATTTAAAAATCAGTTTCATTATCTGCATGTTGGACTTGTTCAAGTAGCTATAAAGCCACTTTTCCGACAGGGCTTAGATATCCCTGTCTGTGCTATCTTAAGAGATGCTCGTCTATTAAATTTTGACGATTCACTCTTAGGAGTCATCCAAAGTAACCTTGCTGATGGCGTATACTTTAATTGTTACCCTAACTTCTCTGTTGATATAAATAATCCTAACATCATGGATGTTTTAACCCTTAATGTTAAAACTAAAAACATGAATAGTAAGGAGAACACCAGAGAAATAGCGATCATATACCGTGTATATTATCGCCTCATGGGTACCACTCTAGCACCAAAAGCTAGATTTATGAGCCCTAAAGGGGTCACCACCCTAATGGAAGCAAACAAAGATCGTAGCACAGTCTTTGTTCCTAAGGCTCTAGTCTGGGATGATATTCTCCAACGCAATGGCTGGCATTTTGAGGCTATCACCCAACCAATCCATACTTATCCGGAAAAATCTCAGATCGAACGGGTTATCCAACACCCATATGGATCTATCGATTTAAAATTCCTCGGGCTTGAACCTTCTCGGCACTCCTCTTTCCACCGGTCGGTTTCCACCCGTGCTTCCACTTCCAAACCCCCGGAGGGAAGTGACGAAAATGATAATGACAAGGGAAAGATTCGAGGAGTCGACTTCTCTGGTCCTATTCCCAAGGTCTATTATCAACAATACTCTCGGGTCAAAGAACCCACAACTGATTTCGAACCCGGCAGTCCCACGGCCTCCGACATGGAACCTCCCATGTCTCATCAAAAGATTAGGACTGACCCTAGCTTACTCGTCATCAAAACTGATGAAGAGTATACCCCTGACCTTAAGGCTCTTGAAGTCCGTTGGTACCTTCCAAAAGATGCTATCAAATGGAAATGGTATACTAGTACCTATACCAAAGAGCAACAAAAAGAGTTTGGTTGGCTATGGATAGCTGACATGAAAAGACTCCGATGTGACATTGAATTTTTCAGGTGGTTTGAACTCACCGGAAGAATGAAAAACCAGACTGAATCCCTTAACGTTATCATTAATAAATGGTATACGCAGAATCACCAAGTCATAGAATCTGTGACTCCTCCGCTTGAAGGAATAAAAATTCCTTATCATAATGAAATACTCAGTGCTTCACCTTTTAAAAAGAAGTATGATAGACCTTCTATGGCCCCTACCAATAGAGATCTTGATCGAATAATTGACCAGAACAATTATACTAATCAGGTTCTCCACACCATCTCCCAAAAAATAGGAGAAACCAAAAGCTCTACCCTTCCTTTTGAACCTCCCCAATCGGTTAAGAGTACTTCGGGCTCTAAACCTATCTCTAATCCTATATTTAAGATTCCCGAATTTCAAAAAGAGAAGTTCCCTGAGCTCAATGAAGACTTCAAACTCTCGAAACAAATTCTAGAAAAAATTAATAGCAAGCTTTCAAAGTTTAAAGTCGCTCAGCAAGGAGAGTCCAGTACTCAAAAGGAGTCCAGTACTCAAAAGAACTCTCTTTCTAAACTCACCAGCGAACGTTTTTCTACTAAGAAAAACTATTACAAAAAACCCACTCCTCCAGATGTCCAATTCGAAGAAAACCCTCACCTCTCCACTTTCAATCATGATGGTAGAGGAATTACTGAATGGAATATTGATGGCCTGGCTGAACACCAGATATATAACAAACTCCATGAGATGGGCATATCCATTACGGCCTATAAAATAAAGGGAGCTTCTGACAAAGGAGCGGCCACCATGATAGTATCAGGATTTACTGGTATGCTAAAACATTGGTGGGATAATTATATCACTGATGAGATAAGGAATCTCATCTATGTCGTTACTTCTACAGAAACTATCGTCAAAATAAAAAAAGGCCAAGAAATTCTTGAGCAAGTTGCAAAAGAAGACGCTTGCACCACCCTCCTTTACCATATAGCGAGACATTTCATCGGAGAACCAAAACTCTTCCAGGATAGGAGCCTAGAGATCCTCAATAATCTTCGCTGCAAAGACTTAGCAGACTTTAGGTGGTATAAAGATACCTTCCTTGTTAAAGTTATAATACGACCAGACTGTAATAATGACTTCTGGAAAGAATGATTTATTAGCGGTCTTCCTCCCTTGTTCGCCGATAAGGTTAGAACAAAAATTAAAGACCGTTTCGAGGGACAAATCCCTTATGGAATTCTCACTTACGGAGATCTAATAAGCTTTATCACCACAGTAGGTATAGATCTCTGTACCGATCTCAGGCTAAAGAAACAGCTTAAGCAAAATAGTACCTCCAAATATGGTCTAGGAACCTTCTGTCAAGACTATGGATTTACGGACTTATCTTCTCGTAAGAAGCATAAGAAGAAAGCCTCCAGCAAAAAACCCTTTCCTAGCAAAAGGAATTACAAAAAGGATTCCTATAAACCTAGTAGGAAAGCCAAGCGAAAATCTTCCAAGGCTTCTCAAACCAAAGATACTTGTTGGACTTGTGGCAAAACGGGCCATAGGGCTAAAGATTGCAAGTCAACCAAGAAAAAGAAGATCAACCAACTTGATCTTCCAGAAGAAGCCAAAGAGAAGCTATTTTCCATAATGGAAAATTCTTCTGAGACTTCAGACTCTTACTCCTCCTCTAGCGAAGACTATAGCGACGAAGAATTTATCAACGCCGCCTATGAGTCTGATCCTTCCCAGTCGGGACAAGAATGTGCTTGTAATGGTACCTTTTGCACCTGCTCAACCAAAACAATTAATGTTATCTTAGGACATCCCAAAGAAGTCTTGTTTGACATTATCGAACACATAGCTGATGATGAGCTTAGGAATAAGTATCTCCATGAGCTTAAAAGACTTATGCTTTCTCATGAAGAAAGTCCCCCTAAACCTATCGTTCAGCCTTTCAGCATGAAACAGGTTATGTCAAAATTCAGCATGAAACAGGTTATGTCAAAATTCAACAAACCTGCTGAACCTACTATTATTGATCTCAAAGGAGAGATCTCTACTCTAAAGGGAGAGATTAAAAATCTCAAAATCAGACTTGACCAAGTAGAACTCAATATTCTTACGGAGCAAGTCTTAAAATCTTCGTTCTCCCCCGAGAAGATCTCGCCCCCAGCTTCTCCTCATAGGATTATTCCCAATGATCATCTTCTCGAGCCTGAACCTAGTACCTTCCCGGGCTCCGACATACCTACAACCTCCGGCAATGCCGTAGCCGCCATTAAAGCTTACAGCGAACACATTGTCGTTAAAATAGTCATTGACAAAGACTGCTAAATAGAGTCGCCCTTTTTAATACAGGCGCAGACAGTAACTGTATTGTCAAGGGCCTTATCCCCACTCGGTATCTCAAAAAAAGTACCTCTCGTCTCTATTCGACCACCGGAGAGAAAATGAAAATTCATTATCAGCTTTCCAAAGCTCACGTCTGCAATAATGGTATTTGCCTTGTTAATGACTTTGTCATCACTGAAGATATCACTGAAGATATCATTCTTGGAATACCTTTCGTAAATCAAATTCGACCTTTTCAGAGTGATTACGATGGTATTCGCACTACTCTTCTGGGTAATGAATTGTTCTTTCCTTTGTTACGCCCTCTTTCTCCTGAAGAAGGACAACGTATCAAAGAACAAACTGTTTTTAAAATTAATAGACTATCCTCCCACATCAGTTTTCTTAAACAGGAGGTCCAGCTCAAACACATTGAGCACACTCTTAAAACCCCGGAGATGATTACCAAAATTGCCACTCTCCAAAAGAAGTTCGAAAATGAAGTTTGCTCTGAGTTCCCCAATGATTTCTGGGAACGCAAAAAGCATCTAGTCGAACTTCCTTATATTTCTGGCTTTGAGGAACACCTCATCCCCACTAAGGCCAGACCTATCCAAATGGGATCATTAGACCCTCTAACTCTCCATGGAGTTGTTATGCATTTTATGTGAATAATAGTGTAGAAAAGGAACGTGGAACCCCTCGACTTGTCATAAACTACAAGCCTTTAAATGCGGTCCTAAAATGGATACGACATCCGATTCCTAATAAAAGGGATCTCCTTAAGAGAACTTTTAAAGCTAATCTTTACAACAAATTTGATATGAAGTCAGGCTTCTGGAAAATTCAGATTGCTGAGAAAGATAAATACAAGACTGCCTTCAATGTCCCTTTCGGGCATTACGAATGGAATGTCTTACCTTTTGGGCTTAAAAATGCCCCCTCCGAATTTTAGAACATCATGAATAATATTTTTAATTCATATTCTTATATGTCAATTGTTTATATTGATGATGTGCTAATTTTTTCTGAAAACATTGATTCTCATTTTAAACATCTCAATACTTTCTTTAAGATTGTCAAATTAAATGGTTTGGTTATCAGTGCCAAGAAAATGAAGTTGTTTCAAACTTCCGTCCGTTTTTTAGGTCATGACCTGCACCAGGGTAGCTACAAACCTATCTGTAGAGCCATCGAGTTCTCCTCTAAATTCCCTGATGAAATCACGGATAAAACCCAACTTCAAAGGTTCTTAGGAAGCCTAAATTATGATGCAGATTTCATTCCGCACATCAGACAAGTCTGTGAACCTATGTACAAACGCCTTAAAAAAAATCCAGTCCCATGGAGTTCTGACCAAACAAATGCAATCATCAAAGTTAAGTCTTTGGTCCAAAATCTTCCCTGCCTAGGTATTCCTAACCCTGAAGCTTTTATGATCGTAGAAACCGATGCTTCAGATATAGGGTATGGAGGTATCCTAAAACAAAGAGTTGAGATTAATTCTCCAGAACATTTAGTTCAATTTACTTCTGGGGTATGGAATACAGCCCAAAAAAATTATAGCATCGTGAAAAAGCAAATTTTATCTATAGTGCTATGTATCACTAAATTTCAGGATGACCTTGTGAATAAGGAATTTTTACTTCGGGTTGACTGCAAATCAGCTAAAGAAATTTTACAGAAAGATGTAAAAAATCTGGTTTCTAAACAAAATTTTGCTAGGTGGCAAGCTCTCCTATCTAGCTTTGATTTTCAAATTGAGTTTATTAAAGGAGAAAATAACCCCTTCCCCGATTTTCTAACAAGAGAATTTTTACAGGGTCACCATGAGACCAACAACGTTGGGGAAGAACCGCATCAACAAAAACTGAACATCAGAATGAGTAAGCTCAAGGAAGACTGTTACTGTGAACTGAAAATATCGATGATTCTGAGATTAATTACTCAATATGCATGATCGGGAACATGAGAACATAACTGAGTCTGGAACGTGATACATGAACTGAACTAAGTCTGTAATACATGGCATACAATTGAGGTTAGAGCTTAAGGGTCAACTTATGAGTATCCCCTACCCTAAAACTGGATTCATTACATGAAGAGAGAATGGAATGCTTATGTTACGACAATTTGGGGAATTATAGTATAGCGTATATCCCCTTGGGACACTAGATCCCTCAAAGAATATAGACTTGGCTAAGCTACTGAAGGAAACTAAGGCGATGCATAGACACTTAGGAACTAAAATCGTGACTGATTATCTGAGATCTGAAACTGAAGCGTGATGCATAAACTGAGCTGAGCTTGTATTCACATGATTGGTTTATTTGAGAATGGTTAATTTTATGAGACCTTGGATAATACGTCCGGAAAAAAGGTACGGGAGCCAAACCATATGAACATATTCGCGTGATTCCTAAACTGAATTACTGGTTTTATGAACTAACACATACTGAAAACTTATACAAAGAGAAAGCGAATCTTGGCCTGATCTGAGCCGGACATCAGAATAGGAGATCGCTACATGACTGGGATTCCTTGCATTAGGAGGCAGGCCTATGAAATATCATCCAAGATAAAGGGGCTAAGACTCATACACTGCAGCTGAGACTACTAAAATGATTCACGTGGGTACTGAGCACGAGTGCATAAAAATATAACTTATCTGATTAATTGAATAACTGATAACTGAATGTTGGGTATGTAAGACTGAATTGTACTTAGTCTGAATAGATAGACTGAGACCATAGAGTATTATGCATATGAGAAAGGACTAATTGAGTAACATGAGATAGATGAGCATGGATTTCATGAAAGCTATATTGTTTGAAAATGCAGGACCAAGCGTATTACATGATTTGGAAACATTCCCTAGACTGAGATATTAAAATATCTATAACTGGGTAACTGATAATTGTACGCTATGGTCAAGTAAGTCTGAAATTGAACTGCGTTTGTAAGCTAAATACTGATATGAAGCTGACACTATAACTAAGACTATAAGTGGGACTAATACTAAAATTGAATACTGGTTTCTGATAATTGAATGCTGAATAATGGTTTCTAGTTTCTGAATACTGGACAAATGTTGATTACTGATACTAGAATACTGAAACTGCACTCTGGGACTGAATTGGTTACTGAGTTATAATAGTCAAAAAATGAAGGCTGACATAAGTTAGGGATCTGAATGTACATTCACACTCTGAACTTTCCCCAACTTTTAAATACAACATTTTGCTAGATGTTTGCTTCCATACTACCGTGAAATTAAAGCCTATCTTTATAACTACACCCTCGTATAAAACAAGCATGCAACAACCTTCTCTTAATATGAAACATCTATTCTTTCCCATCTAAGCAAATGCTCATAACTACACTATTTTACAAGGAGAGCTTATTGAAGGGTTAAATCAGGAGGATCTGTAGCATGAATGGATTCTGGCTGAATTTGACATATAACTGAAACCTTGAGAAATAAAATATCAACAATATGGATTTACTAAAAAGGTCTGAACTGAGGATATACATGACGTGGTCTGATTTTATCTGATCTGTAGAGGCATAGCATGAGTCATGAAAGTTGAGTATACTGTAAAGTATGACATATGTACATGAGTCATGAGCTGCATGACCTGAGTTTGGAGTTTCTGCATTCGTGAGACATGATTCATAACACTGAGTGAACAAGAATTGAATTCCCTATGATGGGAACCGAAAGAGCACACGATTCTATGAAATACATGTAAACATAAGTTGTATTCATGGAACTGAGATGTGAAGCATGCATAGGCATCATACTGACTGGAATACAAATATTTATGCCGAGATAAAGATGGGTCAGGAATTATCTTCCCTTACTGCTTTTCTACACATATTGGCACTACTAGTAGAATCTGAGAGCCTGACTTGGTTGCTTGATCTATAATCTCCCCCTTAGCTTTAAGCCTTCATCCTAAATTTGAAGCGTGATGCATAAACTGAGCTGAGCTCGATTCACATGATTGGTTTATTTGAGAATGGTTAATTTTATGAGACCTTGGATAATACGTTCGGAAGAAAGGTATGGTAGCCAAACCATATGAACATATTCGCGTGATTCCTAAACTAAATTACTGGTCTTATGAACTAACACATACTAAAAACTTATACAAAGAGAAAGCGAATCTTGGCCTGATCTGAGCCGGACATCAGAATAGGAGATCGCTACATGACTGGGATTCCTTGCATTAGGAGGAAAGGCTATGAAATATCATCCAAGATAAAGGGGCTAAGACTCATACACTGCAGCTGAGACTACTGAAATGATTCATGTGGGTACTGAGCACGAGTGCATAAAAATACAACTTATCTGATTAATTGAATAAATGATAACTGAATGTTGGGTATGTAAGACTGAATTGTACTTAGCCTGAATAGATAGACTGAGACCATAGAGTATTATGCATATGAGAAGGGACTAATTGAGTAACATAAGATAGATGAGCATGGATTTCATGAAAGCTATATTGTTTGAAAATGCAGGACCAAGCATATTACATGATTTGGAAACATTCCCTAGACTGAGATATTAAAATATCTATAACTGGGTAACTGATAATTGTACGCTATGGTCAAGCAAGTCTGATATTGAACTGCGTTTGTAAGCTGAATACTGATATGAAGCTGACACTATAACTAAGACTATAAGTGGGACTAATACTAAAATTGAATACTGGTTTCTGATAATTGAATGCTGAATAATGGTTTCTAGTTTCTGAATTCTGGACAAATGTTGATTACTGATACTAGAATACTGAAACTGCACTCTGGGACTGAAATTGGTTACTGAGTTATAATAGTCGAAAAATGAAGGCTGACATAAGTTAGGGATCTGAATGTACATTCACACTCTGAACTTTCCCCAACTTTTAAATAGAACATTTTGCTAGATGTTTGCTTCCATACTACCGTGAAATTAAAGCCTATCTTTATAACTACACCCTCGTATAAAACAAGCATGCAACAACCTTCTCTTAATATGAAACATCTATTCTTTCCCATCTAAGCAAATGCTCATGACTACACTATTTTACAAGGAGAGCTTATTGAAGGGTTAAATTAGGAGGATCTGTAGCATGAATGGATTCTGGCTGAATTTGACATATAACTGAAACCTTGAGAAATAGAATATCAACAACATGGATTTACTAAAAAGGTCTGAACTGAGGATATACATGACGTGGTCTGATTTTATCTGATCTGTAGAGGCATAGCATGAGTCATGAAAGCTGAGTATACTGTAAAGTATGACATATGTACATGAGTCATGAGCTGCATGACCTGAGTTTGGAGTTTCTGCATTCGTGAGACATGATTCATAACACTGAGTGAACAAGAATTGAATTCCCTATGATGGGAACCGAAAGAGCACACGATTCTATAAAATACATGTAAACATAAGTTGTATTCATGGAACTGAGATGTGAAGCATGCATAGGCATCATACTAACTGGAATACAAACATTTATGCCGAGATAAAGATGGGTCAGGAATTATCTTCCCTTACTGCTTTTCTACACATATTGGCACTACTAGTAGAATCTGAGAGCCTGACTTGGTTGCTTGATCTATAATCTCCCCCTTAGCTTTAAGCCATCATCCTAAATTTGAAGCGTGATGCATAAACTGAGCTGAGCTTGTATTCACATGATTGGTTTATTTGAGAATGGTTAATTTTATGAGACCTTGGATAATACGTTCGGAAGAAAGGTATGGTAGCCAAACCATATGAACATATTCGCGTGATTCCTAAACTAAATTACTGGTCTTATGAACTAACACATACTGAAAACTTATACAAAGAGAAAGCGAATCTTGGCCTGATCTGAGCCGGACATCAGAATAGGAGATCGCTACATGACTGGGATTCCTTGCATTAGGAGGAAAGGCTATGAAATATCATCCAAGATAAAGGGGCTAAGACTCATACACTGCAGCTGAGACTACTGAAATGATTCACGTGGGTACTGAGCACGAGTGCATAAAAATACAACTTATCTGATTAATTGAATAAATGATAACTGAATGTTGGGTATGTAAGACTGAATTGTACTTAGCCTGAATAGATAGACTGAGACCATAGAGTATTATGCATATGAGAAGGGACTAATTGAGTAACATGAGATAGATGAGCATGGATTTCATGAAAGCTATATTGTTTGAAAATGCAGGACCAAGCATATTACATGATTTGGAAACATTCCCTAGACTGAGATATTAAAATATCTATAACTGGGTAACTGATAATTGTACGCTATGGTCAAGTAAGTCAGAAATTGAACTGCGTTTGTAAGCTGAATACTGATATGAAGTTGACACTATAACTAAGACTATAAGTGGGACTAATACTAAAATTGAATACTGGTTTCTGATAATTGAATGCTGAATAATGGTTTCTAGTTTCTGAATACTGGACAAATATTGATTACTGATACTAGAATACTGAAACTGCACTCTGGGACTGAAATTGGTTACTGAGTTATAATAGTCGAAAAATGAAAGCTGACATAAGTTAGGGATCTGAATGTACATTCACACTCTGAACTTTCCCCAACTTTTAAATACAACATTTTGCTAGATGTTTGCTTCCATACTACCGTGAAATTAAAGCCTATCTTTATAACTACACCCTCGTATAAAACAAGCATGCAACAACCATCTCTTAATATGAAACATCTATTCTTTCCCATCTAAGCAAATGCTCATAACTACACTATTTTACAAGGAGAGCTTATTGAAGGGTTAAATCAGGAGGATCTGTAGCATGAATGGATTCTGGCTGAATTTGACATATAACTGAAACCTTGAGAAATAGAATATCAACAACATGGATTTACTAAAAAGGTCTGAACTGAGGATATACATGACGTGGTCTGATTTTATCTGATCTGTAGAGGCATAACATGAGTCATGAAAGCTGAGTATACTGTAAAGTATGACATATGTACATGAGTCATGAGCTGCATGACCTGAGTTTGGAGTTTCTGCATTCGTGAGACATGATTCATAACACTGAGTGAACAAGAATTGAATTCCCTATGATGGGAACCGAAAGAGCACACGATTCTATGAAATACATGTAAACATAAGTTGTATTCATGGAACTGAGATGTGAAGCATGCATAGGCATCATACTGACTGGAATACAAACATTTATGCCGAGATAAAGATGGGTCAGGAATTATCTTCCCTTACTGCTTTTCTACACATATTGGCACTACTAGTAGAATCTGAGAGCCTGACTTGGTTGCTTGGTCTATAATCTCCCCCTTAGCTTTAAGCCATCATCCTTAATTTGAAGCGTGATGCATAAACTGAGCTGAGCTTGTATTCACATGATTGGTTTATTTGAGAATGGTTAATTTTATGAGACCTTGGATAATACGTTCGGAAGAAAGGTATGGTAGCCAAACCATATGAACATATTCGCGTGATTCCTAAACTAAATTACTGGTCTTATGAACTAACACATACTGAAAACTTATACAAAGAGAAAGCGAATCTTGGCCTGATCTGAGCCGGACATCAGAATAGGAGATCGCTACATGACTGGGATTCCTTGCATTAGGAGGAAAGGCTATGAAATATCATCCAAGATAAAAGGGGCTAAGACTCATACACTGCAGCTGAGACTACTGAAATGATTCACGTGGGTACTGAGCACGAGTGCATAAAAATACAACTTATCTGATTAATTGAATAAATGATAACTGAATATTGGGTATGTAAGACTGAATTGTACTTAGCCTGAATAGATAGACTGAGACCATAGAGTATTATGCATATGAGAAGGGACTAATTGAGTAACATGAGATAGATGAGCATGGATTTCATGAAAGCTATATTGTTTGAAAATGCAGGAACAAGCATATTACATGATTTGGAAACATTCCCTAGACTGAGATATTAAAATATCTATAACTGGGTAACTGATAATTGTACGCTATGGTCAAGTAAGTCAGAAATTGAACTGCGTTTGTAAGCTGAATACTGATATGAAGTTGACACTATAACTAAGACTATAAGTGGGACTAATACTAAAATTGAATACTGGTTTCTGATAATTGAATGCTGAATAATGGTTTCTAGTTTCTGAATACTGGACAAATGTTGATTACTGATACTAGAATACTGAAACTGCACTCTGGGACTGAAATTGGTTACTGAGTTATAATAGTCGAAAAATGAAGGCTGACATAAGTTAGGGATCTGAATGTACATTCACACTCTGAACTTTCCCCAACTTTTAAATACAACATTTTGCTAGATGTTTGCTTCCATACTACCGTGAAATTAAAGCCTATCTTTATAACTACACCCTCGTATAAAACAAGCATGCAACAACCTTCTCTTAATATGAAACATCTATTCTTTCCCATCTAAGCAAATGCTCATAACTACACTATTTTACAAGGAGAGCTTATTGAAGGGTTAAATCAGGAGGATCTGTAGCATGAATGGATTCTGGCTGAATTTGACATATAACTGAAACCTTGAGAAATAGAATATCAACAACATGGATTTACTAAAAAGGTCTGAACTGAGGATATACATGACGTGGTCTGATTTTATCTGATCTGTAGAGGCATAACATGAGTCATGAAAGCTGAGTATACTGTAAAGTATGACATATGTACATGAGTCATGAGCTGCATGACCTGAGTTTGGAGTTTCTGCATTCGTGAGACATGATTCATAACACTGAGTGAACAAGAATTGAATTCCCTATGATGGGAACCGAAAGAGCACACGATTCTATGAAATATATGTAAACATAAGTTGTATTCATGGAACTGAGATGTGAAGCATGCATAGGCATCATACTGACTGGAATACAAATATTTATGCCGAGATAAAGATGGGTCAGGAATTATCTTCCCTTACTGCTTTTCTACACATATTGGCACTACTAGTAGAATCTGAGAGCCTAACTTGGTTGCTTGGTCTATAATCTCCCCCTTAGCTTTAAGCCATCATCCTAAATTTGAAGCGTGATGCATAAACTGAGCTGAGCTTGTATTCACATGATTGGTTTATTTGAGAATGGTTAATTTTATGAGACCTTGGATAATACGTTCGGAAGAAAGGTATGGTAGCCAAACCATATGAACATATTCGCGTGATTCCTAAACTAAATTACTGGTCTTATGAACTAACACATACTGAAAACTTATACAAAGAGAAAGCGAATCTTGGCCTGATCTGAGCCGGACATCAGAATAGGATATCGCTACATGACTGGGATTCCTTGCATTAGGAGGAAAGGCTATGAAATATCATCCAAGATAAAGGGGCTAAGACTCATACACTGCAGCTGAGACTACTGAAATGATTCACGTGGGTACTGAGCACGAGTGCATAAAAATACAACTTATCTGATTAATTGAATAAATGATAACTGAATGTTGGGTATGTAAGACTGAGTTGTACTTAGCCTGAATAGATAGACTGAGACCATAGAGTATTATGCATATGAGAAGGGACTAATTGAGTAACATGAGATAGATGAGCATGGATTTCATGAAAGCTATATTGTTTGAAAATGCAGGACCAAGCGTATTACATGATTTGGAAACATTCCCTAGACTGAGATATTAAAATATCTATAACTGGGTAACTGATAATTGTACGCTATGGTCAAGCAAGTCTGAAATTGAACTACGTTTGTAAGCTGAATACTGATATGAAGCTGACACTATAACTAAGACTATAAGTGGGACTAATACTAAAATTGAATACTGGTTTCTGATAATTGAATGCTGAATAATGGTTTCTAGTTTCTGAATACTGGACAAATGTTGATTACTGATACTAGAATACTGAAACTGCACTCTGGGACTGAAATTGGTTACTGAGTTATAATAGTCGAAAAATGAAGGCTGACATAAGTTAGGGATCTGAATGTACATTCACACTCTGAACTTTCCCCAACTTTTAAATACAACATTTTGCTAGATGTTTGCTTCTATACTACCATGAAATTAAAGCCTATCTTTATAACTACACCCTCGTATAAAACAAGCTTGCAACAACCTTCTCTTAATATAAAACATCTATTCTTTCCCATCTAAGCAAATGCTCATAACTACACTATTTTACAAGGAGAGCTTATTGAAGGGTTAAATCAGGAGGATCTGTAACATGAATGGATTCTGGCTGAATTTGACATATAACTGAAACCTTGAGAAATAGAATATCAACAACATGGATTTACTAAAAAGGTCTGAACTGAGGATATACATGACGTGGTCTGATTTTATCTGATCTGTAGAGGCATAGCATGAGTCATGAAAGCTGAGTATACTGTAAAGTATGACATATGTACATGAGTCATGAGCTGCATGACCTGAGTTTGGAGTTTCTGCATTCGTGAGACATGATTCATAACACTGAGTGAACAAGAATTGAATTCCCTATGATAGGAACCGAAAGAGCACACGATTCTATAAAATACATGTAAACATAAGTTGTATTCATGGAACTGAGATGTGAAGCATGCATAGGCATCATACTGACTGGAATACAAACATTTATGTCGAGATAAAGATGGGTCAGGAATTATCTTCCCTTACTGCTTTTCTACACACATTGACACTACTAGTAGAATATGAGAGCCTGACTTAGTTGCTTGATCTATAATCTCCCCCTTAGCTTTAAGCCATCATCCTAAATTTGAAGCGTGATGCATAAACTGAGCTGAGCTTGTATTCACATGATTGGTTTATTTGAGAATGGTTAATTTTATGAGACCTTGGATAATACGTTCGGAAGAAAGGTATGGTAGCCAAACCATATGAACATATTCGCGTGATTCCTAAACTAAATTACTGGTCTTATGAACTAACACATACTGAAAACTTATACAAAGAGAAAGCGAATCTTGGCCTGATCTGAGCCGGACATCAGAATAGGAGATCGCTACATGACTGGGATTCCTTGCATTAGGAGGAAAGGCTATGAAATATCATCCAAGATAAAGGGGCTAAGACTCATACACTGCAGCTGAGACTACTGAAATGATTCACGTGGGTACTGAGCACGACTGCATAAAAATACAACTTATCTGATTAATTGAATAAATGATAACTGAATGTTGGGTATGTAAGACTGAATTGTACTTAGCCTGAATAGATAGACTGAGACCATAGAGTATTATGCATATGAGAAGGGACTAATTGAGTAACATGAGATAGATGAGCATGGATTTCATGAAAGCTATATTGTTTGAAAATGCAGGACCAAGCATATTACATGATTTGGAAACATTCCCTAGACTGAGATATTAAAATATCTATAACTGGGTAACTGATAATTCTACGCTATGGTCAAGTAAGTCAGAAATTGAACTGCGTTTGTAAGCTGAATACTGATATGAAGTTGACATTATAACTAAGACTATAAGTGGGACTAATACTAAAATTGAATACTAGTTTCTGATAATTGAATGCTGAATAATGGTTTCTAGTTTCTGAATACTGGACAAATGTTGATTACTGATACTAGAATACTGAAACTGCACTCTGGGACTGAAATTGGTTACTGAGTTATAATAGTCAAAAAATGAAGGCTGACATAAGTTAGGGATCTGAATGTACATTCACACTCTGAACTTTCCCCAACTTTTAAATACAACATTTTGCTAGATGTTTGCTTCCATACTACCGTGAAATTAAATCATATCTTTATAACTACACCCTCGTATAAAACAAGCATGCAACAACCTTCTCTTAATATGAAACATCTATTCTTTCCCATCTAAGCAAATGCTCATAACTACACTATTTTACAAGGAGAGCTTATTGAAGGGTTAAATCAGGAGGATCTGTAGCATGAATGGATTCTGGCTGAATTTGACATATAACTGAAACCTTGAGAAATAGAATATCAACAACATGGATTTACTAAAAAGGTCTGAACTGAGGATATACATGACGTGGTCTGATTTTATCTGATCTGTAGAGGCATAACATGAGTCATGAAAGCTGAGTATACTGTAAAGTATGACATATGTACATGAGTCATGAGCTGCATGACCTGAGTTTGGAGTTTCTGCATTCGTGAGACATGATTCATAACACTGAGTGAACAAGAATTGAATTCCCTATGATGGGAACCGAAAGAGAACATGATTCTATGAAATACATGTAAACATAAGTTGCATTCATGGAACTGAGATGTGAAGCATGCATAGGCATCATACTGACTGGAATACAAACATTTATGCCGAGATAAAGATGGGTCAGGAATTATCTTCCCTTACTGCTTTTCTACATATATTGGCACTACTAGTAGAATCTGAGAGCCTGACTTGGTTGCTTGGTCTATAATCTCCCCCTTAGCTTTAAGCCATCATCCTAAATTTGAAGCGTGATGCATAAACTGAGCTGAGCTTGTATTCACATGATTGGTTTATTTGAGAATGGTTAATTTTATGAGACCTTGGATAATACGTTCGGAAGAAAGGTATGGTAGCCAAACCATATGAACATATTCGCGTGATTCCTAAACTAAATTACTGGTCTTATGAACTAACACATACTGAAAACTTATACAAAGAGAAAGCGAATCTTGGCCTGATCTGAGCCGGACATCAGAATAGGATATCGCTACATGACTGGGATTCCTTGCATTAGGAGGAAAGGCTATGAAATATCATCCAAGATAAAGGGGCTAAGACTCATACACTGCAGCTGAGACTACTGAAATGATTCACGTGGGTACTGAGCACGAGTGCATAAAAATACAACTTATCTGATTAATTGAATAAATGATAACTGAATGTTGGGTATGTAAGACTGAATTGTACTTAGCCTGAATAGATAGACTGAGACCATAGAGTATTATGCATATGAGAAGGGACTAATTGAGTAACATGAGATAGATGAGCATGGATTTCATGAAAGCTATATTGTTTGAAAATGCAGGACCAAGCGTATTACATGATTTGGAAACATTCCCTAGACTGAGATATTAAAATATCTATAACTGGGTAACTGATAATTGTACGCTATGGTCAAGCAAGTCTGAAATTGAACTGCGTTTGTAAGCTGAATACTGATATGAAGCTGACACTATAACTAAGACTATAAGTGGGACTAATACTAAAATTGAATACTGGTTTCTGATAATTGAATGCTGAATAATGGTTTCTAGTTTCTGAATACTGGACAAATGTTGATTACTGATACTAGAATACTGAAACTGCACTTTGGGACTGAAATTGGTTACTGAGTTATAATAGTCAAAAAATGAAGGCTGACATAAGTTAGGGATCTGAATGTACATTCACACTCTGAACTTTCCCCAACTTTTAAATACAACATTTTGCTAGATGTTTTCTTCCATACTACCGTGAAATTAAGGCCTATCTTTATAACTACACCCTCGTATAAAACAAGCATGCAACAACCTTCTCTTAATATGAAACATCTATTCTTTCCCATCTAAGCAAATGCTCATAACTACACTATTTTACAAGGAGAGCTTATTGAAGGGTTAAATTAGGAGGATCTGTAGCATGAATGGATTCTGGCTGAATTTGACATATAACTGAAACCTTGAGAAATAGAATATCAACAACATGGATTTACTAAAAAGGTCTGAACTGAGGATATACATGACGTGGTCTGATTTTATCTGATCTGTAGAGGCATAGCATGAGTCATGAAAGCTGAGTATACTGTAAAGTATGACATATGTACATGAGTCATGAGCTGCATGACCTGATTTTGGAGTTTCTGCATTCGTGAGACATGATTCATAACACTGAGTGAACAAGAATTGAATTCCCTATGATGGGAACCGAAAGAGCACACGATTCTATAAAATACATGTAAACATAAGTTGTATTCATGGAACTGAGATGTGAAGCATGCATAGGCATCATACTGACTGGAATACAAACATTTATGCCGAGATAAAGATGGGTCAGGAATTATCTTCCCTTACTGCTTTTCTACACATATTGGCACTACTAGTAGAATCTGAGAGCCTGACTTGGTTGCTTGATCTATAATCTCCCCCTTAGCTTTAAGCCATCATCCTAAATTTGAAGCGTGATGCATAAACTGAGCTGAGCTTGTATTCACATGATTGGTTTATTTGAGAATAGTTAATTTTATGAGACCTTGGATAATACGTTCGGAAGAAAGGTATGGTAGCCAAACCATATGAACATATTCGCGTGATTCCTAAACTAAATTACTGGTCTTATGAACTAACACATACTGAAAACTTATATAAAGAGAAAGCGAATCTTGGCCTGATCTGAGCCGGACATCAGAATAGGAGATCGCTACATGACTGGATTCCTTGCATTAGGAGAAAAGGCTATGAAATATCATCCAAGATAAAGGGGCTAAGACTCATACACTGCAGCTGAGACTACTGAAATGATTCACGTGGGTACTGAGCACGAGTGCATAAAAATACAACTTATCTGATTAATTGAATAAATGATAACTGAATGTTGGGTATGTAAGACTGAATTGTACTTAGCCTGAATAGATAGACTGAGACCATAGAGTATTATACATATGAGAAGGGACTAATTGAGTAACATGAGATAGATGAGCATGGATTTCATGAAAGCTATATTGTTTGAAAATGCAGGACCAAGCGTATTACATAATTTGGAAACATTCCCTAGACTGAGATATTAAAATATCTATAACTGGGTAACTGATAATTGTACGCTATGGTCAAGCAAGTCTGAAATTGAACTGCGTTTGTAAGCTGAATACTGATATGAAGCTAACACTAAAACTAAGACCATAAGTGGGACTAATACTAAAATTGAATACTGGTTTCTGATAATTGAATGCTGAATAATGGTTTCTAGTTTTTGAATACTGGAAAAATGCTGATTACTGATACTAGAATACTGAAACTGCACTCTGGGACTGAAATTGGTTACTGAGTTATAATAGTCGAAAAATGAAGGCTGACATAAGTTAGGGATCTGAATGTACATTCACACTCTGAACTTTCCCCAACTTTTAAATACAACATTTTGCTAGATGTTTGCTTCCATACTACTGTGAAATTAAAGCCTATCTTTATAACTACACCCTCGTATAAAACAAGCATGCAACAACCTTCTCTTAACATAAAACGTCTATTCTCTCCCATCTAAGCAAATGCTCATAACTATACTATTTTACAAGGAGAGCTTATTGAAGGGTTAAATCAGGAGGATCTGTAGCATGAATAGATTTCGGCTGAATTTGACATATGACTGAAACCTTGAGGAATAGAATATCAACAGCATGGATTTACTAAAAAGGCCTGAACTGAGGATATACATGACGTGGTCTGAATTTATCTGATCTCTAGAGGCATAGCATGAGTCATGAAAGCTGAGTATACTGTAAAGTATGACATGTGTACATGAGTCATGAGCTGCATGACCTGAGTTTGGAGTTTCTGCATTCGTGAGACATGATTCATAACACTGAGTGAACAAGAATTGAATTCCCTATGATGGGAACCGAAAGAGCACACGATTCTATAAAATACATGTAAACATAAGTTGTATTCATGGAACTGAGATGTGAAGCATGTATAGGCATCATACTGACTGGAATACAAACATTTATGCCGAGATAAAGATGGGTCAGGAATTATCTTCCCTTACTGCTTTTCTACACATATTGGCACTACTAGTAGAATCTGAGAGCCTGACTTGGTTGCTTGATCTATAATCTCCCCCTTAGCTTTAAGCCATCATCCTAAATTTAAAGCGTGATGCATAAACTGAGCTGAGCTTGTATTCACATGATTGGTTTATTTGAGAATGGTTAATTTTATGAGACCTTGGATAATATGTCCGGAAGAAAGGTACGGGAGCCAAACCATATGAACATATTCGCGTGATTCCTAAACTAAATTACTGGTCTTATGAACTAACACATACTGAAAAATTATACAAAGAGAAAGCGAATCTTGGCCTGATCTGAGCCGGACATCAGAATAGGAGAACGCTACATGACTGGGATTCCTTGCATTAGAAGGCAGGCCTATGAAATATCATCCAAGATAAAGGGGCTAAGACTCATACACTGCAGCTGAGACTACTGAAATGATTCACGTGGGTACTGAGCACGAGTGCATAAAAATATAACTTATCTGATTAATTGAATAACTGATAACTTAATGTTAGGTATGTAAGACTGAATTGTACTTAGCCTGAATAGATAGACTGAGACCATAGAGTATTATGCATATGAGAAAGGACTAACTGAGTAACATGAGATAGATGAGCATGGATTTCATGAAAGCTATATTGTTTGAAAATGCAGGACCAAGCGTATTACATGATTTGGAAACATTCCATAGACTGAGATATTAAAATATCTATAACTGGGTAACTGATAATTATACGCTATGGTCAAGCAAGTCTGAAATTAAACTGCGTGTGTAAGCTGAATACTGATCTGAAGCTAACACTATAACTAAGACTATAAGTGGGACTAATACTAAAATTGAATACTGGTTTCTGATAATTGAATGATGAATAATGGTTTCTAGTTTCTGAATACTGGACAAATGTTGATTACTGATACTGGAATACTGAAACTGAACTCTGGGACTGAAATTGGTTACTGAGTTATAATAGTCGAAAAAATGAAGGCTGACATAAGTTAGGGATCTGAATGTACATTTACACTCTGAACTTTCCCCAACTTTTAAATACAACATTTTTCTAGATGTTTGCTTCCATACTACAGTGAAATTAAAGCCTATCTTTATAACTACACCCTTGTATAAAACAAGCATGCAACAACCTTCTCTTAACATGAAACATCTATTCTCTCCCATCTAAGCAAATGCTCATAACTACACTATTTTACAAATAGAGCTTATTGAAGGGTTAAATCAGGAGGATCTGTAGCATGAATGGATTCTGGCTGAATTTGACATATGACTGAAACCTTGAGGAATAGAATATCAACAACATGGATTTACTAAAAAGGTCTGAACTGAGGATATACATGACGTGGTCTGAATTTATCTGATCTGTAGAGGCATAGCATGAGTCATGAAAGCTGAGTATACTGTAAAGTATGACATGTGTACATGAGTCATGAGCTGCATGACCTGAGTTTGGAGTTTCTGCATTCGTGAGACATGATTCATAACACTGAGTGAACTAGAATTGAATTCCCTCTGATGGGAATCGAAAGAGCACACGATTCTATGAAATACATGTAAACATAAGTTGTATTCATGGAACTGAGATGTGAAGCATGCATAGGCATCATAATAACTGGAATACAAACATTTATGTCGATATAAAGATGGGTCAGGAATTATCTTCCCTTACTGCTTTTCTACACATATTGGCACTACTAGTAGAATTTTTGAGAGCCTGACTTGGTTGCTTGATCTATAATCTCCCCCTTAGCTTTAAGCCATCATCCTAAATCTGTGAGCACTTACTAATCTCTGAACTGAACTACAATCTTAATCACATGCTTACACTCTGTCAAACACATTCTTGCCTTACTAAGCCCATTAACTGCTTCTACTACTTCATATACTACTAATATAACATCCACACCTTCATACTTAATTCAAATCAATAAACTTAAATTCTAGCTTACATTGTTCAAGTCTACTGATTTACTATCGTACAACTATCCCCATGAATACATAATCTGATCAAATTGGATAATACTATCCCAACTCTACCACTGTTAACTCCTGAGTTCATGCTTAAAAATTCTAGGTCTATACTGTCATATGATTCTGAGAAGAGATCTGATGGCATATCTAAAATTGGGTTTGTGAACGAGTTCTCATGGCCCTGAATGAAATCTGTACGACTTGGAACATAACAGGATTGATTGGGGCAACCCCATAACTGTATGCTGGGACTGGTTGAGAAAACTCTATCTCTAAAAATTTGAGCTTCATTGTTTCTATTACCTTGAAAGTAAGGTGGAGTTAACATGCGTATAGTATGATGAGAATCTACATGAATTTTCTTAGAAAACTTTTCTATAGCATGATCTGAGACATGAAAGAAGGGTTGAACTTGAACACTTAGCAAAAATTTTATAAGTATTGGAATCTCTCATGGAGCTTTACGAGCTGAATTTGACATGCGATTTTTACGGGTTCTTACAGGTAAGGGTAGGTTGTTAGGATGAGGTGTAAAGAGGGTTAGGATAAGATTAAAACAAGATAAAATTTGTTAGGGATTTTATTAAGGGTTGTTATTTTTGTATTTTTGTGGGATATAATTACATGGTTGAGGGTACGTGGTGAGGTGAGCTAAAACTGGATAAAATCAAACTTTAAGGGGGATAAAATTAGGTGTCTACAACTAATTCAGAGGTTAGAGATATTTTACATTGAATATTTTTTAACAATATAGAAAAATAATAAGCATATTGTGAATGAAGTTCAAAAATACCATCCCGACAAGTACTTCTAGGAATACCATTAAACATAGGATAGTAAATTGCTTGAATATAATGAATAAAAGCATCCGAAGAAGGAAAAATGAAAGGCAAACAACCCACAACTACCATTTTTGCTATCTCTTCCCGGTCCCTCAATTTATTATAATTCTTAATTACTTGAGCAGTTGTTGGGCTCATTCTAGTTTGTGTAGGCCCACCAACAACGTCACCTCCTCGTGCAATTAATAACTCTCTAGCGTGATTATCACTTATATGTCTCATCAACGAACCCGTACCCCATTGATTGCCTCCTCTTCTATGCGTATATACTTGTTGACAAATATTTCATTGCACTTTATCATCTCCCTTTATAGGATCAAAAAATTCTCATGCAATTCTAGTTTTTCTATGAGTTTTTGGGACAACGGGAGGACGGGGAGGAAGATTAATCGATTCGGATATAACATTAGTATTTCCTACTGCGGGTGTCTCACCAATTTTTTCATCATCTTCATCTATACTAACCGCATCTACTTCATTTTCTTCATCTATACCATAATTTTTTCGAACCTTTGCATAATCTATATCGTAAGCACCTACGCCTACTTCTTTCTCAAAAGGTTGACTAAATGGTACCTGAGGCACACGGGTATATCTATTACTTGAACTACCTCTACCAGAACCCCCAACAACTCATTTTTTACTGCCACTATTATTTTCGGGACAAAATTTTTGACACTTTTGCCGATGTTTCTTAATTTATTAATAGTATAAATCAAATTAAAAAATACTCAAAATACACAAAATTAATAAAAATAAATATTCAACAATTAATCACTAATTACAAATTAAAAGTAAGAGATGGAACGACAATATTAAATTTTGGAAGTATCCGAAAGTTGCAACTTTAGAAAACTTCCACTCGTATTTGTAATTGCAAACTTAAAAAGTAAAATTGAGCACTTTGAGATATATATAGAATATTTGAGAATTGAGAGAGAATGAGATTTGAGAGAACGAGAATTGTATGAAAAATGATTTGAAAGTATAGGGTATTTATAGAATTTTTTTTTGGATTTTAAAAAATATATATATTTTTTTTTAAATGGACCGTATGGCCGTTGGAGGCTCCAGACGACTATATAGTTGTTTGGCCCAATGGTCCATTGGCCCAAACGGCTAATTTTCAAATCAAATAAAAAAATATGTTAGGGGCCGAGCCGGGCAACCGGTGGGCTTGGTCTGAGTTGACTCCGAACCGGGTCAATTGGGCCCAAAAATAGCCCAGCCCAAGATCGCCAGCCCGTGGCCTCACAGGGCCGGGTCAAACCGAGTTGGGCTAGCTAAATGGGCCGAACGGATCAACCCGACCCACTTGACAGGTTTAGCTAGCAATTGGGTTGGATAACCACGCTTTCAAATTGGAGAAATATAACATAAAAAAAAAATACAAAAAGTACAACCTTACTTTCTTTTATTACACAATATTCCAAATTTTCAAACTAATTAGAAATATCTCATATTTACAATTTTTGTTCCTATAATTTATATACATAACTTCACCTTTCCCTTTTCATGCTTTAATTTCTTTAGAAGGTGCCTACAATCAAGGAACCCCAATTTTTCAAATTTTAAATTTACTGTCTTCTCAAATTCCTAATTCTAATTCATAAAAAATCCTTAAAAAAAAAATCTAAAATTACCCCCCCCCCCCTCCACTCGGCTCCCTCCTAATTAACCGCCAAGACTGGGAATACACTTGTACATCCCATAATCAGTTTATTCGATACTTCAGGCTGGTAGTAGTACAGTCGACCAATGAGTAAGTGAATAATTAGAAAAAAAATATTATACCTACGAATAACATTAGTGAAAAGTTAAGAGCGTCATAAATATCATCTCTGATTGATATAAAAACAACTACTTTCGTTATCATTCTTCAAAAATTGCAATGTTGTGGCTCAAAGAATGCCCCCACCGCCCAAATCAAATTCTTAACTAGTATATTCCTTGAAAATGAAAGCTTTTCTGCAAGTCCTGTGTTTTTCAACCAACAAGTTAAATAAAGAGCAAGAAAACAATATGTATATTTATGAAATTTGATATTTTTGAGAATTTTTATGTTACACTATATATATGTATGAAATTTATTGTTACTTCATCATATATATATATATATATATATATATATATATATATATATATATATATATATATATATATTAAATTGGTAATGTATATGTAGTAAAACAAACACTGATGGACTGTTTATTTTAGAATATATACATTACAGAGTTATGCATGTGCATTAACAGTGTTATACGTAGCATAATTATGTATATCAATCTATTTACATAATTCTGTTATGTATATGTTTTGAAACAAATACTTTTGGACTGTTGTATTTTCAGAACATTTACATTTGCATATATGTTGTGCATTAACAGTGTTATATGTGACACAATTATGTATAATGACTCAGTTAGACAAGCTGAGATGTGTTTATTTCAGCCTACATACATAGCATTGTTATGTATATGAAAGAATATTAGGCATGAATATCAAGCATTGTTTTATTTTTTCAAATTATGAAAATTTTTGTTTAAGTTTTGTTGCATATTAAACTAATATTGATTTGGAATGTATATTATTACAGGGGATGCAATTACCAAAATTAATCCAAAAATTTCTCAATCTCTAATTCTGATCGTTGAAATTGATTTGGCGTTTCAAAATTTTGAAACTAAAAAGTTGTTACTAAATTTAAGGGATTCATTAATCACAAGCCTATAATATAGAGTTATTTGTGTTATGTATTTAACACAGATATTTTATTTCCTTAATTATAGTTAAATTAGTTAGTTCAAACTTCAAATACATAAGTAGTAATGTATATGGATGGCAACTTATATATAGGAATTGGGAGAGAGATATTTTAATTGAGAAAGGAGGAGAGAAAGTAATTATGTTTTAAAATGGTGAGATTTATGTTATTTATACTAATTTTTTTAGTACAAATAACATAAATCACATACTTTAGCTAGTTAATTACTCTCTCTCCCGGATTTGTTACTTAGTTTTTCCCTCTTTTGAATTTGCCTTATTCTTATACATTGCTCGACGTTAATATACATTACAACTTATATATATGGTTTAACTATTTAAATGATAATTCAGAAAAATAAATCACCCGCCTTTAATTACAACAGCAATTAACGTTATCATATTGAAATTGTGAGTAATTAACCCTTAAATTCAGTAACAACATTTGAAAAAAAAAGTTAGATGTTTTATGGATTTGCAGATACACATTCCAGACAATACATATACATAACAGTGTTATGTATAATCCACCCATGTACATAATTTAGTATAGGTCAGGCACACCAAAGCATAACATACATCACTCAATGTGATAATAAAGCGAAACTTCAAAATGAGGTCTTAATTATTTTTATTTGAAATCTATTTCTATAGCTATTTGAGATGCAAAGATACATGAATAAAATTATTTTGTAATGGACTTCTTCCAATAATTTCTTACCAATTGATAATATACCTAATTCCTTCAATTCCTCTTGAGACTTTATTGATTGTAAGATTTTATAAATATTAGTTTTAGATTTTTTCGGCTAAGGCATTTTTAATGGAAACTCTATAAGCACTATATTCATTTGAAGAATAATATTGAAATCCTTGTATCTACTTGAAATATTGCTTATATTTCTACTTCTTCTATCTCACTTTAACTGTTATTTTAATTTATTTATATTCATTACGCAAAATAATAAATACAAGGTATAGTACTATAGTTTACTAAGTTATTCCTTTTTATTTTATTTTTTAATAATTGAGCATTGTTAAGAAGAATATTTTTAAATTTTAAAGATAAAATTGAAAATAATATTCAATTTTACTCCTGAATTTATAATTAAAGTGATAGTTTTTCTGAGCTAAAATGACATTTTAATAAAATATTTTAAAAGTACTCAATATATTCTAATAAAAAAAAAATGAAATTATAAACCTATAATTTTAAAAAATAAGGCCTCCAAAAATTGGGGCCTAAAGTGTTCGCTTCGGTGGCTTCATGCTGAAGCTGCCTCTGCACATAACTAAGTCTGATGTGCTATTCATTTCCTGTCTGATCCTCTGCAAGAATTGTACTGCTAACCGGCTGACTCATTGCCTGATTAAGAGGTACATTCTCTTTCGTTGTTGTCTGATCCTCAGCTTGGTACTCAACAGAGGCGTCTCAATAAAATTAATGACCTAAAGCTAAATTTTAATCGAAGGTCTTACATATATAAACATACATAAAAAATACTAGTATATTTAGAAGACACTTAACACTTAACTTCACATATTAATATGATTATTAATAAAAATGAGGATTAGTTTTTGTTAATAAGATGTTAGCCATTTGTTTGCAATGCATTAACTCGGATGTTGTTGTTAATACTTCATTTATCAATATAAAGTTTGAGTTGTTTAGTTCAAAGTTCTAAAATATTTTTTGTCAAAATTAGATAACTTTTCTCTTTATTATTATTATTATTATTATTATTGTTATTATTATTATTATTTAGATATTTTTTTAAAATATATTTTATAACCTTCATTATTATTTCAAGTGAAGTTGAAATTATAGAGTTTACTATTAAAAATTTAGAGGTGTCTAAATTTTGGGTGCCTAAAGCCATGGTACTCAGATTCCGAAATGACATATTGCAATCTAAGTTTCAATATCTTCTCTTGTCCCTCCCAAACATTATTTGATTTTTCGTTCCTCGTGTTCTATCTTTTGCTTATACACCTACAACTAGTAAGACAGAGGTTTGGCATAAGCGATTAGGACATCCGAATTTTGTTGTGTTGTCTCATTTATCAAATTCTGGTCTATTAGGAAATAAAAATCAATTTTCAGTTGCTTCCTTTGATTGTTGTACTTGTAAATTAGGCAAAAGTAAAACTCTTCCTTTTCCTAATTTTGATAGTCGTGCTACAAAGTGTTTTGATGTAATTCATAGTGATGTTTGGGGCATTTCACCAATTGTTTCACTTGCTCATTTCTAGTACATTGTGACATTCATAGATGATTATAGTCGGTTTACATGGTTGTATTTTCTTCGATCCAAAACTGAAGTGTTTTCCATGTTCAAGAATTTTTTGTCTTACATTGAGAATCAGTTTTCCACATGTATCAAAGTATTAAGATCTGATTCTGGTGGAGAATATATGTCTCATGAATTCAATAATTTATTAATTGAGAAAGAGATCATCTCACAACGCTCTGACCCATATACACCACAACAAAACGGGGTTGCTGAACATAAAAATCGTCATCTTTTAGATGTTACCCATAGATCATGGAATCATGTACATTATAGGCTTTGATTGTTACATTTTTTCTCTATTTAAGCACAACTTCAGTTTAATGAAAAATATATCTTTCAAGCGGCAAATATTCTTCTCTCTTTCTTGCCTTTGTTATGTTTCTGAGAGTTGAAGTTAACTTAAAATCTTAACATCTTGTAAAAGACTTGGTCAAAGTTAGTTGCTTAGTGTTCTGAATTAATGTCCCTTTATAGGTGTTAGTGGCGCATTTTCTGATTCAGTTTTTCTATCCACTTTGTAAGTGACTGGTAGATAGGAAGTAGTTATCTTTTCCTCGTATAAATTCAGATGTTCTTCTTACTAATGATGAGCTGGAATTTTCATAAGTTCATTCTGCTTATATTCGTCAATTCAGTCCTAGGAGAGTTCATGTTTTAGCACTGTCAATGTTTCTTGTATCTTCTTTTTGGGGGTGGTCATATGTGTTGGAAAATTGGCGGCGGAGTACTCTCTATATGTCATTTTCTATTGAAGACAGGTGGGGGAAATCATTTTTCTTTACTTCCCTCTAACTTGCTTACATAAAATGGCTATATTACCTAGGTATTTATAGAACTTTTCTAGCATGTACCTAGACTAGTACATGCACCTTAATTTAATTCTAATTTTTTCTTTTCTTCCGGTACAGAACAGTACGTAATTCATGAACTAAGATAATTATGTATCACAAAAATCTAAGAAAATATTTTCTTTTCCAACCCAAGGTTCAATTTTCAATAGTATGCTGGAGGACAAGGCTGTGCAGACCACTTTTTCATATGGGAGCTTTGGATTTCAATATATTCCTCTAAAATTAGTGATAAAACAAGATGTTCTGTTATCAGATCTCCAAACTAATTTGGCCTAGTCATATGAAGTGCAGTCTCTCCAACATGGTTTTTATTGAAATGTAGGTTTTCATGTCCTCATAAATGTTGTCTATAGCTAGCTTACCTTGTGCACTTTCCTCATTGAGCTTTTAATTCTCTTAGTTTTACAAGGAGTGCCTTCTATTCTGTTTAATCATTGCGAGTGCATCACTGGATGCTTGTTCTCCTGATGGAAGACGCCTAAGATTTTTTCCTTTTTATTGTCTAGAGTGGGAGAAGACACTACAATATGTTGGAGTTTTCGGCCTATGTCAGGTAATTCGAGAATTTCCTATGTCCGAACGCTAACAACTAACTGAAACGAGTGAACAAACTTTTCTGTTGTTGGAAAGCCAAAACCAAGATTTCATGATTATTTTTCAAAATTTCGTTGGTAAAAGCTTGTTATTTGTTAGATGTTAAGCCGATACTTGAATTCCTAAATTCTGGATTTATTTTTGTTTTTAGACTTTATACCGTCGAAGTTTGTACATGCTTGTGATACGAGATATTTACTATATATAGTTGTAACTGCAAATTGTTAGCTGTGATGGTGTATTATTAAACGGATGCTTACGGTGTTTATTTAAGTTTTCCAGGCAAGTTGGAGACAAACCGTAATCGCAATGGACGACTACCAACTTCACCTTCTTCTGCTAAGCATCAATCACAACCAGATAGCGAAGACATTCAAGATCCGTCCCCTGAAACTGTGCGAGTTTTCCCACGACCGTAAACGTAGCTCCGCCTCTGAAATATCAACAACATACATACCACCATAAAATTTGTATAGTCTTTTTTTTTTGTAATGAATAAGTAAGATTGCATGTATACAACAGAATCGACATTATACAAATTTCCACGAGGAAGGATTCTACCACCACGTATGTATGCCGTTTAGAGAAACCCATCAGAAAATTTAAAAAAAATTGGTTAATTGGTATCATTCTATGGTTCCTCAACCAAAACGTCACGCGGAGTGGAGTGGAGTGGAGTGCTCACTCTTTCATCTGACAAAACATCTGACAGCATCTTGCATTATCAGTGATGCACAAGAAATTCAGCTTGGCTGGAAGGATTTTGCCATCGTCATTATATTTCATTCCTTGTCAGCTATTACAACAAAAACGTCCTTAACTGACCATTTTCTTCTCTCTGTTTTTGCCGGCGGATTGATGACCGCTTTTTCGGTATTAGCCAGACGGTAACCAATCACAATCTCTCTCCTTTGTCGTGCACGCAGGAGCACTTCATAAAAACTCAACTCCTCACCCTCACAAAGGTATAGATTTGCTCCTCTTATTTGCATCTCATTTCCCTGCAATGTCAGAAGGTTTAATTAGTCGTAAACAATCACAATAATAACTACCGTTGCAGGATGCTACCAAGATACGCAAGGATTCTTAGCTTCAGCATTCAATACTGACAAATTATAAAATTAAGAAGCAAGCGAAACAACTTCACCTCAAAGTTACAAAAACGAGGAATGAGTCCTCACTGACCTTGACTGATTAAAAGTTCGATAACATGAGAGTCAATGTAGTGAAAGTTTCACATGGTACTTCATACATTTCGTGTTTGCTTCAACTTGGATTCAGATCCTTCTCCATTTCTTTTCATTTAGGTATAAACTCTACAAGCGTTGCCCTGTTTTCAATCAGCGCACTATAAAAGGATCCCGACCAATAGCCTAAAATAAGTCTGAAAGCCTTGGGACCCAAACCAAAGGTCCCCCTAGCCTAAAGTCGACGTTCCGGTGCTGATGGAACTGCCTCAATCCTCCTAATTCGATGGCTAATACAGTTTGTGGGTTAGCTAGTTCTGTTTTTGTCATGAAAAGAGAAAATGGCTCTCGAATATAGTCATTACTCCTTTTTTTATTGTTCAGTCTCGTATTATGTTTTTTTTTTCTTTCTATTTTATATATTTCACGTTGCTTCAGTTGTTAGCTTTCCCTAATAAATGGAGTGTTTGATCACCTACAATACGCTGATATATGCATAAATCCCTAAAAGCTCCTATAATACTAGATGTGTACTTGAGCAATGTGTGGCTCCTCTATACTAGAGACAAAATCAGGCAACCCAGTAGCCAGTAGGCATGACCCATGCCCGTTGCCTCACCTCTTCAGCAAACAACTCTTCCAATACATCATTTATTTGACGGTCCTCTGCCACCATGGCCAATGCCATGCTAATAAGCTCATTTGACAAAACAGTCACTTATCCTTGACATAGACAAGAGGTTTTTAGTCCTTGGGTCCAAAATTTCACTGATTATAACCGACTTATCTGAAGCCTGCTGCATCTCCTCTCTCCAGAAGCCTTGGGAGGAGCTACCCCCGTGAATTTTGGAAACCATAGATTCTCTGTATGGAAGGCGTTTGGCCTGCAAAACAAGAAACAGATTTCTGAGTGCATCATCTGATGTCACGGCCTAAAGATCAAATTTAAATAGTATTAAATCAGCTCAATAGAGTTAAGTTAGAGTGCATCCGAAGATAAAGAAACAGAACATCTAAAAGTAGTAAGATTTAGCAAGATAATACAAGAATATTGCTACTTTCTGAAATAAAAATCACGTATCTAACTTAAGCTCAAAGTGAATGAAACAACCAAAGAAGACGATTATTTTCAAGCCGGAAGCTTTCATCAAGTCGATAACATTTGTGAAGACAGCAATTCACGTTTCAGCTATCCCGCTGGGCTACATATTACAAATGAGTCTATCAAGATTCATGAAGAGCTGACCTTTCCTCAGTTCTTGCTCGTTTTGACGGACACGAGTCTCCACCATCTGTGTCGCGATCTTCACGAGCTTTCTTGTCCGGTGATTGAACGATCGTTCAAACTGACAGGATCTTTCTCGAGTGCTTCTGATTTGTCGTTGGGAGGCAAATGCTTTGGCTCGGTTGATGGTGAAGGATGTTCATCTGTTATTGATGATGATACCTTGAAATCTTTCCCAATGTCCTTCGTCCTCTCAAACATCATTTCGAGGTATTTACCTTGTTCTTCAATCCGCAACTGCAACTTTCTTTGGATCTGCGGAAAGGGATACGTTAAAATTATGACTCTAGATAGAATTTCTTTAGATAATAACCATAAAATGTCTGTCCGGTGCACTAAGCTCTCACTATGCACAGGGTCCGGGGACCGGACCACAAGATTCTATGGTCCGGCCCTTCCTCGGACTCTCCAAAAATGTTGCCTCACCCCTGTCGGATCCTCTAAAAACGTACAACTTTTGAAAGATCCGACATGCACCCAAAGACATTTTTGACGAGTCCGAGCAACACAGGCTCCTAGTTGAGAGAAGCAATTCTTTTCCAAGTAGTTTCACCCAGAAAATCTTCTAACTACCCGCCGCATAAGCAATATGGATATCTCGTCAGGTACTTATACCATGGACGGTGATCAGCTTAAAGGAAAAAAGGTACGGAATGGAGTTGCGAGTTGTTTAATGTGGTGTGCTCTCCCTCATCCCCGCATGGATTCAAACTAGAACAATATCATAATGTCACATTCGAATACATCGAGCTGTTGCTAAAATGATAAACTTGGATGTGAGTCTACACAGACGCACAATGTACAAGATTTGACAACGAAAACAGGTGCAAGAAAGGGTACATGAGTACTAATGTTGGAGACTTTGATCGTCTACGCACCTCAAGTTGTTCATGAAGCTGCTTTTGTACTTCCATCTGCAGTCTTAGTGCTTCTGTTATTCCCATAGTCCTATTACCAAAAATCCCGATATAGTTTTAAGAATCAGTCACGAAAGGAAAAAAGTCTTCAACTTCTTTGTCTGAGAAACGGGAATCAGAAGAAGAAACTTTGTATATAAATGTCAAGTTTGTCGAAGATGATCTTCATTTGTACTTTCGGACTGAAAGTTGGGCGGTGGGGGTGGGGATGGGGGTGAGATATCTGCGGTTGTAAAATAAAACACTGTATTTGAAGTAAAAATTGACAATCGGATAAACTTTTGCGCATATAACATCATGTTAAACATTATGCCCCATAATGAACAGACATACAAGATGTGTGATCGTTGCATAATCTATCGATATGCATAGTGTGGCAGCAAAGACTTACGTTTTCAGGTCCAACGATGGCATCTCTATCACACTGGTGGACTTCTTTTCCGATGTTCCTGCAATGAGAAGATTACAATCTCCGTGAATTTCAAAGTCGGGCATTGATATGACACATGCAGAAGAAACTAGAGAGGCAGGAAACGCAAGCATAGATATAATTAAAGAGATGTATCTTACAGAACGTTACGTGTATGTTTCATGATACAATTAGCAAGATTTACACGGAGTTCCTTGACGGATGCAAAAGTTTATCAACTAATCAGAGAGGAAATTTCAACCTTCCGAGGGTTCTGGTTTATATCTGGCAGTTCTATATTTCTGAAATTCAAAATAAAATGTATAAGGTAAATAAATTGTTACCGCGGAAAATGTTAACGAGGATGATTTATTATACCTGCAAGTGGCTTTTGACGTGATAGATGGTTAGGCCTTCGACGTTCATGATCTTCAAGACTCCCTTTGGCGTAGCTTCTGTAAAGTTAAATTCATGAATTAGATATAATAATGTTAACGACTTAACGTTAACTCTTACTCATCCTAGACGCTAGAAAGAGAAACAAAGAGGTTACGTACTTTCGCTACCGCCAAGCTTACTGACGGCTTCTACAAAGACTTCGTGTAGCTCAGGTGTCCAACGCATGCGAGGCTTTGTCAGTGCTGTGGTAGGCGATGGGCTACCAACTGGGTAACTTTGCCCAGACGATGCAGCAGCAACAACCGCAGCAGGAGAAAGAAGAATATGAGACTCGCAAGCGAGGACTTCAGACGTTTCCAGAAACTGATTTGAAAAATGAGAAATCAATGTGAAATAAAGCAGAAAGAAATACAAGGCTCATATCATACATTCAGTATGGAACAAACCTTAATTTCTGGAGGACTGATATCAACAAGAATATCGTTCCAACTCGAACCCAAACCACCATCATCATCGTCATTAATTAGCTGATCAGCCCATTCTTGCCAATCAGATCTCTTAGCCTGATTGTCAGATGGCATGACAACTGCAAGGCTTTCGACTTGGCCATTCTGAACAGGATCGTTCGTAGGAAAATTGATTAAGTCATGATATGCATCTTTGCTCGAGGAATTACTGTCGTTCCCTATGGGGCAATTATCAAATGATGTCGAATGTATACTTGAGAGTGAAGATCGGCAGGTTGCCGCAGAAGCTTCACTTGAAATAAATGGATAGTTATGTTGCCTACTTTCTTGAGAGGAGGTAGAACAAAAGTTAAAATCTTTATGGGGTCCAGAAGTCAAAGATAATAGATGCCCTACTGTTCGACTCTTAGATGCTGACGGGATTGCCTGTGAGGGAATGAGGTTTGAAGATGTCGACGTAGCTCCAGAAACACCCATGTTACTGTGTTGAGCTTCACTAGATCGTTGAATACATAATGCACGGCGCATGTTCATTTTTTCCCATAAGTTGAACTAATAAAGACTTTTAAGGTTAACACAACAGTTCCAACACGCTCCGCTGTGCCACTCACTCAAAAGACGAAGTTTACAATGACGATTCTCCACCTTGTACACCGTGTATCTGTAGCCAAAAAAGACAAAGCTTACATCAATGATAGCCGATAGCTGGTCATCAAGAAATGAGATGCATTCTCTCTAAAGATATCATATCCACATCGGTAAAAAGACAGACTTAGAGCAATTCCGAGTATCTGAGCTTTTATTCATTTGCACATTAAACAAGCAAAATTGAGCACTCACTTATTGTTGCCCACAGAAGAAAGGCAACTTTACGTCCCTTCTTCACCAATTGATTAAATCGCTAAAACCTCCTCCTTCGCCTACGCTTTCAGTCCTAATTCAGCTATCCTATGAGCCTTATTTTGGTGCAATATTGCATATTATTCAATTGCGCGTACTGGAACTCACACACGTCCAGCATCAATCACCTTTAAGCTACGTTTTTAATCACAGAACGATATCATAAAGAAAACTTATCTTCTTGAAGCTGCCAAACTTATATCGTAAATGATGCCAAAGATAAGCCAAATGAATTGAACATCTATAGCCTCAAGATCCCAACTTGGATATCGATCTCTTTTTGATAAGTAATGATATTTTATAAATGATATGACATCACTATACAGTTACAGTGTGTGCAACGTCCCTGTAGTATCTTACATGAAAATCGGCATCATTTACAAACGCCACATTTGCACCAAAGAGCTACCAAAGTAATACATTTGTGTTACGGCTATGTATGCTGTTTTGTTTTTTCGCTCAAAAAATTATGTTGCTTCTTTGATGAACGTTTATGTGTATGCCGCACTACTGTAAGCTAACCTATTACGTTCAGCAGCTATATTAATAAGACGGGCTATATAGGAGAAAGATATCTAGACACGTATAAGGAAGTCCCGCTAAGGTGAGTAGTGCAACAACAAGAACTACTACGCTCGACTTCAATGTAGTTAGCATCAGTTACATGAACTCTCGATATCCATTCCACTCTATTTGGACCCTTTGTCGTTCGTTACTTCTCCACATTTTCTACCGACACACAAATCCTAAGCAAGCAAGGTAGCTAATAACGTAGCCCCAAAATGACACTAAACCAACGCTAATGCTACCTTCCTTTCAATCGATTCATAGCACCAACCTCCATGAACACGGCGTTGCAGTTCAAATGAAGTTGGCCGAAGTTACTATTCATCATTACGAAGCAAACACGCTTCATACTTTCAAGCTAAGTTGCTCGGACTCTCCAAAAATGTTGCCGCACCCGTGTCGGGTCCTCCGAAAATGTAATACTTTTGAAGGATCCGACCCGCACCCATGACATTTTTGAAGAGTCCGAGCAACTTAGCTTTCAAGAGCCTACAACAAAAAGTTGCTACCTTTTCTGAAAACTATCAACAACCCGATCCAAATATAGCAAATTAAAATTATACAAGCACAATAGAAACGGGGAAAACAGAGAAATAACAATGATTCCATAAGCAAATAACACCATTTATACAAGATTGCTCAACGCTCATACGCATACATACATAGAAAGGGAATCAGAACTCAAGACCGCCAGACCGCTGGGGCCATTTTGGTGGTCAAACGGGCGAAGCAGCGAGAACGGCTCGTGAGGATTGCCATAACTTTATGAAGTTGACATCTAAGGTGTTTGAGAGAGAAATTGTAGTAAGAGATAGGACTAGATTTCACCATTACAGAGATGGCTCGTGTTCTTGTAAAGACTACTGGTGACAACAATTTGTGAAATAGAATTAGTTGTATACTACACATTGTATTATACTGTCCTCATATCTCTTTATATATCATTCAACTTCATCAAACAAGCACAGGCAGAGAACATTTTTGGCTACAGGGGATATAGCATTTACAGTTGAAATGTACCAAGACAATGCAGTACCAAAAAATGCTGAAATTGAATCCTCAAGGTTCAGAAGAACAAACATATAGCGCTAAAACCGGAAGCTCTCACGAGTGATGAGAATGCTTTCTCATAAGAACATCAAAAACCCCTTGTTCAGAAGAGCCCCATGCTTTCTCAGGTTGGAATCTGGAGCCTCTCTCCTGTGAAATCACTGTACTGGCTCGTGAAAGAAGACGACAGCCAGAACTCTTGTTTCAAGTTTTGAACTACTCTTCTCAGCCCGAATTTCAGAAACTCCAACACAACTGAAACCAATTTCCCATTTTCAGTTAAAGGACTTCGACTGTACTCTAAAATCCATGTATTCGGGTCTAACTGCACAGGAGAAGCACTCCACTTCTGTTGGGTCCATGAACTATTAGCCTTTCTAATTGAGTAACCAATCCCCCCATTGGACCACTGTTCAAAATGAAGAGGAAAAGAGCAACAAAACCTTAATTTAACTAAGTAAACTTAAAAGAAGAGAGGATAGAAACATAGAACAGAATCGAAATTCTGTTACCTCAGTGAGTCTTCCTGATAATATGGTATACGTACGCGCAGAAAATCCTGCTGTGAGCAAACCTGCTGTTTGTAAAGGCCATCCCCATATGCTCAACTCTTCTGAATTGGACTTGTACAATGTACATCGCGAATTCAAAAGCAAACCATCCTATAATTTAGTCGAAAAATCATACTTTGTTTTGGTATCCTTTGACAATTGACATGTAGCAAGAATATACACAGAACCAACAACAACACAGTATGCACAAACCTTACCCCTACCTCGTTAGGTAGAGAGGCCGTTTACAAAGAGAATCACACTCAACAGTTCTGATTTCCATTTTCCAACTCTCATCTTTTTAACTGACTTAACCACAATACAACAGATTCCGCAGCTGCCACCGTTGGAACCAATGAAGCAAATGATTGATCCATTATATCATCCGAAGACACAGAAAAATACCAAAAAGTTGGAATTTACAGCTAATAACATTTATCCAACACAACATTTATAACTAAACTAATAATCCAGCATTTACCTGGTTGATTTTCCAAGTAGAATGAAGAGGGCTACAACTTGCTATTTCTCCGTCGTTGATTACACCATCAAGCTCCATTTTCAAGAAAATCAATCTTTCTTCAAGATCCTTTAAACCCCATGTTTTTTCACTCAAATTCTTAACCATTTCCATCGAAAATCGATGCTTCAAGAACCCCGAAACCATCCAAGAAAACCCGAACTCCAACCCGAAAACAACCGCCAATCCAAAAATCATCCTCATCAGCAAAACCCCAAACCCGAATCCACTCTTCCTCCGCTTCACCTTCGCGTGAAAACTCACCCTCGCTGTAGAATTCAGCGGAGGGGACATAGACGAAGAAGCAGACCTGTTGCTACTCGATTTGGGGGTCGAAAGAGTAGTTGATGGGCTGTGAAAAAACGGGATTTTCGAAAAATGAAGCTTTCGAGCCACGGGGAGTTTTTTTATGGATTTCTTGTGCATCAGATCGAGGGCGGCATTGAAACTTGCCATGCAAATTTCGCAATTGGTATCTTTTCGAAATTCCGGGAAGTAGTAGCTCTTTTTATCACCTGATTCACTGACAACAAACGACGACACGGAGGAATTTGAAGTTGAAATTTGTGGTGATTTCATGACGTTTTGAAGTTTTGAAATACACACAAAATATGCTGTTTGGTTTTTTTCTCTTTTGTTTTAGTGGGAAATGATACGTACAGTGTTTGAATAACAATATATTTGGGTGCAGTGTAATAACATATTTATCCATCATGTCATTAATTTTGTTCCTTTCTCAAAGATTACATTTTCGTTTTTGGGGAGGGAATATTACATTTTCTTTTCTTTTTTTTTGGGAAAATATTACATTTCCTTTTTTGGGGAGGGAATATTACATTTCCTTTTTTTTTTTTGAAAAAATATTACATTTCCTTTTTTGGGGGATATAGTCCAACTCATCATTATTTTGATCCTTAAATCATGGATTAATTGATAAAATTAAGTGTTGGGGTCCATTATTTCATTTGAATAAGTGAATTAAAGACGGATTTCGCACGAGTTCTATAAATTCAAAATGCAAACTTAAAATTTGTGATACGAATTAAATTATACTTTTTATAATATAAATTGTGCGTTCTAAACTTGAATTTTTTCCTTACCACGATATATATATACGTTCTGTAGGAAGTACGTACTTATAGATTATGAACTGAACTTTTACTTCGATCGACATTATTTATACAGGAATTAAGTGGCATAACTTGTTATTTCCTTGTAGGCATAACTTGTGATAAATTATGATACGAAATATGAACTTATGTGAAGCGTTTTTTTGTTTTTGTTTTCTCGATGTTAGAGATATTTTCAATCACCTTTTTACTACTTAAAATAATAAAGGATAAAATTAAATATCTTAAATTTAAGGAGCAAAAATATAAATCATGTGAATGACCTAAGATTAACAATATATCAAACATTCCACTTATGAGATAACTTATAAGCCAATTAAACTTTGATCAAACCTAACAAAGAACTTTAATTATTAATTATGCTTATCCCAAAAAGGTTGCTCTCTTATTGATGTATTTTCAAATATTTAGTGGATAATATTTTTTCTACCTAAAGCCTTAATATTTATTCATATATTACATACTTAGAGCTTTATTTCTTTGTTACTATTAACTTTTAACATCAAATTTATTCTCCCAAATGGGATATTTTTTACAATCAAATCTTTTAATTTTTCTTAATTATCAATTCCTCCTCAAATTTTTCCTTCTTAATTTTATGTTACAATTTTCTAACACCCATAACATAGACTTAAATCAATTCGTTTTTAAAACATGTACACAAAATCAAACATTCCAAAATTATTATTTTTCAAAATTATCAATTGTTTCATCATTATTTCAAGAATTTCTTAATAAATCTTTAGAATCAAAATTCTTTGAGACATATGTAGGTGATGAGAAAATAGCAATTTTGGGATTATTTCAATGTAGAAATGACCTTAGTTATAATGAATGTCATATTTGCACAAATAGCCTAATTGACATTTATAGTCACTTTTGTGGAGGAAGAATTCCATCTAGAGTTCAACTTTACGGTTGCTATTTGGATTACAAATTAGAGGAAGAACAAGAGATTTTCAAACTTCAAATGCTTCAAAAGGTTAGTATATATTATAGAGGTGGAAAATCGACGTGTCGGGTCAAATTTGGATAGGTCAGAGTTGATAAACGTGTATGATGACGTGACCTGTCTAAAGTGTATTTGGGCTGAAATGGGTCGGATTTGAATTGTATAACTTGAGTTGTTCAACGTGACCTGACCTTTCGTCTTTTTTATTTAAACAATGTGAAAGATAAAAAAATTTTAATCTTGAATTGTTAATTTATAGTTGTTCAAAATTTACATAATTCTTAGGTGGAATTTGTTTTAAAAATGATGAAATAAAAAAATTCCAGTCTTTGGAGAAATTGTTTTAATTTTTGGAATAAAAAGTGAGGTTTTTTTTATTTTTCTGTATATTTGATTTAATTTTTTTTTTCTTTTTTATTTCTCAATCATTGGGTTTTTCACCATCTTCAAATTAATTTAGTATGTTTGTTACACTATTTTGACTTAGGACAAAATTCACAAATAGCCACTTTTCAGCAATTGTAATAGAATACAATTTCATTCATGGAATTTGAACCTCTATGATAGTGGCTATTTTTCAAAGATGGGGTCGAAAAGTGGCTAGTGAGCGCAATTTCTACTTTTAACTCATTTGTCCTAATAGCTTGATAGGTTATTTCTAGTTCAATTCTGTGTATCCTAACATGTTTATTTTTTGGATATCGAATGAGTTGTATATCTAAAAATGAGTCGATTTTGTCATCTCCAGGTCTGTAGTAAAAAAAAAGCGAAATCGCGTAGATTTTCGGAGGAGATGAGCTATGCATTTGCTCAAATTGAGAGTTGTGGAATGAATAATGAAAATGGATTTTGTGATTTGAATTATGGAAAATTTCATGTTATAACACAATGTGTTGGGAATTTAGGTGTTTGTGATTGTGGTGAATGTTTGAACAAAGCAATACAAATTGTTCAAGATGAATATGGATATTCTTTAAGTGGAGAAATTTATTTGGATGGATGTTATTTGAGTTATAATTATGGTAAAAATAAAATTTCTAATGATATAAATGAAGGTAAGTTATCTATACTCAAATTGTTTTTGTATGGGTTTACAATGTTGAGATAAACATTCAGTAATCACTCGAATTGTGATCAAAGTTGCAACGACATGGGAGTCGTATTTTCCTCCTTAAACTCAATTTTAGTGTATTTTTATCACCCTTTTATGCTGACGTGACATCTTTGTTACATAAAATGGGACCCGCATCAAAGGTGTCATTTCAGCTAAAGAGGTTGACGAAAGGTGCCACGTCAGCTAAAAATGATGATAAAATTATTCTAAGATTTAGTTAAAGGGGGTAATAGGACCCCCGTGAATTTGGTCATAGTTCAGAGGATACTAGATGCTTTACTCAACAACATTTCATGCTACTTTATTCACCATCTAAAATAGGGACGAAGCCAGAAATTCTAACAAGAAAAGGCCAAAAATAATTCAATCTCGTTATATTTTATTTTATTTTTTGCATGAAGTATATGTGAAGGAAATTTAATAATATATATTTTATTTTATTTTTGACAGGCAAAGGATCTGAAAATGGTACCCATAAATTAATAGCAATTGTAGCTGGAGGAATAGTGGCTACCATTTTATTAGGTGTAGTTTATTATTTCTTCAAGTCTTGTGGCAAGAAGGATGATGGTAAGATATACAGATCGTCAGTATAAAAAAATATTTACATTATAAAAATAACATTAATATGATATAGCATGTGGCAACAATTCGTTGTCAGACACAATGAATCGTAGTAAAGACTTATTGTCACGGCAGTGAGGGATCAAAGACTTCAGTCCAGTGATGACAAGTCCAACATATGACTCGTTATCAGTTCAAACGAGTCGTTAGATGGACTAGTCATCACAACAGAAAGAAATCAAAAAATCAAGTCCCTGACAATGATCCCTCCTAACGACTCGTGATCAGACCCAACGAGTCATCTGGAGAGAAGTCATTGTGACAACGTGTTGTTTGAATTTTTTGACTACATTTTAGGGTATCATGTCAATTTTTTTTTTTTAAAAAGTGCAGTATTTTTGAAGGATCTGACGCTCATTCGTCACCATTTCTAAAAAGTCAAAGAGCAATAAAACGGTATTACGTCGATAGCTTGTTTTAATGATTTTCAAGATTACAACTCCCACATTTTTTCCGCATTGCGTCCGTCTATGTTGTTCGGATTCTTCAAAAACATCATCGAGTGCGTGTCAGATCCTTCAAAAGTAGTGTATTTTTGACGAATCCTATACGAGTGCGATAATATTTTTAGAGAATCTAAGCAACTTAGGTGTTCGATATCTACCTTGATTCTCAACTTTAATACTTGACGAGAATTTGAATGAATCAGATTCTAATGCTGATATCGAACTACTATACTATATTGTATTGCTTACCTAACGTGACTATCTTGATGTACTCATATTTACAAATTAATTTATCTTCACTCAAATAATTAAATATATATTGATTATTTTATTTGGTGCAGATTATTGGTGAACCAAGATGGAGATTAGGTTTGAATTTAATTACTCGGTAGAGAAATTCAATATTCTGCCTCATTAATTCCCTTATTATATATTTACTTGTATAAATTCTTTATTCAATTTGTTGTTCATTTTTTTTTTCTTCAGATGTGTAATGTACTTGACTAATTTCATGTAAAAAATGGATATACTGCATTTTTTTAGTTTTTAGTTTTGCTTTTGTTCTCTTTAATTAATTTCTTCTCTCTCTATATATAATTTAAATTCATTAGTTTGATATGGAAGGATGTGAAATATTAATAAATATATATATATACACACACCATCCTTCCATCATTAATATGAGGTCTTGAGTCGAGCTTTGAGAATGAAAAAAGTTTTGACGTAGAACGATTTATTTTTAAATGAGTCTTATACAACGTGAATTTGAATTAGTCAAGCTAAAGCTCCAAAAGAGTACTAGTTAAGGATCTGGGGCTCGAGCGGAGTCGACAATGAATAAAATTTATTTTGATCGATGTGGATTTGAATTAGACTGATTGGAGCCCCAAAATGGGTGTCGGACATTAGATGGGATCAAAATAACTAGACGATCTCAGGTTCAAGCCCATAAAGTAAATAAGAAATTATTCTTAAGTTGCATGAATCTGAATTATTGAGCTAGGTTGAAACCTTAAAATAGGTACCGAACACTGAACGAAACAAACAAACAAAAAAAAGATATATGGCCACGATATATTTTCTTTTCATATTTAATAGAGAAAATGCACTGTTTCCATCCTGAACTATAAACGAAAGTGTTGAGACACACTCTAACTTAAAGGGGGTCCTATTACCACCCTTAAATTAATTAAAATCATATTTTTGAAAACCTTAGTGCCTACGTAGCACACTGCGTGAATCAGCACACTGAAGGTCCACGTAGGCAGGCACTAAGGTTGCCAAAAATATGGTTTTAATTAGTCCAGAGGTAATATATAGGACCCCTTTAAGTTCGGGTGTGTCTCAACAATTTCATTTGTAGTTCAGGATGAAAACAGTGCATTTACTTTATTTAATATTAATTAGCTCACCAATCAATACGTAATGGAACTCTTTATTCTCGAACCTCTCTATTATTCGCTACATTTAAATTTGTCTAAAGTTGAATAATCTAGAAGGATTCAAAACACACAAAATAACCCTAAATAATAGCCATAAAATTAGCATTCATGCATGCATGCAAAAAAACTCAAAACAAAACTAAAACACACACACATATTATATCTTCCTCGATCTTTCTCTCTTGATGCCATTTCCAATCTCCACCATCACCATCTCCTCCTCGTCGCCGCCGCCACAGACGGCGACAATAACACAACAAAGATGGACCCCACCACCACCAATGACAACGACGACAACAACAACAACAACAACAACAATGTCAATATCCCTAATAATAACATCAATAATTTCCCCCTATCAATAATTTTCTTGAAATTAGTCTAATTTCTGCCCAAGATTTAGCTCCTATTTCGAAATCTCTACGTACTTATGCTGTTACTTGGATAAATCCTAATAAAAAGAAAACTACAAGAATTGATAATGAAGATCACAACAACCCAACGTGGAATGACAAGTTCTCCTTCAAGGTTTTTCACGTTATATATATTTATATCTATACATATATATTTTCTTAAAATTCAATTTATCTGAGTCAGAAATTCAAACGAGAGGATTCAATAACATGCATTTGATAATTTTCTCTAACTTTTTTTTTTTTTTTACAGGTCGATGATGAGTTTCTATATTCAGAAAATTCTACAATACATGTTGAAATTTACAGTGTTTCTTCGTTTAGAGATGTTTTAGTAGGTACAATTAATGTTCAATTAAACAATTTAATTAATCCATTTGTTAAATTCCAAAAATCATTAAATGGAAAAAGATTTGTTCCATTACAAATTAGAAGGCCATCTGGAAATCCACAAGGAATATTAAACATGGGAGTGGCCATTACTTTTTAATAATGAAATTATTAATCCTAATTCGTTGGATTATAGAGATATTTTGGACAAGAAAATGAGTGAAAATTATTGTGAAATTAATAATGAGAAAAAAAGGGAAATAGATGAAAAAATAGAATTATGGAGGTCTTTTAGGTTACTCTGAGGTTAGTAATAATGACTTTCCTAACAAAGTTGGCTCCATTTGTAACGGTTCGATGGCGAATCGATCTATGGTAAATGGTTTGGAGCTGAGTTCAGATGTTGGTCCCTCGGCTTTGATTGTAGCAGCTGAGATAGCCGCCAAAAGGTACTGTTATTAACTTGTACGAGCATTTCATTTGAAAGTTCTTAAACTGTCATATTGAGTATATTTTTAGTTATTTTATTATGTTATCGACCTTTGTTCGGCCAACCATAGGGTAAAATTCAAAAGATAACCACTTTTGAGCCATAGCCACAAATTTCATAGGTAACACTTCAACACATTGTTAAGAAGAGTTCGAGGAATTTGAAACTTCATGTCAATGGCTATTTTTTAAAGAGATTCGAATGGCAATGTCTATGCAATCATGTGTGAGGTTGATAATTGGTGGCCATGTGGAGCTAGTATTTGCACAAATTGCCTTTTCAGAGGCTACTATTTAAATTATGTCTCATATTAGCCGCCAAATGGTACTGTTATTAACGTGTACGATCACTTCATCTAAAAGTTCTTAAACTGTCATATAGAATATATTTTTAATTACTTTATTATGTTATCGATCTTTATTCGGTCAATCATGGGGTAATATTTAAAAGATAACCACTTTTGAGCCATATAGTTGAAAGATAGCCACCAATTTCATAGGTAGCGCACTTCAAGACATTGTAAAGAAGAGTTTGAGGAATTTAAAACTTCATGACAGTGGTTGTTTTTTAAAGACAAGTCGAAAATGGCTATTTCTATGCAAACATGTGTGAGGTTCATAATTGGTGGCCATATGGAGCTAGCATTTGCACAAATAGCCTTATAGAGGCTACTATTTAGATAGTGTCTCATATTAGCCAATGAATTATTTTTGTCCACAAAATGCAACAAAAATATCATTCAACTACTCATAAAGGCGAAATTTATCCCTCGTTGGTCTAACGAGGGACAAACTCGAAATAGTGGCACAAGAAAAGGTCATACAATGCAAATAATTTATATTTAGGATTTATGTCTGCTCATATAACATGTTGAATTATATACTGATCTTTTTGTCTACAAATTCAAATAGTTAAAAAATACGTTAGTAATTTTTTTTAATTATATCTTTAATTACAGGTACCAACAACCACCACCTTTAACACAGCCAACTGAGTCACCACATGACGTACATACCAAACAATTAAAAGAAATTAAAGATGGAGCAAGCTCGCTAATATTAGAGAATTTAACAGCAGAGGAAGCATATGCAAAAGGGTTAACATCATCAAGTAGGGAGAAATGGAGGAAAGAGACGGCGGCGACGCGGCGGCAGGCGGTGAACGGAGGACATTCACGACGAAATTCCGATGGCGGAGGGTTATTTTCTTGCTTCGGAAATGCATACGGTGTCGAGTTCAGAATTGTATGCGAAGCGAACAACAACAACAACAACAACAACAACAACAACAAATATAATGGAAAGTATAGTAGAATACCTAATTCTAGTAGAAAAAACATTGCACACTTCAAGTGCTGTGACTGTTAGGATCACAATATGAGTAGGAGCAAATTGAGAGTGGAGGAAGTGTTAGCTTTTATGGCAGTTTATGAGCTACAAGATCAGACTTCTTTTCCAATTTTGTGACCATTTGATGGCAGTGAAACAGTTCAAATAGTCTTTTTTAACCAACCTGTTAGAGGAAAACTTGATTTAATGATTGTTGTGCCCAAAGAAAAAGGTACTTATTATGCTAACATCATGCTATAGTCAGATTTACTACATCAGGTAATTTACAAAATTTTAGCTTCCTTAGGGGCCAGAACTTAAATATTGTTATGAAATAGAAATTTAAAGTTTGACTTAGGTTTACATCAGGTGATTAAAACCTTTACTCCTAATCATTTATAAAGACATACCTCATCTTTATGCATTAAGGTAAAGCAACATCCACTTAGTCCCGCTCTTGCAGTTCGACCTGCCCGATGAATATATGTTTTTATATATGCAGGCATATCATAGTTTATGACATTTCTCACTCCTTCAACATCCATTCCACGAGTCATAGCATCAGAGGAAATAAGCACTTGCACTTGCCCTGACCGGAAAGCCCTCAACGTCTTGCTGCAGGACAAACGTTTGGGCTATTAAATTGCAAGACAGCAGACTTAACTATGCAAGCAATCACACGCACAGGTGTTTCCGCACCACCAAATGTTTCCCAAATAAACGTAACATCACCTTTCAACAACAACAATTATAAGTATGACGACCAATTATTTTCATTATTCTGTGCTTCGTTTTCTTTTTTTAACTTTTCCACTTAATCCAATTTGCAAGTTCAAAACTCTAGTAAATTAACTAAGATGGCAATCAAGACCGAACAATACCAAACATGTCCTTTCTTTTCCAGAAAAATATAAAGTTTTTCCCGATAAAGCCAAAAAGCTGTAAACGTTAATAGCCCTAAGTGGTCATTAAATTAGGGTAGATAGATTTCAGTGAGAAGCAGATATTCCATATGGACAGAAAAGATTCTCCGATGCATTTTTCTGATACATAATTTTGGAACCCCTAAAACTATCCTTTTTGTCGAAACCCCAGATATTTGTGTACTTCTAATATAGTACTTTGGAAACCAACAAAGAACCCCGAAAACTATCCTTTTTGTCGAAACCCCAGATATTTGTGTACTTCTAATATAGTACTTCGGAAATCAACAAAACAAAATAGAGTTTATAACAGTACAATAGTACATTACAGTTTTTCAGCAAACATAAATTGCTACACGCGTGACTACATTCAGTTAGCTTCAGTAAAGTGTGTGCTCATGCAAAGCATCTTTGGTACAGTTGACTGCAAACTTCTCTATCAAGTTACATAAGGTAAAAGCTCAAAGCTAAATTGAAGTTGCTAAGTGAATGGAAGTACCTTCTTACAGATTGACGTTGAAGACGAGAATACTCCTTGAACTCAATTTGCAAATTGTCGAAAAACTTTAGCAAGGTGCATAGTCTATGGTGGACTCTACAGATGATGTGAAAAAAATGATTTCTCCCCTTGCAGATTTTGAAGAAGGGAAACAAGATAAATTGGCTTAAGCTTCAATTGACATAGCTACACCTAGGAAGAAAATCACTGAGATCAATCATCATGCTGCGGGGAATAGAGTGGCACAAAATAGCAGCAAAGGAAAAGTGAGAAGGTGCAAAATTTTCAAATTGAAGCAAAAAATTTATTGAAAACACAAAGACTACCCAGTATACATGAATTTAGTACTTAACACTGAATTGCAATTGAAATTGCAAACTTTAGCATCCAGTATCTGAGAATGACATTATTATTCAACAGCTCAAAGAAACATGAGTGTCTCAAGACAATCCGCAAGGTCAATACACTAGACAGTTTTAAGCCAATACTTTTAGATGCAATAAGGTGTTTCAAACAGGCATTTAGATCATGCTGAAGTAGTAACTTCTGCTATGTGAGCATATCTTCAGAAAACAAAACATAGTTCCTTGCTAAACAACATTAAGATAAATTAGTAAATTCCTAATGACTTAGGAGACAACAAACTGATTCTTTTTCCCTTCTTTTGACAGGTTGGAATAAGAATACTACTCATCAAGATAAATGATATGCACTAAATACATTTGCAGGCACATCAGGAAAGAGAAGATAATGTATAATAGAACGTATTTTATTTACGTAGCATAGACCCACCACTTTAAATGATTTGAGTTCTTCAGGAAGCCTGTAACGTCTTTCTCCAGTCGTTAGAAGAAGAGGATGATGCAAATCAAGTTGAGCAAGTTTACTTGGGTCTTGTGTTAGTGTGGCTGATAAAACCATCTTTGCAAGCCTTGGATAGGCTTTTCCTTTGAACCCTCTTTCTGTGCCCCTGCATTAGTTTTAAAGCAATGCTTAAGAAAATCTGACATGTGAAATGGACAAAAGGAAAACAAGACAGCGAAATGCCTATGTTCACTTAAACCTTGCGAAGAAGTTGGATCCACTTATAAAAATATTAAGTTATGCAATTCTTTTTGGGTGATGGTGGTGTCCATTCCAGCTTGCTACCGGGTAATTCTGCCCGCCAGTAAGCGAGAAAAATCACCTAGTTTTTTCTATAGCTCTGCTGGAATTTGAACTCGAGACCTCATGGTTCTCCACCCACTTCATTAACTACTAGGTCACACAGTTAGGTGCAAGGGTAGATACATTTGCATGATCAAAAGAGCAACCCACTCAACAGTGAACCATTTGACAGTCAAAGATATGGTGTCCTTGTCGTAAAGGATCAAACAAGAATTGAATAATCAGACAATTACTTCTTGATTAGAAAAATGTCATATCCCAACTGAGAGAAAGATGTGCATCTAAAGAGGATTTGTTTTTTGAAGCTGGTAACATTAAGATGTGCATCTAAAGAGGATTCCACATATAAGAAATTCATAAGGGGGAGGATAGGCATAACATACACTCTTCTGATTGTCTTCAATGAACCATAAGTGAAAGGAAGAAGATCATCAGCAGAAGGGAAGTTCCCGTCAACAGAAGAGCTAGTCAACTGAATGACGGTAGGAAGCCAAGACTGATAAGCTTCCCTTAATAACCTATCTGTTTCGTCGACAACCTACATGATACCATGTAAGTTAACCATTAGGATCTTGTCCTTGTTTGTCCTTCAGCTTTTTTTCAAGAAAATGTAATTCAAATGGTTTCAACAGAGCATAAAGAAGAAAAACATGAGCAATATAAAAATATGTGCCCCACACTCACAAGACCTACTACTACCACTTCGATGTTTAATGATTAAATTGAAGTCTCAATTGACCGATTCATTAGCATAGTAGCATTCTAAGTTTTCCTTTCAAATAGGGAAGAGACATTGAAGCGAATAAAATAACAAATATATATTGATATTCTTAATCGAGTAAATATAATTTTATTGATAATGGGTAGCTCACATATACAAAAGGTATACCAAAAAATAGAGAATTTACCGAAAGATGTGATTCTCTGCAAAAGACACCCATGCTCTACGCAAATAGAAATATCCAGCTCTTTTGCTTCAAAAGAGCTCATATTTCTTTCATGTACAGTTATTAATGATCTATCAATGCATTGATAGAATTGAAGATGGTAGAAAGACATTAGAAGGTTATTAACATAAAGACAAATAGCCAGCACATTCATTGTCAAAACATGCACTACTGTAGTCCGTTTGTCTTTACCTCGGTGTCACCCTACTTCTAAGACCTAAGTTCTAACAAATTTCTTTCAAATTATCAAAAGGTACTTCCCGAGCTTTGTTTCCTAGTGACCTAATTAGACTAATGAGATACAAGACCCGAAGGAAAGGCAAAAAGTTAGCTGGATATTTAGCTTCTTAAGATGAGCAAGATATTCTCAGATAGAAATGCTTTATGCCACAATATTAATAGCAAAAAGAAGAGAAGAACAGGGGACTAGGTGTAAATATAAATACTAAGAAATTCTAAGCAACTAAATATGCAGCTTACAAGATAACATAGATGCTCAAGGGTAAAACAATCAGTGTTATTGATGTGGTCCATCAGTCTTCCAGGAGTTGCCACTAATATGTCTACTGCGCTTTGTAACTCGTATGAGAATTCTTCAGGATCATAACATATGCCGTATTCAACATTGGGTTTCTTGATGAGCTCAGAGATTTCATCCGAAATTGATGACTGACCTACTGCCAAGCCAACAGACAAACCTACTGCAGGTGCAAGAGCAGAGAAGACGTCTTTGACCTAAAAACAGAAACATAATGGTAAAAACATAATCTTCATCTGAGAAGTTAGTTATCTATCTTTGCATGTGAAAGTGCAAATATAGAGTCCTTTTTCAAAATAAAAATTGCACGTGCAAATGCAAATGTAGACATGTCGCGGGTTCAAGACTGGTGTGAAGAACCCACTAAGAAGTTGGAGGTCTTCTTAACAAAAAGTCCTCTGAGGCACTAAGACCAAATTACAGCAAATTATCGGATTGCAAGCAAAAGGACTCTCAGCCAAAGTGTGAACTTATAGTTTTCTTCTTCTTCTTCTTCTTCTTCCCCCCTTTTTTGGTAAGAGGCAGCAGAAGTCATAGTTTTATGATTATGAAAACCTAGGATGACCATTGACTCACCTATCAAAAAAGAAAATCCAAGGAAGGAGGAAAAGTTGGAAAGATAGTTGGCCCAAGATTTACAGGTAATTGAGAATTCGTGTAATTATGCACTGCACATTTTCCAAACTAAAGCCAAACAATCAAGGTAAATAACCTGCAAAGCCAGGTCTCTAGTAGGCAAGACCACTAGTGCGCGAAGACATTTTACAGCACGTGTAGACAGCATCTGAACAATTGGTAATGCATAAGCAAGAGTTTTCCCGCTCCCTGTAGGTGAATTTATGCAAAGGTCTCGTTCAAAAGAACCAGGTCCAATTGTCTCTTGCCAGACAGCAAGTTGCACGGGAAAGAGTGAAGTGATGCTCATATTCTTCAAAGCCACCACTAACCTAGCAAAGATACATGTATGGGTAAGAATAAGTTGGAGTGGAAGTGCAAAAAATCCAATATTGAGTGTCAAGAAAGAAAAAGGTACAAGAAAAATCCGGCATTCAGTGTCAAGAAAGCAAACGGTACTAGTGTAACTATGTTTCAACGGCAACCATGGGAATTTTATAAACAATAAAGCAAAGTAATAAACTGATGATACTTTGGATAAGAAATGAAATATTAACTGTAAAAACTGAGAGATGATGGTTAACAACATCTATGGTCTCTGTCTTTGCAAATATAATAACAAGAGAGAAACAAGACTTCTAGAAAATTTGTCCCACTAGGCCATGTAGTTCCTCAGACGTAAGATAGTATTACACCCTGTTTATCCTGATCTAAATGAGGCCATTAACAAGAACATTGTTAACACAATTTTCTCAACCATTTGTATATCATCCTTCCCATATTATGTGCACTATTTTGGCGCATGGAGTTTAACTTGTTATTAATTTAAGTTCTATAGGATCCATAAGTAGTTACTATAAGTTGAAAGTTTGATAAATAAAACATATATCATCAGAATTTAATATTTGTTCAGTTAAACAATTCAAATAATTGAACCTAGTAAAAACTATGTAAACTAACATTACTAATAAAATGGAACCAAAAGATTTTGTAACATCCAAAAATAAATAGAATGACTGTACAGATTTGTAAGACAGAAGGATGATTACTGAGAAATCATGAGGGCCAGTAGCACATGGTCCAAAAACCAGTCCACATTGCCCCACCCTTATCCTTCTCTATTTAAATACCAGGCTTCTAATGCAGTGTTCGAAACCATGGAGAGAACAGGCAACCCGGTGCACTGAAGCTCCTGCTATGTACAGGACCCGAGAAGAGACGAACAACAAGGGTTTATTGTACGTACTCTTACCCTGCATTTCAGCAGGAGGCTATTTCAACGATTTTTGAACCCATGACCTGCGGGTCACGTGACAACAACTTTATTAGTTACTCCAAAGCTCCCCTTCAAAAACCATGGAGAGACAAAGGGCATCCCAGTGTACTAAAGCTCCTGCTATGCGTGGGTCCCGGGGAAGGGCCAAACCACAAGGGTTTATTATACCAGTCATACCTTGCATTTTTGCAAGAGGCTGTTTCAACAACAACTTTACTCGTTACTCCAAGACTCCTTTCGAAACCAACAACAACATACCCAGTGTACTCTCACCTAGTGAGGTCTGGGGAGGGTAAAGTGTATGCAGACCATACCACTAACCCAGGTGGAGTTGAGAGGCTATTTTTGATAGACCCCCGGCCCAGGACAGATAACAATATAACAAACACAAAATATAAAAACATACAAACTAATACTGTATGCAAAATAAACTAACACTGCTAGTTAATACAGAAAACAATACAACCACAAGAAAAATACTATAAACTATCTATTCGAAATCATAGACATCACTCAAACAAAAGTACAATAAAATGCATCTCTGTAGACACATAGATTCGAAACCATGGAGCTAAAATTTCTAAATTATAAATTTCTAAAAGGTAGAAACCTTTATGCAGGGAGTAATGTTGAAAGAGTACCTGGGTCAATAAAAGGCAAGAGATCAAGAGAGCATTGATCAAAAGTAGTAATATCAACTGGATTTCTCATCCATGGCAATGCAGGTATATTTTTCTTCTCTTTCTTCAACTCCTTTTCTTCCTCCATTGTCAAGCTCACTTTTTTCAGCTGAAAACTTGAGTAAAACCCAAAAAAGAAAACACTCTAATTAAAATTTAACTTCTTTATGCAAATAGAATCTACAAAATCCGATAAAAACATCAAGAAAACAAAAGGGCAGACGGGTGCACCAAACCACCCGCTATGCACTAGGTCAGCGGAAGGGCCGAAGCACAAGGGTCATTTTTGTTACATAGGAAAGGAAAAATTTAGGAGAAATACATCATAAATTCATTGTCAAGCTCCAATTTTTCAGCTGAAAACTTTATGAAACCCCAAAAAAGAAAACACCCCAAATTAAAATTTAACTTCTTTTTGCAATATATTATACAAAATCCCATAAAAACATCAAGAAAAAATTATGGCAGATTATATCGATTTTGCTACATAAGAACAATTATAGGAGAAACACATCAGAAATCCACTGTCAAGCTCCATTTTTTCAGATGAAAACTTAAGGAAAACCCAACAAAGAGAACACCCAAATTAAGAATTTAACTTCTTTATGCAAAATATATATTACAAAATCCCATAAAAACATTAAAAAAAAAAACATCAAGAAACAGAAAAAAAGCTATGACAGTGTATGTCACTTTTGGTACATAAGAAAACCATAGTCAAGTTCCCCTTTTTTCAGCTGAAAACTTGAAGAAACCCCCCAAAAAAGACGACGACGACGACAACAACAACATACGAGAGAAATCCAAGTGAGGTCTGAGGAAGGTAGAATATATGCAAAGCTTACCACCACCTCGTGGAGTCAAAGTGGTGCAGCAAATCCAGGTACAACGAAAAAGGAAATAGTGAACAACTTCAAGCAACTAATAAGGAAACAATGTAAAGAGAAACAAGAATAACAATATAACAGTGCGATAATCAAAACACAATAAATACAAATTAAGCTTTAAATTTATTTATCTTTTGCAAATATATTGTACAAAATACCAATTAAAACATTTATTTATTTTTAAAAAATTCATGATAGTTAGTCGCTTTGTTACATAAGAAATTTTTAGGTTTTTCCGGTGGGAAATTGAGAGCTGATGGGCCGATTTGGGTCAAATGGGTTAAAAGTAGAAAAATTACAGGACTAACATCCTTAAGATTATAATTACAATAAATAGCAATATTTTTTTAAAATTATAATTTATAACAAAAATAACAATATTTTACCTATTTCATAATAATAGAAAAATATATATTTTCTAGTTGTGTATTTATATTTATGAGTAATATATATATATTTGTATATGTATTTATATAGCAATATTTTACTTAAATACAAATACAATTTATTATTTTTTGTAATTATAAAATTGTTGGTATAAAAGTTATAATTAAGATTACAGAATTGTTATTTCTAAAATTTTCCCTTAAAAGTAAGGGTTTGGGCCTGTCCCACCTCCCACATCTAAAATGGGCCTTAAATGTTTTCATAAAGGGAAATTAACTATATAAGCAAATCTTTTAAGTTTTCAAGTTATAGCAACTTTTATTTTAAAAAAATATATTTTTTTATTTTGTTGAAACTACAAAAAAGTAATTAATGAAAAAGAAAAAATAAGATTTAATACAATTAATATACAATTTATCTTCCTTAAATATAGTTAATCTTAATTACTGATCTTTATCCACCCCCAAATCTCTTTAACCGTTGTTTTTTCTCCTATTTTAATGCTTGCATTAAGAGTTTCCATCTTCATACGCTACCTTCCTCTTTGTACATGATTAATTTCTATCAGTAAACAAAAAGATCGTAATTTCGACGTCAACAAATTGCTAAGGATTATACTTTGAAAGAAAAGCAAAAATAAGTATTTCTTTTGATAACAAATATGAACTTTGTTAATTTGCATTCAATCATGATACGTCATGGAGGGAGATGGAATCCGTCAAGTTTGTAATTTTTTTTTTATGAAAATAGATATTTTTCATTCAAAACGAATTTAAACATTCATTTTTTTTATGTTTCTTCAATTCTCTATTTTTTTGTGTTTCTTCAATTCTCTATTGTTACATTCTCGAACTAAAAGGTCAAGCGCAAACAGGTAAAAACGATTGTGTATTTTTGGTGTATTTAATTGGATATTGTATTGGGATAATACCCACGAAAATACTTGACGTTTAATCAAATTTTCAGTAGATTATATTGAACTTTGCGGGGGTCCTATTACCCCCCTATACTTTTTTAATTGGAATTTATTCCCCCGGACTTTTTTAAAGTGGAATTAATTGTCTCCCGCAAAGTTATACCCAGTTTTTTACGTCAGAAGTGTAGTACACACGCTTTGTCTTCTCCGTTTTATCACTTTTCAATAATTTTTACCATTATAACTATATTAAAGATTCCACAACGCAAATTCCTCCTACAAAATCAAATTCCAAATGATTCCACTGACTTTTCATCATTTTTTCACCACTTTTAAGAAAAAATTTCCCCAAATTTCAAATTTAAATTGAAAACTTTGTTCAATAATTTTATTCAAATCGAACTAAATAAATAAAATTTGAAGAAATGGAGTCTTCAATAACTTCAAAAATGGAAATACGTTATAGACTTCCGGAAGACATTGAACAATTGAAGACTTTCGGAAGAAATTTTATTGAAGTCACTTCCGGAATAAAGTTGAAATTGAAGTGTAATACATTGAACGCAATGAAACTGAAAATTGGAAACTGGAAATTGAATTTGAATTTGAAATTATTCAAAGTTTCAAATTGAAAACTTTATTCAAGAATTATTCAAATTTGTTTCTAGTTTCGACGAACAATTTTTTCCCTCTCTTGGTGATTTTTTTTTTTTGATGAAATTGCTCCATTGTTAAATTTTAATTCAACAATGGAGCAACCATTGTTGAAGAAAGAAAGAAGAAACAACAATGAATATATATATATAAAAAAAAAAACTTTAAATAATTATAAAATTAGGGGGTTGTTTGGCAAAAAAAAAGAATTTTTAATGTTTTTAAACAGTTTCACGCGCTCAATGCGCGTGAATCACACGCAGTGTGCCAAGTAGTAGATATATGTCATTAAAGTATGAAAAAAAAAAGTTTGGGGGGGGGGGGTTAATAGGACCCCCACAAAGTTCAGTATGCTTAACTGATAATCCAGTCAAACTTCAGGTATTTTCGTGGATATTATCCCTATTATATTTGTATGTAAATTGGGTATTTATTTTTTGAGTATAAATTTTATTTTATTTTTTCAATTTAATAGTTACTATTTGATTTGTGTGGTGGAGAACTATGCTTTGTTTCTTCGTTCTTCAAGAACTAACAAACCAAAGATTTTTAAGATAAGAAAGTATTGTGACATTCATGCACGCTCAATAAAAAAAATTCAAGTCTTTTTGATGAAAAGAAATGGGGTATTTTACACGGATACGTTGTCTTCCCTGTGTATTTTACATAGATGCGTTGTCTTCCCTGTGATGCTCAAAATTTTCACAAGGAGATAATATTATTTAGCAACTTAGAATGCCCTTAGTGAAAAATATATAAAACATTAAAAGGAGAAATTTTGGATAGACCTTTTATTTAGAGAGAAAAAGGTTCAAGTTTCTTAGCATGATCTTTGAATTGTTTGTTTCATATCTTAATGCTTTTGTTATTCAACTCCAGGTATTATGTAAAGATGATACTGAAACTTTAGATTTGTGTAAGAATATGATGAAACAAGGTGAATGGCCATAACTTATGGTTGTTTTTTATCCTAAAGAGGGGTATGTACTTGAACAAACGTTGAATTTTTACTGTGTATGATCAATATGAGATGCGTCATTTATCTATTTGTTTTTCATTTTTCAGATTTACTGTTGAAGTAGATGTGTTCATAAGAGACTGGACAATAATTACAGAGTATGTTAGAGATGTTGATTACTTGAATAACCGTGAAGCTGATGATGGAGATAGCACGATGACTCTTTTAAATACTAATAATACATCAAAGGATCTCGTCATTTGTTCTGATAAGCGTAGTAATATTGCTCGTTTCATCAATAACAAGCATTTGAAATCGGGCAATACACAGTATTTGCACAAATACCAATAACATAATATCAATAACAAATGATACTCAATGAATAAAAATAATAAAACGAGGTCTTGAAAGATTAATCGGACTATTTTGTTGTATAATTTTAGGGCTTTTCCTACTAGGGGTATAACCAAACTTGATTTTTTCAGACATTGTCTCAAGAAAACAAAAAACAAAATTTAAGATATTAAACCAACCTCAAGGGGGAATGAATGTTGGAAACCAATAGTCATGCTCAAAAGAAGGAAAAATAAGTTGAAAAGAGTGAATAATAATGAGATAAAGACCTTTATTGATATTTGGTAAAAATTTAAAGAACTTGCATGTGTTTTGAATATACAACTACCGTAAAATGTGATGCTCTGTAGAAAAGGATAAAAAAAAAAGGAAAAAGAAGTTAAAAAAGATAAAGAGATAAGACTTCTATTGGTAATTAAAGACAATAAAATATGAAAAAGTGTATAATCAAGTTAATTATTCAATTTAATAAAAAGTATGAAATCAATTCTTTAACTTTACAAAATATATATTTACCATATATAACTCCTTAAATTGTGAACAAACTTTGATATTTAATTATTAAAAAAAAATATCGATACCTTAACTTACTATAATTATCCAAGATCTTTAATTAAGAGTTATAAATGTTAAATGCTAAATCTAAGGAAATAATACAAATAATAAATATTCAAAAAATAATTTTTGAAAATTTAACTAAAATATGTTTTTCTCAAAAGTTGCTATAGCTTGTAATTATTTTTTAAGTCTAGTAATTAATGAAAAGTTATGCTATAACTTGTAATTAACAATCTAAAAAATATATTTGAGATAATTTTCACTTTCATAAAAATTAGTATTTCCATTTTTAATGTATATTTTTCGTTATATTTCTCCAATTTCAAAGGATAGTTATACAGCCCAAGTTTCACTATTGCAAACCAAATGAACAACCCAAATCCAGATCCATTACTCCTTCTCGGCCCAAAACCTCAGCCCACCATTCTTCTCCTTTGACTGTCTTCACGATTGTTTGGTTCGTAGCTTAAACTATCCCAAGAATATAATAATATTTGGACTAATTTATAGCATATTAGAGTTGATATAAAATAATCTCACATTGAATTGGATAAGATGTGATATTCCAAGACTAAATTTGATATTAGAATTATACATCAACCAAACATGCTATAAGTTTAGTACCATTATACTGCTTACCAAACACCCTCATGTGTTCTATTTATTTATTTAAAGGATTTAGGGTTTAAGTTAGTTGTCTCCTTACCCTCTATTCTACTTGTGTTCATCTCATCATCCTTAGATTTCGGTGGAGAATTGACCATTCAATCTTGTGAATTAATCAAGACCAAAATTTAATCTTAAGCATCCAATTTCTGTCAAAGTAGCAAAGAGAAAACATATACACAATGTCACTAATTGAATATAGTGGATTTTCTCAGTCAAACCAAATGGACAAGCACACATGCCCTAACATTATTCACCTTCATGAGCAAATAATTGTGGAAATCCTCAATAGGTTACCCGTGCGGTCTCTTCTTCGGTTCAAATGTATTTCAAAATATTGAGAGAGATTAATATCAAATCCTTACTTTAAGATGAAGCATCGTAGTTGTCCTCGTGAAAGGTGCGTTACACAAGGTGGTCTCTTGTTAAAGTTTAACTTCTATTCTTCAACTTTTGATGATGTACAAAAACTTGATTCCCCTTTCAATGGGTTGGTTCTTATTCTGACGACTTTTATTATGGAACCCCTCCACAAGATAGAATCCGTGCTACTTCCCTATACAGACTTTAACAACGTACTAAATTCTTCTTGTGGATTGGGCTATGACGCTACAAGTGATGGCTATAAGATCCTTAAGTTGAACATCATGATTTATCGAAAACAATCAATTGAAATTCTCACGCTAAAAAGTGGTTCTTGGAGAAGAATTAGTCATGTAAAATGGAGATTTATTATCCTTACCCAAGTAAAATTGTTCCTTATGATCGATCCTTTGGTATATGTCCATGGAGCATTTCATTGAGGTGTTTGGAGATGTACCCCTGCTGGCAGTGGCGGAGCCAACATCTTAATTGAGGGGGTTCAAAATTTAAAAATGTGAATGAAATAATTAGTCGAAGAGGGTTCAGCGCTAACTATATATACATGAAAAATATTTTTAAGCTTGTATAATAGTATAATTTTATGCCGAAGAGGGTTCGGATGAACCCCCTCACTATGAGCTGGATCCGCCACTGCTTACTGGAGGAAACTTTCGTAGGGGTTCGCGACGTGCCCGATATTGGATGGAATGATGTGTTTTCATATTACTACTAATTACAATTTGTTGGGCACATTTAAGTTATGGACGATGGAAGATTATGGCGTCAAGGAATCTTGGATCATATTGTTTACGATACAAGTCAATTGTCTTGCTATAGCCAAACCTCAATATAGGTTTCTGGATGGTGATGTGCTACTATATTCAAAGGGGGAATTATGACCTCAATGTGTAGTACCTTGGACTTTCACATTTCAGACATCCAAAGGAAAATTTGGATTTTGGCCTCGACGTGATGAGAAAGGAATCGTTTATAGAGAAAACTTGATTTCTCCAAAATTAATTATGTAATGTTTGTTTGAGTTGAGTTTCTATTAGAAACAAGCTTTCTACCTTACAAGATAAGGATAAAATTTTCGTATACATTATCCTCTCTACAAAGGCGGACCCACATTTAAGTTTGGGGGTGCATGATTTGATCATAGCAAATTTCTTTTTCCCATAAATTTCCATAAAAAATGATTTGATCCAACAAATTTTAGAGGGATATTTTTTACACAAAACATATTGGGTCATAGCAAAGTTCTTTTTCCCCCTAGTTTAGAATGAAAAGTTGAAACACTATATAACCAAAATTTTTTTTTTTTTTAAAAAATAATTTGATACACCCTTTTTTTTTTTTGAGACTTTCTAATTTTACTAGAAAAATTGATTATTGAGTTTGGTTAATAAGTTTCAAGTTTCAGAAATGATCAAAGTCAAACTATAATATAAAAAAATTATTTTTCCCCAGAATGGTAAATTCCAACTATTGTAAGTTTGGGATGGTTTTAACAGTTCACTTCTATCTAATATGATAATATTTTAACAATCTGTGTTGTCAAAGGCGCCCTTAGAGCACGCTTAAAGTCTTGAAGCTAGTCTCAAAATGTGTTGACCATATGAACATGATATATAGGAGAAATATGAGGTCCAAACTGGAAAGTGTTGCACCCCTTGAAATGAGTGCATGTACATCACACCTCCTACGGTTGTTCCCAAAGCTCCGAGTGAACCCAAAATAGGCCATGGACTTGGATCTACAATGATAAAAATTCCGGGGAGATTCAGTCATAAACCACTTTGCCTGGCAAATTCAAGTTGTACGATATTATAGGCGATTCAGCCATGGACGAGTTACTCATGTCTATGTTACATAACAAGTATCAGAGAATTGTTTGTTTATATTATCTTATGATATACTGTAAGTTTGAATTCTTTTGGTTCTCTTGTTGTAATGTCATCTCAGATGAAGTGAAGGTGTCCAGTGTCAGATTGATATTTTTATTTGAAAGTTGTGATGTGATGATGTTCACCTAAATATAGTTACTATATAAGTAACATTTTTCTTCCTGTTTCTTATGCCTTGGCTTAATGTTATCTGGTGCAATTGTGTAATCTTTGATGTATGCTAACGCTGAATACACTCAAGAGATAAAAATCCCCACTTCGCAATCAATGTGAGACAAAATTCAACGCCCTTGCTTTCCTCACGCATGGCAGGCCTCCGTGGAGTCATCGGGTAAATCCAGAACTAAGACGAGTCTAATGCTGACAGTACTATTTGTTAGGAAATATGAAGTTTTGATGATGGACATGTGAACGAAACATATTGTGCAAGTTGTTCCACACAAGTGAAGAAAGAGAAGTTACTGGTTACTGCATATTGAGGTTGATGCTAGGCTGACAAGGCGTTAAGACAAAAATGGATAAGCAAGAAAGCTCAGAATTGTTACTAATGCTTATCACATACAACAAAGAGATTGAGGAGAAGATAAGTACAACACTTAGAGTTTGAATTGATCAAGGAGTCCAGCTAGACTAAGAGATAAAGTAAAAGAGTCCTATTCAGTCAAGGAGATAGACAACAACAACAAAGAGTGAAACTACTTAGGAGTCCTATTGAAGATAGAAGAGTACATCAACTAAAGGACTCAATCAGGAGTTGGCTTAAATACAACAAACGACATTCAAGTGTTTCACTCATGCACTAACAAGATAGTTCACTGACTTGAAGAAGAACCTGGTCCTTTATTTAGCAAGTCGTAGACTTTATAATAGGTAGGTTCTTTGAGTTGTAATGAGCCATTGTTCTAGTCTCAGTGAATTATAAACTTAGTTAGGAATTGTGTCTTCAAGTTAGGGAACTCGAAGACTTGGGAACACTTATCTTGGGAAGATTCATGTTTTTGTAGGAAAAGGAGTTAGAAGGTTTAATTCCTAGTTCACAAGAAGTTTTGTAATTTTGTTGATTGTTGAGTCTCAAGAGTATTTAGTGAAGTTGGGGTTAATTTGTAGAGGTACAAGTTGTGTTTTTTTACATCTTTCTTGAGCTGGATGTTTTTCACGTAGAAGTATTGTATTCATCTTTTCCTTCTATGAACCACGTTAGCTTACTTGTCCCACAGATAAACGACTATTAGAGTAAAATATTAAAATCAGAAGGGTACGCACTCCAACAAGTGGTATCAGAGCGAGGTTGTCTAAATAAGGTTTGCACCTAAGAAAAGATCACTATGACGAATTCCGCACCTCCTACTGGTCAAAGTGAAAGTCATGTAGTCAACTACTAGACCTCCACTTTTTGATGGTTCTCACTTTATCTGGTGGAAAGACAGGATGAAAATGTTCATTCAAATGGAAGACTATGAATTATGATTTAGGATTACTGATGGTCCTACTATTTCAATGAAGATAGAAGATAGTGAACAAGTCAAGAAAGTAAGGAATGAATTTACTGTTGATGACTTAGTGACATAAAAGAAAAATGCTAAGGCTAAGAACATCTTAGTCTATGGATTAGGACCTGCTAAATACAACAGAGTGTCAACCAGCACCACTACTAAGTAAATTTGAGATGCCCAGATAAGAAAATTCAGGATTTCTCTTCTTTTTAATGAATATGAAGCATTTAAGAGAAAGGAAAATGAATCCTTTTTTGAGATTTGTGTAAATAATAAATTTCTCACAATTTTCTGAATTAACCGGTTAGACCCCTTTCTTTCTTCTCAGTTTGCCAAAAATCCTAACTGCACCGAGCGATGGTGAATGTAACTGTCCGTTACTCCCTACCGGAGACGGTATATCTCGTCGTTAGAGAAGATTCGTGTAAATTTTGTTGTCTTTTTTGTGTGAGGGCTGCACGGGCTGCGACCTACGCGTATTAACCCTCGATGAAAAGTTTGACCTAGTCATGGTTGGGTGGTACGAGAATAACTTTACTGCAGTAAAGAGTGACATTGCTGCTTTTCATGTCAAGCACAGTAAAACGTGACATTGCTGCTTTTCATGTAAAGCACAGTAAAATGTGGATTACTGCACGATACAATATTGTGAAATATTTCATGGACAACACAAAATATGGATTGCACTACAATAAGAAAAACGAGTAAATCTTTTTTCCGTTAAATCTAAATAGAATTTTTTTTGGACTATGTTGATTTATTTCTGACTTGTTTTATAATCAAATAGGTTTGTTGAGTGTGCCTCTAACGAAACTCTTGATGGTGCTGGGAAAAGCGTCCTGCATTTGCTAGTAGGATTTCTTATTCCATATTTTTTCAAAATGTGCTATGTTTGGATATGTTGAGTATTAATTGATAAATACGGTATTTACAATGCAGAAGTCAGTAAAATAAGAAATGCTGCAGACTCATACGGAGCATCAAGCAACCGCGAATGAAGTGAATGTATCTCCTAATCAGGCAACACATGAAGATGGTACCAGTCAGCCCACAATGGATCAGACAGGGACGGATGAAGCAAAAGATGTACTTACTCAGCAACGCATGAAGATGGCAACAGCCAGCCCCTGTTAGCAGTACAATGGATCAGGCAGGCAGGGGCGGATGAAGAAGAGAATTTACCTGGCAACAGTCAGCCCTTCCAGGCAGGGAATGAAGAGAACAGACAGCCGCGTCGTGCTAAATGTAGACGCGAAACGAATGAAGAAGCTTCTGTTCGTAGACGCAATAAGCATGCCAATGCCAATCAAAGACGCTCTACGCAGTCATTCTGATCGTCTACCTTTTGTTGTTGATGATCCACATCAGGGGCCCAACCGTAACCACCATGTCCGCCGTCATGCAAGGCGCTGTTGCAAAGGCTGTAAGTGCCAAGATACAAGTTGTAAGTGTTCGAAAGTCTCTCTTTCGACTACTCGAGTATGTATCTTTTCTACTTTTCTAACTGTTGATCTTTTATGCAGCAGCGATGCTAGGAGTTTATATCACACGTAATCCTGGAATTGTGAGAGAGAAAAAGAAAAACTTAAGGGTTGGCCATCTAAAGAAAATCAAAAGGATTGGCTTGCACAGAAGGAAGGAAAGATTTTCCGGTTATAGAGCGAGTAAGTAGGTGTTCTAATTTTACTAGAAAAATTGATTATTCAGTTTGTTTAATAAGTTTCAAGTTTCAGAAATGATCAAAGTCAAACTACAACATGAATGAGTGCATGTACATCACGCCTCCTACGGTTGTTGTCAAAGCTCCGAATGAACCCGAAATAGGCCATGGACTTGGATCTACCAAATGATAAGAATGCCTCTGAGATTAACTGTGAACCTCAATTAGTTTCCAACTTATTTCCTGACATAAATACAGATGCTCTACAAGCAAACAAAGAAAACCAATACGATATTATAGACAATATCAGAAGATGAAACTGCGCGATTCAACTATGGACGTGTTACTCATGTCTATGTTACATAACAAGTATCAGAGAATTGTTTGTTTATATTATCTATGATATACTGTAAGTTTGAATTCTTTTGGTTCTCTTGTTGTAATGTCATCTCAGATGAAGTGAAGGAGTCCAGTGTCAGATTGATATTTTTGTTTGAAAGTTGTGATGTGATGATGTTCACCTAAATATAGTTACTATATAAGTAACATGTTTCTTCCTGTTTCTGATGTCTTGGCTTCATGTTATCTGGTGCAATGGTGCAATCTTTGATGTATGCTAACGCTGAATACACTCAAGAGATAAAAATCCCCATTCCGCAACCAATGTGAGACAAAAATTCAACGCCCTTGCTCTCCTCACACATGGCAGGCCTCCGTAGAGTCATCAAGTAAATCCAGAACTAAGACGAGTCTAATGCTGAAACATCTACCTCTATAGTGATGCAATTAAACATGCCAAAACATCAAAATAGTACTGGAGAATACTAGAAGGATCATATAAATTCATCTTGTGATAGATAGTAAAGAGAAAATTTGAAGATTCCTAATCTTCACTCGAGATAATTGTATCATTTCTCTGTTATTTTACCATTATTAGTAATTTATTATTAATTAGTTAAAAACCGAAAAATCAAACCAAACCGACAAAAATCAAATCAACGTTTTTTTCATCAAATCTAATGTACCCAGTAAAATGATGTTTGATTAATGCGGGAAGCGCGGTCAAGTTACCTGTTAGGTTAAAAAGTGGGGATTATCAATCACCTTTAGTAAATACATTTGGAAACAAAATTTTTGCAAGCAATAGACATCTGCACAGTAAAAAGCTGCTTACATACCCAAGCAAATATAAAAAAAATTAAATATGGAGAAATCAGACTCAAAGTTTAGGCCAATCCAAATTCGCAGGCAATATATAATTAAAATTGTTCATTCATTATCTCTGCAAATAAATATTAAAACGATTTCTGTATAGATACTCAACTCCAAGCAAATATTAAATAACTAACTTTGGAGAAATCAAGCTTTCTGTATAAACGATTCCTTTCTCAATGAACTCACGTTGAGGCCAACATCCATATTTTCCTTTGAATGTCTGAAATTTGAAGCTCCAAGGGTTTAAACCTTGATGATGTAATTCCCCCGGTGCATATAGCAGCAAATCGCCATCCGGAAACCTATATCGAGGTCTTACTAGAGAAAGATCACAGACTCGTATGGTAAACAAAACTGTCCAAGATTCCTTAACACCATAGTCTTTCATCGCCCATAACTTAAAAATGTCCAACGGAACATCAGTTAGATGGAAGCACAGCATTCCATCCAATAATGAAATGCCGATATCAGATAGGCCTGGAACCCTTAAGAAGCTTTTCAGATTTTGAGTCAGGGCTCCAATGCTTCATCCTAAAGCCAGGATCTGATATTAATGCATCCCAACTTTTTGACGCACACTTGAACCGCAGAACAGACTGCGCGGGTAACCTCTTGAGGATTTCCACAATTATTTCCTCTTGAAAGTGAATTCCAGTGGCCTACATAGTACAAGGCAGGTGGTTTAGTAGTTCACAGGTTGAAGACATTATTAATCCTTCGAAAACTATCTAGACTTGTTGACCATCCCATCCCATCCCATCCTGCCACGGCGCCACCTCCGAACCCCCACGGCCCATCCCGCTTCCACAGCCGTTTTGCTAGATAACATAAAAATGCTTCTAGAACAACACTTTCTTGTCTACATACCAAACACTAGAAATAAGTAAGAAACCTAATTTTAAATTTTCTAGGAAATCATTTCGCGGACAAAACAAACTCTGCAAAGCTCAATTTCAAAGTAACAGCCAAAATCAGAACTCACCTGCTGATCAACATCTATCTGCTTCACGACTCTCTTACCTGCAATCAATTTAAAAGTTGTGGGAAATGGATGGCATCATAAGGTAGCAGCAAAATGAAATCTGTACGCTCAAATACAGCCCTCTAGTGGGTTGAAAATGTGAAGTATCAAGTTCAAATCCCAGCAGATACCAAATAACTGAAAAAAGAATATATCCTTGGAAAGTAGCATATACCCCGTGAATTAGTCAAGTGTACATATAAGCTAGCTCAAAAAAAAAAAAAAAAAAGAATTAATAACAAGAAACAGACAGTCACATAACGCAAATAGCAGAAAGAAAGAGGTACCCTTGCGAGTTTTTTTGGCAGGAACTGATCTCTTCTTCTTCTTCAGATGTTGGCATTTGATAAGATTTGCCCGAGTGAAAAGATTTACCTTTTTTGCTTCGTTATAATCTCCGATTTGAATGTTTGATTGAAAATCTCCATTATTTTCAATTTGGAAATGCTTTCTCTTCGCTACTACTTTGACAGACATTGGATCTGAAGCGCGGAAAATGATTTGGGCTGAGAGAGATTTAAGCTAGGCACAACTCTGTCAATTGGGCCGGGCCGAAGCCGGTTTGCTCTTAACAGGCGAATTTGGTACCGAGCCCAACAGTATTTTTTTTTAAAAAACAACTCCTGACCGGCCCGGTGCATAGTAAACCGGTTTAACCCGGTTGCAATTAATAAAAAAACGAATTTAAATGTTTTTTTATCCAATATACACACCTATATACATTTTAACTACATTAAATAATATAAATACAACATACATACGCTAAACATATACTACTTTAGAAAATATATACATATGTATACATTAAAATTTAAATATATACTAGTTTAGAGTTTATAGAAAATATATATACATTATATACTACTTTAGAAAACATATGCACATGTATACGTTAAATATATATACTACTTTAGAATTTATAGAAAATATATACACATATAACATATATACACTACATATTATACTACTTTAAAAACATATACACATTAAATATATATCATTTTAATATTTAAAAAATATGCACATGTATACAGATTATATACTACTTAAAATATCACTTGAAAGTTGAAAAAATATACATACAACATATACAAACTATATGTATACGTTAAAAATATATAATTTAGAGTCTATAGAAGATATGCTACTTAATATAATAATACTTGAAGTTTTGAAGTTTGAACATATATTTATTATATGTTTTCATTATTAACTTAAAAGAAAATTTTTTCATTGTGTATATATGTTTGTTATGTTTAATTGTTTATTACTTAGTGTAAAATTTGATAGTAAATAGTAATATATTAAACCTAAGTATTTAATTCAAACTAGAAATTCAATTTAAATGAAAAAAATTATAAAGTAAGGAGTGAATGAATGTTGTATTTTATAGATTGCAAAATGATCCAAAACCTATAACCTATATTTATATTCAAGGAATCTATAAATTCTCATCATTTTTTCCAACTCATCCATGTTAACATTAATGGGAACTGAAATAGGATAATCAAAATCAATGGGGCCAAAATCATGCATTGGACTTGGTTGTGCTGAGTTCTCCCTTGAAGTCATAATTTCTTCAAAATTTTGTTCGTCTTTCGGCTCCACCTCTATTCCTTTATTTCTTCGTCCCTGTAACACCCCGTATTCAAGTACGTGTATTGGCGTATTCAAGTACGTGTATTGGTCTTATTTATATAGAATTAATTTTTTTATTTTATTTATACCGGAATTTGCCCGTCGATGGTTCCATACGAAGGTTATTGAATAAGCTTTCCAACGATATAAAGATTTCCAAAAATAGATAGGTTTCGGATATAATCGAGCACGTTCGAAACTATAAAACGGTGGCCGGGATATTGAGAATAGTAAATGTGCAGGAAAATTTCCTGCACACAAACTACTGAGGCTAGCCAATTTTTTGGGTCAACTTTGAACGATCATAACTCCCTTAATATAATGAACTGGGAGAGCTTCAACCTATTAAAAGAAAGATCTTTGAGTCTTCTTTCCAATGCAATTGGTTTCATCCAAATCCAACGTCTGAGTAAGGAGTTATACTCGTTTTACTTCAGCCTCTCAAAACAGATTTTTAGGGTCAACTTCAAACGATCATAACTCCTTGTACTGGGTGGCCTACTATATATGAAATGAAAACCCTTTGAATTATATTTCCAACGATACCAATTTCACCCAAATTCGATATCGGAGCAAAGAGTTATAGTCGATCTACTTTAGCTTATCAAAACAGTCCACCAAAGGACAGATTTGACATTATTTAAATTTTAAAGGCACTTTGGTCATTCCCTATGATATTATGGACGGGAATATGTGTATATATACATGTATATGAGTTCAAAAACTCATCTTTATCATCAATCATTGAGAAAGAACAAACCCTAGCCAAATTTGACCTTTAAATTACTTTTGATTCAATCGTGGAAATTCCAAAGTAATCCGATAACTGTGTTTGTCATCTCGAGAGCTTCGAATGACACCTATTATTTGTGCAAACAGGATTGCATAATCAAGAGGTGAATTCTAAGGTATGAATATTGTTTGCCTTTGTTCTCTTTCATATGTATATGTGTGATAGAGGATTATATGTATTGGTTGTTATTGAAAGGTGATGGAAATAAGGTTATGGACTATTTTGCCTGGTTTGGTTGTATTGAATTGTAGAAGGTGGATATGTTAATTGGGTTATGGAAGGTGGATATGGTAATTGAGTTATAGAAGGTGGATATGGTGATATACTATTGAATTGATGATTATTTATGTCTATGGCTCAATTTGGTTTAATGGATTGGTTGGAAGGATAAATGAATCCAAACTTGATATTGGAGGATGTTGTATGAATATGCATGGCATGTGAATGTAATTGGAGTATAAGAAGGTTAAAGTAACACCCTTTATGGTGTAATTAAGGCTTACTACTTAACCACTAGTTTGGTGAATTCAAATAATTGAATTGTGACGTTTGGTCGCTAATACTAGATTGCTATATATGTTCATTGTAGATAAGTAATCCGAAAAGAAGAGAAATCCATTTGGGACTACTATTGAAGGTTGACAGTCAGGTATGTAAAGCATACTCTATACCATATCTTTGGCATGAAAGTGAACAATTGTTCTATTAAGAAAGTTTTCAAAGTTATTCAGTAACATGTGATCCATAATGGTTTTGTATGATGTCCTACGTTACCAATGAACTTATTTCCACCCTACAAGATGTCAAGACATTCCAATACTTACTTGTTTTCCAAATCTTACATGTTTATTGCACTAATGAATGTCAGAAGGTATCCGGTTACTCAAACAAGATCCATGTGCTATTAATGACTCCAAAACGTTTCATTGATATACCAATAAGTTCCTACTTCATTGTTATGTCATTGATGACTCCAAAACACTTTATTGATGTGCCAATGAGTTCTTACTTCATTCTTATTGCATTGATGATCTATTTATATGTCTCTTATTGATGTATCATTGTTTCAAAGTATCAAAAATGTGGTGGCGACCGAAATAACAATCTCAAAGATTAATTGAACTAAGTGATGGAAGTTCTCTCTTATCGGGTGGTATCCCAGGGGCATAAGCCTATCATGGGTCGATCCCTAGTTATGTGTTTATGGGTGGTATCCCAGGGGCATATGCCTAGCATGGGTCAATCCCAGTTGATATGTACTGGAGGTAGCCTAATGGTCACAGTACAGTACAGTAATGATTACAAAGATGATAAGAACGAAGGTAAAGTGATTGAATAAATACAATGTACAGGTTGTCACAAGTTCTAGTAAGTGTGGTCCACTCCTATTATGATTTATTCACTTGTTTCTGATTTCTATTAAGCTCCTATATCATATGTGATTATCTACAGCTTTACATACTCAGTACATATTTCGTACTGACGTCCCCCACGGGGGACCTGCATTTCATGCTGCAGGCACAGGTACCTCAGCTCATACACCACACAAGTAGGAGCCAGGATACCCAACTGCTTTTGGTGAGCTCCAATTTGCTTCGGGACTTTCCGTGTTATATCCAGTCACTTTTGGTATTGTATAGAAGTCGGGGTGTGTCCCGACCTTAGTTAAACTCTGTGTATTATCTAGAGGCTTTGTAGACCTAATGCACAGTCAAGGTGGTGTTTTGTTAATAAACGTGATGGCTCCAACGGTCAAGTATTTTATATACATATATATGTGTGCTCGAGCTTATACAGGTGATTATTTTCTTTTATATGCGACATGATGTTGTTCGAATTTTGGGTTGTCATAGAGGTATGCATGGGAAGTATAAGGTTATGAGATGGTTCTCCCGGGCCTTCTCGGCTTCGGGTGCGAGTCCGGCCCGATGAGATTTTGGGGCGTGACAAAAGTGGTATCAGAGCGGTTCGTCCTAGTGAGTCTACAAAGCCGTGTCTACGTAGAGTCTTGTTTATCGGTGTGTTGTGCACCACATCTATAAACAGGAGGCTATGGACATTTAGGAATTGTTTTATTTCTTCATGTCTTAGATCGTGCGATAGAGCCTATATTGTATATGAAGTCATAGTTGACCACTGAATCCGTTTGTTTCTCTTATTATAGTAATGATACCGGTTACCAGAAGCAAGAATTCCGGTAAGCAAGTAGATATGGCTGCTGGAGAGGCGACTAGTAAGTCACCCACTATACCAGCTAATCAAAGTGAGGCTCCAGCTGAGCATGCATCAGAAACTTCCTCCAGTCCGGAAGAAATAAGGGGGAGGGGAACTATATCCCCAGAACCACCTATTAATGCTGTTGATCAAGATCTTAGAAATGCAGTGCAACTTTTGACTCGTATAGTTGCTGGGCAAGCTCAAGGGCAAGCAATTCCTACCACGGGTCCTAGTGGTACAGATAGGGCGGCTAGCCTTCGAACACAGGATTTTCTTAAGATGGATCCTCCCACTTTTACTGGATCAGATCTTAACGAGGACCTACAAGACTTTATTGATCAAATTCAAAGGGCCTTAGATGGTATGCATGTAACGAGTAGAGAGACAGTGGAGTTAGCGGCGTATAGATTTAAAGGGGAGGCTATATATTGGTATGAAGACTGGAAACGATCTAGGGGTATTGATGCACCCCCAGCTACTTGGAAAGAGTTCAAAGAGGCATTTCTTGATCATTATCTTCCATTCGAGATTCGTCAGGCCCGTGCAGATCAGTTTTTAAATCTTCGTCAGGGGAATATGAGCGTGAGGGAGTACAGTCTCTGATTTAATTCCTTGTCGAGATATGCTCCTAATGTTGTAGCTACTATGGATGACAGAGTTCATCAATATGTGGATAGGCTAGATCCATATCTGGTTAGAGATTGTACTATTGCCGCTTTGAACAAAGATATGGACATAGCGAGGATCCAAGCTTTTGCACAGAAAATGAAAGATCAGAGACAGATGAGAAGAACACAGGAATTAGAAAGAGGATATTCCAAGAGGTCCAGATCTACAGGGCAGTTCATGGCATCCCAAAGAGGGTTCAGGCCACAGTTTTCTGCTAGACCACCTAGGCCATTATCTTCTTATTCTGTAGCTAGTGCCTCACCACAGTTCCAAGGGTCCAAAGGAAATCAATTTGGGCACAGAAATGAGATTCAGAGTTCACGGACAGTGGGGTACCAAGGGCAAGGGAATATGAGCTAATCGAGACCTCCTTGAGAGCCATGCAATAAATGTGGAAGGTATCATTTGGGCGCATGTCGGCTGGGGACCAATGTTTGCTTTAGGTGCTGTATGTCGGGGTATATGATGAGGGAATGCCCACGAAGGGACATAGGGGGTATGTCACAACTTACGATGTTATTTGTTGCATCATCATTATCGATGCCTTATTCAAGAAGGGGTGCATAACCAATGGGTCGTGTTAGAGGTGATAGAGGAGCCACGAGTTCTAGCGGGGCTCAAAATCATACGTATGCTCTAGCGGATCAACAGAATTTAGAGGCTTCCCCAGATGTGGTTACGGGTACGTTGTCTATCTTTTCATTCGATTTATATGCCTTAATTGATCCTGGTTCTACATTATCTTATGTTACTCCATTGGTTGCTGGAAAGTTCGAAAGAATACCCGAACAGTTAGTTAATCCATTCGAAGTGTCCACACCAGTTGGGGAATCTATTATAGCTAGAAGGGTTTACCGAAACTGCATAGTAACTGTTTGTGGTCGTGATACAATGGTTGATCTTGTGGAGTTAGAAATGGTAGATTTTGATGTTATAATGGGTATGGACTGGTTGGCGTCTTGTTATGCCATAATTGATTGCTGCACAAAAAAAGTATATTTCCATTTTCCAAATGAATTAGTCCTTGAATTGAAAGGTGAAATTAGTGCGCCAAGAGGTGAAATTGGACTTTGATGTTATTTTATTCAATCAACTTAAATCGATTTTAAAAGAGATGGGAGCCTCGGGAACCAATGAACCTCGAACAGACCCAACAACGAAATCAGTCCAACTTCGGTATATCCAACACTATTTTTCGCCAAGCCAACAAAATCAAGTCACCCATTTTCCTGAACTTTCTGATAAACCTTGCTCCATCGGAGCTACGCCGGATCACGGAGGTTGACCGTTGATGTTTCTCGATGAGAATTTCACCAGCAAGACCAGAGATGACGAGGTTTTTGTAATACTTGTACCCAATCGGAAACAACCAGTTTCGGCGAAGAGTTCGCCAGAAAACTTAAACCCAGATGGTACCTTACTAATTTCCGTTCATCTCTCCAATTGGGTATGGGTGTTTTTCGATCGATACATGAGTGTGTGCAGATTCCGTTACTCTGTGTGTGTTTTTCGTGAAGAAGATGGTGGTGTATGCTCTGTTGATGTTTTGGTGTCGATGAATGGTTGTTTTCGTCTCTGGTTTCCTGGTAAGAATCCAAAATAAAACAAAGGAGTCCCTATAGTAGTATCTACCCGTGTTGATGATGGTGAGTGAGTGTATCTGGGAATTCCATGGAAACTTTGGTATATGGAGATGGGTGTTCTGTGTGTGTTGTTTATATTGTTGAGAGAATCCCGTGTACTCGTGTATTATTCTCTTTATGAATTGGAAAATGGAATATCTCAAGTGGGCCTTTCCATTTTTTGTCCTTCTGTCAAAGCTTCCTTTCTATATTTTCCTGAGTGCTTATATGAGGAAAACACGTGAATGGGATGGGGTGAGGGGGTACAAGTAGGGGTTAGGTGGGGTAGGGTAGGTGGGTAGGGTAGTGTAACGCTCCAATTTTCTGAACCAGAATGCTACACGGTGCCTATAACCCCGAAAGACCACAAGCTAACCCATGACTGATATCTGTACCTGAGCACTGAATAACCATACTGCAAAATATGTGGAAACATAATACTGTAAGGCCATAAGGTTCAATACTGAACATGATCTAAAAATGTGGTATAACAATACCAAAATAAAACATAAATACTGAAATTAATGAAGTCTGAATATCTAATCTGACATCTAGTCTGAAAGCCTTTAACTGAACTGAACAAGGAGTTGAAGGAACATGTCTCCAACTAACTCCATCTACTGATACTGAACTAAAATAGTAAATAATAAAGAAATTATGTCGTCCTCGCATGATGAGGACTCACTGCTAATCTACTGCTGTTGGAATTTGAAATGCTACTGATGCTCTGGACCTCGTGCTTCTGAACCTATGGTATAAAGTAAAACACCATAGCGCAAATACGTTAGTATGACTGAATGTACTGAGTATATGAGCGAGGTAGGCTAAATGCAAAGGGTTTATATGCATGATCATACTGACTGATATGAACGTGGGAATAGATACATGCATAAGTAACTGTAACTGGACTCGTGGTAAGACTGGCTACTGAGTCTGAATTCTGACAACATGAGTTTATTGATACTATATTACTGAATACTAAGAGACTGATACTATGTTACTGATAATGAGATAATTGTTTCTGACAGTTCTGATTATGAAGAACTGGTTTGAGTACTGATAGCATGAGTTACTGATATCTAACATGAATTGTAAATGAGCTCTGATAAATGATATTTCTGATAATATGTGTGACTGTAGCTGACAGTCCTGAATCTGATGAAACTATCTGAGTCCCATACTGTATCTAGGTCAACTATATTTGACAGTCTTGAAATATGATGGAACTATCTGAGTTCCGTACTGTATCTGGGTTGACTGTATTTGATAGTCCTGAATCTAAGATCTGAAGAACTATTTGAGTTCTTTTACTGAGACTGAGACTGAAACCATGGGAAGTAGTTATTTAATCGACATGCCCTATGTGTGCTATTATAGCTGAGCTGGGGTCCAATCTGTAACCCCAATTGGAAGGGTGTCAATACCGTGCCATGGGTAAGGATAACTGCTGTGAGTAACCCTCTCTGACAAGATGATCTTTCATCAACCCTCGCTGACAGGAAACCTCGTATGTGAGGTATCAACTCTCTAGTCTGGTAGGAAGAATATCTCATCCTACGTTGGCTGCGTAGTTCTGGAACGCAAGGATGACTTCTAAGAACCACAACCTCATCTGATAGTGTGTGTTTCCATCCTTGGGTTCACTCGGTGCTAATTACTACTCCCATCTGAATGACACTGAACTGGTTATACTGAACTTATTTCCTAGTTCATAGTAGGATCAACTGAACTGTTACTGATTGTTCTGTTTAACTGAACTGAACTGAATCACTGAGTTTCACTGAGTTCCGATAACTGACGGAACACTGCTGAATTCTTATAACTGACTGAGTTTTATGGATCATGGCTTGACTGAAGATATCGTTAAAATATGACATTGGATCTAGGCACACAGCTATACTTTTCTGGTACAAGTACCCCCAGGACTCGATGGAAGGAAACTGACACAACCATGACACTTCTTGATCATAGGAAAAAGATCCACAGTTCATAATGCATAACTTGGGAATTTCATACTATACATAGCTTTCAAAATCTTATATATGGAAGGGAATGCATATAACAACATGCCATAAGTCCATCAATCTAGTTTCATGAACATCCCATCAACAATCACAATACATAACAACATCATAGAAGTCATTTAAGTCACAATTTAGCTATAATACATCATTTCTAGTCTCTTAGGCATTTTATCAAACACCTTACATGCACAACTTAGGCATAGGTGTAATCATAAAATTTTGCATCATGAACAACCAAACTTTTCATGCTTCCAACTCATATGATATCATAGATTCATAAAAAAATACATAAAGATTCCAACTTGGGAATCATTCAACACCACAACTCAATCCAATTTCACAAGTTTTCATTCACATAATTTCATGGTATCATGAACATCATATAAGGATTCTAACTTGGGAGTTGTATAACAACAATCACACAAACATAATCAACCATCAACATGAACATAATCATATCACAACAATAAAATCATAATTTATTATTTAAAACTTGATTCTTGAGCTCCATGGATGAAAGGGATCCATGGATGAACACTACGCATACCTTATTTTGTGAATCTACAAAGATTGACGGAGAGATTTTCTTCAAATTGGATCTTCTATGGAAAGTCTTGCTTGAGTTCTTGAGATAATTTAATAAAAAAATGGTATATTTTACTTCTATTTAGGCTTAATCCCGTGTTTGGGAGTTTATATAGGGGTGGAGGATGACCAAAATACCCCTAAGAAAAGAGAAAAAGACGCAGCTATCCCTCGGTTTACTGTCTGATAGGCTAAAGTAAATTGATCATAACTTTTTACATCGACGTTCAAATTGAATGAAACCAATTTTATTGGAAAGAATACTCAAAGAACTTTCATTTAATATATAGCATCTCTCCCAGTTCATTATATACAGGAAGTTATGATTGTTTGAAGTTGACTGAAATTTTTGACCTGAAATGCGCCCGAATACGGGAGCATTTCAAACCAGTGAGTTAGCCACTGAAATGCACCCAAAATGCACCCGGAATGTGACCAATACGTACTAGGTACTTTCCCCATCATAACACAACTTGAAAATCCAAAAATAGAGGTCGGGAAGGTCGTCAAATAAATCCCCAAAGTTAGGAGGTCTAAAATGAGATTAAGTGTTGAACTTGAACACTTAGCAAAATTTTTATAAGTGTTGGAATCTCTTATGGAGCTTTACGAGCTGAATTTGACATGCAATTTTTACGGGTTCTTACCATGTCTCCCCCTTGAGAACATTTATCCTCGAATGAGACTGACTGAGAGAGGAGAAAAGACATCTGATGTGAGTACTGAGCATGAACGAATGAACATGATATCATGGCTGACATGACTGACAAGCTGAATATATCATACTGAACATGCATATCTGATGCATACGTAACTAATTTATGAATGAAGGACTGAGTGTTCTGATGAACTAAGGTTTCTTAAAATGAGAATGCATATCTGATGCATAACTATTAAGCTGAGTCCATGCATATCTGATACATGATTATATGACTGACATAATACGTGAATGCATGACTGAAAGTACTGATAAGCTGCTCACGCGTATCTGATGCATGGATACATGATTGAACTGACTTATGAACATACGATTGAACATGCAATGGTAATAGTACCAAGTTTGAACTGAAAACTGAGCATGGAACTGAATACCAAGAAGTTCGAAAATGAAGTTTGCTCTGAGTTCCCCAATGCTTTCTGGGAACACAAAAAGCATCTAGTCGAACTTCCTTATATTTCTGGCTTTGAGGAACACCTCATCCCCACTAAGGCCAGACCCATCCAAATGAATCAAGAGATGATGGAAATCTGCAAAAAGGAAATTGACCATCTTCTCTCAAATGGGATCATTTGACCCTCTAACTCTCCAGGGAGTTATTCTGCATTTTACATGAATAATAGTGTAGAAAAGAAACGTGGAACCCCTCGACTTGTCATAAACTACAAGCCTTTAAATGCGGTCCTAAAATGGATACGACATCCGATTCCTAATAAAAGAGATCTCCTTAAGAGGACTTTTAAAGCTATCTTTACAGCAAATTTGATATGAAGTCAGGCTTCTGGCAAATTCAGATTGCTGAGAAAGATAAATACAACACTGCCTTCAATGTCCCTTTTGGACATTACGAATGGAATGTCTTACCTTTTGGGCTTAAAAACGCCCCCTCCGAATTTCAGAACATCATGAATAATATTTTTAATTCATATTCTTATATGTCAATTGTTTATATTGATGATGTGCTAATTTTTTCTGAAAACATTGATTCTCATTTTAAACATCTCAATACTTTCTTTAAGATTGTCAAATTAAATGGTTTGGTTATCAGTGCCAAGAAAATGAAGTTGTTTCAAACTTTCGTCCATTTTTTAGGTCATGACCTGCACCAGGGTAGCTACAAACCTATCTGTAGAGCCATCGAGTTCTCCTATAAATTCTCTGATGAAATCACGGATAAAACCCAACTTCAAAGGTTCTTAGGAAGCCTAAATTATGTTGCAGATTTCATTCCGCACATCAGACAAGTCTGTGAACCTCTGTACAAACGCCTTAAGAAAAATCCAGTCCCATGGAGTTCTGACCAAACAAATGCAGTCATCAAAGTTAAGTCTTTGGTCCAAAATCTTCCCTGCCTAGGTATTCCTAACCCTGAAGCTTTTATGATCGTAGAAACCGATGCTTTAGATATAGGGTATGGAGGTATCCTAAAACAAAGAGTTGAGATTAATTCTCCAGAACATTTAGTTCGATTTACTTCTGGGGTATGGAATACAGCCCAAAAAAATTATAGCACCGTGAAAAAGGAAATTTTATCTATAGTGCTATGTATCACTAAATTTCAGGATGACCTTGTGAATAAGGAATTTTTACTTCGGGTTGACTGCAAATCAGCTAAAGAAATTTTACAGAAAGATGTAAAAAATCTAGTTTCTAAACAAATTTTTGCTAGGCGGCAAGCTCTCCTATCTAGCTTTGATTTTCAAATTGAGTTTATTAAAGGAGAAAATAACTCCCTCCCCGATTTTCTAACAAGAGAATTTTTACAGGGTCACCATGAGACCAACAACGTTGGGGAAGAACCCCATCAACAAAAACCAAGAATCAACCCGAATGGCAAGACCATTTGATCCTCCTACAACATCCAGATCGTCAGTTCCCCTGAGACCTGAACTCAAAATAGAGATACCATCTCCGTTACAAAATCGATATGCAGTTTTAACAGAAGCTCCCAAGCTCCCTATGCCAACTAAATTGGTAGACTTAAAAATGGGCAAACAGTTTGACAAAGGACAAGCTGCAAGTTCGTCCATCCATACAAAGCAAAGTTACGCTATGATGGCCCCATAGACCTTTACTCAAGCCGTGAATCCTTCAGCAGGAAAGATAGCGACTCCGACTTCTCCATCTTCCCCAGAGAGGAATTCAAATTTATCACTACCCAAGTGATGCCCATTATTGCCTTGGACAAGGCTTACGAAGGATATCCTCTGGACCAGCTAATCAAGCCGGTCTACAACAACAAGACTTTTGTGGACACAGAAGATCCACTCAAAACACGAAGATATTATGAAGCTATCTTAGTGGACACAGACTCCATTGAGATAGAACATTCTATGAATGATCGAAATCCCGACTATATCAATTATTAAAAGTGTACAATTAAGCGGGTACTAACCCCTTTTAACTGGTTTGTAGACCATCTACATACCCCCATTGCCCTGTCAATGCCACACAGGCCTCAAACTTACAACTGGTATGACTACAAGTTAGCCTGGTTCAATTTTTTATTTGTTCGTCCAGGACATACATGGTTTGTGAAATACTGTCCTGTCATGGTAGATGCCATCATCCCCAGATGGTTTTATGAATGGTGGACTTGTTTTGGAGGAATTAAAGAAATTCTTCCCCAGCAATTCCTCAATCGATTTCCTAATTTCTGCGCCAAAGAAGGATGCACTACCCTCCCTGAACACGTTCAATTATGTAAGTTTTTTATAAAAAAGAGGGTATCATACATCATCTCCTGGAATTTCACCAAAGGAGAGCAACACCGAATTAAATACTTATCCAAAGAGATAAGGGTAAAAGGTTGGACTCCTAAGCCAATAGCTCCAAAAACACCTGATCAAAGGAAATCACAAGCAGCTTCTTCTAGCTCCTCTCAGAGTAAAAAGGCAGCTTTAAAAGAAAAATTAAAGAAGGCCTTGGCTGATATGGAAAGCCAAGAAAATCCCAATGAAGATGAATTAATTCAACTCATTGCTGATGCTTCTTCTACAGGAAGCAGTGACGACAATGGCGATATGCTAAACCCTAAAAGGATAGCTATGGCCTACCTAGATCCCTATTATGAATAGGAAAATAACCTTTCAAAGAGATAGAGGTTCAAAGAACCGGAATTATCTCTGCAAAAGGCAATTCACTATTCCTGATTAGAATCTCAGGACCCCATACTGTCTCAAGAAGACACCAAAAGAGATGCTTTACCAAAAGTAAAAGCATTCTATCATGTCAGCTTTTCTAAAAGAAAGGCATCTACTTTTGCTTTTCCACAAAGCGCGCCAGCACTCAGAAAAGGCAAAGCGTCGGCAACATCAGAGCCATCCACCTGTATACATCTAATGTATCTTTTGTTTCTTCTTTGCCTATAAAAGGCAATGTAATCTCTCTTGTGAACATATATGTTTTCTCTGTTAGTCTCTAGACAGTATATTTCAAATATGAACAATCATATTAAAACCACTGTTAATCTATCTTCTCAAGCAACCCCGATTGCTACTATAGAAAATGATCTTCAAAATTGGAGTATTCCAGAAGAATCTTTTAACACTATTTATCAAATAGGTAAATTTAGTTTTTTTAAAAAACATAACATCAAGACCTCAGAGTCTACTGTTGCCATTAATAATTCATTAAAAATTATTCAACTGTTCAATGAGTTAGATATAAAACCGATTTAAAAATCACTTTCATTATCTGCATGTTGGACTTGTTCAAGTAGCTATAAAGCCACTTTTCCGACAAGGCTTAGATATCCCTATCTGTGCTATCTTAAGAGATGCTCGTCTATTAAATTTTGACGATTCACTCTTAGGAGTCATCCAAAGTAACCTCGGTGATGGCCCGGTATACTTTAATTGTTACCCTAACTTCTCTATTGATATAAATGATCCTAACATCATGGATGTTTTAACCCTTAATGTTAAAACTAAAAACATGAATAGTAAGGAGAACACCAGAGAAATAGCGATCATATACCGTGTATATTATCACCTCATGGGTACCACTCTAGCACCAAAAGCTAGATTTACGAGCCCTAAAGGGGTCACCACCCTAATGGAAGCAAACAAAGATCGTAGCACAGTCTTTGTTCCTAAGGCTCTAGTTTGGGATGATATTCTCCAAAGCAATGACTGGCATTTTGAGGCTATCACCCAACCAATCCGTACTTATCCGAAAAAATCTCAGATCGAATGGGTTATCCAACACCCAGATGGATCTATCGATTTAAAATTCCTCGGGCTTGAACCTTCTCGGCACTCCTCTTTCCGCCGGTCGATTTCCACCCGTGCTTCCACTTCCAAACCCCCGGAGGGAAGTGACGAAAATGATAATGACAAGGGAAAGATTCGAGGAGTCAACTTCTCTGGTCCTATTCCCAAGGTCTATTATCAACAATACTCTCGAGTCAAAGAACCCACAACTGATTTCGAACCCGACAGTCCTACGTCTCCAACATGGAACCTCCCATGTCTCATTAAAAGATTAGGACTGACCCTAGCTTACTCGTCATTAAAACTGATGAAGAGTATACCCCTGACCTTAAGGCTCTTAAAGTCCGTTGGTACCTTTCAAAAGACGCTATCAAACGGAAATGGTATACTAGTACCTATACCAAAGAGCAACAAAAGGAGTTTGGTCGGCTATGGATAGCTGACATGAAAAGACTCCGATGTGACATTGAATTTTTCAGATAGTTTGAATTCACCGGAAGAATGAAAAACCAGACTGAATCCCTTAACGTTATCATTAATAAATGGTATACGCAGAATCACCAAGTCATAGAATCTGTGACTCCTCCGCTTGAAGGAATAAAAATTCCTTATCATAACGAAATACTCAGTGCTTCACCTTTTAAAAAGAAGCATGATGGACCTTCTATGGCCCCTACCAATAGAGATCTTGATCGAATAATTGACTAGAACAATTATACTAATCAGGTTCTCCACACCATCTCCCAACAAATAGGAGAAACCAAAAGCTCTACCCTTCCTTTTGAACCTCCCCAACCGGTTAAGAGTATTTCGGGCTCTAAACCTATCTCTAATCCTATCTTTAAGATTCCCGAATTTCAAAAAGAGAAGTTCCCTGAGCTCAATGAAGACTTCAAACTCTCGGAACAAATTCTAGAAAAAATTAATAGCAAGCTTTCAAAGTTTAAAGTCGCTCAGCAAGGAGAGTCCAGTACTCAAAAGGAGTCCAGTACTCAAAATAACTCTCTTTCTAAACTCACCAGCGAACGTTTTTCTACTAAGAAAAACTATTACAAAAAACCCTCTCCTCCAGATGTCCAATTCGAAGAAAACCCTTACCTCTCCACTTTCAATCATGATGGTAGAGGAATTACTGAATGGAATGTTAATGGCCTGGCTGAACACCAGATATACAACAAACTCCATGAGATGGGCGTATCCATTATGGCCTACAAAATAAAGGGAGCTTCTGACAAAGGAGCGGCCACCATGATAGTATCAGGATTTACTGGTATTCTAAAACATTGGTGGGATAATTATATAACTGATGAGATAAGGAATCTCATCTATGACGCTACTTCTACAGAAACTATCGTCAAAACCGAAAACGATCAAGAAATTCTTGAGCAAGTTGCAAAAGAAAACGCTTGCGCCACCCCCTTTACCATATAGCGAGACATTTCATCGAAGAACCAAAACTCTTCCAGGATAGGAGCCTAGAGATCCTTAATAATCTTCGATGCAAAGACTTAGCAGACTTTAGGTGGTATAAAGATACCTTTCTTGTTAAAGTTATGATACGACCAGACTGTAATAATGACTTCTGGAAAGAATGATTTATTAGCGGCCTTCCTCCCTTGTTCGCCGATAAGGTTAGAACAAAAATTAAAGACCGTTTCGAGGGACAAATCCCTTATGGAATTCTCACTTACGGAGATCTAATAAGCTTCATCACCACAGTAGGTATAGATCTCTGTACCGATCTCAGGCTGAAGAAACAGCTTAAGCAAAATAGTACCTCCAAATATGGTCTAGGAACCTTCTGTCAAGACTATGGATTTACGGACTTATCTTCTCGTAAGAAGCATAAGAAGAAAGCCTCCAGCTAAAAACCCTTTCCTAGCAAAAGGAATTACAAAAAGAATTCCTATAAACCTAGTAAGAAAGCCAAGCGAAAATCTTCCAAGGCTTCTCAAACCAAAGATACTTGTTGGACTTGTGGCAAAACGGGCCATAGGGCTAAAGATTGCAAGTCAACCAATAAAAAGAACATCAACCAACTTGATCTTCCAGAAGAAGCCAAAGAGAAGCTATTTTCCATAATGGAAAATTCTTCTGAGACTTCAGACTCTTACTCCTCCTCTAGCGAAGACTATAGCGACGAAGAATTTATCAACGCCGCCTATGAGTCTGATCCTTCCCAGTCGGGCCAAGAATGTGCTTGTAATGGCACCTTTTGCACCTGCTCAACCAAAACAATTAATGTTATCTCAGGACATCCCAAAGAAGTCTTGCTTGACATTATCGAACACATAACTGATGATGAGCTTAGGAATAAGTATCTCCATGAGCTTAAAAGACTTATGCTTTCTCATGAAGAAAGTCCCCCTAAACCTATCGTTCAGCCTTTCAGCATGAAACAGGTTATGTCAAAATTCAACAAACCTACTGAACCTACTATTATTGATCTCAAAGGAGAGATCTCTACTCTAAAGGGAGAGATTAAAAATCTCAAAATCAGACTTGACCAAGTAGAACTCAATATTATTACGGAGCAAGTCTTAAAATCTTCGTTCTCCCCCGAGAAGATCTCGCCCTTAGCTTCTCCTCAAAGGATTATTCCCAATGATCATCTTCTCGAGCCTGAACCTAGTACCTTCCCGGGCTCCGACATACCTACAACCTCCGACAATGCCGTAGCCGCCATTAAAGCTTACAGCGAACACATTGTCGTTAAAATAGTCATCGACAAAGACTTTGTTCTAAACAGAGTCGCCCTTTTTGATACATGCGCAGACAGTAACTGTATTGTCAAGGGCCTTATCCCTACTCGGTATCTCGAAAAAAGTACCTCTCGCCTCTATTCGACCACCGAAGAGAAAATGAAAATTCATTATCAGCTTTCCAAAGCTCACGTCTGCAACAATGGTATTTTCCTTGTTAATGACTTTGTCATCACTGAAGATATCACTGAAGATATCATTCTTGGAATACCTTTCGTAAATCAAATTCGACCTTTTTAGAGTGATTACAATGGTATTCGCACTACTCTTCTGGGTAACGAATTGTTCTTTCCTTTGTTACGCCATCTTTCTCCCGAAGAAGGACAACGTATCAAAGAACAAACTGTTTTTAAAATTAACAGACTATCCTCCCACATCAGTTTCCTTAAATAGGTGGTCCAGCTCAAACACATTGAGCACACTCTTAAAACCCCGGAGATGATTACCAAAATTTCCACACTCAAAAAGAAGTTCGAAAATGAAGTTTGCTCTGAGTTCCCCAATGCTTTCTGGGAACGCAAAAAGCATCTAGTCGAACTTCCTTATATTTCTGGCTTTGAGGAACACCTCATCCCCACTAAGCCCAGACCCATCCAAATGAATCAAGAGATGATGGAAATCTGCAAAAAGGAAATTGACCATCTTCTCTTAAATGGGATCATTAGACCCTCTAGCTCTCCATGGAGTTGTTCTGCATTTTACGTGAATAATAGTGCAGAAAAGGAACGTGGAACCCCTCGACTTATCATAAACTACAAGACTTTAAATGCGGTCCTAAAATAGATACGACATTCGATTCCTAATAAAAGGGATCTCCTTAACAGGACTTTTAAAGCTAATCTTTACAACAAATTTGATATGAAGTCAGGCTTCTGGCAAATTCAGATTGCTGAGAAAGATAAATACAAGACTGCCTTCAATGTCCCTTTCGGGCATTACGAATGGAATGTCTTACCTTTTGGGCTTAAGAATGCCCCCTCCGAATTTTAGAACATCATGAATAATATTTTTAATTCATATTCTTATATGTCAATTGTTTATATTGATGATGTGCTAATTTTTTCTGAAAACATTGATTCTCATTTTAAACATCTCAATACTTTCTTTAAGATTGTCAAATTAAATGGTTTGGTTATCAGTGCCAAGAAAATGAAGTTGTTTCAAACTTCCGTCTATTTTTTAGGTCATGATCTGCACCAGGGTAGCCACAAACCTATCTGTAGAGCCATCGAGTTCTCCTATAAATTCCCTGATGAAATCACGGATAAAACCCAACTTTAAAGGTTCTTAGGAAGCCTAAATTATGTTGCAGATTTCATTCCACACATCAGACAAGTCTGTGAACCTCTGTACAAACGCCTTAAGAAAAATCCAGTCCCATGGAGTTCTGACCAAACAAATGCAGTCATCAAAGTTAAGTCTTTGGTCCAAAATCTTCCCTGCCTAGGTATTCCTAACCCTGAAGCTTTTATGATCGTAGAAACCGATGCTTTAGATATAGGGTATGGAGGTATCCTAAAACAAAGAGTTGAGATTAATTCTCCAGAACATTTAGTTCGATTTACTTCTGGGGTATGGAATACAGCCCAAAAAAATTATAGCACCGTGAAAAAGGAAATTTTATCTATAATGCTATGTATCACTAAATTTCAGGATAACCTTGTGAATAAGGAATTTGCCTTCAAACGTATGCCATTCGGGTTATGTAACGCATCAGCTACATTTCAACGTTGTATGATGTCCATTTTTTCTGATATGGTTGAAGACACTTTGGAGGTATTTATGGATGATTTCTCAGTTGTTGGTTAGTCTTTCGAAGCATGCTTGGCAAACCTAAGTATGGCATTGCAAAGATGTGTAGAATTCAAATTAGTGCTGAATTGGGAAAAGTGCCACTTCATGGTTAAAGAAGATATCGTTCTTGGGCACAAGATTTCCGAGAGAGGAATTGAGGTTGATCGCGCCAAGATAGAAGTTATTGAGAAGCTACCGCCTCCAATTTCGGTGAAGGGAGTTCGTAGTTTCCTCGGTCATGCAGGTTTCTATCATCGGTTTATCAAAGACTTCTCCAAAATTGCTAGTCCATTGTGCAAACTCTTGGATAAAGATGCAAAGTTCGACTTCAATGAAGATTGTTTGAAGGCATTCGAATGCCTCAAAGGAAAACTAGTTGAAGCTCCTATCATGATTGCACCAGATTGGTCTCTACCATTCGAAGTCATGTGTGACGCTAGTGGAGTAGCCGTTGGCGCTGTACTTGGTCAGAGGAAGGAGAAATTATTTCATCCTATCTACTATGCGAGCAAGGTCCTGAATGAAGCCCAAAAGAACTATACTGTCACAGAACAAGAGCTCCTAGCGTTTGTGTATGCGTTTGAGAAGTTTTGAGCTTATTTGTTGGGAACCAAAGTGATTGTTCATACAGACCATGCAGCCCTGAGATACCTAATGACAAAGAAGGATGCCAAACCAATACTTATTCGATGGGTGTTGCTGCTGCAAGAGTTTGATTTTGAAGTTAAAGATAGAAGAGGTTGCGAGAACCAAGTGGCTGATCATCTATCTAGACTTGAAAAAGAGCATGTAGCACAACCTGAAATCGAGATTGATGATGTATTCCCTGATGAGGAGATATTAGCCACGATAATAGAAGAGTTACCATGGTATGCCTACTTTGCAAAGTTTGTGGTGAGTAATGTGATACCTGCAAATTTATCTTTCCATCAAAAAAGGAAGTTTATGCATGATGTACAACACTACTTTTGGGATGAGCCATATTTGTTTCGACGATGCGCGGATGGTGTTATCCGACGATGTATATCCCATGTAGAGGTGCCTAATATATTGGAAGCATGCCACACTTCTCAAGTTGGGGGTCATTACGCAGGTAATCGAACAGCAAGAAAGGTATTGCAAAGTGGATATTATTGGCCTTCCATATTTAGAGATGCTCACGACTTTGTGAGAAGATGCAACCAATGCCAGTGACAAGGTGCTATTTCGAAACATCATGAGATGCCCATGTCAAAAATCCTTGAGGTAGAGCTATTTGATGTATGGGGTATTGATTTCATGGGTCCATTCGTCAACTCGTTTGGAATGAAGTATATCCTAGTTGCTGTAGATTATGTTTCGAAATGGGTTAAAGCAGTAGCGTTGGCCGAAAATGAGGGAAAACGTGTTGTAGCGTTCTTGAAGAAGAATATCTTCTCTCGCTTTGGAGTACCACGTACTATTATAAGCCATGGAGGGTCTCACTTTTGCAACAAGCTATTCAAATCCGTGTTGGCCAAATATGGTGTCAAGCAACATAAGGTAGCCACACCTTATCACCCACAAACTAGCGGCCAGGTAGAGGTTACCAACCGAGAGATCAAGTAAATCCTTACTAAGACGGTAAATGCTAATAGGAAAGATTGGTCTCAGAAGCTGGACGATGCACTATGGTCCTATAGGACTGCATTCAAAACGCCCATTGGCATGTCCCCGTACCAACTAGTTTATGGGAAGGCTTGTCACTTACCCATTGAGCTTGAACATAAGGCATTGTGGGCTTTTAAGCGATTGAATTTGAATTGGTATGATGCAATGAAGCTGAGGTTGGAGAAACTGAACGAGATGGATGAATTCTGTCTACATGCTTATGAGAGATCGGACCTATACAAGGAGCGGATGAAAAAGTATCATGATCAGCGGATTGTTCGACGAAACTTTCAAAAGGATGATATGGTACTTCTCTTCAACTCCAGATTGAAGCTCTTCCCAGGTAAGTTAAAGTCCAAGTGGTCTAGTCCATACAAAGTTATCCAAGTCTACTCGTCTGGAGTAGTTGAATTGGAAGATAATAATGGTGTTATCTTCAAGGTGAATGGCCAACGTGTGAAACCTTATATCGGTCCTCTTGATTCAATAAACTTTATGGCCATCACTTATCTCGATGAAGTCTAAGTACTCGAGGTAACTATGTCGTGCCGCGACAATAAATCAAGCGCTAGATGGGAGGCAACCCATCGTTTTTCAAATTTTTTTTTGACGTTTCTTTGTTTTAGTACGTGTTTTGCTTTTGATAAATAAAAATCCAAAAAGAAAAGTCGTGCCACGACCAAAACTAAGGCGCTTGATGGGAGGCAACCCATCGTTCTAATCGTTTTTATTGGTTTTGAGTAAATGTAGGTGCAAAGAGGCATAACGAGGAGACTGGTCTCAAATGTTGATTTGGACGTATTGCATGTTTAAGGTGGTAAGTTGGTAATGAAGAAGTAAAAGGCTATGGATTGGGCATTGCTCATGAAAATATAGGCATCGAACAAGGCTAGGCCTATGTAAAACTAGGCCACGAACAAGGCAAGGCCTATACTATGGCCTAAGGCCTCGGAATCTAGTGTGCCATAGCATAGGTGTCGCCTATGCTAATGCCTTTTGTCTCTAAATCTCATATGCAAAGTGAAAGGCGCCGCCTATTCATAGGAATGCCATGGCATAGGCGCCGCCTATGCTAGATAATGCTTTGCAAAAGACGCCGCCTATGCCAAGCATAGGCAAAGGTAAAGGCGCCGCATATGGTCACTTCTTGTCTCCAAAACCGATTTTAAATGGGTCAAAACCCAACCCAACCTTGTTCTATAAATAGGAGACTTAGTCTTGAACCAAGAATACATTGAAAACCTACCTTAAGCGCCGCCTATAGTCTCCAAACAATCTCAAAAATTTTCCTTTTGCTCTTTCAATTTACAAGAACCTCTCCAAAGTCATCAAATCAAGTAAGTACTCTTTTGTTTTTCATTTATTTTCCGTAAGTACTACATTACTACTCCTATTACGAATTGCTAAATCTTGAAGTAGTATTGGTGATTTGAATGAGATGGAATTGTGGTGATACAACCAAGTGAATGAATGAATACGTATGGATGATTATCACTGATTTCCAACTTGAATTTGCTTTTGATGCATTGTTTTACTTTTGCGGAATTGATATGGTCACAAGAATTGCATAATCTTGTTACTTGCATATGTACATGTTAGAATGACTTGTTCATTGGAATAAGAATTATAGTTGTCTACCGACATAGGAGGTTGTGATTATTGTTCAATACTATACCTTGATTCAATCCCTATGTAGTAGTTGTGATATTCCAAACATGAAAGTATTGTTAAGATTGCAAGAAGTATGACTGCTCTGATTGTATTGTTGGAATATAGCACCCAAAATGTATATCGATGAAGTCTGAGTAATCGACAAACATTCACCTCACTAAGTCATGCCAACACACTAAGTGTGGGGTGGTGCCACTATTGCTTAATTGCTGATTGTATCTATCGAGATGACGCTAACATGACTATTTTTCAGGTACAATGGCACCCAAAGCAAGACAAGGCAAAGATAAGGCAACCACTTTTCAAAAAGGCAAGAAACGAGGCCGGAAAGAGCAAGGAGAATCATCCTCGATGCAATTACCACGCCGAATGTTTGGAATAAAATGGGTTCTTGAGGAGGAAGCCAAGGAATGGTATAGGAACAACAAGGAAAGAAAATATGTTCATGTGGACTTGATAAACAAGGAAAGCCTAGCGAAGAAGGAGCCGCGCATGTTGGCCAAAATCATGGCATTACATCTTGATTTCATCTTCCGCAATATGGGAGAATGTAATCTTGATTTAACAAGGGAATTTTATGCCAACTGGTCGCCGAAAACCACAGGAAGCAAAGTCAAGATTCGGGGCCAAGTTTTACAACTCAATGCGGATTTCTTCAACTCCTTTCTTGGCTTGCCTGCAGTCGATCCATCACCATTCAAAGAGCTGTATAGTAGACCTCCATATAGAGCAATTCGACACACACTTTGTGGCACAAGATCCATGGCAAGATGGAGCAGACATAAAGACACCGGTCGACACAACACCTTCTCATATGATCCTCTATATGGGGAAGCAAGGATCTGGTTGCGCATAGTCAACTCATGCCTCATACCAGGGACCCAATATACAAAGATAACACGACAAAGTGTGCTTAGTTTACGCATTGATGACGAATGTCCCTATCAACATTGGGGCAATCATTTGCTCCACAATACGGAAAGCTAGGCTACACAAGCGGTCTCACTTCACCTTTGGCAATCCGTTGACTGCAATCTTGCGGAAAGAGGACATCGAAGAGGACTCCCACACAATCCGAAGAAGGTTGACCTCACAAAGGTCAAAGATGCTGAATCAACACATGACATCAACCTTACTACTGCGGAGAGACATGATCGGGATGGGAGTTTCTTTCGCCATCTCTATGGCATGACTCGCTTTACAATGATGAGCGGAGGTCGTATTCCAACTGCTGAAGAGCTCCAACAGCTGGATCATGACTATCCAATGAATGTGCATGCAAGGGAGATGTGTGGAGTTGGTGTATACTTTGAAGAACCTCTTGATGATGATGTGCCCACCGACGATGATCGACGCTTTCTAGACTCCAACGTGGAGGAGAATTCTGATGACGACGACTCCTATGATGATTCTGACGAAGGGGGTATGACCCCAGACATAGAGGAGGAGTCCGACTGACCAGGTTCTTCGTATTTATTTTCCCACTGAGGACAATGTGCCGACTAAGTATGGGGTGGTGGTATTGCATGCTATACTTCTCTATCTGCATTTGCTATGTTTGTTTGCTTTGTTTTTTTTTTTTTTTGGTTAAGTTTTTTTTAGTAGTTAATTTTTTTTTTAACTTCGCATGAAATTATTCTGAAAGGCAGCATGAGATTATGACAAGAGTTTGTGCTAAAATCATGACTATTGAGACATTTAGGCTCTAATTGTGACTCACTATGTGATATTGTGTGGTACAATTACTTCATCGGTTAGGTCAAGAGTCTAGATTACTCCCAATAAAGTCGACCGTGTGCCTTGTGTGTGTGAGATAATAGTATATTCTGTGCTTGTGGCTGATGCTAGAACTTGCCTGGTATGTATGTAAAGCGAAAATAAAGAGTGCAAGCTTAGGAGATGATTTAGGCATTTCTTTGGCAACCTATACTTGTTTACCTTCTTTTTACCTACCCATGGACATCATCCTAGTTAACCCTTTTGAGCCTTTAGCCTATTTTCTTTGACAACCTCATATGTAAGCCTAATCCATATTTTTCAAGACCATAATTTGATCCAAATTCCTAAGTGCTTTAAAGTGTAAAGTCATGTGACAAAATAAAAGGAAATTGGGTGAGTATGATGCTTTAGAATGTATTGGTGCTTGAAATTGTTATGAAAAAGAATTGCTATCATAAGAGGTGTGTTATGAAAAGAAAAAGGAAAAGAAAACTGAAAAGTTAGTTATGTTTAAAATTGAAAAACAAAAGAGGAGAAAAAGGGTGGTAGAATAAAAGAAAGTAGAAAGGTTGTTTGAAAGAAAAGTGTTAATGATACAATGTGATGTATTAAAGCGCTTAGGAACATAGTCACTATTTCTGGCCAAAATAGTCCTACCCGTCCCTTAGCCTACATTACAACCATCAAAAGACCTAGTTGATCCTAAGCTTAGCATTCTGACATTTAGTGGAGCATTACACTAAGGGCAAGCCTATGGTCATCAGTTGCAGCATATGAATTCTTTGTGAGAGTGAGAGCAAGGATATTTCTATACCCATGTTTGAAAAATATGCTATACTTGTGAGTGATTATGGGTAATATATTGTGAGACACACATGGTTGATGAGTTTTGGGTAGCCGTGTATGATTCCTTGTACCATAACGTTTGAATATGAGTTGACCACCATCACGAGATGGGCGTATCCATTACGGCCTACAAAATAAAGGGAGCTTCTGACAAAGGAGCGGCCACCATGATAGTATCAGGATTTACTGGTATGCTAAAACATTGGTGGGATAATTATATCACTGATGAGATAAGGAATCTCATCTATGACGCTACTTCTACAGAAACTATCATCAAAACCGGAAACAGCCAAGAAATTCTTGAGCAAGTTGCAAAAGAAGACGCTTGCGCCACCCTCCTTTACTATATAGCGAGATATTTCATCCGAGAACCAAAACTCTTCCAGGATAGGAGCCTAGAGATCCTCAACAATATTCGCTGCAAAGACTTACCAGACTTTAGGTGGTATAAAGATACCTTCCTTGTTAAAGTTATGATACGACCAGACTGTAATAATGACTTCTGGAAAGAACGATTTATTAGCAGCCTTCCTCCCTTGTTCGCCGATAAGGTTAGAACAAAAATTAAAGACCGTTTCGAGGGACAAATCCCTTATGAAATTCTCACTTACGGAGATCTAATAAGCTTCATCACCACAGTAGGTATAGATCTCTGTACCGATCTCAGGCTGAAGAAACAGCTTAAGCAAAATAGTACCTCCAAATATGGTCTAGGAACCTTCTGTCAAGACTATGGATTTACGGACTTATCTTCTCGTAAGAAGCATAAGAAGAAAGCCTCCAGCAAAAAACCCTTTCCTAGCAAAAGGAATTACAAAAAGGATTCCTATAAACCTAGTAGGAAAGCCAAGCGAAAATCTTCCAAGGCTTATCAAACCAAAGATACTTGTTGGAATTGTGGCAAAATGGGCCATAGGGCTAAAGATTGCAAGTCAACCAAGAAAAAGAACATCAACCAACTTGATCTTCCAGAAGAAGCCAAAGAGAAGCTATTTTCCATAATGGAAAATTCTTCTGAGACTTCAGACTCTTACTCCTCCTCTAGCGACGACTATAGCGACGAAGAATTTATCAACGCCGCCTATGAGTCTGATCCTTCCCAGTCGGGCCAAGAATGTGCTTGCAATGGCACCTTTCGCACCTTCTCAACCAAAACAATTAATGTTATCTCAGGACATCCCAAAGAAGTCTTGTTTGACATTATCGAACACATAACTGATGATGAGCTTAGGAATAAGTATCTCCATGAGCTTAAAAGACTTATGCTTTCTCATGAAGAAAGTCCCCCTAAACCTATCGTTCAACCTTTCAGCATGAAACAGGTTATGTCAAAATTCAACAAACCTGTTGAACCTACTATTATTGATCTCAAAGGAGAGATATCTACTCTAAAGGGAGAGATTAAAAATCTCAAAATCAGACTTGACCAAGTAGAACTCAATATTCTTACGGAGCAAGTCTTAAAATCTTTGTTCTCCCCCGAGAAGATCTCGCCCCCAGCTTCTCCTCAAAGGATTATTCCCAATGATCATCTTCTCGAGCCTGAACCTAGTACCTTCCCGGGCTCCGACATACCTACAACCTCCGACAATGCCGTAGCCGCCATTAAAGCTTACAGCGAACACATTGTCGTTAAAATAGTCATCGACAAAGACTTTGTTCTAAACAGAGTCGCCCTTTTTGATACAGGCGCATACAGTAACTGTATTGTCAAGGGCCTTATCCCCACTCGGTATCTCAAAAAAAGTACCTCTCGCCTCTATTCGGCCACCGAAGAGAAAATGAAAATTCATTATCAGCTTTCCAAAGCTCACGTCTGCAACAATGGTATTTTCCTTGTTAATGACTTTGTCATCACTGAAGATATCACTGAAGATATCATTCTTGGAATACCTTTCGTAAATCAAATTCGACCTTTTTAGAGTGATTACGATGGTATTCGCACTACTCTTCTGGGTAACGAATTATTCTTTCCTTTGTTATGCCCTCTTTCTCCCGAAGAAGCACAATGTATCAAAGAACAAACTGCTTTTAAAATTAACAGACTATCCTCCCACATCAGTTTTCTTAAACAGGAGGTCCAGCTCAAACACATTGAGCACACTCTTAAAACCCCGGAGATGATTACCAAAATTTCCACACTCAAAAAGAAGTTCAAAAATAAAGTTTGCTCTGAGTTCCCCAATGCTTTCTGGGAACGCAAAAAGCATCTAGTCGAACTTCCTTATATTTCTGGCTTTGAGGAACACCTCATCCCCACTAAGGCCAGACCCATCCAAATGAATCAAGAGATGATGGAAATCTACAAAAAGGAAATTGACCATCTTCTCTCAAATGGGATCATTAGACCCTCTAACTCTCCATGGAGTTGTTCTGCATTTTACGTGAATAATAGTGTAGAAAAGGAACGTGGAACCCCTCGACTTGTCATAAACTACAAGCCTTTAAATGCGGTTCTAAAATGGATACGATATCCGATTCCTAATAAAAAGGATCTCCTTAAGAGGACTTTTAAAGATAATCTTTACAGCAAATTTGATATGAAGTCAAGCTTCTGGCAAATTCAGATTGCTGAGAAAGATAAATACAAGACTGCCTTCAATGTCCCTTTCGGGCATTACGAATGGAATGTCTTACCTTTTGGGCTTAAAAACGCCCCCTCCGAATTTCAGAACATCATGAATAATATTTTTAATTCATATTCTTATATGTCAATTGTTTATATTGATGATGTGCTAATTTTTTTTGAAAACATTGATTCTCATTTTAAACATCTCAATACTTTCTTTAAGATTGTCAAATTAAATGGTTTGGTTATCAGTGCCAAGAAAATGAAGTTGTTTCAAACTTCCGTCCGTTTTTTAGGTCATGACCTGCACCAGGGTAGCTACAAACCTATCTGTAGAGCCATCGAGTTCTCCTCTAAATTCCCTGATGAAATCACGGATATAACCCAACTTCAAAGGTTCTTAGGAAGCCTAAATTATGTTGCAGATTTCATTCCGCACATCAGACAAGTCTGTGAACCTCTGTACAAACGCCTTAAGAAAAATCCAGTCCCACAAAGTTCTGACCAAACAAATGCAGTCATCAAAGTTAAGTCTTTGGTCCAAAATCTTCCCTGCCTAGGTATTCCTAACCCTGAAGCTTTTATGATCGTAGAAACCGATGCTTCAGATATAGGGTATGGAGGTATCCTAAAACAAAGAGTTGAGATTAATTCTCCCGAACATTTAGTTCAATTTACTTCTGGGATATGGAATACAGCCCAAAAAAATTATAGCACCATGAAAAAGGAAATTTTATCTATAGTGCTATGTATCACTAAATTTCAGGATGACCTTGTGAATAGGGAATTTTTACTTCGGGTTGACTGCAAATCAGCTAAAGAAATTTTACAGAAAGATGTAAAAAATCTGGTTTCTAAACAAATTTTTGCTAGGTGGCAAGCTCTCCTATCTAGCTTTGATTTTCAAATTGAGTTTATTAAAGGAGAAAATAACTCCTTCCCCGATTTTCTAACAAGAGAATTTTTACAGGGTCACTATGAGACCAACAACGTTGGGGAAGAACCCCATCAACAAAAACCAAGAATCAACCTGAATGGCAAGACCATTTGATCCTCCTACAACATCCAGATCGTCAGTTCCCCTGAGACCTGAACTCAAAACGGAGATACCATCTCCGTTACAAAATCGATATACAGTTTTAACAGAAGCTCCCAAGCTCCCTATGCCAACTAGATTGGTAGACTTAAAAACGGGCAAACCGTTTGACAAAGGACAAGCAGCAAGTTCATCCATCCAGACAAAGCAAAGTTACGCTATGAAGGCCCCAGAGGCCTTTGCTCAAGCCGTGAATCCTTCAGCAGGAAAGACAGCGATTCCGGCTTCTCCATCTTCCCCAGAGAGGAATTCAAATTTATCACTACCCAAGTGATGCCCATTATTGCCTTGGACAAGGCTTACGAAGGATATCCTCTGGACCAGCTAATCAAGCCGGTCTACAACAACAAGAATTTTGTGGACACAGAAGATCCACTCAAAACACAAAGATATTATGAAGCTATCTTAGTGGACACAGACTCCATTGAGATAGAACATTCTATGAATGATCGAAATCCCGACTATATCGATTATTCAAAGTTTACAATTAAGTGGGTACTTACCCCTTTTAACTGGTTTGTAGACCATCTACATACCCCCATTGCCCTGTCAATGCCACACAGGCCTCAAACTTACAACTGGTATGACTACAAGCTAGCCTGGTTCAATTTTTTATTTGTTCGTCCAGGACATACATGGTTTGTGAAATACTGTCCTGCCATGGTAGATGCCATCATCCCCAGACGGTTTTATGAATGGTGGACTTGTTTTGGAGGAATTAAAGAAATTCTTCCCCAGCAATTCCTCAATCGATTTACTGATTTCTGCACCAAAGAAGGATGCACTACCCTCCCTGAACACATTCAATTATGTAAGTTTTTTATAAAAAAGAGGGTATCATACAAATATGGTCTAGGAACCTTCTGTCAAGACTATGGATTTACGGACTTATCTTCTCGTAAGAAGCATAAGAAGAAAGCCTCCAGCAAAAAACCCTTTCCTAGCAAAAGGAATTACAAAATGGATTCCTATAAACCTAGTAGGAAAGCCAAGAGAAAATCTTCCAAGGCTTCTCAAACCAAAGATACTTGTTGGACTTGTGGCAAAATGGGCCATAGGGCTAAAGATTGCAAGTCAACCAAGAAAAAGAACATCAACCAACTTGATCTTCCAGAAGAAGCCAAAGAGAAGCTATTTTCCATAATGGAAAATTCTTCTGAGACTTCAGACTCTTACTCCTCCTCTAGCGAAGACTATAGAGACGAAGAATTTATCAACACCGCCTATGAGTCTGATCCTTCCCAGTCGGGCCAAGAATGTGCTTGCAATGGCACCTTTTGTACCTGCTCAACCAAAACAATTAATGTTATCTTAGGACATCCCAAAGAAGTTTTGTTTGACATTATTGAACACATAGCTGATGATGAGCTTAGGAATAAGTATCTCCATGAGCTTAAAAGACTTATGCTTTCTCATGAAGAAAGTCCCCCTAAACCTATCGTTCAACCTTTCAGCATGAAACAGGTTATGTCAAAATTCAACAAACCTGCTGAACCTACTATTATTGATCTCAAAGGAGAGATCTCTACTCTAAAGGGAGAGATTAAAAATCTCAAAATCAGACTTGACCAAGTAGAACTCAATATTCTTACGGAGCAAGTCTTAAAATCTTCGTTCTCCCCCGAGAAGATCTCGCCCCCAGCTTCTCCTCAAAGGATTATTCCCAATGATCATCTTCTCGAGCCTGAACCTAGTACCTTCCCGGGCTCCGACGTACCTACAACCTCCGGCAATGCCGTAGCCGCCATTAAAGCTTACAGCGAACACATTGTCGTTAAAATAGTCATCGACAAAGACTTTGTTCTAAACAGAGTTGCCCTTTTTGATACAGGCGCAGACAGTAACTGTATTGTCAAGGGCCTTATCCCCACTCGGTATCTCAAAAAAATTACCTCTCGCCTCTATTCGACCACCGAAGAGAAAATGAAAATTCATTATCAGCTTTCCAAAGCTCACGTCTGCAACAATGGTATTTGCCTTGTTAATGACTTTGTCATCACTGAAGATATCATTCTTGGAATACCTTTCGTAAATCAAATTCGACCTTTTCAGAGTGATTACGATGGTATTCGCACTACTCTTCTGGGTAACGAATTGTTCTTTCCTTTGTTACGCCATTTTTCTCCCGAAGAAGGACAACGTATCAAAGAACAAACTGTTTTTAAAATTAACAGACTATCCTCCCACACCAGTTTCCTTAAACAGGAGGTCCAACTCAAACACATTGAGCACACTCTTGAAACCCCGGAGATGATTACCAAAATTGCCACTCTCCAAAAGAAGTTCGAAAATGAAGTTTGCTCTGAGTTCCCCAATGCTTTCTGGGAACGCAAAAAGCATCTAGTCGAACTTCCTTATATTTCTAGCTTTGAGGAACACCTCATCCCCACTAAGGCCAGACCCATCCAAATGGGATCATTAGACCCTCTAACTCTCGATGGAGTTGTTCTGCATTTTATGTGAATAATAGTGCAAAAAAGGAACGTGGAACCCCTCGAATTATCATAAACTACAAGCCTTTAAATGTGGTCCTAAAATGGATACGACATCCGATTCCTAATAAAAGGCTCCTTAAGAGGACTTTTAAAGCTAATCTTTACAGCAAATTTGATATGAAGTCAGGCTTCTGGAAAATTCAGATTGCTGAGAAAGATAAATGCAAGACTGCCTTCAATGTCCCTTTCGGGCATTACGAATGGAATGTCTTACCTTTTGGGCTTAAAAACGCCCCCTCCGAATTTCAGAACATCATGAATAATATTTTTAATTCATATTCTTATATGTCAATTGTTTATATTGATGATGTGCTAATTTTTTCTGAAAATATTGATTCTCATTTTAAACATCTCAATACTTTCTTTAAGATGTCAAATTAAATGGTTTGGTTATCAGTGCCAAGAAAATGAAGTTGTTTCAAACTTCCGTCCGTTTTTTAGGTCATGACCTGCACTAGGGTAGCTACAAACCTATCTGTAGAGCCATCGAGTTCTCCTCTAAATTCCCTGATGAAATCACGGATAAAACCCAACTTCAAAGGTTCTTAGGAAGCCTAAATTATGTTGCAGATTTCATTCCGCACATCAGACAAGTCTGTGAACCTCTGTACAAACGCCTTAAGAAAAATCCAGTCCCATGGAGTTCTGACCAAACAAATGCAGTCATCAAAGTTAAGTCTTTGGTCCAAAATCTTCCCTGCCTAGGTATTTCTAACCCTGAAGCTTTTATGATTGTAGAAACCGATGTTTCAGATATAGGGTATGGAGGTATCCTAAAACAAAGAGTTGAGATTAATTCTCCTGAACATTTAGTTCGATTTACTTCTGGGGTATGGAATACAACCCCAAAAAAATTATAGCAGCGTGAGAAAGGAAATTTTTTCTATAGTGCTATGTATCACTAAATTTCAGGATGACCTTGTGAATAAGGAATTTTTACTTCGAGTTGACTGCAAATCAGCTAAAGAAATTTTACAGAAAGATGTAAAAAATCTGGTTTCTAAACAAATTTTTGCTAGGTGGCAAGCTCTCCTATCTAGCTTTGATTTTCAAATTGAGTTTATTAAAGGAGAAAATAACTCCCTCCCCGATTTTCTAACAAGAGAATTTTTACAGGGTCACCATGAGACCAACAACGTTGGGGAAGAACCCCATCAACAAAAACCAAGAATCAACCCGAATGGCAAGACCATTTGATCCTCCTATAGCATCCAGATCGTCAGTTCCCCTGAGACCTGAACTCAAAATGGAGATACCAACTCCGTTACAAAATTGATATGCAGTTTTAACAGAAGCTCCCAAGCTCCCTATGCCAACTAAATTGGTAGACTTAAAAATGGGCAAACCATTTGACAAAGGACAAGCAGCAAGTTCGTCCATCCAGACAAAGCAAAGTTACGCTATGAAGGCCCCAGAGACCTTTGCTCAAGCCGTGAATCCATCAGCAGGAAAGATAGCGACTCCGGCTTCTCCATCTTCCCCCAGAGAGGAATTCAAATTTATCACTACCCAAGTGATGCCCATTATTGCCTTGGACAAGGCTTACGAAGGATATCCTCTGGACCAGCTAATCAAGCCGGTCTACAACAACAAGAATTTTGTGGACACAGAAGATCCACTCAAAACACGAAGATATTATAAAGCTATCTTAGTGGACACAGATTCCATTGAGATAGAACATTCTATGAATGATCGAAATCCCGACTATATCGATTATTCAAAGTTTACAATTAAGCGAGTACTAATCCCTTTTAACTGGTTTGTAGACCATCTACATACCCTCATTGCCCTGTCAATGCCACACAGGCCTTAAACTTATAACTGATGCCATCATCCCCAGATGGTTTTATGAATGGTAGACTTGTTTTTGAGGAATTAAATAAATTCTTCCCCAGCAATTCCTCAATCGATTTCCTGATTTCTGCACCAAAGGTCTTGATGTTATGTTTTTCTAAAAAACTAAATTTACCTAATTGATAAATAGTGTTAAAAGATTCTTCTGGAATACTCCAATTTAAAGAAACTAAAGTATATGAAAAATTTAAAACAACTTACAGATTTTATTGAAACTTCGAAAACATATTACAAGAGAGTACAAGAGATTGGGCAAGAGTAAATTTCTAAGGGTGGGAATTTTCTGATGCCTACTCAAGAGAGATTACATTGCCTTTTATAGGCAAAGAAGAAACAAAAGATACATTAGATGTATACAGGTAGATGGCTCTGATGTTGCCGACGCTTTGCCTTTTCTGAGTGCTGGCGTGCTTTGTGGAAAAGCAAAAGTAGATGCCTTTCTTTTAGAAAAGCTGACATGATAGAATGCTTTTACTTTTGGTAAAGCATCTCTTTTGGCGTCTTCTTGAGACAGCATGGGGTCCTGAGATTCCAATCAGGAATAGTGAATTGCCTTTTGCAGAGATAATTCCGGTTCTTTGAACCTCTATCTCTTTGAAAGGTTATTTTCCTATTCATAATATGGATCTAGGTAGGCCATATCTATCCCTTTAGGGTTTAGCATATCGCCATTGTCGTCACTGCTTCCTGTAGAAGAAGCATCAGCAATGAGTTGAATTAATTCATCTTCATTGGGATTTTCTTGGCTTTCCATATCAGCCAAGGACTTCTTTAATTTTTCTTTTAAAGCTGCCTTTTTACTCTGAGAGGAGCTAGAAGAAGCTGCTTGTGATTTCCTTTAATCAGGTGTTCTTGGAGCTGTTGGCTTAGGAGTCCAACCTTTTACCCTTATCTCTTTGGATAAGTATTTAATCCGGTGTTGCTCTCCTTTGGTGAAATTCCAGGAGATGATGTATGATACCCTCTTTTTTATAAAAAACTTACATAATTGAATGTGTTCAGGGAGGGTAGTGCATCCTTCTTTGGTGCAGAAATCAGGAAATCGATTGAGGAATTATTGGGGAAGAATTTCTTTAATTCCTCCAAAACAAGTCCACCATTCATAAAACCATCTGGGGATGATGGCATCTACCATGGCAGGACAGTATTTCACAAACCATGTATGTCCTGGACGAACAAATAAAAAATTGAACCAGGCTAACTTGTAGTCATACCAGTTGTAAGTTTGAGGCCTGTATGGCATTGACAGGGCAATGGGGGTATGTAGATGGTCTATAAACCTGTTAAAAGGGATTAGTACCCGCTTAATTGTAAACTTTGAATAATCGATATAGTCGGGATTTCGATCATTCATAGAATGTTCTATCTCAATGGAGTCTGTGTCCACTAAGATAGCTTCATAATATCTTCGTGTTTTGAGTGGATTTTCTGTGTCCACAAAATTCTTGTTGTTGTAGACCGGCTTGATTAGCTGGTCCAGAGGATATCCTTTGTAAGCCTTGTCCAAGGCAATAATGGGCATCACTTGGGTAGTGATAAATTTGAATTCCTCTCTGGGGGAAGATGGAGAAGCCGGAGTCGCTATCTTTCCTGCTGAAGGATTCACGGCTTGAGCAAAGGTCTCTGGGGCCTTCTTAGCGTAACTTTGCTTTGTCTGGATGGATGAACTTGCTGCTTGTCCTTTGTCAAACGATTTGCCCATTTTTAAGTCTACCAATTTAGTTGGCATAAGGAGCTTGGGAGCTTCTGTTAAAACTGCATATCGATTTTGTAATGGAGATGGTATCTTCGTTTTGAGTTTAGGTCTCAGGGTAACTGACGATCTGGATGCTGTAGGAGGATCAAATGGTCTTGCCATTTGGGTTAATTCTTGGTTTTTGTTGATGGGGTTCTTCCCCAACGTTGTTGGTCTCATGGTGACCCTGTAAAAATTCTCTTGTTAGAAAATCGGGGAGGGAGTTATTTTCTCCTTTAATAAACTCAATTTGATAATCAAAGCTAGATAGGAGAGCTTGCCACCTAGCAAAATTTTGTTTAGAAACCAGATTTTTTACATCTTTCTGTAAAATTTCTTTAGCTGATTTGCAGTCAACCCGAAGTAAAAATTCCTTATTCACAAGGTCATCCTGAAATTTAGTGATACATAGCACTATAGATAAAATTTCCTTTTTCACGGTGCTATAATTTTTTTAGGCTGTATTCCATACCCCAAAAGTAAATCGAACTAAATGTTCTGGAGAATTAATCTCAACTCTTTGTTTTAGGATACCTCCATACCCTATATCTGAAGCATCGATTTCTACGATCATAAAAGCTTCAGGGTTAGGAATACCTAGGCAGGGAAGATTTTGGACCAAAGACTTAACTTTGATGACTGCATTTGTTTGGTCAGAACTCCGTGGGACTGGATTTTTCTTAAGGCATTTGTACAGAGGTTCACAGACTTGTCTAATGTGCGGAATGAAATCTGCAACATAATTTAGGCTTCCTAAGAACCTTTGAAGTTGGGTTTTATCCGTCATTTCATCAGGGAATTTAGAGGAGAACTCGATGGCTCTACAGATAGGTTTGTAGCTACCCTGGTGCAGGTCATGACCTAAAAAACGGACGGAAGTTTGAAACAACTTCATTTTCTTGGCACTGATAACCAAACCATTTAATTTGACGATCTTAAAGAAAGTATTGAGATGTTTAAAATGAGAATCAATGTTTTCAGAAAAAATTAGCACATCATCAATATAAACAATTGACATATAAGAATATGAATTAAAAATATTATTCATGATGTTCTGAAATTCGGAGGGGGCGTTTTTAAGCACAAAAGGTAAGACATTCCATTCGTAATGCCCGAAAGGGACATTGAAGGCAGTCTTGTATTTATCTTTCTCAGCAATCTGAATTTGCCAGAAGCCTGACTTCATATCAAATTTGCTGTAAATATTAGCTTTAAAAGTCCTCTTAAGGAGATCCCTTTTATTAGGAATCAAATGTCGTATCCATTTTAGGACCGCATTTAAAGGCTTGTAGTTTATGACAAGTCGAGGGGTTCCATATTCCTTTTCTGCACTATTATTCACGTAAAATGCAGAACAACTCCATGGAGAGTTAGAGGGTCTAATGATCCCATTTGAGAGAAGATGGTCAATTTCCTTTTTGCAGATTTCCATCATCTCTTGATTCATTTGGATGGGTCTGGCCTTAGTGGGGATGAGGTGTTCCTCAAATCCAGAAATATAAGGAAGTTTGACTAGATGCTTTTTGCGTTCCCAGAAAGCATTTGGGAACTTAGAGCAAACTTTATTTTCGAACTTCTTTTGGAGAGTGGCAATTTTGGTAATCATCTCTGGGGTTTTAAGAGTGTGCTCAATGTGTTTGTGCTGGACCTCCTGTTTAAGGAAACTGATGTGGGAGGATAGTCTGTTAATTTTAAAAATAGTTTGTTCTTTGATACATTGTTCTTCTTCGAGAGAAAGAGGGCGTAACAAAGGAAAGAACAATTCGTTATCCAGAAGAGTAGTGCGAATACCATCATAATCACTCTGAAAAGGTCGAATTTGATTTACGAAAGGTATTCCAAGAATGATATCTTCAGTGATATCTTCAGTGATGACAAAGTCATTAACAAGGCAAATACCATTGTTGCAGACGTGAGCTTTGGAAAGCTGATAATGAATTTTTATTTTCTCTCCGGTGGCCGAATAAAGGTGAGAGGTACTTTTTTCGAGATACCGAGTGGGGATAAGGCCCTTGAAAATACAGTTACTGTCTGCGCCTGTATCAAAAAGGGCGACTCTGTTTAGAACAAAGTCTTTGTCGATGACTATTTTAATGACAATGTGTTCGCTGTAAGCTTTAATGGAGGCTACGGCATTGCCGGAGGTTGTAGGTATGTCGGAGCCCGGGAAGGTACTAGGTTCAGGCTCGAGAAGATGATCATTGGGAATAATCCTATGAGGAGAAGCTGGGGGCGAGATCTTCTCGGGGGAGAACAAAGATTTTAAGACTTGCTCCGTAAGAATATTGAGTTCTACTTGGTCAAGTCTGATTTTGAGATTTTTAATCTCTCCCTTTAGAGTAGAGATCTCTCATTTGAGATCAATAATAGCAGGTTCAGCAGGTTTGTTGAATTTTGACATAACCTGTTTCATGTTGAAAGGCTGAATGATAGGTTTAGGTGGACTTTCTTCATGAGAAAGCATAAGTCTTTTAAGCTCATAGAGATACTTATTCCTAAGCTCATCATCAGCTATGTGTTCGATAATGTCAAACAAGACTTTTTTGGGATGTCCTGAGATAACATTAATTATTTTGGTTGAGCAGGTGCAAAAAGTGCCATTGCAAGCACATTCTTGGCCCGACTGGGAAGGATCAGACTCATAGGCGGCGTTGATAAATTCTTTATCACTATAGTCTTCTCTAGAGGAGGAGTAAGAGTCTGAAGTCTCAGAAGAATTTTTCATTATGGAAAATAGCTTCTCTTTGGCTTCTTCTGGAAGATCAAGTTGGTTGATGTTCTTTTTCTTGGTTGACTTGCAATCTTTAGCCCTATGGCCCGTTTTGCCATAAGTCCAACAAGTATCTTTGGTTTGAGAAGCCTTGGAAGATTTTCGCTTGGCTTTCATACTAGGTTTATAGGAATCCTTTTTGTAATTCCTTTTGCTAGGAAAGGGTTTTTTGCTGGAGGCTTTCTTCTTATGCTTCTTACGAGAAGATAAGTCCGTAAATCCATAGTCTTAACAGAAGGTTCCTAGACCATATTTGGAGGTACTATTTTGCTTAAGCTGTTTCTTCAGCCTGAGATCGGTACAGAGATCTTTACCTACTGTGGTGATGAAGCTTATTAGATCTCCGTAAGTGAGAATTCCATAAGGGAATTGTCCCTCGAAACGGTCTTTAATTTTTGTTCTAACCTTATCGGCGAACAAGGGAGGAAGGTCGCTAATAAATCGTTCTTTCCAAAAGTCATTAGTACAGTCTGGTCGTATCATAACTTTAACAAGGAAGGTATCTTTATACCACCTAAAGTCTGCTAAGTCTTTGCAGCGAAGATTATTGAGGATCTCTAGGCTCCTATCCTGGAAGAGTTTTGGTTCTCCGATGAAATGTCTCGCTATATGGTAAAGGAGGGTGGCGCAAGCGTCTTTTTTTGCAACTTGCTCAAGAATTTCTTGGCCGTTTTTGGTTTTGACGATAGTTTCTGTAGAAGTAGCGTCATAGATGAGATTCGTTATCTCATTAGTGATATAATTATCCCACCAATGTTTTAGCATACCAGTAAATACTGATACTATCATGGTGGCCGCTCCTTTGTCAGAAGCTCCCTTTATTTTGTAGGCCGTAATGGATACGCCCACCTCATGGAGTTTGTTGTAAATCTAGTGTTCATCCAGGCCATCAACATTCCATTCAGTAATTCCTCTACCATCATGATTGAAAGTGGAGAGGTAAGGATTTTCTTCGAATTGGACATCTGGAGGATAGGGTTTTTTGTAATAGTTTTTCTTAGTAGAAAAACGTTCGCTGGTGAGTTTAGAAAGAGAGTTCTTTTGAGTACTGGACTCCTTTTGAGTACTGGACTCTCCTTGCTGAGAGACTTTAAACTTTGAAAGCTTGCTATTAATTTTTTCTAGAATTTGTTTCGAGAGTTTGAAGTCTTCATTGAGCTCAGGGAACTTCTCTTTTTGAAATTCAGGAATCTTAAAGATAGGATTAGAGATAGGTTTAGAGCCCGAAGTACTCTTAACCGGTTGGGGAGGTTCAAAAGGAAGGGTAGAGCTTTTGGTTTCTCCTATTTGTTGGGAGATGGTGTGGAGAACCTGATTAGTATAATTGTTCTGGTCAATTATTCGATCAAGATCTCTATTGGTAGGGGCCATAGAAGGTCTATCATGCTTCTTTTTAAAAGGTGAAGCACTGAGCATTTCGTTATGATAAGGAATTTTTATTCCTTCAAGCGGAGGAGTCACAGATTCTATGACTTGGTGATTCTGCGTATACCATTTATTAATGATAACGTTAAGGGATTCAGTCTGATTTTTCATTCTTCTTGTGAATTCAAACCATCTGGAAAATTCAATGTCACATCGGAGTCTTTTTATGTCAGCTATCCATAGCCGACCAAACTCCTTTTGTTGCTCTTTGGTGTAGGTACTAGTATACCATTTCCATTTGATATCGTCTTTTGGAAGGTACCAACGGACTTTAAGAGCCTTAAGGTCAGGGGTATACTCTTTATCAGTTTTGATAACGAGGAAGCTAGGGTCAGTCCTAATATTTTGATGAGACATGAGAGGTTCCATGTCGGAGGCCGTGGGACTGCCGGGTTCGAAATCAGTTGTGGGTTCTTTGTCCCGAGAGTATTGTTGATAATAGACCTTGGGAATAGGACTTGAGATGTCGACTCCTCGAATATTTCCCTTGTCATTATCGTTTTCATCACTTCCCTCCGGGGGTTTGGAAGTGGAAGCACGGGTGGAAACCGACCGGCGGAAAGAGGAGTGCCGAGAAGGGTCAAGCCCGAGGAATTTTAAATCGATAGATCCATCTGGGTGTTGGATAACCCGTTCGATCTGAGATTTTTTCGGATAAGTACGGATTGGTTGGGTGATAGCCTCAAAATGCCAGTCATTGCTTTGGAGAATATCATCCCAGACTAGAGCCTTAGGAACAAAGACTATGCTACGATCTTTGTTTGCTTCCATTAGGGTGGTGACCCCTTTAGGGCTCGTAAATCTAGCTTTTGGTGCTAGAATGGTACCCATGAGGTGATAATATACACGGTATATGATTGTTATTTCTCTGGTGTTCTCCTTACTATTCATGTTTTTAGTTTTAACATTAAGGGTTAAAACATCCATGATGTTAGGATCATTTATATCAACAGAGAAGTTAGGGTAACAATTAAAGTATACCGGGCCATCAGCGAGGTTACTTTGGATGACTCCTAAGAGTGAATCGTCAAAATTTAATAGACGAGCATCTCTTAAGATAGCACAGACAGGGATATCTAAGCCCTGTCGGAAAAGTGGCTTTATAGCTACTTGAACAAGTCCAACATGCAGATAATGAAACTGATTTTTAAATCGGTTTATATCTAACTCATTGAACAGTTGAATAATTTCTAATGAATTATTAATGGCAACAGTAGACTCTGAGGTCTTGATGTTATGTTTTTTTAAAAAACTAAATTTACCTATTTGATAAATAGTGTTAAAAGATTCTTCTGGAATACTCCAATTTTGAAGATCATTTTCTATAGTAGCAATCGGGGTTGCTTGAGAAGATAGATTAACAGTGGTTTTAATATGATTGTTCATATTTGAAATATACTGTCTAGAGACTAACAGAGAAAACATATATGTTCACATAAGCAAACATATCACTGTAAACAAATATGAAAGAACTTAAATCAAATTATAAGAATATATCTATGGCTTATGGGATCTAACAAGTTTTAATGGCTTTACACAGGATTTCTTCTAGAGTTATCTTAGTGACGGGACCACCAACAAGGTCTAACGCTTACCTTAGCTACGACTACACTTTCAGGCTGACCAACGTCTTAGACCAGAGATTAATCGATTCCTTCAAACACTTAGACAGAAGACTGTTACCCCATACTTGGATTAAAACCCCATTATAAGACAAGATATATCAAAATAGTTAAAGATTAAGTAAATTCATACTTGATTAAAGTAATATGTTCTTATAAGAACATAGTTTTGCTCATGCTCTAGACAGATTATTTGTTTAGCTGCTCATGCTAGACAAACAATCTGCCAACATGGCTCTGATACCAGGAAACGGATCGCGAGTATTATAAAGAAACTAAAGTATATGAAAAATTTAAAATAACTTACAGATTTTATTGAAACTTCGAAAACATAGTACAAGAGAGTACAGGAGATTGGGCAAGAGTAAATTTCTAAGGGTGGGAATTTTCTGATGCCTACTCAAGAGAGATTACATTGCCTTTTATAGGCAAAGAAGAAACAAAAGATACATTAGATGTATACAGGTGGATGGCTCTGATGTTGTCGACGCTTTGCCTTTTCTGAGTGCTGGCGTGCTTTGTGGAAAAGTAAAAGTAGATGCCTTTCTTTTAGAAAAGCTGACATGATAGAATGCTTTTACTTTTGGTAAAGCATCTCTTTTGGCATCTTCTTGAGACAGCATGGGGTCCTGAGATTCCAATCAGGAATAGTGAATTGCCTTTTGCAGAGATAATTCTGGTTCTTTGAACCTCTATCTCTTTGAAAGGTTATTTTCCTATTCATAATAGGGATCTAGGTAGGCCATAGTTATCCCTTTAGGGATTAGCATTTCGCCATTGTCGTCACTGCTTCCTGTAGAAGAAGCATCAACAATGAGTTGAATTAATTCATCTTCATTGGGATTTTCTTGGCTTTCCATATCAGCCAAGGCCTTCTTTAATTTTTCTTTTAAAGCTGCCTTTTTACTCTGAGAGGAGCTAGAAGAAGCTGCTTGTGATTTCCTTTGATCAGGTGTTCTTGGAGCTGTTGGCTTAGGAGTCCAACCTTTTACCCTTATCTCTTTGGATAAGTATTTAATCCGATGTTGCTCTCCTTTGGTGAAATTCCAGAAGATGATGTATGATACCCTCTTTTTTATAAAAAAACCTTACATAATTGAATGTGTTCAGGGAGGGTAGTGCATCTTTCTTTGGTGCAGAAATCAGGAAATCGATTGAGGAATTGCTAGGGAAGAATTTCTTTAATTCCTCCAAAACAAGTCCACCATTCATAAAACCATCTGGGGATGATGGGATAATTAAAACATTGGTGGGATAATTAAAACATTGGTGGGATAATACTCGCGATCCGTTTCCTGGTATCAAAGCCATGTTGGCAGATTGTTTGTCTAGCATGAGCAGCTAAACAAATAATCTGTCTAGAGCATGAGCAAAACTATGTTCTTATAAGAACATATTACTTTAATCAAGTATGAATTTACTTAATTTTTAATTATTTTGATATATCTTGTCTTATAATGGGGTTTTAATCCAAGTATGGGGTAACAGTCTTCTATCTAAGTGTTTGAAGGGACCGATTAATCTCCGATTTAAGACGTTGGTCAGCCTGAAAGTGTGGTCGTAGCTAAGGTAAGCGTTAGACCTTGTTGGTGGTCCCGTCACTAAGATAACTCTAGAAGAAATCCTGTGTAAAGCCATTAAAACTTGTTAGATCCCATAAGCCATAGATATATTCTTATAATTTGATTTAAGTTCTTTCATATTTGTTTACAGTGATATGCTTGCTTATGTGAACATATATGTTTTCTCTGTTAGTCTCTAGACAGTATATTTCAAATATGAACAATCATATTAAAACCACTGTTAATCTATCTTCTCAAGTAACCCCGATTGCTACTATAGAAAATGATCTTCAAAATTGGAGTATTCCAGAAGAATCTTTTAACACTATTTATCAAATAGGTAAATTTAGTTTTTTTAAAAAAACCATAACATCAAGACCTCAGAATCTACTGTTGCCATTAATAATTCATTAGAAATTATTCAACTGTTCAATGAGTTAGATATAAACCGATTTAAAAATCAGTTTCATTATCTGCATGTTGGACTTGTTCAAGTAGCTATAAAGCCACTTTTCCGACAGGGCTTAGATATCCCTGTCTGTGCTATCTTAAGAGATGCTCGTCTATTAAATTTTGACGATTCACTCTTAGGAGTCATCCAAAGTAACCTTGCTGATGGCGTATACTTTAATTGTTACCCTAACTTCTCTGTTGATATAAATAATCCTAACATCATGGATGTTTTAACCCTTAATGTTAAAACTAAAAACATGAATAGTAAGGACAACACCAGAGAAATAGCGATCATATACCGTGTATATTATCGCCTCATGGGTACCACTCTAGCACCAAAAGCTAGATTTATGAGCCCTAAAGGGGTCACCACCCTAATGGAAGCAAACAAAGATCGTAGCACAGTCTTTGTTCCTAAGGCTCTAGTCTGGGATGATATTCTCCAACGCAATGGCTGGCATTTTGAGGCTATCACCCAACCAATCCATACTTATCCGGAAAAATCTCAGATCGAACGGGTTATCCAACACCCATATGGATCTATCGATTTAAAATTCCTCGGGCTTGAACCTTCTCGGCACTCCTCTTTCCACCGGTCGGTTTCCACCCGTGCTTCCACTTCCAAACCCCCGGAGGGAAGTGACGAAAATGATAATGACAAGGGAAAGATTCGAGGAGTCGACTTCTCTGGTCCTATTCCCAAGGTCTATTATCAACAATACTCTCGGGTCAAAGAACCCACAACTGATTTCGAACCCGGCAGTCCCACGGCCTCCGACATGGAACCTCCCATGTCTCATCAAAAGATTAGGACTGACCCTAGCTTACTCGTCATCAAAACTGATGAAGAGTATACCCCTGACCTTAAGGCTCTTGAAGTCCGTTGGTACCTTCCAAAAGATGCTATCAAATGGAAATGGTATACTAGTACCTATACCAAAGAGCAACAAAAAGAGTTTGGTTGGCTATGGATAGCTGACATGAAAAGACTCCGATGTGACATTGAATTTTTCAGGTGGTTTGAACTCACCGGAAGAATGAAAAACCAGACTGAATCCCTTAACGTTATCATTAATAAATGGTATACGCAGAATCACCAAGTCATAGAATCTGTGACTCCTCCGCTTGAAGGAATAAAAATTCCTTATCATAACGAAATACTCAGTGCTTCACCTTTTAAAAAGAAGTATGATAGACCTTCTATGGCCCCTACCAATAGAGATCTTGATCGAATAATTGACCAGAACAATTATACTAATCAGGTTCTCCACACCATCTCCCAAAAAATAGGAGAAACCAAAAGCTCTACCCTTCCTTTTGAACCTCCCCAATCGGTTAAGAGTACTTCGGGCTCTAAACCTATCTCTAATCCTATATTTAAGATTCCCGAATTTCAAAAAGAGAAGTTCCCTGAGCTCAATGAAGACTTCAAACTCTCGAAACAAATTCTAGAAAAAATTAATAGCAAGCTTTCAAAGTTTAAAGTCGCTCAGCAAGGAGAGTCCAGTACTCAAAAGGAGTCCAGTACTCAAAAGAACTCTCTTTCTAAACTCACCAGCGAACGTTTTTCTACTAAGAAAAACTATTACAAAAAACCCACTCCTCCAGATGTCCAATTCGAAGAAAACCCTCACCTCTCCACTTTCAATCATGATGGTAGAGGAATTACTGAATGGAATATTGATGGCCTGGCTGAACACCAGATATATAACAAACTCCATGAGATGGGCATATCCATTACGGCCTATAAAATAAAGGGAGCTTCTGACAAAGGAGCGGCCACCATGATAGTATCAGGATTTACTGGTATGCTAAAACATTGGTGGGATAATTATATCACTGATGAGATAAGGAATCTCATCTATGTCGTTACTTCTACAGAAACTATCGTCAAAATAAAAAAAGGCCAAGAAATTCTTGAGCAAGTTGCAAAAGAAGACGCTTGCACCACCCTCCTTTACCATATAGCGAGACATTTCATCGGAGAACCAAAACTCTTCCAGGATAGGAGCCTAGAGATCCTCAATAATCTTCGCTGCAAAGACTTAGCAGACTTTAGGTGGTATAAAGATACCTTCCTTGTTAAAGTTATAATACGACCAGACTGTAATAATGACTTCTGGAAAGAATGATTTATTAGCGGTCTTCCTCCCTTGTTCGCCGATAAGGTTAGAACAAAAATTAAAGACCGTTTCGAGGGACAAATCCCTTATGGAATTCTCACTTACGGAGATCTAATAAGCTTTATCACCACAGTAGGTATAGATCTCTGTACCGATCTCAGGCTAAAGAAACAGCTTAAGCAAAATAGTACCTCCAAATATGGTCTAGGAACCTTCTGTCAAGACTATGGATTTACGGACTTATCTTCTCGTAAGAAGCATAAGAAGAAAGCCTCCAGCAAAAAACCCTTTCCTAGCAAAAGGAATTACAAAAAGGATTCCTATAAACCTAGTAGGAAAGCCAAGCGAAAATCTTCCAAGGCTTCTCAAACCAAAGATACTTGTTGGACTTGTGGCAAAACGGGCCATAGGGCTAAAGATTGCAAGTCAACCAAGAAAAAGAAGATCAACCAACTTGATCTTCCAGAAGAAGCCAAAGAGAAGCTATTTTCCATAATGGAAAATTCTTCTGAGACTTCAGACTCTTACTCCTCCTCTAGCGAAGACTATAGCGACGAAGAATTTATCAACGCCGCCTATGAGTCTGATCCTTCCCAGTCGGGACAAGAATGTGCTTGTAATGGTACCTTTTGCACCTGCTCAACCAAAACAATTAATGTTATCTTAGGACATCCCAAAGAAGTCTTGTTTGACATTATCGAACACATAGCTGATGATGAGCTTAGGAATAAGTATCTCCATGAGCTTAAAAGACTTATGCTTTCTCATGAAGAAAGTCCCCCTAAACCTATCGTTCAGCCTTTCAGCATGAAACAGGTTATGTCAAAATTCAGCATGAAACAGGTTATGTCAAAATTCAACAAACCTGCTGAACCTACTATTATTGATCTCAAAGGAGAGATCTCTACTCTAAAGGGAGAGATTAAAAATCTCAAAATCAGACTTGACCAAGTAGAACTCAATATTCTTACGGAGCAAGTCTTAAAATCTTCGTTCTCCCCCGAGAAGATCTCGCCCCCAGCTTCTCCTCATAGGATTATTCCCAATGATCATCTTCTCGAGCCTGATCCTAGTACCTTCCCGGGCTCCGACATACCTACAACCTCCGGCAATGCCGTAGCCGCCATTAAAGCTTACAGCGAACACATTGTCGTTAAAATAGTCATTGACAAAGACTGCTAAATAGAGTCGCCCTTTTTAATACAGGCACAGACAGTAACTGTATTGTCAAGGGCCTTATCCCCACTCGGTATCTCAAAAAAAGTACCTCTCGTCTCTATTCGACCACCGGAGAGAAAATGAAAATTCATTATCAGCTTTCCAAAGCTCACGTCTGCAATAATGGTATTTGCCTTGTTAATGACTTTGTCATCACTGAAGATATCACTGAAGATATCATTCTTGGAATACCTTTCGTAAATCAAATTCGACCTTTTCAGAGTGATTACGATGGTATTCGCACTACTCTTCTGGGTAATGAATTGTTCTTTCCTTTGTTACGCCCTCTTTCTCCTGAAGAAGGACAACGTATCAAAGAACAAACTGTTTTTAAAATTAATAGACTATCCTCCCACATCAGTTTTCTTAAACAGGAGGTCCAGCTCAAACACATTGAGCACACTCTTAAAACCCCGGAGATGATTACCAAAATTGCCACTCTCCAAAAAAAGTTCGAAAATGAAGTTTGCTCTGAGTTCCCCAATGATTTCTGGGAACGCAAAAAGCATCTAGTCGAACTTCCTTATATTTCTGGCTTTGAGGAACACCTCATCCCCACTAAGGCCAGACCTATCCAAATGGGATCATTAGACCCTCTAACTCTCCATGGAGTTGTTATGCATTTTATGTGAATAATAGTGTAGAAAAGGAACGTGGAACCCCTCGACTTGTCATAAACTACAAGCCTTTAAATGCGGTCCTAAAATGGATACGACATCCGATTCCTAATAAAAGGGATCTCCTTAAGAGAACTTTTAAAGCTAATCTTTACAACAAATTTGATATGAAGTCAGGCTTCTGGAAAATTCAGATTGCTGAGAAAGATAAATACAAGACTGCCTTCAATGTCCCTTTCGGGCATTACGAATGGAATGTCTTACCTTTTGGGCTTAAAAATGCCCCCTCCGAATTTTAGAACATCATGAATAATATTTTTAATTCATATTCTTATATGTCAATTGTTTATATTGATGATGTGCTAATTTTTTCTGAAAACATTGATTCTCATTTTAAACATCTCAATACTTTCTTTAAGATTGTCAAATTAAATGGTTTGGTTATCAGTGCCAAGAAAATGAAGTTGTTTCAAACTTCCGTCCGTTTTTTAGGTCATGACCTGCACCAGGGTAGCTACAAACCTATCTGTAGAGCCATCGAGTTCTCCTCTAAATTCCCTGATGAAATCACGGATAAAACCCAACTTCAAAGGTTCTTAGGAAGCCTAAATTATGATGCAGATTTCATTCCGCACATCAGACAAGTCTGTGAACCTATGTACAAACGCCTTAAAAAAAATCCAGTCCCATGGAGTTCTGACCAAACAAATGCAGTCATCAAAGTTAAGTCTTTGGTCCAAAATCTTCCCTGCCTAGGTATTCCTAACCCTGAAGCTTTTATGATCGTAGAAACCGATGCTTCAGATATAGGGTATGGAGGTATCCTAAAACAAAGAGTTGAGATTAATTCTCCAGAACATTTAGTTCAATTTACTTCTGGGGTATGGAATACAGCCCAAAAAAATTATAGCATCGTGAAAAAGCAAATTTTATCTATAGTGCTATGTATCACTAAATTTCAGGATGACCTTGTGAATAAGGAATTTTTACTTCGGGTTGACTGCAAATCAGCTAAAGAAATTTTACAGAAAGATGTAAAAAATCTGGTTTCTAAACAAAATTTTGCTAGGTGGCAAGCTCTCCTATCTAGCTTTGATTTTCAAATTGAGTTTATTAAAGGAGAAAATAACTCCTTCCCCGATTTTCTAACAAGAGAATTTTTACAGGGTCACCATGAGACCAACAACGTTGGGGAAGAACCGCATCAACAAAAACTGAACATCAGAATGAGTAAGCTCAAGGAAGACTGTTACTGTGAACTGAAAATATCGATGATTCTGAGATTAATTACTCAATATGCATGATCGGGAACATGAGAACATAACTGAGTCTGGAACGTGATACATGAACTGAACTAAGTCTGTAATACATGGCATACAATTGAGGTTAGAGCTTAAGGGTCAACTTATGAGTATCCCCTACCCTAAAACTGGATTCATTACATGAAGAGAGAATGGAATGCTTATGTTACGACAATTTGGGGAATTATAGTATAGCGTATATCCCCTTGGGACACTAGATCCCTCAAAGAATATAGACTTGGCTAAGCTACTGAAGGAAACTAAGGCGATGCATAGACACTTAGGAACTAAAATCGTGACTGATTATCTGAGATCTGAAACTGAAGCGTGATGCATAAACTGAGCTGAGCTTGTATTCACATGATTGGTTTATTTGAGAATGGTTAATTTTATGAGACCTTGGATAATACGTCCGGAAAAAAGGTACGGGAGCCAAACCATATGAACATATTCGCGTGATTCCTAAACTGAATTACTGGTTTTATGAACTAACACATACTGAAAACTTATACAAAGAGAAAGCGAATCTTGGCCTGATCTGAGCCGGACATCAGAATAGGAGATCGCTACATGACTGGGATTCCTTGCATTAGGAGGCAGGCCTATGAAATATCATCCAAGATAAAGGGGCTAAGACTCATACACTGCAGCTGAGACTACTAAAATGATTCACGTGGGTACTGAGCACGAGTGCATAAAAATATAACTTATCTGATTAATTGAATAACTGATAACTGAATGTTGGGTATGTAAGACTGAATTGTACTTAGTCTGAATAGATAGACTGAGACCATAGAGTATTATGCATATGAGAAAGGACTAATTGAGTAACATGAGATAGATGAGCATGGATTTCATGAAAGCTATATTGTTTGAAAATGCAGGACCAAGCGTATTACATGATTTGGAAACATTCCCTAGACTGAGATATTAAAATATCTATAACTGGGTAACTGATAATTGTACGCTATGGTCAAGTAAGTCTGAAATTGAACTGCGTTTGTAAGCTAAATACTGATATGAAGCTGACACTATAACTAAGACTATAAGTGGGACTAATACTAAAATTGAATACTGGTTTCTGATAATTGAATGCTGAATAATGGTTTCTAGTTTCTGAATACTGGACAAATGTTGATTACTGATACTAGAATACTGAAACTGCACTCTGGGACTGAAATTGGTTACTGAGTTATAATAGTCAAAAAATGAAGGCTGACATAAGTTAGGGATCTGAATGTACATTCACACTCTGAACTTTCCCCAACTTTTAAATACAACATTTTGCTAGATGTTTGCTTCCATACTACCGTGAAATTAAATCATATCTTTATAACTACACCCTCGTATAAAACAAGCATGCAACAACCTTCTCTTAATATGAAACATCTATTCTTTCCCATCTAAGCAAATGCTCATAACTACACTATTTTACAAGGAGAGCTTATTGAAGGGTTAAATCAGGAGGATCTGTAGCATGAATGGATTCTGGCTGAATTTGACATATAACTGAAACCTTGAGAAATAAAATATCAACAATATGGATTTACTAAAAAGGTCTGAACTGAGGATATACATGACGTGGTCTGATTTTATCTGATCTGTAGAGGCATAGCATGAGTCATGAAAGTTGAGTATACTGTAAAGTATGACATATGTACATGAGTCATGAGCTGCATGACCTGAGTTTGGAGTTTCTGCATTCGTGAGACATGATTCATAACACTGAGTGAACAAGAATTGAATTCCCTATGATGGGAACCGAAAGAGCACACGATTCTATGAAATACATGTAAACATAAGTTGTATTCATGGAACTGAGATGTGAAGCATGCATAGGCATCATACTGACTGGAATACAAATATTTATGCCGAGATAAAGATGGGTCAGGAATTATCTTCCCTTACTGCTTTTCTACACATATTGGCACTACTAGTAGAATCTGAGAGCCTGACTTGGTTGCTTGATCTATAATCTCCCCCTTAGCTTTAAGCCTTCATCCTAAATTTGAAGCGTGATGCATAAACTGAGCTGAGCTTGTATTCACATGATTGGTTTATTTGAGAATGGTTAATTTTATGAGACCTTGGATAATACGTTCGGAAGAAAGGTATGGTAGCCAAACCATATGAACATATTCGCGTGATTCCTAAACTAAATTACTGGTCTTATGAACTAACACATACTAAAAACTTATACAAAGAGAAAGCGAATCTTGGCCTGATCTGAGCCGGACATCAGAATAGGAGATCGCTACATGACTGGGATTCCTTGCATTAGGAGGAAAGGCTATGAAATATCATCCAAGATAAAGGGGCTAAGACTCATACACTGCAGCTGAGACTACTGAAATGATTCATGTGGGTACTGAGCACGAGTGCATAAAAATACAACTTATCTGATTAATTGAATAAATGATAACTGAATGTTGGGTATGTAAGACTGAATTGTACTTAGCCTGAATAGATAGACTGAGACCATAGAGTATTATGCATATGAGAAGGGACTAATTGAGTAACATAAGATAGATGAGCATGGATTTCATGAAAGCTATATTGTTTGAAAATGCAGGACCAAGCATATTACATGATTTGGAAACATTCCCTAGACTGAGATATTAAAATATCTATAACTGGGTAACTGATAATTGTACGCTATGGTCAAGCAAGTCTGATATTGAACTGCGTTTGTAAGCTGAATACTGATATGAAGCTGACACTATAACTAAGACTATAAGTGGGACTAATACTAAAATTGAATACTGGTTTCTGATAATTGAATGCTGAATAATGGTTTCTAGTTTCTGAATTCTGGACAAATGTTGATTACTGATACTAGAATACTGAAACTGCACTCTGGGACTGAAATTGGTTACTGAGTTATAATAGTCGAAAAATGAAGGCTGACATAAGTTAGGGATCTGAATGTACATTCACACTCTGAACTTTCCCCAACTTTTAAATACAACATTTTGCTAGATGTTTGCTTCCATACTACCGTGAAATTAAAGCCTATCTTTATAACTATACCCTCGTATAAAACAAGCATGCAACAACCTTCTCTTAATATGAAACATCTATTCTTTCCCATCTAAGCAAATGCTCATGACTACACTATTTTACAAGGAGAGCTTATTAAAGGGTTAAATTAGGAGGATCTGTAGCATGAATGGATTCTGGCTGAATTTGACATATAACTGAAACCTTGAGAAATAGAATATCAACAACATGGATTTACTAAAAAGGTCTGAACTGAGGATATACATGACGTGGTCTGATTTTATCTGATCTGTAGAGGCATAGCATGAGTCATGAAAGCTGAGTATACTGTAAAGTATGACATATGTACATGAGTCATGAGCTGCATGACCTGAGTTTGGAGTTTCTGCATTCGTGAGACATGATTCATAACACTGAGTGAACAAGAATTGAATTCCCTATGATGGGAACCGAAAGAGCACACGATTCTATGAAATACATGTAAACATAAGTTGTATTCATGGAACTGAGATGTGAAGCATGCATAGGCATCATACTGACTGGAATACAAACATTTATGCCGAGATAAAGATGGGTCAGGAATTATCTTCCCTTACTGCTTTTCTACACATATTGGCACTACTAGTAGAATCTGAGAGCCTGACTTGGTTGCTTGGTCTATAATCTCCCCCTTAGCTTTAAGCCATCATCCTAAATTTGAAGCGTGATGCATAAACTGAGCTGAGCTTGTATTCACATGATTGGTTTATTTGAGAATGGTTAATTTTATGAGACCTTGGATAATACGTTCGGAAGAAAGGTATGGTAGCCAAACCATATGAACATATTCGCGTGATTCCTAAACTAAATTACCGGTCTTATGAACTAACACATACTGAAAACTTATACAAAGAGAAAGCGAATCTTGGCCTGATCTGAGCCGGACATCAGAATAGGAGATCGCTACATGACTGGGATTCCTTGCATTAGGAGGAAAGGCTATGAAATATCATCCAAGATAAAGGGGCTAAGACTCATACACTGCAGCTGAGACTACTGAAATGATTCACGTGGGTACTGAGCACGAGTGCATAAAAATACAACTTATCTGATTAATTGAATAAATGATAACTGAATGTTGGGTATGTAAGACTGAATTGTACTTAGCCTGAATAGATAGACTGAGACCATAGAGTATTATGCATATGAGAAGGGACTAATTGAGTAACATGAGATAGATGAGCATGGATTTCATGAAAGCTATATTGTTTGAAAATGCAGGACCAAGCATATTACATGATTTGGAAACATTCCCTAGACTGAGATATTAAAATATCTATAACTGGGTAACTGATAATTGTACGCTATGGTCAAGTAAGTCAGAAATTGAACTGCGTTTGTAAGCTGAATACTGATATGAAGTTGACACTATAACTAAGACTATAAGTGGGACTAATACTAAAATTGAATACTGGTTTCTGATAATTGAATGCTGAATAATGGTTTCTAGTTTCTGAATACTGGACAAATGTTGATTACTGATACTAGAATACTGAAACTGCACTCTGGGACTGAAATTGGTTACTGAGTTATAATAGTCGAAAAATGAAAGCTGACATAAGTTAGGGATCTGAATGTACATTCACACTCTGAACTTTCCCCAACTTTTAAATACAACATTTTGCTAGATGTTTGCTTCCATACTACCGTGAAATTAAAGCCTATCTTTATAACTACACCCTCGTATAAAACAAGCATGCAACAACCATCTCTTAATATGAAACATCTATTCTTTCCCATCTAAGCAAATGCTCATAACTACACTATTTTACAAGGAGAGCTTATTGAAGGGTTAAATCAGGAGGATCTGTAGCATGAATGGATTCTGGCTGAATTTGACATATAACTGAAACCTTGAGAAATAGAATATCAACAACATGGATTTACTAAAAAGGTCTGAACTGAGGATATACATGACGTGGTCTGATTTTATCTGATCTGTAGAGGCATAACATGAGTCATGAAAGCTGAGTATACTGTAAAGTATGACATATGTACATGAGTCATGAGCTGCATGACCTGAGTTTGGAGTTTCTGCATTCGTGAGACATGATTCATAACACTGAGTGAACAAGAATTGAATTCCCTATGATGGGAACCGAAAGAGCACACGATTCTATGAAATACATGTAAACATAAGTTGTATTCATGGAACTGAGATGTGAAGCATGCATAGGCATCATACTGACTGGAATACAAACATTTATGCCGAGATAAAGATGGGTCAGGAATTATCTTCCCTTACTGCTTTTCTACACATATTGGCACTACTAGTAGAATCTGAGAGCCTGACTTGGTTGCTTGGTCTATAATCTCCCCCTTAGCTTTAAGCCATCATCCTAAATTTGAAGCGTGATGCATAAACTGAGCTGAGCTTGTATTCACATGATTGGTTTATTTGAGAATGGTTAATTTTATGAGACCTTGGATAATACGTTCGGAAGAAAGGTATGGTAGCCAAACCATATGAACATATTCGCGTGATTCCTAAACTAAATTACTGGTCTTATGAACTAACACATACTGAAAACTTATACAAAGAGAAAGCGAATCTTGGCCTGATCTGAGCCGGACATCAGAATAGGAGATCGCTACATGACTGGGATTCCTTGCATTAGGAGGAAAGGCTATGAAATATCATCCAAGATAAAAGGGGCTAAGACTCATACACTGCAGCTGAGACTACTGAAATGATTCACGTGGGTACTGAGCACGAGTGCATAAAAATACAACTTATCTGATTAATTGAATAAATGATAACTGAATATTGGGTATGTAAGACTGAATTGTACTTAGCCTGAATAGATAGACTGAGACCATAGAGTATTATGCATATGAGAAGGGACTAATTGAGTAACATGAGATAGATGAGCATGGATTTCATGAAAGCTATATTGTTTGAAAATGCAGGAACAAGCATATTACATGATTTGGAAACATTCCCTAGACTGAGATATTAAAATATCTATAACTGGGTAACTGATAATTGTACGCTATGGTCAAGCAAGTCTGAAATTGAACTGCGTTTGTAAGCTGAATACTGATATGAAGTTGACACTATAACTAAGACTATAAGTGGGACTAATACTAAAATTGAATACTGGTTTCTGATAATTGAATGCTGAATAATGGTTTCTAGTTTCTGAATACTGGACAAATGTTGATTACTGATACTAGAATACTGAAACTGCACTCTGGGACTGAAATTGGTTACTGAGTTATAATAGTCGAAAAATGAAGGCTGACATAAGTTAGGGATCTGAATGTACATTCACACTCTGAACTTTCCCCAACTTTTAAATACAACATTTTGCTAGATGTTTGCTTCCATACTACCGTGAAATTAAAGCCTATCTTTATAACTACACCCTCGTATAAAACAAGCATGCAACAACCTTCTCTTAACATAAAACGTCTATTCTCTCCCATCTAAGCAAATGCTCATAACTATACTATTTTACAAGGAGAGCTTATTGAAGGGTTAAATCAGGAGGATCTGTAGCATGAATAGATTTCGGCTGAATTTGACATATGACTGAAACCTTGAGGAATAGAATATCAACAGCATGGATTTACTAAAAAGGCCTGAACTGAGGATATACATGACGTGGTCTGAATTTATCTGATCTCTAGAGGCATAGCATGAGTCATGAAAGCTGAGTATACTGTAAAGTATGACATGTGTACATGAGTCATGAGCTGCATGACCTGAGTTTGGAGTTTCTGCATTCGTGAGACATGATTCATAACACTGAGTGAACAAGAATTGAATTTCCTATGATGGGAACCGAAAGAGCACACGATTCTATGAAATATATGTAAACATAAGTTGTATTCATGGAACTGAGATGTGAAGCATGCATAGGCATCATACTGACTGGAATACAAATATTTATGCCGAGATAAAGATGGGTCAGGAATTATCTTCCCTTACTGCTTTTCTACACATATTGGCACTACTAGTAGAATCTGAGAGCCTGACTTGGTTGCTTGGTCTATAATCTCCCCCTTAGCTTTAAGCCATCATCCTAAATTTGAAGCGTGATGCATAAACTGAGCTGAGCTTGTATTCACATGATTGGTTTATTTGAGAATGGTTAATTTTATGAGACCTTGGATAATACGTTCGGAAGAAAGGTATGGTAGCCAAACCATATGAACATATTCGCGTGATTCCTAAACTAAATTACTGGTCTTATGAACTAACACATACTGAAAACTTATACAAAGAGAAAGCGAATCTTGGCCTGATCTGAGCCGGACATCAGAATAGGATATCGCTACATGACTGGGATTCCTTGCATTAGGAGGAAAGGCTATGAAATATCATCCAAAATAAAGGGGCTAAGACTCATACACTGCAGCTGAGACTACTGAAATGATTCACGTGGGTACTGAGCACGAGTGCATAAAAATACAACTTATCTGATTAATTGAATAAATGATAACTGAATGTTGGGTATGTAAGACTGAGTTGTACTTAGCCTGAATAGATAGACTGAGACCATAGAGTATTATGCATATGAGAAGGGACTAATTGAGTAACATGAGATAGATGAGCATGGATTTCATGAAAGCTATATTGTTTGAAAATGCAGGACCAAGCGTATTACATGATTTGGAAACATTCCCTAGACTGAGATATTAAAATATCTATAACTGGGTAACTGATAATTGTACGCTATGGTCAAGCAAGTCTGAAATTGAACTGCGTTTGTAAGCTGAATACTGATATGAAGCTGACACTATAACTAAGACTATAAGTGGGACTAATACTAAAATTGAATACTGGTTTCTGATAATTGAATGCTGAATAATGGTTTCTAGTTTCTGAATACTGGACAAATGTTGATTACTGATACTAGAATACTGAAACTGCACTCTGGGACTGAAATTGGTTACTGAGTTATAATAGTCGAAAAATGAAGGCTGACATAAGTTAGGGATCTGAATGTACATTCACACTCTGAACTTTCCCCAACTTTTAAATACAACATTTTGCTAGATGTTTGCTTCTATACTACCATGAAATTAAAGCCTATCTTTATAACTACACCCTCGTATAAAACAAGCTTGCAACAACCTTCTCTTAATATGAAACATCTATTCTTTCCCATCTAAGCAAATGCTCATAACTACACTATTTTACAAGGAGAGCTTATTGAAGGGTTAAATCAGGAGGATCTGTAACATGAATGGATTCTGGCTGAATTTGACATATAACTGAAACCTTGAGAAATAGAATATCAACAACATGGATTTACTAAAAAGGTCTGAACTGAGGATATACATGACGTGGTCTGATTTTATCTGATCTGTAGAGGCATAGCATGAGTCATGAAAGCTGAGTATACTGTAAAAGTATGACATATGTACATGAGTCATGAGCTGCATGACCTGAGTTTGGAGTTTCTGCATTCGTGAGACATGATTCATAACACTGAGTGAACAAGAATTGAATTCCCTATGATAGGAACCGAAAGAGCACACGATTCTATAAAATACATGTAAACATAAGTTGTATTCATGGAACTGAGATGTGAAGCATGCATAGGCATCATACTGACTGGAATACAAACATTTATGCCGAGATAAAGATGGGTCAGGAATTATCTTCCCTTACTGCTTTTCTACACACATTGACACTACTAGTAGAATATGAGAGCCTGACTTAGTTGCTTGATCTATAATCTCCCCCTTAGCTTTAAGCCATCATCCTAAATTTGAAGCGTGATGCATAAACTGAGCTGAGCCTGTATTCACATGATTGGTTTATTTGAGAATGGTTAATTTTATGAGACCTTGGATAATACGTTCGGAAGAAAGGTATGGTAGCCAAACCATATGAACATATTCGCGTGATTCCTAAACTAAATTACTGGTCTTATGAACTAACACATACTGAAAACTTATACAAAGAGAAAGCGAATCTTGGCCTGATCTGAGCCGGACATCAGAATAGGAGATCGCTACATGACTGGGATTCCTTGCATTAGGAGGAAAGGCTATGAAATATCATCCAAGATAAAGGGGCTAAGACTCATACACTGCAGCTGAGACTACTGAAATGATTCACGTGGGTACTGAGCACGACTGCATAAAAATACAACTTATCTGATTAATTGAATAAATGATAACTGAATGTTGGGTATGTAAGACTGAATTGTACTTAGCCTGAATAGATAGACTGAGACCATAGAGTATTATGCATATGAGAAGGGACTAATTGAGTAACATGAGATAGATGAGCATGGATTTCATGAAAGCTATATTGTTTGAAAATGCAGGACCAAGCATATTACATGATTTGGAAACATTCCCTAGACTGAGATATTAAAATATCTATAACTGGGTAACTGATAATTGTACGCTATGGTCAAGTAAGTCAGAAATTGAACTGCGTTTGTAAGCTGAATACTGATATGAAGTTGACATTATAACTAAGACTATAAGTGGGACTAATACTAAAATTGAATACTAGTTTCTGATAATTGAATGCTGAATAATGGTTTCTAGTTTCTGAATACTGGACAAATGTTGATTACTGATACTAGAATACTGAAACTGCACTCTGGGACTGAAATTGGTTACTGAGTTATAATAGTCAAAAAATGAAGGCTGACATAAGTTAGGGATCTGAATGTACATTCACACTCTGAACTTTCCCCAACTTTTAAATACAACATTTTGCTAGATGTTTGCTTCCATACTACCGTGAAATTAAATCATATCTTTATAACTACACCCTCGTATAAAACAAGCATGCAACAACCTTCTCTTAATATGAAACATCTATTCTTTCCCATCTAAGCAAATGCTCATAACTACACTATTTTACAAGGAGAGCTTATTGAAGGGTTAAATCAGGAGGATCTGTAGCATGAATGGATTCTGGCTGAATTTGACATATAACTGAAACCTTGAGAAATAGAATATCAACAACATGGATTTACTAAAAAGGTCTGAACTGAGGATATACATGACGTGGTCTGATTTTATCTGATCTGTAGAGGCATAACATGAGTCATGAAAGCTGAGTATACTGTAAAGTATGACATATGTACATGAGTCATGAGCTGCATGACCTGAGTTTGGAGTTTCTGCATTCGTGAGACATGATTCATAACACTGAGTGAACAAGAATTGAATTCCCTATGATGGGAACCGAAAGAGAACATGATTCTATGAAATACATGTAAACATAAGTTGCATTCATGGAACTGAGATGTGAAGCATGCATAGGCATCATACTGACTGGAATACAAACATTTATGCCGAGATAAAGATGGGTCAGGAATTATCTTCCCTTACTGCTTTTCTACATATATTGGCACTACTAGTAGAATCTGAGAGCCTGACTTGGTTGCTTGGTCTATAATCTCCCCCTTAGCTTTAAGCCATCATCCTAAATTTGAAGCGTGATGCATAAACTGAGCTGAGCTTGTATTCACATGATTGGTTTATTTGAGAATGGTTAATTTTATGAGACCTTGGATAATACGTTCGGAAGAAAGGTATGGTAGCCAAACCATATGAACATATTCGCGTGATTCCTAAACTAAATTACTGGTCTTATGAACTAACACATACTGAAAACTTATACAAAGAGAAAGCGAATCTTGGCCTGATCTGAGCCGGACATCAGAATAGGATATCGCTACATGGTTGGGATTCCTTGCATTAGGAGGAAAGGCTATGAAATATCATCCAAGATAAAGGGGCTAAGACTCATACACTGCAGCTGAGACTACTGAAATGATTCACGTGGGTACTGAGCACGACTGCATAAAAATACAACTTATCTGATTAATTGAATAAATGATAACTGAATGTTGGGTATGTAAGACTGAATTGTACTTAGCCTGAATAGATAGACTGAGACCATAGAGTATTATGCATATGAGAAGGGACTAATTGAGTAACATGAGATAGATGAGCATGGATTTCATGAAAGCTATATTGTTTGAAAATGCAGGACCAAGCGTATTACATGATTTGGAAACATTCCCTAGACTGAGATATTAAAATATCTATAACTGGGTAACTGATAATTGTACGCTATGGTCAAGCAAGTCTGAAATTGAACTGCGTTTGTAAGCTGAATACTGATATGAAGCTGACACTATAACTAAGACTATAAGTGGGACTAATACTAAAATTGAATACTGGTTTCTGATAATTGAATACTGAATAATGGTTTCTAGTTTCTGAATACTGGACAAATGTTGATTACTGATACTAGAATACTGAAACTGCACTTTGGGACTGAAATTGGTTACTGAGTTATAATAGTCAAAAAATGAAGGCTGACATAAGTTAGGGATCTGAATGTACATTCACACTCTGAACTTTCCCCAACTTTTAAATACAACATTTTGCTAGATGTTTTCTTCCATACTACCGTGAAATTAAAGCCTATCTTTATAACTACACCCTCGTATAAAACAAGCATGCAACAACCTTCTCTTAATATGAAACATCTATTCTTTCCCATCTAAGCAAATGCTCATAACTACACTATTTTACAAGGAGAGCTTATTGAAGGGTTAAATTAGGAGGATCTGTAGCATGAATGGATTCTGGCTGAATTTGACATATAACTGAAACCTTGAGAAATAGAATATCAACAACATGGATTTACTAAAAAGGTCTGAACTGAGGATATACATGACGTGGTCTGATTTTATCTGATCTGTAGAGGCATAGCATGAGTCATGAAAGCTGAGTATACTGTAAAGTATGACATATGTACATGAGTCATGAGCTGCATGACCTGAGTTTGGAGTTTCTGCATTCGTGAGACATGATTCATAACACTGAGTGAACAAGAATTGAATTCCCTATGATGGGAACCGAAAGAGCACACGATTCTATAAAATACATGTAAACATAAGTTGTATTCATGGAACTGAGATGTGAAGCATGCATAGGCATCATACTGACTGGAATACAAACATTTATGCCGAGATAAAGATGGGTCAGGAATTATCTTCCCTTACTGCTTTTCTACACATATTGGCACTACTAGTAGAATCTGAGAGCCTGACTTGGTTGCTTGATCTATAATCTCCCCCTTAGCTTTAAGCCATCATCCTAAATTTGAAGCGTGATGCATAAACTGAGCTGAGCTTGTATTCACATGATTGGTTTATTTGAGAATAGTTAATTTTATGAGACCTTGGATAATACGTTCGGAAGAAAGGTATGGTAGCCAAACCATATGAACATATTCGCGTGATTCCTAAACTAAATTACTGGTCTTATGAACTAACACATACTGAAAACTTATATAAAGAGAAAGCGAATCTTGGCCTGATCTGAGCCGGACATCAGAATAGGAGATCGCTACATGACTGGATTCCTTGCATTAGGAGAAAAGGCTATGAAATATCATCCAAGATAAAGGGGCTAAGACTCATATACTGCAGCTGAGACTACTGAAATAATTCACGTGGGTACTGAGCACGAGTGCATAAAAATACAACTTATCTGATTAATTGAATAAATGATAACTGAATGTTGGGTATGTAAGACTGAATTGTACTTAGCCTGAATAGATAGACTGAGACCATAGAGTATTATACATATGAGAAGGGACTAATTGAGTAACATGAGATAGATGAGCATGGATTTCATGAAAGCTATATTGTTTGAAAATGCAGGACCAAGCGTATTACATAATTTGGAAACATTCCCTAGACTGAGATATTAAAATATCTATAACTGGGTAACTGATAATTGTACGCTATGGTCAAGCAAGTCTGAAATTGAACTGCGTTTGTAAGCTGAATACTGATATGAAGCTAACACTAAAACTAAGACCATAAGTGGGACTAATACTAAAATTGAATACTGGTTTCTGATAATTGAATGCTGAATAATGGTTTCTAGTTTTTGAATACTGGAAAAATGCTGATTACTGATACTAGAATACTGAAACTGCACTCTGGGACTGAAATTGGTTACTGAGTTATAATAGTCGAAAAATGAAGGCTGACATAAGTTAGGGATCTGAATGTACATTCACACTCTGAACTTTCCCCAACTTTTAAATACAACATTTTGCTAGATGTTTGCTTCCATACTACTGTGAAATTAAAGCCTATCTTTATAACTACACCCTCGTATAAAACAAGCATGCAACAACCTTCTCTTAACATAAAACGTCTATTCTCTCCCATCTAAGCAAATGCTCATAACTATACTATTTTACAAGGAGAGCTTATTGAAGGGTTAAATCAGGAGGATCTGTAGCATGAATAGATTTCGGCTGAATTTGACATATGACTGAAACCTTGAGGAATAGAATATCAACAGCATGGATTTACTAAAAAGGCCTGAACTGAGGATATACATGACGTGGTCTGAATTTATCTGATCTCTAGAGGCATAGCATGAGTCATGAAAGCTGAGTATACTGTAAAGTATGACATGTGTACATGAGTCATGAGCTGCATGACCTGAGTTTGGAGTTTCTGCATTCGTGAGACATGATTCATAACACTGAGTGAACAAGAATTGAATTCCCTATGATGGGAACCGAAAGAGCACACGATTATATAAAATACATGTAAACATAAGTTGTATTCATGGAACTGAGATGTGAAGCATGTATAGGCATCATACTGACTGGAATACAAACATTTATGCCGAGATAAAGATGGGTCAGGAATTATCTTCCCTTACTGCTTTTCTACACATATTGGCACTACTAGTAGAATCTGAGAGCCTGACTTGGTTGCTTGATCTATAATCTCCCCCTTAGATTTAAGCCATCATCCTAAATTTAAAGCGTGATGCATAAACTGAGCTGAGCTTGTATTCACATGATTGGTTTATTTGAGAATGGTTAATTTTATGAGACCTTGGATAATATGTCCGGAAGAAAGGTACGGGAGCCAAACCATATGAACATATTCGCGTGATTCCTAAACTAAATTACTGGTCTTATGAACTAACACATACTGAAAAATTATACAAAGAGAAAGCGAATCTTGGCCTGATCTGAGCCGGACATTAGAATAGGAGAACGCTACATGACTGGGATTCCTTGCATTAGAAGGCAGGCCTATGAAATATCATCCAAGATAAAGGGGCTAAGACTCATACACTGCAGCTGAGACTACTGAAATGATTCACGTGGGTACTGAGCACGAGTGCATAAAAATATAACTTATCTGATTAATTGAATAACTGATAACTTAATGTTAGGTATGTAAGACTGAATTGTACTTAGCCTGAATAGATAGACTGAGACCATAGAGTATTATGCATATGAGAAAGGACTAACTGAGTAACATGAGATAGATGAGCATGGATTTCATGAAAGCTATATTGTTTGAAAATGCAGGACCAAGCGTATTACATGATTTGGAAACATTCCATAGACTGAGATATTAAAATATCTATAACTAGGTAACTGATAATTATACGCTATGGTCAAGCAAGTCTGAAATTAAACTGCGTGTGTAAGCTGAATACTGATCTGAAGCTAACACTATAACTAAGACTATAAGTGGGACTAATACTAAAATTGAATACTGGTTTCTGATAATTGAATGATGAATAATGGTTTCTAGTTTCTGAATACTGGACAAATGTTGATTACTGATACTGGAATACTGAAACTGAACTCTGGGACTGAAATTGGTTACTGAGTTATAATAGTCGAAAAAATGAAGGCTGACATAAGTTAGGGATCTGAATGTACATTTACACTCTGAACTTTCCCCAACTTTTAAATACAACATTTTTCTAGATGTTTGCTTCCATACTACAGTGAAATTAAAGCCTATCTTTATAACTACACCCTTGTATAAAACAAGCATGCAACAACCTTCTCTTAACATGAAACATCTATTCTCTCCCATCTAAGCAAATGCTCATAACTACACTATTTTACAAATAGAGCTTATTGAAGGGTTAAATCAGGAGGATCTGTAGCATGAATGGATTCTGGATGAATTTGACATATGACTGAAACCTTGAGGAATAGAATATCAACAACATGGATTTACTAAAAAGGTCTGAACTGAGGATATACATGACGTGGTCTGAATTTATCTGATCTGTAGAGGCATAGCATGAGTCATGAAAGCTGAGTATACTGTAAAGTATGACATGTGTACATGAGTCATGAGCTGCATGACCTGAGTTTGGAGTTTCTGCATTCGTGAGACATGATTCATAACACTGAGTAAACTAGAATTGAATTCCCTCTGATGGGAATCGAAAGAGCACACGATTCTATGAAATACATGTAAACATAAGTTGTATTCATGGAACTGAGATGTGAAGCATGCATAGGCATCATAATAACTGGAATACAAACATTTATGTCGATATAAAGATGGGTCAGGAATTATCTTCCCTTACTGCTTTTCTACACATATTGGCACTACTAGTAGAATTTTTGAGAGCCTGACTTGGTTGCTTGATCTATAATCTCCCCCTTAGCTTTAAGCCATCATCCTAAATCTGTGAGCACTTACTAATCTCTGAACTGAACTACAATCTTAATCACATGCTTACACTCTGTCAAACACATTCTTGCCTTACTAAGCCCATTAACTGCTTCTACTACTTCATATACTACTAATATAACATCCACACCTTCATACTTAATTCAAATCAATAAACTTAAATTCTAGCTTACATTGTTCAAGTCTACTGATTTACTATCGTACAACTATCCCCATGAATACATAATCTGATCAAATTGGATAATACTATCCCAACTCTACCACTGTTAACTCCTGAGTTCATGCTTAAAAATTCTAGGTCTATACTGTCATATGATTCTGAGAAGAGATCTGATGGCATATCTAAAATTGGGTTTGTGAACGAGTTCTCATGGCCCTGAATGAAATCTGTACGACTTGGAACATAACAGGATTGATTGGGGCAACCCCATAACTGTATGCTGGGACTGGTTGAGAAAACTCTATCTCTAAAAATTTGAGCTTCATTGTTTCTATTACCTTGAAAGTAAGGTGGAGTTAACATGCGTATAGTATGATGAGAATCTACATGAATTTTCTTAGAAAACTTTTCTATAGCATGATCTGAGACATGAAAGAAGGGTTGAACTTGAACACTTAGCAAAAATTTTATAAGTATTGGAATCTCTCATGGAGCTTTACGAGCTGAATTTGACATGCGATTTTTACGGGTTCTTACAGGTAAGGGTAGGTTGTTAGGATGAGGTGTAAAGAGGGTTAGGATAAGATTAAAACAAGATAAAATTTGTTAGGGATTTTATTAAGGGTTGTTATTTTTGTATTTTTGTGGGATATAATTACATGGTTGAGGGTACGTGGTGAGGTGAGCTAAAACTGGATAAAATCAAACTTTAAGGGGGATAAAATTAGGTGTCTACAACTAATTCAGAGGTTAGAGATATTTTACATTGAATATTTTTTAACAATATAGAAAAATAATAAGCATATTGTGAATGAAGTTCAAAAATACCATCCCGACAAGTACTTCTAGGAATACCATTAAACATAGGATAGTAAATTGCTTGAATATAATGAATAAAAGCATCCGAAGAAGGAAAAATGAAAGGCAAACAACCCACAACTACCATTTTTGCTATCTCTTCCCGGTCCCTCAATTTATTATAATTCTTAATTACTTGAGCAGTTGTTGGGCTCATTCTAGTTTGTGTAGGCCCACCAACAACGTCACCTCCTCGTGCAATTAATAACTCTCTAGCGTGATTATCACTTATATGTCTCATCAACGAACCCGTACCCCATTGATTGCCTCCTCTTCTATGCGTATATACTTGTTGACAAATATTTCATTGCACTTTATCATCTCCCTTTATAGGATCAAAAAATTCTCATGCAATTCTAGTTTTTCTATGAGTTTTTGGGACAACGGGAGGACGGGGAGGAAGATTAATCGATTCGGATATAACATTAGTATTTCCTACTGCGGGTGTCTCACCAATTTTTTCATCATCTTCATCTATACTAACCGCATCTACTTCATTTTCTTCATCTATACCATAATTTTTTCGAACCTTTGCATAATCTATATCGTAAGCACCTACGCCTACTTCTTTCTCAAAAGGTTGACTAAATGGTACCTGAGGCACACGGGTATATCTATTACTTGAACTACCTCTACCAGAACCCCCAACAACTCATTTTTTACTGCCACTATTATTTTCGGGACAAAATTTTTGACACTTTTGCCGATGTTTCTTAATTTATTAATAGTATAAATCAAATTAAAAAATACTCAAAATACACAAAATTAATAAAAATAAATATTCAACAATTAATCACTAATTACAAATTAAAAGTAAGAGATGGAACGACAATATTAAATTTTGGAAGTATCCGAAAGTTGCAACTTTAGAAAACTTCCACTCGTATTTGTAATTGCAAACTTAAAAAGTAAAATTGAGCACTTTGAGATATATATAGAATATTTGAGAATTGAGAGAGAATGAGATTTGAGAGAACGAGAATTGTATGAAAAATGATTTGAAAGTATAGGGTATTTATAGAATTTTTTTTTGGATTTTAAAAAATATATATATTTTTTTTTAAATGGACCGTATGGCCGTTGGAGGCTCCAGACGACTATATAGTTGTTTGGCCCAATGGTCCATTGGCCCAAACGGCTAATTTTCAAATCAAATAAAAAAATATGTTAGGGGCCGAGCCGGGCAACCGGTGGGCTTGGTCTGAGTTGACTCCGAACCGGGTCAATTGGGCCCAAAAATAGCCCAGCCCAAGATCGCCAGCCCGTGGCCTCACAGGGCCGGGTCAAACCGAGTTGGGCTAGCTAAATGGGCCGGACGGATCAACCCGACCCACTTGACAGGTTTAGCTAGCAATTGGGTTGGATAACCACGCTTTCAAATTGGAGAAATATAACATAAAAAAAAAAAATACAAAAAGTACAACCTTACTTTCTTTTATTACACAATATTCCAAATTTTCAAACTAATTAGAAATATCTCATATTTACAATTTTTGTTCCTATAATTTATATACATAACTTCACCTTTCCCTTTTCATGCTTTAATTTCTTTAGAAGGTGCCTACAATCAAGGAACCCCAATTTTTCAAATTTTAAATTTACTGTCTTCTCAAATTCCTAATTCTAATTCATAAAAAATCCTTAAAAAAAAAATCTAAAATTACCCCCCCCCCCTCCACTCGGCTCCCTCCTAATTAACCGCCAAGACTGGGAATACACTTGTACATCCCATAATCAGTTTATTCGATACTTCAGGCTGGTAGTAGTACAGTCGACCAATGAGTAAGTGAATAATTAGAAAAAAAATATTATACCTACGAATAACATTAGTGAAAAGTTAAGAGCGTCATAAATATCATCTCTGATTGATATAAAAACAACTACTTTCGTTATCATTCTTCAAAAATTGCAATGTTGTGGCTCAAAGAATGCCCCCACCGCCCAAATCAAATTCTTAACTAGTATATTCCTTGAAAATGAAAGCTTTTCTGCAAGTCCTGTGTTTTTCAACCAACAAGTTAAATAAAGAGCAAGAAAACAATATGTATATTTATGAAATTTGATATTTTTGAGAATTTTTATGTTACACTATATATATGTATGAAATTTATTGTTACTTCATCATATATATATATATATATATATATATATATTAAATTGGTAATGTATATGTAGTAAAACAAACACTGATGGACTGTTTATTTTAGAATATATACATTACAGAGTTATGCATGTGCATTAACAGTGTTATACGTAGCATAATTATGTATATCAATCTATTTACATAATTCTGTTATGTATATGTTTTGAAACAAATACTTTTGGACTGTTGTATTTTCAGAACATTTACATTTGCATATATGTTGTGCATTAACAGTGTTATATGTGACACAATTATGTATAATGACTCAGTTAGACAAGCTGAGATGTGTTTATTTCAGCCTACATACATAGCATTGTTATGTATATGAAAGAATATTAGGCATGAATATCAAGCATTGTTTTATTTTTTCAAATTATGAAAATTTTTGTTTAAGTTTTGTTGCATATTAAACTAATATTGATTTGGAATGTATATTATTACAGGGGATGCAATTACCAAAATTAATCCAAAAATTTCTCAATCTCTAATTCTGATCGTTGAAATTGATTTGGCGTTTCAAAATTTTGAAACTAAAAAGTTGTTACTAAATTTAAGGGATTCATTAATCACAAGCCTATAATATAGAGTTATTTGTGTTATGTATTTAACGCAGATATTTTATTTCCTTAATTATAGTTAAATTAGTTAGTTCAAACTTCAAATACATAAGTAGTAATGTATATGGATGGCAACTTATATATAGGAATTGGGAGAGAGATATTTTAATTGAGAAAGGAGGAGAGAAAGTAATTATGTTTTAAAATGGTGAGATTTATGTTATTTATACTAATTTTTTTAGTACAAATAACATAAATCACATACTTTAGCTAGTTAATTACTCTCTCTCCCGGATTTGTTACTTAGTTTTTCCCTCTTTTGAATTTCCCTTATTCTTATACATTGCTCGACGTTAATATACATTACAACTTATATATATGGTTTAACTATTTAAATGATAATTCAGAAAAATAAATCACCCGCCTTTAATTACAACAGCAATTAACGTTATCATATTGAAATTGTGAGTAATTAACCCTTAAATTCAGTAACAACATTTGAAAAAAAAAGTTAGATGTTTTATGGATTTGCAGATACACATTCCAGACAATACATATACATAACAGTGTTATGTATAATCCACCCATGTACATAATTTAGTATAGGTCAGGCACACCAAAGCATAACATACATCACTCAATGTGATAATAAAGCGAAACTTCAAAATGAGGCCTTAATTATTTTTATTTGAAATCTATTTCTGTAGCTAATTGAGATGCAAAGATATATGAATAAAATTATTTTGTAATGGACTTCTTCCAATAATTTCTTACCAATTGATAATATACCTAATTCCTTCAATTTCTCTTGAGACTTTATTGATCGTAAGATTTTATAAATATTAGTTTTAGATTTTTTTCGGCTAAGGCATTTTTAATGGAAACTCTATAAGCACCATATTCATTTGAAGAATAATATTGAAATCCTTGTATCTACTTGAAATTTTGCTTATATTTCTACTCCTTCTGTCTCACTTTAACTGTTATTTTAATTTATTTATGTTCATTACGCAAAATAATAAATACAAGGTATAGTACTACAGTTTACTAAGTTATCCCTTTTTATTTTATTTTTTAATAATTGAGCATTGTTAAGAAGAATATTTTTAAATTTTAAAGATAAAGTTGAAAATAATATTCAATTTTACTCCTGAATTTTTAATTAAAGTGATATTTTTTTTGAGCTAAAATGACATTATAATAAAATATTTAAAAAGTACTCAATATGTTCTAATAAGAAAAATATGAAATTATAAACCTATAATTTTAAAAAATAAGGCCTCCAAAAATTGGGGCCTAAAGCGTTCGCTTCGGTGGCTTCGTGCTGAAGCCGCCTCTGCATATAACTAAGTTTGATGTGCTATTCATTTCCTGTCTGATCCTCCGCAAGAATTGTATTGCTAACCGGCTGACTCGTTGCCTGATTAAGAGGTACATTCTCTTTCGTTGCTGTCTGATCCTCAGCTTGGTACTCAACAGAGGCGTCTCAATAAAATTAATGATCTAAAGCCAAATTTTAATCGGAGGTCTTACATATATAAACATACATAAAAAATAATGGTATATTTAGAAGACACTTAACACTTAACTTCACATATTAATATGATTATTAATAAAAGTGAGGATTAGTTCTTGTTAATAAGATGTTAGCCATTTGTTTGCAATGCATTAACTCGGATGCTGTTGTTAATACTTCATTTATCAATATAAAGTTCGAGTTGTTTAATTCAAAGTTCTAAAATATTTGTTGTCAAAATGATATAACTTTTCTCTTTATTATTATTATTATTATTATTATTATTATTATTATTATTATTATTATTATTTAGATATTTTTTAAAAATATATTTTACAATCTTCATTATTATTTCAAGTGAAGTTGAAATTATAGAGTTTACTATTAAAAATTTAGCGTTCTCAAAATTTTGGGTGCCTAAAGCCATGGTACTCGGATTCCGAAATGACATATTGCAATCTAAGTTTCAATATCTTCTCTTGTCCCTCCCAAACATTATTTGATTTCACCCTAGTTTGTGACACGTTAAGATTGATTAGAGGCTTTATTTGTGACGTGTTAAGATTGATTTCACAACAGTATCTAAAGTCTAAGCCATCTGTATTAAAACTCATGGCCCATGCAAAAATTGTGCCAAGAAAAAAAAATTGTCCCCATTTTGCGCACCTCAACTAATTCAAATGTATGCCTAATTTCACTATACAAACCTCAAAAAATGAGCCAATTACATTAAAAAATTGTGCCAAAAAATTAAAAAATTATCCCCATCAGCTTGCGCACTTCTAACTAATTCAAATGACTAATTGAGAAAATTGAGAGAAATTTATTATATGGGCTTTAAAATATTGTAAGAAAAAATTACACAAATTCCATATTTAAGACACCATATTACATAATATTCCTTAATATTTTTAAAAATTACATAAAATCTCAGATTCATATTTACTTGTGATACATGTGCTATATGTATCACTACTGTATACATATGTATATACTGGTGATACATATACATATGGATCACTAGTCCATATGTATCATTGCTTAACATATGTATCACAATTTAAAATTCTGGGATAAGATGTAATTAGCAAACTATCCAAAATTTTATGTAATATTGCTGAAACTATCCGGGATTTATGTAAGTTACTCGTATTGTAAAGAAAGGTTCAATTCCAATAGAAGCCCAAGATTTATTGTAAAGAAAGGCCCAAGCCCAATTGAAGCCCAAAATTTTGTTAGAGTTTTTTGTTGCTTTTATATAAAAATTAGTATTCATCTCCGCGCGATTCGCGAAAATATTATGGAGTATCTCTTATTAGTTTAACTCATTGAATGTTTTTATTACCTTATTGATTGTGAAATTTAAACCATCCGATTCACAATGGTTTATTGATTGTTTATAAGTGTAAAAATTATAGACTAATATAAAAGATATGAATTTTTTATTTATTTAAGTTATTAAATAAAAATAAAAGTAAAAAGTGTAAATTCTTGATATGTAATAATTTTGATTCTCTTTAGCTAACTCGAAAAAGTTACTGAATTTCAAATTGTGGCTTCTCAACATGTCAAATACTTTTTCATACGACGTATAAATAGAGTTCTTTAAGATATAAACAGAAAAAAAGTAATAGAATATAAGTTGTATGATTTATTTGAGCATATTTGATCATATTATATTTTATATTTCAGCTATAATTTTATTTCTCAATCTAATATGCTCACTAACAAAATAATTATTAATTTAAAATATTTATTTTTTTCAGTAAGATTTATGTTAAATAGTTAAATATATATATTTTTTTTATATTTGTATATTTCTAATTTTTGATGCTCATATTCAAATCTTCAAGTGAAATGGACATTTAATTTGAAATGGAGAGTATAGTACTCCTTCCATTTTAAATAAATGGTGTCTTAGTCAAATGATGTTGTAATTTTTTCATTTTATTTCAAAATAAACAATGTTTAATGGTTTTCAGAGAACATTAATGATTTTCTTTCTGCTACCCTTCTTTACATAACCAAGAAAAAGTTACATTTCTTTCAAAATATTTTTGACGTGAAAATTAGTAAAATCACTATTTATTTTCTAGGAAAAAGTAGTTATATTTATGAGAAGGATGAAGTAATATTTCACATCAAATAGCAGGAATTGATCAATGTGAAGAAAATAGGCAGTTCATAAGGAAAGTTGTAATTATTTTAAAATTTAAAATATTCATCTGGTTAGATATTAATTCGGATAAAGATAAATTTTTAAAGTTATAATTAAGAATAAAGAGCCAAAAATTACAGGAGCATAATCCGATTTGAATTTTAAAAAATTTTCAAAGGAGAAGTTATAAGCAACTAAAAATTCAAATACTCAAACATTAAGATGTTAATCTGAATAAATTTAAATTTAAAATTTAATGTTTTAAAATCAAAGTAAAAAAGATGAATCCAACTTTCACGTATAATATAAGTAGAAATCTCACATTTAATGATTACATCACTACCAAATTAACCGCGTTAATTTTCTGATGAACTAATGTTATTTAATTATATATTTATCTTGTCTTAATTTTAATTATAAGAAAATGTGTTAATATTTAAATAGAAAAACCTCTCACGATAACATCAAACTCCTATGAATGTGATTTCTCGCAAATCATACTAATACCAATGAGATCATACTACAACCATCACTTCATTCTTGATAGGTGATTCATAATCTTAAATTATACATAGATCTTATCTCCTTCCGACTCCCACACATTTTATTTGATTTTTCAGACATCCAATATCTTTTTCAACATGGATTTGGGATTCTCATGGCTTTCTCAATAATCGATCTCAGAATAACTGACTATTAGAAACAATCATCAATGAAAACAAAATAATTCTTTATTGACAAACCTCAAACCTCAAAAGTTAATGGTTTACCAACATACAACTTAATTAATATTAATGAACGAAACTCACCTTTCAATTTCACTTATTCAGCAACAGTGACACCATATAATCTAGCATTTTCATTTATTAATTCTTGCATTATTAATATCTGCATAACTCTAACTAATAACCAAAGACCTTTAGTGTATTATATCAAAATTTGCAGTCTATGTATGGTGTGCATCACTGAAATAATTTAATGGCCTAATTTCCTGGAGTAATTTCTGTAATTTTCTTATGGCATTGTGCAAAGCACCACATGAAATATATCAATGTCAAAAAAGAAAAGAAAATTGAATATTCACACATCTTACATATGAAAATTTCTAAGGCAATTTTACTCATAAACTAAGAGATTACTGGGAGTATAGTATACAAATCATTTTATCTCGTCTCTATTTATATGCAAGAAATCTGTAAATTCTTAGAACAATCATCTAAATTTAAAAAACTTAATTCTAGAAACTCTTAACTTAACATAATATATGTCAATTTTCTCTCAAAACTTTCACAATATATGCTATAAGGACCATTGGAATGATTTCGTTAAGTTTCTTTTTAATTTATACTTGAGTGTCTAATGCACCTAATGGATTAGAAACTAAAAGCTAATGAATTAGATCAGTTTTGACATATTAAAAAATAGCAATTCTAAGAAAACAGAATAATAAAGTAATTGAACAGGACTCATTTATTTTAGGGACCTTCTCATTTATTACTATGTTGTTTTTAGTTACAAAATAATTGCGAAAGAAATCATAAGATTGTGAAAAAAATTTAATTTCAGAATAAATTCTACGATTCTAATAATTAATAATGAGTAGTAGGCGAAGAAAACTCCAACTTCAATATTATAGGCGAAATAGAAATAAAGTATGTGATGAAGATCTGGATATGAACCTGGATACATAATGTAATATATATATATATATATTTGATCTTTAGAGTCACCACTTAATTTATTTAGAAAAATTAAGAAAACCTTTCTTTATAAATTACTTGAATGATTTCAAAACAGAAAAATTCATTCAAGTTTAGATATCCTAGGTAAGCGGTTCTTATTAATATTTTAGGAAAGTTTTTAAGACACCTAAAATATCCGCTAACTTGCGGCTATCCGAACTGTTTGAAAATATCTTTTGACTAACTTCTAAGAAAAATCAATTCGTTGGAAAATAATAATAATAATAATAATAATAATAATAATAATAATAATAATAATAATAATAATATAAAAAAATAAAATTGATTAAGGCATATTTTGGAAGGTTTGCAAAAAATTATTTTTTTAGCGACTTAGTTAGGGATTTAACTAGGTCTAAACAAATGACAGGGAAAATAAACACATAATAAAAGGGAAGGGTGAAAATAAAGACTTAGGCCATCAAGCCCAAATCAATAAACTCTGTCCTAGTCTAATTGAACTTTTGATCCACTTTCATCTGTCCTAATCTAAATATTGGGCTTTAGCTCATAACCTGTTCTAAACTATTTTTTCGACCCCATGACTCGAGTTTTGCCTTACCTGTATTAGTTTACAACTTTGACTTCTAGGCATAAATGAATAAATAAATAATTAATTATATAAATAAATAATTAAAGAAAAAAATTCTAGTCTCTTTGCCGCTTTAAAGATAAGATTTTAACACATCCTTCTTTCAACTCCGTGTATTCATATGCCATGTAATTATCTTCGTAGGATTTTGAAATGAATTCGGGAGTAATGGGCCTCAATGGCCCATATTGATAACGCAAAATGGGAAGGGTCCATTTGGGATCCAAATGTATCCACATGCAAAGAAAAAGAAATAAAACAATCAATTTGTGTAACAACATTGATACCTAACATATAAATAATAACATAAAATATTAACGTAGATAATAAAAAAGAGGAAAAATTATTTTATTTTCTACAAGAAATATTTTAAAATTTCAAACCAAACAACTCGAACTTTATATTGATAAATAAAATCTTAACAACACACCCGAGTTAATGCGTTGCTAAAGAGTGTTGAATTAAAACCATTATTAATTATTAAAAGTTAAAATTTATAAGAAAATTTACTTTTTGAGTTTCAAGAAAGTTATTTTAATTCAAATAGACTATTTTGTCATATGAACATAACGAATGTCAACTATTCACTTTTAAAACTTGTGTTAAGGAGAAGATTGAAGGAACTAATTAAACCGTCCAGAACAATATAAAATTTTATGAAGAAAAGTGAAAGAAAACTAAGATAAAAATAAAATGACGATGCTTTAGGGATTTATAAAGGTTAATCAAAGTAAAATTAGCACTCCAATAATAATCAACATAAATAAATTAAGTACAAGAAAGAAAATGAAGTTTGAGATTTGGGGCCCTGTTTGGCCCATTTCAAATCTGGCCAACTTTGTGCTTGAATTATGGATTTTAGTCCATTTCTCTGAAGTGTATATCTGTGTATAAACCATGTATGCTGGCTTCCACTTGCCATCATCAGTTGTTTTCCAGTGTACACCAACTGTATCTAAGTGTATATCCCATGTATATCAGTCCAGTTTCGGACTTTGGTAATTGATCATACATAGATCACTATAATTTGCAAAGAGAGAAGGAACATATATATACAAACACTTGCGAACAACAGTTCATGACGTTTATACATATATATATATATATTTTTATACACCAAGATAACGTTAATATTCAATGACCATATTTTTGCACTTAGAACGGATCACTACACACCGAGATACGTCAGGTTTACTAAACCTTCAAAACCAAAACTTCATCATCATTATTATGACGCCAAGATAACGTTAATATTCAATGACCAAATCATTGTGAGTACAGAATTTCAACCAACTAGTCAGAACAAATCGTTTTTAAAAGCTTATACTTTAGCAAGATAAACAGTAGGAAAAATATCATTTCAACAACACAAACGAGGCATATATAATCAACAATATATATATATATATATAAATGTAACTCAGTGTTGCTTTAATCTGGTCATAGTTTGTAATTCATCCATCATATGATTCTCTAGAAGTATAAACACAATAAAAAATGCCTCAATTTGTATGATTCTCTAGAAGTATAAACACAATAAAAAATGCCTCAATTTGTATGTTTCTGTAGGAACATCTCAATTGACAATAAGAGTCTGCCACTAAGCGTAACAATCTGTTATTGATTTTAATGATGAACAATCATATATTTATCGCATTGAATCACAAAGAAAAACTTTGAAAATTCGGATCAACAAAAATAAAGCAAACACAAATAATAGATAAAATAAAATTGTAAATATCAAAACTCACCCAGATGATAATACTGAAGAATTTTTAAAAACGATTTACCAACAATATGTGAAAACTCACCCACTGATTTGTTTGAATTTCTCCACAAATAACATAATAATAACATAGTAAAATAAAAGAGAAGAGAAACTGCTGAAATGTTACTGCAGCAAAAGTGAGGAATAGGTAAAAAAAAAAAAACAATGCAACTGTAGGGAAGATTAAAGTAAAATGTGTTAAGAATTTAGTTTAGAAATAATAGGTTTTAATTTTTCAAAAGGATGTGGATGATGAAGTTTAAGGGCAGTTTTAATTAGGAAAACTTTTTCTTCTTTCTGTTTTAGTTTTCTTCATTTGTCTTTATCTTGTTTGTCTATTTTAAATTTTTTTAAAGGATTAAAATAAATATAATTATAAAAATATTACCTAAATATACTATATTAATAAAAATATAAGAAAAACAAATTGATAGGTTAAAAAATTGACTCGACCTTATCTATTATTTTTAATTAAAAAATATTATCTTTAGTAATTGTTAGTAAAATAAGTTGTTTAGTTTAGGATAAATTTAGATTTTTAATTATATTAGTCTATATAATTGTTGATATATTTTAGATTCTTGAAATTTAAATTATGTTCAACATTTTTAAAAAAATAAATAGTGGTTATAATATTTAGGTATTTAATTATTTTTAAATTTAAAATATAAAATACTAAATAATTGTTGTTTTGAAATTGCGAAGTGTCTTTATTCTGTCACTTGGCAAAATCATAGGTAAAATTATCTTGCTGCTGAGTATATATAAAAGATTTAAATTTGATATTTTATAAAATTGAATCAAAAAATTTTAAAACTTGAAAAGAACAATAAGCATTCATTACCTAACCTAACTTAAACAAACGGCAGATCAAATGGTGTTTAAACAACTTAAAGAAATGCATCAATTATCAATGATAATAATAGTAATGTCATTTGTTATTTTTATTGTTATCAAAATAACTATTAAAAATATTTAAAAAACTATATTAATAACGTCCTTTAAAAATTTAAATGGGGAACGTGCGCACCAATGCAATTTTGGGGGTGTTCATGGGGGTTGGGGTAGTTTATTTTAGGAAAATATTTTTTTTTCTTTCTTTTTAGCTTTCTTCATTATATAAATATCAAAATTTTAATTTTTAAGAAGCCGTAGGAATAAAAGGCAAACAGTAAATTAATAAATCAGTTACCAAATTTTTTATAAAGTTGTTAATGAAAACAATATCTAATTATTACCTAACTAACTAATTTGTCCTAAAATTTAACACGTGTCAATTTCATAGGCTGCCACTTGGCAACAATTTAAGCAAGACTTTCTTGCTATTTAGTATATATAGATAACATAAACATACATCTTTAACTTATTATATTATATGTATACATAAATCTACATCCTTACAAAATAATAACAAGAATCTCAATTAATTTTGTATCTTCATTAAATGTATCAAGAGCAAATTATGTATCTCGGCGGACCTCAAATCGGAAAACATAGTGAGGGCTAATTAGGTATCTTTATAAAGGAAAAATGTATCTTAGTTGGATGTATGATGTATTTCGATATTGAAAAAATTATATACAAAACTAATTATGTGTTTTTTCAAAGAAAAAAATGTATCTTCATTGGATGTATCGGGAACTACTTATGTATCTCACCAGACCTCAAATCGAAAAAATATATCGAGAGCTAATCATGTATTCTTACAAAGAAAAATGTATCTTCATTGGATATAGTATGTATCTCAACAGACCAAAGATGGAAAAAAATTGAAGGGAAAGCTAATTATGTATTTTTTTTAAAGGAAAAAATGTATCTTCGTTGGATGTATCGGGAGCTATTTATATATCTCAACAGACCAAAAATTGAGATTTTCAATAATGATGCAAAATATCAGAAACTTTAAACTGTCGAAATTTATGTTGTTTGCCTTCTTTTTTTAATGACTGTAGTATCTACACCCCAACTAATTTTACGAGATAGTACTTAGTATTTTTTACCAGCAATAAATATCATGTGACTATGTACATAAATGATAGAATATATGAAAAAAATTACCTAATATTTTTTGTGATAAGAAAGAGTTTTTTAATATACCAAATCAATATGAGTAATTGCAAATCTGATATGATATTAAGTATAGATTTTAATTTTCAATGTAAAGTTTCTATTTAAGTAGGTATCATTGATGATGCTAGATTTAATATATATATATATATATATATATATATATATTTCCTGCCACTTGGGGGATATTGTAAAAGATCCAAGCCCAAAATTTTGATTAGAAGAAGAATTATCGAATATAAATAGCAAAAATTAATACGAGTACTAGTAATTGTGATCGAAAGGATAAGAGATAATTAATTTTAAAATTAATTTTAAAATGATGTTTGATTTGAATAAATCCACAAAATAAACTATAATGTTATTTTTAATTCTACATTAAAAATACAATAAGAATTATGAGATAAATAATTTTGAAATAACTTAATTTTTCAACCAAACGAGCTCTAAGTGCACACCGTTCAAATGTTGTTTGTTGTCAACATCTTCCGAATGGATGTACATGTTAATTCACGTGATTTATTATGTCATGAATATGAGTCCAATTGCTTCTAGTCTTATCCATTTTGTTTGAATTCTAAAAATAATTTAAGGGAAAATTATCCTTCATAGTATTATTAGATCTAAAATAACAAATTTTAGCAATACTTTTAGATAGTTACAGTAATAGCAATTTACTTACAAGTTATAGGAACATATTAAAAGAGATATTTTTTTAAATATATTGTCATAAATCTTCTTTATTTATTTAATTTAAAATTAGTTCCTTATTTGTAGGATTTTAATCAATATTTTCCTTAAATTGTGTATTGATAATTATGTTAAATATATATTACTTATTTTTTATTTAAAATATTACACACTCTTACTTAGCAGATAAATTTATTGAAAGATTACATGTAAATCAAGTTTCTCTCTCTCTCCATTCTCTAATACTCAACCTCACCTCTCTCTTTCTCCATTACACTCAACCTTTCAAAACTTTCTTGAAACTTGTGTCTCCATATAATATTCATATTTTCATCTTGAAAATACAAGATTGTAAAAAGTGGGTTTCATATTGGGATCATTTTCATATTATACTCATCTTCTTAGTTGAAAAATCTGGATTTCATAGTTAACATTCATCATCTATCCGGAAAAAATACTAAACTGATATATTTGTTTTCTTCATTCTCTATTGTGAATTATGTCTAAACCAAAATTCGATCCTATCCTTCGTGTGGAAGTCCTGGAATAATTGAAAATAGTAGTCCCATTCAACTTTCTAGACCTTCGTTTAATTTAGGTTGTTTCACTCCTTCTCCTCTATAGAAGTGTAAAAGAAAAGTTGTTGAAAGTGGGTCTTACAACAAGAATCAAAATCAGTGCTTGTTGACAAAATTGAAGTCCCGTTTGTGCATGAACCATCGAAATAAGTATAATATTTTGTGTATGAATTCTGTATAAAATCAATGTGAAATAAGTATAATGATTGCGGAAGTTGGTATAGAAATCGACTTTCACCAAATATTATACGTTATTATTTATTTTAGTGTATGAAATAAATATAAATCTTGATTTTTTTTCAGTATGAAAGATGGCAGTGTTCGTGTTCATTCAACCTTAATTTAATAGAATCTTCATCAAAGAGATAAGCACATGGTGTATGGAATAGATATATAAACTTGTATCACCTAAATTGAATACCACAATCCATAAATACCTGTTTATATATGTATTACATACACGTTTCATACAAATGTGATGAAATCACTTTATAAATCGATTCCATTCAATTTATAATCTAAATATATCTACTTAACTAAATATCACAATTCATAGAGTTTGTAAATAACTTGGTATTAAAATAAAAAAGATTATGTAAAACAATTTGCATATTTATTCCATTCATATAAAATATAAAATTAAGCATTTGTATATAAGTATTATCCAGATTTTAACTTTCAATTCAATGTCATTTTCATCCTCTAAAAACATTAGCAATTGTCAAATTCATAAAACTCATTTCATATTAATTTGACATATACGAAACTTCATCAATATCAATTTTAATATCAATTTCACACCTTGAGAACTCCAAATTTTTTTTTACTTGAGTATGAAATGAGTATATTAACTGACTTCAACGAAACGAATTTTATCAAACTAATTCTTGAATGTCGTATTATGTATTATTTTCATACACTAAATACAATTATAAGAAGAAATTATTTGTATGTAGAATCTTATATACCAGTTTAATAACTTGAGACCCTCAAAATTGAAAATTATTTAAAATATAACTTTTATTATTCATAAATTGATTTCAACTTAATCGTTTAAAATAATACATGATATTAGATTGTACAATTATCACGGACTAAAAATATCGGTCACATCCCATCTTCCTCCATATATCACAGGTAGATGTTGTAAACTATCATCATCTTTTTTAATTCAAATTTTAAAAAATCATATACTAGTATTATTTTAGAAGAAGAAGGAGACAAATATGGAGAAATAGTTTAAAATAAAATAGTGAAGAAGAAGAAGAAAAGATCAATATTTTGATAATGAAGATTTGAGGAAAAAAAAATGATATTTTGTTACTGAAGGGGAGAATCATTTGTGAGAGAAAAGGGGAATGATTGATATTTGATAATAATTGTCATCCCCTTTTTTTTGGGTATAAGAATCATTTTTCCATATATAAAATTTGTATTTTCTTATTTAAATTACCAGAAAAAAATATTTTTTTTCTTTTTTTTATTAGATTTGCTACAAGTTGCAAAAATAAAAGTTATGCTATAAGTTGTAATTTTCTATCGAAGGAATGCTATTTATGATTTTTTCCCATAATTTAATATTTTCATATAAATTTTTTAAATTATACTAAGATAACTTACATACAAGTCGATTAATTTCGTGTGACACCAGTGGTAAAGCCAAAATTTTTAGTAAAGGAGTTCAAAATCGAAAAAAGTAAGCACACGAAGCCGAAGGAGGTTCAACATTAACTATATATTCATAAAAAAATAATATTAACCATACATAAATAGCATAATTTTCCATCGAAAGGGTTCGGATGAACCCCTAACCACAAGGTGGCTCCGCCGCGTGACATATGATACCTCCCACCAATATAAGTATGAGACAACAATTGATATTTGATTTAATACAAGGTGATAGTTTAAAATAGAAAAATCAACATCATCTTATAGTTGAGATGTAAAACTCTCGAAAAAATGATAATTTTAACCATTAACTCTGATAATAATTGACAAAATGCAAATATCCGATTGAAGTTATCACCCATATATAACATAAATAAATAAAATGTAAGTATGAAAGATCGTCATCAACAACAAAAACTTCTGAGGAGGGTAGAGCGTACGCAGAACTTCTACATGAGTAACAAATATCAGAGGAGTAGTAAATAACGAAAACCATGTATGTCATTTTTAAAGTTTTAACTGCCATTATAGTCATAGTTCAAGATGAAGATCTCCAGTTTTCCAATTTTTACCAGCAACGAATAGTGTCCCAGCCACTCAATATTCATACCGCCGATATCAAACGCGTCTCCATCGACATACCTTGGGTGTCTACACACGAATTTTTCTCACATTATCGCGTAAGAAGCTCGAATTTGGCAATGAACCTTCATGGCAAGTCCAGCTATCACAGTTTAGTCTTCTTGGACTCTCCACCGACTACACGATACACTGAAATCTGCACGAAAGAACCAGTTTAAGATATGAAATGCAGAAAGGGCCATATGGCATTCAATCAGCAAGGTTGCAGCACAATGAGGTAAAGTACAATATTGGAAGATATCGATGGAAACAAAAACCGCGTATTTAAGTTATGTTGTGTTTTTCTACTCATGGAATGACACATTACATTCCGCGGTCCCATCTGTGAGGATGTATCTTCAATAAGATGACCGCGATGGGAGACGTTTTTGTCTCTGCAATTAATACTTAAAGTTGCAGCACTAGCAGCTAAATATGATTAAAGCTTCGATTGAGACTACCGGCTCATTTTAAGCCAGACCATAACAGGATAATCTAATCAAACCCCCGCTGTAAATATCATCTCGTTTGTGGTTTTAAGGCATACAGTCTACACCTTAGCCTCAAACACTACTACAATAGTTCTAAGTTTCTCTGAGTACCTACAGAAAAATATGGCAAATGCTCGTATTGCTAGGTTTGTTACAGAGGTAGCACCACCACAGTTCGTTAATGTTATGAGAAACCGAGCCTCAAAGATGCTGGAAACCATCAAAGAGGAGGAGAGAGAAGCAAGCATGAGCGAGTCACTTTCTCTGAAGAGTTACTCTCCACCTTCATCGACTTCAGCTTATCTCGCAGCTAGCACAAGCGAGTCAATTTCTCTGAAGAGTTATACTTCATCTTCATCGACTTCAGCTTATTCCGCTTCATCATCAAATGCAAAAAGTTCTAAATATTTTCTCAAAGAAGTTCAGAGGTCTTTTTCTGTAATTGGCAGCTAAAGTATATAACTTTAGCTTGCTGAGCACGCTTTTTATTTTTCAATTTCTTAACTTTACCTTGTTATTTTCCTTCAGCAAATTCTCTATCGTTCTTAGTAAGAAAGTCCGCGAAGCTTTGGACGGAGTCCAAGCTTTGCTGAGACTAGATAAAAATTGACTCTATGTAAACTCTGTGGGATGATGAAAATTCCTCCTTCGGACTGCAATTTTCTGTAAATATTACAAAAGTTACTTCAGTACGGCGATGAAATTGTTATGTACGTTCGGTTTCTGTTTCTTTTTACATATGTTATTCTACAAAACAGCCATTAAGGAAGGGCAACACAATCATATGCTAACACAATACGGCACAGTGAATTTAAATACATGAGAAGTAGCATTCATACTGAAACAAACAATTGAACAAATTTACCTTGAAAAAACCTATTGCTCCCCTTTCGTAGAACATAACGCTAACTAATCTTGTGCCCACCAGTTCCTCCTATTGTTCAAACTGGTGCTTTCCTCCAAAAGAAATCCCTTCCCTGTATTTTTCCATTTTTAGTTTTTCTCCGCTTCCGTATCCTCCCCCAAGTCTACCCTTTTGAGGCTTATTCTTCCTTCCATAAAAAGTTCTTTCCTCTCTGCTCCGACCTCTGTTTCTTTGCTATCATGAATTCACCCTCCTCCGAATTTTTAATTTATATAGTACAGCGTTTGTGAAAATTACAATGCATAAACATATGAAAATTACAATGCATAAACATACTCTGCTGTAACGTTTTACCATCCAGCTAAAAATTTCCAAAGACAGAGTCACTTTTTTTTTAGCAGCATTAATAAAACTTTATGTAATCCTGATTCCTGAGTTACATTTTCTTTTCCGAGTTGTGTTTATTACCTGTGCTGCAATCTTGTTTCATTTAATGTCGGACTCGGACCACACAACATCTAAATATTACAGATCCCCATTGTTAATCACCATTGTTAATTTGTAGTAGTGGATCCACTTCCATTGATGGCACATTTTCCTCTTTTTCATACCTTTCAACTTCACCTATCTACAGAGAAAAGAAATAACACAGCTTACAGAATCACATAGCTTTCGCCTCCACAACTAGCAACAGCAGCGATAATCAAATTATTTTCCTTGTTTATCACAAATTTGAGAATTTTTTCTGACAAAATCAATATTCATATAATTATTTATCATTTTGGAAAGATGAATATATCCTGATCAGTCATTTTTCAGAACCAAATGTCAAAAACATTACTGGCAAATGAGTTTGGTCTGTTTTTGATATTATTTAAAGTTTTGTATTATTTTTGTTAATATGCTAAAATCATGTATTTTTAAGGTTAAAATCCTTTCTCCTCCTTCTCTTTCCCCGATTTCGGCCATATTCCTCTTTCCTAGGTACCGTTGTCTGGTTCACGAGATACAACCATTATAACCCCTTGTCCTTATTCCTCCTTTTGGCATCATTCTTTCGACTCTCTCGGGAGTCACCCTCTCATCTTTACAGCCATAGCCATTCCCATACCTGTTGTTCTGCGCATTAGTGTATTATCACATATATTAGGGACTGTTCAGATGCAACTAAGTCACTCTCTTACCTTCTTCCATGAACCAACATGGATCTATCAGAATCTGGTAGCTTCCTAAATTTACCAGGTTACACGGTTTACTAAGTGGCCACAGTAAAAGCCAGAGCAGCACGGGTTGAACTGTATGATTAAGGTTAACATGACATTCACTAAAGATTCTTCATACAAACAATTTAAGACATGGATGATGGTCATAAGTAATATCTGAAATATAGATTTTATAAATATTCTGCAGGCAATAAACAAGTCTCTAGTAGATAACCCACATAGAGGAATTAAGAGATGCGAATCAAGTTACCAACTAAAATTCCAAAAAGATGGAAAATGCCTCTAGTGCAAGTGTGTAACTGTCCGTTACGTGCACACAACTATCACAATAATTATTCATATGCCGAAAGGGCACGTGGCATTCAATCAGCGGGTTCCAGCTCAACAAGGAAAAGTTCAAATTTGGAAGCTTTCCAATACAGTCATGTTGTTCAATTAAGACTAAAAGTAAGTGGCGGCACTAAAAGCTAAAAATATTTAAAGCCTTGATAAAGACGACTGACTTAATTTAAGCCAGACCATATAGGGATAATTTAATCCACTACCCTATAAATCTCATCACTTTTGAGGTTTTTAAGTCATAGAACCCACCTTCTCAAACACTACTACAGTTCTACCAAGCATCTTGGACCTTTCCCTCAACCGCAGTCGCTACCAAGACCTAAAGAAGATGGCAAATGCTCGTATTGCTAGGTTTGTTACAGAGGTAGCACCACCACAATTCGTAAATGTCATGAGAAACCGAGCCTCAAAAATGCTAGAAACCATCAAAGAGGAGGAAAGAGAAGCTATCACAAGCGAGTCACTTTCTCTGAAGAGTTATTCTCAACCTTCATCGACTTCAGCTTATTCTGCTTCATCATCAAATGCAAAAAGTTCTAAATATTTTTTCAAAGAAATTCAGAGGTCTTTTTCTGTATTTGGCAGCTAAAGTATATAACTTTAGCTTGCTAAGAGTGCTTTGATTTTTCAATTTCTTGACCAGTCTACTGATTCCTTGTTATTTTCCTTCAGCAAATTTTCTCTCGTTCTAAGAAAGCCCGCAAAGCTTTGGATGGAGTCTCAAGCGTTGCTGAGACTAGATAAATATTGACTCTATGTAAACTCTGTTGGACGATGAAAATTCCTCCTTCGGACTATCAGTGCAACTTTTTGTAAATATTACCAAAGTTGCGTCAGTACGGCTATGAAATTTTTATGCATATTCGTTTTCTGTTTCTATTTATACATAAATAATATATGTTATACAGGGCATTAAGGAAGAGCAATACAAGCATACGAGAACACACTACAACACAGTAAATTTAAATACATCTAATCACAGCAGAATGCGAGAAGTAGCATTCATACTAAAACAAACAATTGAGCAACTTTACCTTGAAAAAAACTATTGCTTCTCTTTTGTAGAACATAACGCTAACTAATCTTGTGGCCAACAGTTATTGCTATTGTTCAAACCGGTGCTTTTCTCCAAACCACAACAACCCCTCCCTGTATTTTTTCTCGGTTAGTCTTATTTCATTTAATGTCGGACTCGTATCACACATCTAAATTTTACCTATCTCCATTGTTAATTTGTACTAGTCGACTCCACTTCCACCACCCCGTCTTCATGTGTTGCGTAATTAGAGATACAGACGTCTCAATAAAATTAATTAGAGATACAGACGTCTCAATAAAATTAATGGTCTAAAGTCAAATTTTAATAGAGGTCTTGCATATATAAATATACATAAAAAATACTACTCTAATAATTTAGAGTTGTCTTATTTATTCTTGCATAGTAATTATTTCGATGTAGTATTTTTAGAAGACACTTAACATTTAACTCGCATATTAAAATGATTATTAATAAATGTAAGGATTAATTTTTTTTAAATAAGATGTTAGCCATTTGTTTGCAATTCATTAACTTGGATGTTGTTGTTAATACTTTATTTATTAATATAAAGTTTGAATTGTTTAGTTCAAAGTTCTAAAATATTTTTTGTAAAAATGAGATAATTTTTTCTCTTTTTTATTATTATTATGTTTTAGATATTATTTTTAAAATATATTTCATAATCTTCGTGAGTTGAAATTATAGAGTTTACTATTAAAAATTTAAAAAATTGTGCCAAGAAAAAAGAAATTGTCCCCAGCTTACGCACCTCAACTAATTCAAATGTATGCCTAATTTTGCTACACAGACCTTGAAAAATGAGGCAATTGCGTGCAAGTATTGTGCCAAGGAAAAAAAAGTAAATTGTCCCCATCAACTTACGCACACTTCTAACTAATTCAAATGCATGCATAATTCTATTTTTTTCATAACCATCAAATGTACGCGTAATTTCACTACACAAACCTCGAAAAATGAGCCAATTACATCAAAAATTGTGCTAAAAAAACAAAAAATTGTCCCCATCAGCTTACGCGCACTTGTGACTAATTCAAATGTACGTGTAAATTCACTACGCAAACCTCAAAAAATGAGCCAATTACATAAAAAATTGTGCCAAAAAAATTAAAAAATTGTCCCTATCAGCTTACGCACTTCTGACTAATTCAAATGACTAATCGAGAAAATTGGGAGAAATTTATTATATGGGCTTTAGAATATTGTAAAGAAAGGTCCAATCTCAATAGCAGCCCAAAATTTATTGTAAAGAAAGGCCCAAGTCCAATTGAAGCCCAAAATTTTGTTATAGTTTTTTGTTGCTTTTATATAAAAATAACATAAACATTCAATCTTAACTTATTATATATATACACAAATCTCCATCCTTACAAAATAATTACAAGAATCTCAATTAATTAATTATGTATCTTCATTAAATGTATCGAGAGCAAATTGTGTATCTCAACGGACATCAAATTGGAAAAACATAGTGAGAGCTAATTATGTATCTTTATAAAGGAAAAATGTATCTTCATTGGATGTATGATGTATTTCGATAAACCCAAGATTGAAAAATTATATCGGGAACTAATATGTATTTTTGCAAAGATAAAAATGTATCTTCGTTGGATATATCTGGAGCTACTTATGTATCTCACCGGACCTCAAATCGAAAAAATGTATCGAGAGTTAATTATGTATCTTTACAAAGAAAAATGTATCTTCGTTGGATGTATCGGGAGCTACTTATGTATCTCACCGGACCTCAAATCGAAAAAAATGTATCGAGAGCTAATTATGTATCTTTACAAAGAAAAAATGTATCTTCATTGGATGTAGTATGTATCTCAACTGACCAAAGATCGAAAAAAAGATGTATGGAAAATCGATTGTGTATTTTTTCAAAGGAAAATATTTATCTTCTTTGGATGCATCAGGAGCTATTTATTTATCTCGACAGATCAAAAATCGAGATTTCAATAATTATGCAAAATATCAAAATTTTCTACAATTAAACTTCAAACGGTCGAAATTTATGTTGCTTGCCCTTCTTTTTGTGACCGTCTACCCATCGAGTAATTTCATGAGATACCTGTCACTTTCCACGAGCAACATGTATCAGGTAACTCTATTCATAAATGATAATAGGATATATGAGAAGAATTATCTAATATTTTTCGTGTTAAGAAAGAGTTTTTGAATATACCAAATCAATATGAGTAATTACAAATCTAATATGATATTAAATATATAAAGTTTCTACATGTGTATATCATTGATGATGCTAGATTTAGTATTTAATACTTATGTTTGATGTTTCAAAAATATTTATTATTTTTAAATATGTTAATTTGAGGTGATAATTTGGTTTTATGAGCTTATACATATTGTAAAAGGTCCCAAATCAATAGAAGCCCACAATTTTGATAAGCGGAAGAGTTATCGAATGTATATATCAGTGAGTAATTGCAATCGTGATAATTTGTTTGATAAAAGAGATAAAAATAATTAATCTCAAAAGAAATTTTAAGATGATGTTTGATTTGAATAAAATCACGTAATAAATTGTAACGTTATTTTTATTCCACATAAATAATATAATAATAATCACTAAATAAATAATTCTGAAATAAGATGATTTTCCAATCAAACAAACTCAAAGGGACCAACATGGATTGTGGTGCAGCCGATGAGACTGCTCTACTCTTAACTAGAAGTCGAGGGTTCGACCCTAGGCATGAAAAAAAACTTTGTTGAGAGCGCTACCCCTGAATGAGGATTTTCAGGGGCCCTACCCGGCAAATTCAAATTAGTCGGACTCCAGTGCGAATATCGAACACCGAATTAAAAAAAAAAAAAAAAAAAGGTCATTGTTGTCAACACCTTTCAAATGTTGTTGTCATGTTAATAATTTCACGTGATTTATTGAGTCATGAACGTGACTTGTAGTGCCCAATTGCTTCTAGTCTTATCCATTTTGTTTGAATTATAAAAATAATTTAATGTCTTCATATAAACTTTAAAGTATATTATACAATGTTGTTTGACCCTCATTATAAAATTCAAAGTAAGAAAAGATTACATTACACCACTTACATTTTTATCAAACTACAAAAAAATTCTATCATTTTTATGAATTATCTAAAAAAAAAATTAACAAAACAGTTGGATACATTCATAAATTCATAAACTTTTGAATACATAGTTACGATTAAATAGTTTTAAAAATAGATGTATCTCAATAATCAAAATTATGTATCCAAACAAACATAGAGAATTAATTGTTACATTCTTAAGTTTAAAATTATGTATCCGAAAATTCTAATATATAAGAAATTATTTATAATTAGCAAAAAGTAAGAATAAAAAGTAATTAGGGGTAAACTTCTTGTGATTTATATAAGTTTTACGTATAATTATCGTACAACAAAAGTATAACTTGTGATTTTGGTTGAGGTTTGTGCTTTCAATTTGATAGTGTATAGTTCTGCCTACTGAGTGTTTTATTTATGTTATTTCATGTTTTATTACGACTATCTTTACTATCTTTTTGTCTTGAGCCAGGAATAATAAAAAGCAACCCCTCTACTTCCACAGAGGTGGTGATATGGACTGCTTACACTTTACCTCCCCAGACCCCACTTTGTGAAAATACACTGGATATGTTTTTGTCGTTGAGGAAAAATAATAGGTCAAACATATTTGATCATTAACTCTGATAATAATATGATAAAATGCAAATATCTGAACATTAATCTCTATAACTATTACCCACATACATGTAATTAATAAAATCTAAAGCAAGTTCCGGAGAGGGTAGAGTATACACAGGCGCTCGAGTAACAAACATCAGAGGAGCAGTAAATAACGAAAACCGGTGTATGTCATTGTTAAAGTTTTTAACTGCCATTATAGTCATAGTTCAAGATGAAGATCTCCAGTTTTGCAATTTTTACCAGCAATGTAGAGTCACAGCCACTGAATATTCATATCGACGATATCAAACGTGTCTCCATCGACATACCTTGGGTGTCGATACACTCGAATTTTTCTCACATTAGCGTAAGAACCTCAAATTTGGCAACGAACCTTCATGGCAAGTCCAGCTTTCACAATCTCGCTGACCCTCCACCGATTACACGATACACTGAAATCTGCACGAAAGAATCAGTTAGATATGAAATGCAGAAAGGACCATATGGCATTCAATCAGCAGGTTGCAGCACAATGAGGTAAAGTACAGTATTGGAAGATATCGATGGACACAAAAACCGCGTATTTAAGTTATGTTGTGTTTTTCTACTCATGGAATGACACATTGCATTCCGCGGTCCCATCTGTGAGGATGTATCTTCAATAAGATGACCGTGATGGGAGACATTTTTGTCTGTACAATTAATACTTAAAGTAAGTTGCTGCACTAGAAGCTAAAAGTGATTAAAGCTTCGATTGAGACTACCGGCTCATTTTAAGCCAGACCATAACGGGATAATCTAATCAAACCCTCGCTATAAATATCATCTCGTTTGCGGTTTTAAGGCATACAGTCTACACCTTATCCTCAAACACTACTACAATAGTTCTAAGTTTCTCTGAGTACCTACAGAAAAATATGGCAAATGCTCGTATTGCTAGGTTTGTTACAGAGGTAGCACCACCACAGTTTGTTAATGTCATGAGAAACCGAGCCTCAAAGATGCTGGAAACCATCAAAGAGGAGGAGAGAGAAGCAAGCATGAACGAGTCACTTTCTCTGAAGAGTTACTCTCCACCTTCATCGACTTCAGCTTATCTCGCAGCTAGCACAAGCGAGTCACTTTCTCTGAAGAGTTATACTTCACCTTCATCGACTTCAGCTTATTCTGCTTCGTCATCAAATTCAAAATATTTTCTCAAAGAAGTTCAGAGGTCGTTTTCTGTATTTGGCAGCTAAAGTATCTATAACTTAAGCTTGCTAAGAGTGCTTTAAAATTTTCAATTTCTTGACCAGTCTACAGTCTACTGATTCCTTGTTATTTTCTTTCGGCAAATTTTCTCTCGTTCTTAGTAAGAAAGTCCGAGAAGCTTTGGACGGAGTCCAAGCTTTGCTGAGACTAGATAAATATTGACTCTATGTAACCTCTGTGGGATGATGAAAATTCCTCCTCCGGACTATCATGCAATTTTCTGTAAATATTACCAAAGTTGCTTCAGTACGGCTATGAAATTGTTATGTACATTCATTTTCTATTTCCTTTTATACATCGATAATATATGTTATTCTACAAAACAGGCATTAAGGAAGGGCAACACAAGCGTACGAGAACACAATATGGCACAGTGAATTTAAATACATCTAATCACAGCAGAATGAGAGAAATAGCATTCATACTAAAACAAACAATTGAGCAACTTTACTTTGAAAAACGCTATTGCTCCCCTTTCGTAGAACATAACGCTTATTAATCTTGTGCCCAGTATTGTTCAAACTGGTGCCTTCCTCCAAACCGCAAGAAACCCCCTCTCTGTATTGTTCCTCGGTTAGTCTAGTACCCTAGGATCCTTAGTTTTTCTCCTCTTCCGTATCCTCCTTCCCCCCACCCCCACCCCCACCCCCACCAAGTCTACCCCTTTTGAGGCTTATTCTTCCTTCCATAAAAAGTTCCTTCTTTCCTCTCTGCTCCGAACTCTGTTTCCTTGCTATAAGGAATTCACCCTCCTCCGAATTTTTAATTTATATAATACAGCGTTTGTGAAAATTACCGTGCATAAACATACTCTGTTGTAACGTTTTACCATCCAGCTAAAAATTTCTCTAGACAGAGAGTATCGCTTCTTTTAGAGCCTTTAATAAAACTTTACATAATCCTGATTCCTGAGTTACATTTTGTTTTTCGAGTTGTGTTTATTACCTGTCCCGTAATCTTGTTTCATTTAATGTCGCACTCGAATCACACAATATCTATATTATTACCTATCCCCATTGTTAATTTGCACTAGTGGATTCATTCCACTTCCACCACCATTCTTAGCACATTTTCCTTTTTTTCTTACCTTTCATCTTCACCTATATACAGGAAAAAAAAAAAAAAAACAGAACACAGGTAGCAGAATCACATAGCTTTCATCTCCATAACTAGCAACAACAGCGATAATCAGAATGTTTTCCTTTTTTACCACAAATTTGAGAATTTTTTCTGACAAAATTGATATTCATATAATTATTTATCATTTTTGGAAAGATAAATATATCCTGATCAGTCATTTTTCAGAAGCAAATGTCAAAAACATTACTGGCAAATGAGTTTGGTCTGTTTTTGATATTGTTTAAAACTTTATACTATTTTTGTTAATCTGCTAAAATCTTGCATTATTAAGGTTGAAATCCCTTCTCCTCTTCTCTTTCCCCGATTTCGACTCCCCAGCCAGATTCCTCTTTCCTTGGTACCATTGTCTGGTTCACGAGACATCAGCACCATAACCCCCGTGTCCTTATTCCTCCTTTTGGTATCATCCTCTCGACTCTCTGGAGTCACCCTCTCATCTTTACAGGCATTCCCATACCTGTTGTTCTGCGCATTAGCATATTATCACATATATTAGGGACTGTTCAGATGCAACTGACTCACTCTCTTACCTTCTACTTCCATGAACCAACATGGATTTATCAGAATCTGGTAGCTTCGTAAATTACCAGGTTACACGTTGACTAAGTGGCCATAGTAAAAGCCAGAGCAGCACGAGTTGAACTGTATCATTAAGGTTAACATGACATTCACTAAAGATTCTCCATACAAACAATTTACGACATGGAAGATAACATTATGTTACAATAGTGACAAGTAATACCTGAAATATAGATTTTATAAATATTCTGCAGGGAATAAACAAGTCTCTAGTAGATAACCCCCACATAAAGGGATTAAGAGACGCTAATCAAGTCAGTATAAGTTGCTCGGACTCTCCAAAAAGTTGCCGCACCCGTGTCGGATCCTTCAAAAATACACTACTTTTTGGAGGATCCGACACACACCCGTCGACATGTTTGAATAGTCCGAGCAAACATACCAAGTTACCAACTAAAATTACATAAAGATGAAAATGCCTCTAGTGCAAGTGTGCAACAGTCCGTTACGTGCACACAACCAATCACAATAATTGTTCATATGCTGTGAATCACTAAATGCAGAAAGGGCATGTGGCATTCAATCAGCAGGTTCCAGCTCAACAAGGAAAAGTTCAAATTTGGAAGCTTTCAATGGCAACAAATACCGCATATTTAAGTCATGTTGTTCAATTAAGACTAAAAGCAAGTGGCGGCACTAACATCTAAAAATAATTAAAACCTCGATTAAGACGACCGATTCAATTTAAACCATACCATATAGGGATAATTCAATCAACAACCCTATAAATCTTATCCCTTCTGTGGTTTTTAAGTCATACAACCCACCTTCTTAAACATTACTTCTACAGTTCCACCAAAGCATCTTGGACCTTTCCCGCAACTGCAGTCTCTCCCAAAACCTACTAAGAAGATGGCAAATGCTCGTATTGCTAGGTTTGTTACAGAGGTCGCACCACCACAGTTCATAAATGTCATGAGACACCGAGCCTCAAAGAGGCTAGAAACCATCAAAGAGGAGGACAGAGAAGCTATCACAAGCAAGTCACTTTCACTGAAGAGTTCTTCGATTTCATCATCTTCAAATTATTCTGCTTCATCTTCAAATGCAAAAAATTCTAAATATTTTCTCAAAGAAGTTCAGAGGTCTTTCTCTGTATTTGGAAGCTAAAGTATCTACTTAAGGTTGTTTAGAGTACTTTCAACTACCAAATTACCTGACCAATCTACTGATTTCTTGTTTTCCTTTGGTAAAATTTCTCTTAGTTACAAAGTTTGCGAAACTTGGACAGTAAACTTTTATTGCCAGATATATTGACTAAATGTAACTGTGTGAGAAAAGGAAAATACATACACCGAACTATCAGTATACTTTTATTGCTACTTCTTTAAATTTTCCCAGTGTTACTTTAGTACAGTTAGAAATGGATATGCACAGTATTTTCATTTTTTTTCTATTTTACTGCGTTGTCCAAGCTAACTTGTGCGCACCTCGATTATACCACTGGGTGCTGCAGCTCCACCTACATACGTGATACCTCTGCACACCAAGACTTAGGAATAACCCAGTATCTTGTCACCTACCCTGGATGCTCAAATCATGTGTGTTTAAATCAAAATCGAATGTTTCATCTCAATTGTGAACAAAGAGCCAACGTCCACATCGAAATAAATGTATCCTTGATCTAAAACACCATACTTCATTACGAGGTTATTAGAAAATTCTAATGGTATTACAGATTCCAATATCAATTGCATAACATTAAGCAGCTTTTAGCCCACTGGTTTTGCTGCATAATGCCGAGTTTATGATTTTGGAAGGAGAGAAACACATGAACTTTTGGAGAAAAATACAACTCTTTCCGAAAATTTAAGATGGATTGTGCTCCCTTCGGCACACATTATTTGTCAATTTAAAGGTTCAAGTAGAAAGTTAGTTACCATTTTATCCTTGGTAGCAATTGTTGTTGAAGATTACAAACACCTCACTAGAGTAAATATTTGATGAAGAGAGATCTTCAACAACAACAACATACCCCGTGTATTCCTACCTAGTGGGGTCTGGGGAGGGTAGAGTATACGCAGACCATACCACTACCTCAGGTGAAGTAGAGAGGTTGTTTCCGATAGACCCCGATGAAGAGAGATCTTACGACAAAAATTAGGGCAAAATGGTCAAAAACCCCTCCTTTATTAATGTTTTCGTAAAGGGAGTGAAAGAGAAGCACAACAGGTAATTTGAGACGGAGGTCCGTGTAACGGAAGTTGCGTTTAGAATACGAAAACTTTAGTTGACATATAAGTTCTTTCTAAATATGAGAACCATTCAGGTTTTTCACATTTTTGTAATTATGCTTTTGCATTGCCTTGGAGCTTTTTACTTAAAGACTAAAAAGCTCTAAGTTCTGAACAGCAAGAGATTATACTACAAGACCCCAGAACAATGTTGTCTTGTTAGATGATGCATTGAAGGGAGCAAGATCTCAATCTTCTGGAGCACAAGGAACTGTTTACCAAATTTTGTTCAACAACAATAACAACATCCCCCGCGTATTCCCACAAAGTGGGATCTAGGGAGGGTAAAGTGTACACAGTCCATAACACTAACTCAGATAAGATAGAGAGGTTGTTTCCGATAGACCCCCCGGCTCAGAACATAACAGTATAACAAACAAAAAACACAAAAGCGCATAACAAGATGGGATAACACTCTTTACCAAATTTTGTTATTGGATGAAAATCCTTGGGAGTTGGACAGCGGCGATTATGCCTTTAAAGTATCAAACAGTGGATCTGCATATTATGCCCTCATGGTAGAGCAATGGCTTGTTAACATCTAAGCAACAAGTTGTATCTTTCAATGACTAGAACTATCAAACTAGCTAAAGATATTTCTTGTGCACAGTGAAGCACCTGCTTTGATCACAATGGTATATGAAAAATATCAGTACAATTGTGGGTATGGGTGAAGTACCATCAACAACGAAAAGCTGTTTTTCATGGTTTTCAAGTAGAGACATGGAAAGCAGAATGCAAGATTTGAATTGGACCTAGGTTAAAAATGTAGCAAAGGAAATCTCTTATGCGCTACATTTGGTGCACAAAACATCGAAGGGTTGCCCGGTCGATCTTAAACCCCCTAACATTATGTTTGAGGAGGTCATGACTCAACAACAACAACAAAAGCATACCCAGTGTATTCCCACAAAGTGGGGTCTGAGGAGGGTAAAGTGCACGCAGTCCATACCACTACCTCAGATGAAGTAGAGATTGTTTCCGATAGACCCCCGACTTAGACAGATAACAATATAAAAAACAAACAAATAGAAAACATAAAAGCACACAACAAAAATGGGATAACACACATCGCTCGATAATAAAGAAAACAAGGCACCCACAAGGTAATACTATAAACTATCTATTCGAAATCGAAAACATCATCGAAACACCACGAACAAGCAACTACAAGCGTAGATATAAACAAAAGCACTCTTACGTACTATTATGGACGAACTCCCTACCCACTAACCCTCTACTCCAATCTGCGTCCTCCACACCTTCCTATCAAAGGTCGTGTCCTCCATAAGCGGTAAATGCTCCATACCATGCCTAATTACCCCCTCCAATATTTTTTCGGCCTACCTCTACCCCGCCTAATATCATCCATAGACAACCTCTCACCACCTCCGAACTAGAGCATCCGTGCCTCTCATCACATGCCCGAACCATCGCAATCTCACTTCCCGCATCTTGTCTTCCACCGAAGCTACACTCACCTTCTCCCAAATAATCTCATTTCTAACCCTATCTCTCCTGGTAAGTTCGTACATCCATCACAACATCCTCATCTTCGCAACCTTCAACTTTTGGATGTGGGAGTTCTTAACTGGCCAACACTTCGCTCCATACAACATAGCCGGTTGGACTGTCACGCTGTAGAAGTTACCTAGCTTAGGAGGCACCTTCTTATCACACAAGACTCCCGAAGTGAGCCTCCAATAACAATGACTATATAATTCTTAAGAAGAAACAATGATTCTATGTAGTTTAAAGAAATGTATTTTCTATGTAATTAACATGTCTATTTACATTATTTTTTTGGGCAGAATGATAGAATAATCCTCCGTGATTTTGGATTATTTCACGTGTCTGGAGACGCGGTGCCATGCACAACCGGAGTGATCCTTACCATGATCGGAGTCCCGGTATGAGTTAAACCTCTTTTTATTGGTTTATGGTTGTCACGAAAATACTTGATTATCTTTTCCTCGCTAATATTATTTTCTTTTTCTCTTCTTTTACTTTCCTTAGAGTTACCCAGTAAGCGTGATGTTCTTGGGTATGGAGTGATATTATTTCAACTCCTCATGGATCAAGCTGGTTTTTGGGATCAATTTAATACGGTGAGTGGCCCCAATTTGAGAGCGAGTATAGATGAATATGTCGACCAAGGGGGAGATCTTGGAAATTTCATCAAGTGGCGTCTACTGGAAGAGGCCAGAGATGAAGAAGAAGCAGAAATACCCAAGAAACAATTAAATATTGCAGTAAGCTGTCTAAAAAAAAAGACGAATCTTTTCGACCCTCTGCTTTAGAAATCGTAGAGTTATTTGGAGAGATGGGTATTTGATGTTGGTTCTTTTTTTACCTAAAATGTAGGAAATGTCATTTATGTAAGTCAACAGAGTTATAATGTTGAACAGAATACATCTCTAGATTGGGATTCTGACAAATTGGCAGATGTCGAGATTGGGTTTAATCATCTAACATATTTAAACCAGGCAAACACATGCTTAGTTTATGGTGCAAACTAATTTTCATATGCTGTGAATCACTAAATGCAGAAAGGGCATGTGGCATTCAGTCAGCAGGTTCCAGCTCAATAAGGAAAAGTTCAAATTTGGAAGTTCTCAATAGCAACAAATACCGCATATTTAAGTTATGTTGTTTTTTCTACTCATGCATAGACACATTGCATTCTGTGGTTCCATATATGAGGATATCTCATCAAGAGGATGACCATGATGGTAACATCTTTATTAGTTCAATTAAGACTAAAAGTAAGTGGCGGCACTAACAGATAAAATAATTAAAACCTCGATTAAGACGACTGATTCAATTTAAACCAGACCATATAGGATAATTTAATCAACAATCCTATAAATCTCATCCCTTTTGTGGTTTTAAAAACATTCAACCCACCTTCTTAAACATTACTTCTACAGTTCCACCAAACCTTTCCCTCAACTGTAGTCTCTCCCAAAACCTACTAAGAATATGGCAAATGCTCGCATTGCTAGGTTTGTTACAGAGGTAGCACCACCACAGTTTGTAAATGTCATGAGACATCGAGCATCAAAGAGGCTAGAAACCATCAAAGAGGAGGAGAAAGAAGCTAGCACAAGCAAGTCACTTTCCCTGAAAAGTTCTTCGTTTTCATCATCTTCAAATTATTCTGCTTCATCTTCAAATGAGAAACATTCTAAATATTTTCTCAAAGAAGTTCAGAGGTCTTTTCCTGTATTTGGAAGCTAAAGTAGATATCTACTTAAGCTTGCTGAGAGTACTTTCAACTACCAATTTCCTCACCAATCTACTGATTTCTTGTTGTTTTCCTTTGGCAAATTTTCTCTTAGTTACAAAGTTTGTGGAAATTGGACTGTTAACTTTTATTGCCAGATATGTTGACTAAATGTAACTGTGTGAGAAAAGGAAAATACATCCATCGAACTATCAGTATACTTTTATTGCTACTTCTTTAAATTTTCTCAAAGTTACTTTCGTACAGTTAAAAATTACTATGCACAGCATTTTCATTTTCTTTTTCCATTTTACGGTGGTATCCAGGCAAACTTGTGCGCAACTCGATTATACCACTGGGTGCTTGTTGCTCCCACCAAAATACATGATACCTCCGTGCACCAAAACTTAGGAATCACCTAGTATCTTTTGTCTCCATTGAGAGTTGACCTTGAGACTTCATGGTTTTCCTCCCACTTCATTTACCACCAGGCCACACCCTTGGGTGCCAGTATTTTTTTTTATTTTCTAAAAAAAATAAACAAAGTTTTCTATTCCACAGCATGTAAAATACACCAGAACACAAGAATATGGAAATATCCAATACTTAAATTTTTTTTTTTTGAACTGGTAAATTTAATACTCATACTTTATATTAATGCATCTATAGTGCAACCTTCTGCTGCATGCACGCAATCAATCACAATATTGTGCAATCATCCAATTATTGGAACTGAGTTGCTAACTCAAAGTGGCTCTGCTCACGGACATATGGTGTGTCTGTTTAGCGCACAATTATGGAACACTTCCAGATTGTTTCTTTAAGAAAGCCATGTACGGGATAGAACAGGTTTTCGGTCCAGTCTAAGTTAACTCTATAGCCTCCTTCATAAAAATCCCTCGACTAATTTTCAAGTATATTGAAAACTAGTCATAGTTTTTCAGCTTTCAGAAACCTGGACGTCTGATTTCTGCTCCGTGTAATTCTTATTACCAGAAGAAGAAAGAACTACTTCGACAAAAATGGCACCTCCAAAAGTTAACACTTTTTTAGGGAAAGGACCACTAATCCCTGATCATCAACCTTAGGGAACTCATGACAAAAACTGTTTTCCTAAGAAAACAGCTAAATAATCAGGAGTCAGAAATGGGCTGGTATAGTTAATGGATCTCAAAATAATCAGAAAATCCAGAGGTAATACAGTATTTTCTTTGTTTGTCTTTTTCTTCTCTTTCAGTTTATAGAATACTAACAGTTTCGCTAGAATCTTATGACCATAACATTCTAATTAATTTTTATAATAACAGTGCAACTTTTTAAACCAAAGACAAAAACCATACGAATAGCAGTAAGCCTGAAAGATATCCACCGTATCGTAATATTTGCATTGAATGGATAACGATAGCTGCAATAGAAAAAGGACAAAAGTAGAATACAAAAAAAAAAAAAATGAATTACCACTTTCAGGGGAAACAAAATTGGAACACTTTCTTTTGTACCTTTTTTGCATGACATCAACTAAAGAACCAAGAATGATGCTAACAACCCATAGGCAAGCAGCAAGAAACATAATGACATAAAAATGAATATAACACAATAATCTCAAAATGTAGCTACTCACCCATGGAATAATCATAAACTGGTTGGCGATTGAGTACTACACTGTCTAGGAAAATGGAAGTTATCACCACGGACAGCTTTTCACTTCTCCTTTCTCACATTTGAAGTCTTCAATCTAATCTTGCTTTTCTTAAACTTCTCTGATTCAACATTCTCTCTAAGTTTGTCCAAAGCTAGAGAACAACGAAAAGTGGTTCAATTTACGAAGACAGAATATCTGAAGAGTAATTGCAGAAATGTGCTAATGTTTTATTTAGCACCACAAAGACTAATAGGAGATCTCAAGGTTTAAGTATCGGATCACGTAAATAAACTAGTGCTGGTTTCTTCATACTTTTCAACATATAGTGCATCCACTTTGACTGCCAAGTACTTCCAGTATGTTGAAAATGGTAAAAGAAAGAAGTACCTGAGGTGTACATAGGGCGGAGTGACTCTATCACTTCAGAAGAAACAGAATAGGTGGGGCAAGAGTTACAGTCAGCTTTTTGCAGCATTTTCTTGAAGCGCTTAATCTGAAAAAATTAGCATTGGAAAGTTCTATATTAAAGCAAGAATTTGCTACAAAAGAAAAAGAAAGTTAAGTGCTTCGAAGTCCCAAGTCAAATTCCTCCACCAAAAAGTATATCCTGAAATGGTTGAGAAACTTGGTGGCATACACAGTTAATAGTCTGAGATTATTAGATCATTTATTTTTAAAAGTATATCCGTACATCATACATAGTATTCTAAAACACTGAACACTTCAAGTGTTGTGACTGTTAGGATCACAATATGAATGCCAGCAAATTGAGAGTGGAGGAAGTGTTAGCTTTTATGGCACTTTATGAGCTACAAGATCAGACTTCTTTTCCAATTTTGTGACCATTTGATGGCGCGGTGAACCAGTTCAAAAAGTCATTTTTTAACCAAACAGTTCAAGTAGTCATTACTATACTGTTAGAGCAAAACTTAATTTAATGATTGCTGTGCCCAAAGAAAAAGTACTTATTATGCTAACATCATACTATAGTCAGATTTACTATATCAGGTAATTTACAAAATTTTAGCTTCCTTAGGGACCAGAACTTAAATCTTATTATTAAATAGAAATTTAAAGTTTGACTTAGGTTTGCATCAGGTGATTAAAACCTTTACTACTCATCATTTAAAAAGACATACCTCATCTTTATGCATTAAGGTAAAGCAACATCCACTTAGGCCCGCTCTTGCAGTTCGACCTGCCCGATGAATATATGTTTTTATATATGCAGGCATATCATAGTTTATGACATTTCTCACTCCTTCAACATCCATTCCACGAGTCATTGCATCAGAGGAAATAAGCACTTGCACTTGCCCTGACCGGAAAGCCCTCAACGTCTTGCTAAAGGACAAAAGTTTGGGATATTAAATTGCAAGACAGTAGACTTAACTATGCAAGATCAATCATACGCACAGGTTTTTCCGCACCACAAAATGTTTCCCAAATAAACGTAACATCACCTTTCAACAACATCAAGTATAACTATGCCGACCAATTATTTTCATTTTTCTGTACTTCGTTTTCTTCTTTAATTTTTCCACTTAATCCAATTTGCAAGTTCAAAGCTCTAGTAAATTAATTAAGATGGCAACCAAGACCGAACAATACCAAACATGTCCTTTCTTTTCCAGAAAAATATAAAGTTTTCCCGATAAAGCCAAATACCTGTAAAGGTTAATAGCCCTAAGTTGTCACTTAAATTAGGGTAGACAGAGTTTCAGTGAGAAGCAGATATTCCATATGGACAGAAAAGATTCTCCGATGCATTCCTTTTTTTTAAACTCAAAAAAAAAAATGCATCAGAGAATCTTTTCTGTCCATATGGGATATCTGATGCATTTCTTAATCACGAAAATTGCCTCTGATACGTAATTTTGGAACCCCGGAAACCATCCTTTTTGTCGAAACCTCAGAAATTTGTGTACTTCTAATATAGTACTTTGGAAACCAACAAAACAAAATAGAGTTTATAACAGTACAATAGTACATTAAAGTTTTTCAGTAAACCTACATTGCTACACGTGTGAATACATTCAGTTAGCTTCACTAAAGTGCATGCTCATGCAAAGTATCTTAAGTACAGTTGACTGCAAACTTCTCTATCAAGTTAAATAATGTAAAAGCTCAGAGCTAAATTGAAGTTGCTAAGTGAATGGAACTACCTTCTTACAGATTGACGTTGAAGACGAGAATACTCCTTGAACTCAATTTGCAAATTGTCGAAAAACTTTAGCAAGGTGCATAATCTATGAGTGGACTCCACAGATGATGTGAAAACAATTGATTTCTCCCCTTGCAGATTTTGAAGAAGGGAAACAAGATAAATTGGCTTAAGCTTCGATTGACATAGCTACACAAAAGGAAGTAAAATCACCGGGATCAATCATCATGCTGCGGGGAATAGTGTGCCACAAAACTTTCAATTTGAAGCACACAATATATTGAAAACACAAAAAATTACACATATACATGAATTTAGTATTTAACACTGAATGGCAACTAAAACTTCAGCATCCAGTATCCAACAATGACATAATTTATTCAACAGCTCAAAGAAACATGAGTGTCTTACAAGACAATCCGCAAGGTCAATACACAAGACAGTTTTAAGCCAATACTTTTAGATGAAATAAGGTGTTGCAAACAGGCATTTAGATCATGCTGAAGTTGTAAATTCTGCTATGTGAGCATATCTTCCTAAAACAAAACAAAGTTCCTCACTAAACAACATTATGATAAATTAGTAAATTCCATGACTTGGGAGACAATGAAATGTTTCTTTTTCCCCATCTTTGACAGATTGGAATAAGAATATTTTATTTTATTTTGACTTGCACCGGGTGTCCGAGACTCTTCGAGTCCCGACTAATCCCGGGGGTGCACAGGCCCTCGGCAAGGAGTTTCTCGCAAGTGCACCACGGGTAATTCAGGGTTTCACCCAGTCCGATGGCCCTCAGAAATTGTTTGCACCCAGTGGGAATCGAACTTGAGACCTTGAAAGGGAGCACCCCAAAGCTCAAGCCAATTACCACCCGGCCAACCCCTAAGGTTCAGATTGGAATACGAATATTACTCATCAAGATAAATGATATGCAATAATAAATACATAATCAGGCACATCAGGAAAGAGAAGATAATGTATAATAAAACTTATTTCGTTCAAGTAGCATAGACCCACCACTTTAAATGATTTGAGTTCTTCAGGAAGTTTGTAACGTCTTTCTCCAGTCGTTAGAAGAAGAGGATGATGTAAATCAAGCTGAGCAAGTTTACTTGGGTCTTGTGTTAGTGTGGCGGATAAAACCATCTTTGCAAGCCTTGGATAGGCTTTTCCTTTGAACCCTCTTTCTGTGCCCCTGCATTAGTTTTAAAGCAATTCTTAAGAAAATCTCACATGAGAAATGGACAAAAGGAAAACAAGACAGAGAAATGCCTATATTCACTTAAACCTTCCAACGAAGTTGGATCCACTAATAAAAATAATAAGTTATGCAATTCTTTTTGGGTGATGGTGGCGTCCATTCCAGCTTGCTACTGAGTAATTCTGCCCGGCAAAGTTAGCGTAAGTCAGAAAAATCACCTAGTTCTTTTTTTTTTTTTTTACCTCTGCTGAAATTTGAACTCGAGACCTCATGGTTCTCCACCCACTTCATTAACTACTAGGTCACACAGTTAGGTGCAAGGGTAGATACATTTTCACGATCAAAAGAGCAAGCAACTCGACAGTGAATACCATTTGACAGTCAAAGATACGGTGTCCTTGTCGCAAAGGATCAAACAAGACTTGAATAATCAGACAATTAATTCTTGATTAGAAAAATGTCATATCACAACTGAGAGAAAGATTTGCATCTAAAGAGGATTTGTTTTTTGAAGCTGGTAACATTAAAATGTGCATCTAAAGAGGATTCCACATATAAGAAATTCATAAGGGGGAGGATAGGCATAACATACACTCTTCTGATTGTCTTCAATGAACCATAAGTGAAAGGAAGAAGATCATCAGCAGAAGGGAAGTTCCCGTCAACAGAAGAGCTGGTCAACTGAATGACGGTAGGAAGCCAAGACTGATAAGCTTCCCTTAATAACCTATCTGTTTCGTCGATAACCTACATGATACCATGTAAGTTAAGCATTAGGATCTTGTCCTTGTTTGTTCTTCAGCTTCTTTTCCAAGAAAATGTAATTCAAATGGTTTCAACAAAGCATAAAGAAGAAAAACATGAGCAATATAAAAATATGTGCCCCACACTCACAAGACCTACTACTACCACTTTGAAGCTTAATGATTAAATTGAAATAAGTCTTAATTGACCGATTCATTAGCATAGTAGCATTCTAAGTTTTCCTTCCAAATAGGGAAGAGACATTGAAGCGAATAAAATAACAAATATATATTGATATTCTTAATCGAGTAAATATAATTTTATTGATAATGGGTAGCTCACATATAAAAAAGGTATACCAAAAAATAGAGAATTTACAGAAAGATGTGATTCTCTGCAAAAGACACCCATGCTCTACGCAAATAGAAATATCCAGCTCTTTTGAAATTTCTTTCATGTACAGCTATTAATGATCGATCAATGCATTGATAGAATTGAAGATGGTAGAAAGACATTAGAAGGTTATTAACATAAAGACAAATAGCCAGCACATTCATTGTCAAAACATGCACTATTGTAGTCCGTTTGTATTTACCTCGGTGTCACCCTACTTCTAAGACCTAAGTTCTAAGAAATTTCTTTCGAATTATCAAAAGGTACTTCCCTGCACTTTGTTTCCTAGTGACCTAAAAGAGAAATGAGATATCAGACCCTAAGGGAAGGCAAAAAGTTAGCTGGGATACTTAGCTTCTTCAGATGAGCACGATATTCTCACACAGAAATGCTTTATGCCACAATATTAATAGCAAAAAGAAGAGAAGAACAGGCACTAGGTGGAGAAGAACAGGCACTAGGTGTAAATATAAATACTACAAAGAAATTCTAAGCAACTAAATATGCAGCTTACAAGATAACATAGATGCTCAAGGGTAAAACCATCAGTGTTATTGATGTGGTCCATCAGTCTTCCAGGAGTTGCCACTAATATGTCTACTGCGCTTTGTAACTCGTATGAGAATTCTTCAGGATCATAACATATGCCATACTCAACATTGGGTTTCTTGATGAGCTCAGAGATTTCATCCGAAATTGATGACTGACCTACAGCCAAGCCGACCGACAAACCTACTGCAGGTGCAAGAGCAGAGAAGACCTCTTTGACCTGAAAACAGAAACAAAATGGTAAAAGCATAATCTTCAACTGAGAAGTTAGTTATCTATCTTTGCATGCGAAAGTGCAAATATAGTCCTTTTTCAAAAAAAAAATTGTACGTGCAAATGCAAATGTAGACATGCCGCGGGTTCAAGACTGGTGTGAAGAACCCACTAAGAAGTTGGTGGTCTTCTTTAAAAAAAGTCCTCTGAGGCACTAAGACCAAATTACACCAATTATCAGATTAAGCAAAAAGACTCTCAGTCGAAATATGAACTTATAGTTTTCTTCTTCTTCTTCTTCCTTTTTTTGTTTGGTAATAGGCAGCATGAAGACATAGTTTTAGGGCAATGAAAACCTAGGATGACCACTGACTTACCTATCAAAAAAGAAAAAGCCAAGGAAGGAGGCAATGTTGGAAAGATAGTTGGCCCAAAATTTACAGGTACTTGACAATTAGTGTAATTATGCACTGCACATTTTCCAAACTAAAACTAAAAAATCAAGGTAAATAACCTGCAAAGCCAGGTCTCTAGTTGGCAAGACCACTAGTGCGCGAAGACATTTTACAGCACGTGTAGACAGCATTTGAACAATTGGTAATGCATAAGCAAGAGTTTTCCCGCTCCCTGTAGGTGAATTTATGCAAAGATCTCGCTCAAAAGAACCAGGTCCAATTGTCTCTTGCCAGACAGAAAGCTGCACGGGAAAGAGTGAAGTGATGCTCATATTCTTCAAAGCCACCACTAGCCTAGCGAAGATACAGGTATGGGTAAGAATAAGTTGGAGTGGAAGTGTAAAAAATCCAATACGAAGTGTCAAGAACGCAGAAGGTTCAAGTGTAACTATGTTTCAACTGCAACCATGGAATTTTATAAACAATAAAACAAAGTAACAACTGATGATATTTTGGATAATAAACGAAATATTAACTGTAAGAACTGAGAGATAATGGTTAACTATAATTTCCATTTTGTTACTCTTTATCCTTGAGGAGCGGAGCACTTTTTTCTTTTGAGGTGGGGTTTAGCATTGCCCTTTAGTTGCCAACTGGCCATGCTCTTGATTGGGAACTAGAAGACAACATAAATGATAGAAGAATCTGGATGAACAACATCTATGGTCTCTGTCGGAGCATATATAATAACAAGAGAGAAACAAGACTTCCAGAAAACGTGTCGCACTAGGTCATGTAGTTCCTCAGGCGTAAGATAGTATTACACCTTTTTTATCCTGTTCTAAATGAGGCCATTAATAAGAACATTGTTAACACAATTTTCTCAACCATTTGCATATCATCCTTCCCGTATTATGTGACACTATTTTGGTGCATGGAGTTTAACTTGTTAATTTAAGTTCTATAGGATCCATAAGTAGTTAATATAAGTTGAAAGTTAGTTTGATAAATAAAACATATATCATCAGAATTTAATATTTGTTCAGTTAAACAATTTGAATACTTGAACCTAGTAAAAGCTATATAAACTAACTTTTTTTTGGTAAACTGTAATTTTTTTTATATCAACTAACATTATTCATAGAATGGAACCAAAAGATTTTGTAACATTCAAAAATATATGGATGTCATATTGATTGTAAGACAAAAGGATGATACACAACAAAATCCTGAGGGCCAGTAGCACATAGTTAGAACCCCAGTCCATAATGGACGTGCCCTTCTATTTTTCTCCGCTTAAAAATACCACACTCAGAGGCAGAGTTTGAAACCGTGAAGGAGTTGACTTTTTTAAACCCTAAAATTCTGAAATATAGCACCTTTATGCAGTTTCTAGAGGTTCACTTATATTCTATGCTTAAAAAAAGTTAAAGGCATAATACATAAACGAATAAACAAACACTCAAACTTGTCCTTTAAAAGTACACATTTAAACACCTCAAAGTAGTATCAACTAGCAACTAAACACTACAACTCAGTCTCCACTGTGTCTCGTGGAAACCCTAACACTAACGTGACACATAAATTTTGGAAGTGTCTAGAAGGTCATTTTGTAAGTCGGAGTGTTCAATTGATTCAGTAAACACGAGTTGAGGTGTCTAGATTTGCACTCTCAAAGTAAGAGTGCTTAGACAAAGTTTTGACCCCTCGTTTCGTACACCAGATAAGGAAAATAATCCCGGGATAAAATTTAACTTTATCCCATATTTGGTACGAGGCATTAACTAACCCTGGGACTATTTTATCCCATCACTTATCCTAAAATGGTGGAATCACTATCCTATATGGAGGGTGGTATAAGATAGTCCAACAAGATATCCCTACTTATCCAAGTCGGTGTACTAGGGGTCGTTTGGTATCCCACCATAAAATAGGGCAGCTCAATGCACTTAAGCTCCCGCTATGCGCAGGGTCCAGAGAAAGACCCCACCCACAAGGGTGTATCGTACGCAGCCTTATCTTGTATTGCATTTCTGTCATAGGTTGTTTCCAAGGCTTGAACCCGTGACCTTCTGGTCACATGACAACAACTTTAGCAGTTATCCCACCATGTATATTGGTGTAAATAGTGGGATAAATAATTCTGATATTAACTAATAGCTCACACCAAGCATAGGATAAAATAGTCCTTCATTTCATCTCGGGACTATTTATCCCTTATACCTCACACCAAACGACCCTGAGTCTCTTTTATGTATTATGCCAAAAATTAAGTAATCAACATGGGGTTGAAAGGAGTGATGCTGAAAGAGTACCTGGGATCAATAAAAGGCACAAGATCAAGAGAACATTGAACAAAAGTAGTAATATCAACTGGATTTCTCATCCATGGCAATACTGGAATGTTCTTCTTCAACTCTTTTACTTCCTCCATTAATAAAGCTCCCTTTTTTCTCTGCTAAAATTCTGAACCAAAAGAAAAACTTTTTTAGCTGAAATCTTTGCAAGAAAAAAAAAACACAGAAACACCCAAATTAATATTCTACAAAATCCCAACAATAAAGTAGTCAAGTGTCTAATCTAGTTGTCAATAAAGTGAATAGAGAACCTGAGGTTCAGGTTAAAATTCTAGCAAACAAAAAAACACTAGGTAGACAGAGTGATATCTATTGCTATCAAGGGTGGTACGTATCCTAAATTTAGTCAAGTTGCATAAAAATTGACTCAAACACTATGGTTATATAAAAAAAAATACCCCACACCCCGTTAATGCTATCCTTTTTTAACTGATTTTCTTAAAATAATATTAAATGGTTGTTTTTTCAGCTGAAATCTTTGAGAAAAAAAAGAAAAAAAACAAAAAACAGGAACACCCAAATTTAAGCTTTTTCTTATTAATCATTTGTACAAAATCCTAAAAATCCAATAATAAAAGCACCTATTGTGACCTATTGATTAATAAAGTGTTCAAATTTCAATGAATGACGAAAAAAAAACACTAAATGACTCTTTGCATCTTGTCATAAATTTAGTGAAAACCTGATATATATGTTGAGTTGTACAAAAACTGACCAAAACACTACGATTATTAAAAAAAAAAAAAAAAAACAGTTAATGCTAACCTATTTTCAGCTGATCTCTTTCTTAAAAGGGGAAAAAGAAAAATTGGTTGTTTTCAGCTGAAATTTTTGGGAAAAACTACAAGGTAGACAAAGTAATAAATGCAGGACATTTCTTTTTATTTTTTTTTTTTGTTAAACCATCCGGTGTTCGGTATCCAAATTGGAGCCCGACTAATCTGGATTCGCTCCGGAAAGGCCCCTTTCGGGGAGAAGAGCTCCCAACAGAGTGTTCTCCATACCCAGAATCGAACCTTCGACCTCTGATTAAGGTTGGAGCAGCCCCAACCGCTGCACCACCACCCATGTCGGTAATGCAGGACATTTCACTTATGATACTTGTAATCAAAAAATGAACACTAAACAAAGAATAGTAAAGGGCATTACTCAAGCAAACTCGAACACTCAGATGGGATTAGTTAAGCTCAAGCAAATTTTTGGTAACATCTAATTATCTAATTTAGGGATTTGGGAAAATGTTTGGCAAATTCATTTACACCCCCAAGTTACATTAAAAAGTAAACTCCTCCCTCAACTTCAAAAAACATCATTCTCTCCCTCTCCTTTTTCTCAATTGATTTTTTAAATGTCTATTTTATCCTTACATTATCAAACTTTTATTTATTCTTTTTACTTCTTTAAAATCATATAATAATAATAATAATAATAAGTTTCTTAGTAAACGTACTAGAGATGGTGAACAACGACTAGTATGAACATAAGTTTAAAAACTATGGATATGGGAGAAGTTAATACTAAAAGTACTAAACTTGAAGAGATAGATTTACCTCAAAATATTGATATTCTGAATAAATGGACTATCCCTAAAGTTGATATAAAAACTATTTATGAATATGGTTTCTTTGATAAAATCAAACACAAACAAATTATTAAGACAACTGAACAATCTCTTGCTTTAAATGCAAACGAGCAAACTATTCAATTACTAAATAAACGTGATATTGATATCTTTAAACACAATTTTAATTATATGCATATTGGCTTAGTTCAAATTGCTTTCCGGCCTTTAACTATAAAAGGTCTTCCGGAAACATTTTTAGCAGCTCTACGAGATGCTAGAAATTTAAATTTCCGCAAATCGCTTATGGGATCTATAGAATCAACGCTGGCATATGGCCCTGTATATTTTAATACTCAACCTAATTTGTTATTATCCTTGACTGATGTGAATATTCTGCATGCTTTAACTCTGAATATTAAAACTCATGGTTATAATTATGCTCCTGGATCTGAGCTTATTGGTTTATCTTACCGAATATATTATCGATTATTATCTACTTTAAATCCTCGTTGTAAACTGATAGATGATAATTCTGATTGTACTCTGCTTATTGAAACCAATTTTATAAAATCCAAAATAACAACTCGCAGACCAATTCGATGGGATGAAATTGATTTCCCTCAGACTTGGATCTTAAACTCTGTTACTTCTCCAACAAAATTGGCAGAAGAAGCAACAAATTCTGTGTTAACTCAAGTAACTCAAAACTCCGATGGGCAGATCTGTCTACAATTCGACAGTAATCCTCCTGCCTATCGTAGCTCTTTCTCTACCCTTAGACGACTTCCTCAAATTCAGCATATTTCTCCGATAGAACCTTCTGCACCAGTTTATGGTCCAGCTAGGAATCGCGCTGCATCTCTGCATACTTTAAATTCAACAGAAACGCTTGCTACACCCAGAAATGTAGAAAAAATTAAAATCAATCCTAAAACTAATATAGTTCAAGACTTTAATAATGAAAACCCTACTCCTTCGGAGATGGATTTCGATATAAATTCTGTGTAATTATGTCTAAACAAATTATTGATTTTAGTCCTGGCTCTCCAGCCAGAAAATATATTCAACACGACTTCTTTGCTGAAAAATGGCAACCCTTTAGAAAATGGTTCTTTGAAACCTATTCTAAAGATGAACTTCAGAACATTTCTGAAGAATTCTATGAAACTTGTGCACTGCATAATCAAATCATATTCTTTGTTCCTTGGTTTATGTCTGCATATTTACCTTCTTACATTAAACTCATTGAGAGATCCTACCAACATCCTGACGGTACGACTACTCAATCTAAATACCCTCCTCAATCTTCCTTTATTTTACCAAATAATACTGGTATGACTTTTACTGCTTTTCAAAACTTCATTAATAATGATATTGGAAAAATCACAATTTCTGAAATAAATAATCTTATTTCTCAGAATAATTATTTAAGTCTTTATGTTAAAGTTCTTGGTGAACATATTGGTTCTTTAGATACTAAACTCGACGAACTTATTTTATTAGTTAATAAACTTAGTACTCAGCTAAACTCTTCTAATATTGCTTCAACCTCAAAATCTGTCAAAGAGAATGAGGAATCTATATCCACTGCACCTTGCATTCAGCCACCACTCGAGATAGAAGGATTTACAACGACTTCTTCTACCTCTTGGGAACGCTTGGAAATTCTTTTTGATAAAAAATTCAAAGGTCTTAATATTCAACCTCTAAATATGGATCTTGAAAATATTCAGACTATTGAGTCTAATTTTGCTGATAATATTGCTTCCACCAATGACCCAGGTGAAGTTCTGTCTTCAGAACTGAATAAACTCCGAGGAATGATGAGAAATCAACCAGGCAAAAAATATGCCGATATTCCTCGCATGACCACTGCATATTATCCCCGTCCTACTCCTCAAGATGTTCTGATAGAGGAAAGGGATTGGAATATTACAAACACTTCCTATAATGGTGATGCCATCTATGAATGGAATATTGACGGATTATCCGATCGCCAAATCTCTATTCTAATTCATCGTATGTCTATGTATGCCACAATTTGTATGGCTACACGTGCTACGGCTAGGAATGATAGATCTGACCAGACAATCTGCAAAATGATTGTTGCTGGGTTCACCGGCCAACTTCGTGGTTGGTGGGATAACTTCCTAGACGATACTAAACGCCAAGAAATTTTTAATGCAGTAAATCCTAATGAAGGCAAAGATAATCTTGGCCGAACTCTAACGGCAGGACGATCCGATGCCGTATATACTCTTATGCTGACTATTATTGAGCATTTCGGTGGTAGATTTACTAATCACCACGAAAATATTCGAACTCTTTTGAATGGATTAAAATGCCGCCATTTAGGCGAATTCAGGTGGTACAAAGATACCTTCCTAAGTCGGGTCATGGATTTACCCGAAAGTAGATACGAACACTGGAAAGCCAAATTCATTGATGGGCTTCCTCCGCTATTTGCAGAACGTGTTCGGAAAACCCTTCGTGGATCGTATGGAGCGATCCCTTATGCTGAAAAAACCTATGGTCAACTAATTGTAGCTTGTACGCAGGAAGGTTTAGCCCTCTGTAATGAGCTAAAATTAGCTAGACAAATCAAGATTGATAAACTCAGAGAAAAATCTCAATTGGGTGATTTCTGTGAACAATTTGGCATGGAAAAACCAATGATTCGAAAACCCCAAAGGAATTCGAAATATCAATACAAGTCTAAACACCCTAGACGACGGAGTAAGGAACAGCGTGAAGCACGCAAATCCTTCCGAAAGTCTACAAGATTTGCTAAAAACTTTTCGAAACGATCTTTGTCAAAAATTAAATGCTATAAATGTAATCAGTATGGTCACATTGCTCCTAACTGCAAATTGCAAAAGCTAAAATCTTTGAATCTTTCTGATGAAATACATGATCAAGTTTATAACTTGTTATATACGTCTGATTCTGACTCTAGGCTTGACTCCACTTCTGAAAATGATTTTGAATTGCCAGATTCAGATAGTGATTTAAATCAGAATACTAAATGTGCTGATTGTGATAAACATGATTGTCATTGTGATGAAACAATGTACAAATTACAAGCTCAGTTCGAAGACATTGATTTAGATGTTAAAACTCTTACTGCTGAAAATGTTCTAGAATTATTAAAAGAAGTCACGGATGAAAAACTTCGTGAAAAAATTCTGCATTTTGCCACTCAAAAATCTTCTACTCCTTCTACGTCTCAAGTAAAAGATGATTTTGAAAATCAGCCTATGGCATATTCTTTAGCTGAAGTTAATCGCCGATTAGCTTTAAGTAAAACCCCTGGTAGAGATACCACTTTTGACGATTTAAAAATCGAAGTTGAAAAATTAAAGAAAGAAATTGTTTCTTTAAAACAAAATCAAATGGTTTCTGATCATCGACTTTCAAAACTTGAAGAAAAAGAAAGTTTTTCAAATTCACACTCTTCAACCTCTTTTAAAGGTAAAGAAAAGGAAGTCGAAATTGAAAATTCTGAAAATCTTGAATCATTTCAACTTGAAAAATTTAATATTGAAAATCTGAAAAATGATTCTTTTCTTGGAATGATGCAGATTGTTACTGCTCATAAATGGTATATTAATTGTACCATTTTAATAAATAGAGAATTCTTTATCACTAATGTCGCCATGATTGACAGTGGGGCAGACGTTAGTTGTATACAAGAGGGATTAATTCCCACGAAATATTTTCAAAAAACCACTCATCTTGTAAAATCAGCAACTGGGCATTCTCTTGACATTAATTATAAACTGCCTAATGCACATATTTGTCGTAATAAAACCTGCATTCCGCATTTCTTCTTTTTAGTAAAAAACCAAATATATCCTCCTATTATTTTGGGTACACCATTTATAAATGCTATTTATCCATATACGCATATTGACGCTAATGGTTTTAAAGCTACTTATGAGAATCAACCTATTTCTTATCCGTTTGTTACTCAACCAGTAACCCGTGATATAAATGCTCTTATAGATATAAAGCAAAAGCAGTTAAATTTCTTACAATTAGAAATAATGAGCATCAATATTTCTGATTCCTTAAAACCTATTAAAGTGCAAGAAAAAATAAAAACTATTTCTTCGCAATTAATAACTGATATTTGTGCTGACCACCCAAACGCTTTTTGGAATAGGAAGAAGCATATTGTTTCTCTTCCTTACGAAGAAGGCTTCAATGAAGCCAAAATTCCAACAAAATCTCGACCCTGCCAAATGAATGCAGAATTAGTCAAATTCTGTAAAAAAGAGATAGATAGTCTCTTACAAAAGGGTCTCATTAAACCTTCCAAATCCCCTTGGTCTTGCACCGCTTTCTATGTTAATAACGCTGCAGAAAAAGAACGGGGTATGCCTCGATTAGTTATCAATTACAAACCTCTGAATAAAGTTTTAAAATGGATTAGATATCCAATTCCAAATAAAAGAGATCTTCTTTCTAGACTTTATGATGCCAACATATTCTCTAAATTTGACTTAAAATCAGGATATTGGCAGATCCAGATTGATAAAACGCATACTTATAAAACTGCTTTTAATGTGCCCTTTGGCCAATACGAATGGAATGTAATGCCATTTGGTTTGAAAAACGCTCCTTCTGAATTTCAGAAGATTATGAATGATATTTTCAATCCCTATATGAATTTCATTATTGTCTATATTGACGATATTCTTGTTTTCTCTAAAACTCTTGAACATCATTTCAAGCATCTGCATATCTTTAAACAAGTCATTATTCAAAACGGCTTAGTTATCTCTAAACCCAAGATGCAATTATTCCAGACTAATGTTCGATTTCTTGGACATAATATTTGTCAAGGTTCTATCGAACCTATTCAGCGCGTTTTAGAATTCGCTACTAAATTTCCTGACGAGATTACTGACAAGAAGCAACTCCAAAGATTTCTTGGTAGTCTCAATTATATTTCTCCCTTTTATAAAAATCTGTCTAGAGACTTAGCTCCTCTGTATGACAGATTGAAAAAAGACCAAAAAACTCCGTGGACTCAAACCCACACTGATTTAGTAAAATTAATTAAAACTCGTACTTCTCTTGCTAATCCTAATTGGCAAAAAGTTATTGAAACAAATGCTTCTAATATTGGGTATGGTGGAATTCTTAAACAGATAAATCCCCATACAAAAACTGAATGTCTAATCCGCTTTTATTCAGGAAAATAGACTGAGAGCCAGAAAAAATATGCTACCGTGGCTCATGAAATGCTTACTATTGTAAAATGTGTTTTAAAATTCCAAGATGATTTATACAACCAAAAATTCTTAATTCGGACAGACGCTCAATCTGTTAAATTCATGTTTGATAAAGATTTTAAGCATGACGCGTCAAAATTAATTTTTGCCAGATGGCAGGCTCAACTAGCCCCATTTGACTTTGAAATTCAGTATAAAAAGGGTAGTGATAATTCATTACCTGATTTTTTATCCAGAGAATATATATCATGAATCTGTTTACAACCTTTTTCTCTGATAAAACTCTTGTAACCATTCTTAAGTGTCTTCCTCTTCCTGAGGATAATAAAAGAAAAATTCTGGAACATCTTATGGCTCAGATTATTACTGAAGATATTTGGTGGAATCAATTTTTACACGAAGAATTCTGGTGGTACACCAATTTTGCAAACACTAATACAGATTCTTATATTGACATTGACATCTATGATCATTGATTGCAGTATGGGAGATCCTCCCTGGCAAACAGCCAGAGGACGCGGCCGCGGCCGAAACCAAAATTCTGCATATTTGCAATATGGGGGAAGAACAAACCCCTCTTATCGGAGCACAGCCCGATCAAACACTGCTTATAGCAATTCAAGTTCTAATTTTCCAGTACTCAGTCACGGAAATAGAACTTTGATAAACTCCCGAATATCTCAAGGAGAGGCATCTTCGTCATCTCAAACTCAAACTCCGAATATTAATCTCGATGAAATTCCCGAAACACATCCTTTATATCAGCAGATTAAAGATTATCTGTCTGCACAGAAAAAGACTACAGATACTTTCGCATCAATTGCTGCTGAAAATACCGAAGATAAACCTTCTTATGAAAAGCTTGATGCAAGAGAACTCATTCTGTATATTGAAACTCAGCATATTCCTTCTGAAGAAAATACAGAAGAAGCTTGGCGGATCTTAAAAAACTATCTAACCGCTAATGTTTATGTGGCAGGAGAATCCTATAAAACCAGAACATATTATGAACAAATCCTGATTAACACAGCCAGTGCCACGTTCGACCACAGCCCATTGGGCGAATCTACACCAGGAGTACATGGCTACTCCAAGATTGTTATTAAAAAGCTCATCCCTATCGAAGAATGGGGCATATCTTCAATGACACAAAGATCTCTCCCAATGGGACCTCAAGGACAGACTATCGCCAACTTTACCTATTGGGATTATATTAAAGCTTTCTCTCAAGTGTTGTACTACAACAATTACAAACATAAACACACTTGGTTTATAAAAATCTGTTCTAAAATCTTCGAAAAACCAATTCCAAATTGGTTCGTCCAATGGTGGAACTACCATGGCCCCACCATAAAAATTCTCCCAACTGAATATTCAAATTTTTATCAATCATGGAAAAAATCTTCGCCTTTTTTAAACGAACTTTACATGGCAGACCATATCTGCAAATTGGACACCATCGACCAGATGTACTTCTACATCGAATTCTCTATCCCCTGGATTCACAGATGGTCGATTGAATTCGGGTATGACTCACAACAAATCCCAGCCATCTACAGAACATTCTATTGCAATTTCTGGGATAAACTCCTCCGTATAGACCCTGCAACCAAATTACCGTATGGGCATGAATTGCAGGAAGAACTCAAACTCAAAATCGCTGCATATGAAAACAAACCCAGGCGATCTATTTTAGTTGAAAATAAATCCATCAACTATGTTTCTAGACGGATCTCCGCTCATGAAGGAGATAAACTCAAAATGATTGAAGAATATTTGAATGAAGTCAGAAACAAATTACTGCTTAATGTGGAACAATCCTCTGATACTTCTATGAATAGCACCGAGGCAAATACTGATGATATCACAGATTCTCAGCCTCCTGAAACACCAAATGAAGAAAAAGTATTAGCCAATGCAGAAGAATTTCTGAAGTGGGGACGTACAAAAAATTAAATACTGTTATAATAACACTATTGTAAAACACTGCTGTAATAGTAAAAATACTATTGAAAACACTGTACACAGGACCCACATATCACTGTGCAATATTCCTTTTTCTATTATATAAGGAGCCTCATTCTGTTTAGAGAGGCATCAAAGTTTTTAGTTTCTCTTACTAAAAAACTCTCTCTCTCTCTTTTGTAATAGCCTCAGGCGTTATTAATAAAAGTTTGTTAATACTATTCCGACCTTCTTCCGGCGATCCAAGGTACATATTTACTTTTCTGTATTGTTTTCTTTCTAACTCTCCTAGATCTACGCCGTGACTATGTCCGGCTAGACTTCTTTTATGTTCATACTATAGTTCTAACCTCTCGAGGTATGTTAATTATGAAAGATCCAGACTCTACTTAGATAGCCGAAGAATTTCGCAGAATTCTCCGACTTGGTTCCGGAATGGTGGTACAGTCGGATCGGTAAACTTTGCCTTTGTGGCTCCGTCTAGAGAGTTGTGCCTTTGAAGCCCGTACTGATGAAGAGAAAGGGCGATTTATTTGCACAATTAGAACTTCTAGACTCATGGGTTTACTGATCTCCGACAGGCCCCTTGTCTGGGTAAAAATATTTTACCATACAGTGAGAAATTCTCTAAGTTCTTTTCTATTTCGGTTGGTGCTTCAGTTCGGTTTTCCGACTTAAGCTTATATCCGATAAGAGGGGTTTGTTCTTCCCCCATATTGCAAATATGCAGAATTTTGGTTTCGGCCGCGGCCGCGTCCTCTGGCTGTTTGCCAGGGAGGATCTCCCATACTGCAATCAATGATCATAGATGTCAATGTCAATATAAGAATCTGTATTAGTGTTTGCAAAATTGGTGTACCACCAGAATTCTTCGTGTAAAAATTGATTCCACCAAATATCTTCAGTAATAATCTGAGCCATAAGATGTTCCAGAATTTTTCTTTTATTATCCTCAGGAAGAGGAAGACACTTAAGAATGGTTACAAGAGTTTTATCAGAGAAAAAGGTTGTAAACAGATTCATGATATATATTCTCTGGATAAAAAATCAGGTAATGAATTATCACTACCCTTTTTATACTGAATTTCAAAGTCAAATGGGGCTAGTTGAGCCTGCCATCTGGCAAAAATTAATTTTGACGCGTCATGCTTAAAATCTTTATCAAACATGAATTTAACAGATTGAGCGTCTGTCCGAATTAAGAATTTTTGGTTGTATAAATCATCTTGGAATTTTAAAACACATTTTACAATAGTAAGCATTTCATGAGCCACGGTAGCATATTTTTTCTGGCTCTCAGTCCATTTTCCTGAATAAAAGCGGATTAGACATTCAGTTTTTGTATGGGGATTTATCTGTTTAAGAATTCCACCATACCCAATATTAGAAGCATCTGTTTCAATAATTTTTTGCCAATTAGGATTAGCAAGAGAAGTACGAGTTTTAATTAATTTTACTAAATCAGTGTGGGTTTGAGTCCACGGAGTTTTTTGGTCTTTTTTCAATCTGTCATACAGAGGAGCTAAGTCTCTAGACAGATTTTTATAAAAAGGAGAAATATAATTGAGACTACCAAGAAATCTTTGGAGTTGCTTCTTGTCAGTAATCTCGTCAGGAAATTTAGTAGCGAATTCTAAAACGCGCTGAATAGGTTCGATAGAACCTTGACAAATATTATGTCCAAGAAATCGAACATTAGTCTGGAATAATTGCATCTTGGGTTTAGAGATAACTAAGCCGTTTTGAATAATGACTTGTTTAAAGATATGCAGATGCTTGAAATGATGTTCAAGAGTTTTAGAGAAAACAAGAATATCGTCAATATAGACAATAATGAAATTCATATAGGGATTGAAAATATCATTCATAATCTTCTGAAATTCAGAAGGAGCGTTTTTCAAACCAAATGGCATTACATTCCATTCGTATTGGCCAAAGGGCACATTAAAAGCAGTTTTATAAGTATGCGTTTTATCAATCTGGATCTGCCAATATCCTGATTTTAAGTCAAATTTAGAGAATATGTTGGCATCATAAAGTCTAGAAAGAAGATCTCTTTTATTTGGAATTGGATATCTAATCCATTTTAAAACTTTATTCAGAGGTTTGTAATTGATAACTAATCGAGGCATACCCCGTTCTTTTTCTGCAGCGTTATTAACATAGAAAGCGGTGCAAGACCAAGGGGATTTGGAAGGTTTAATGAGACCCTTTTGTAAGAGACTATCTATCTCTTTTTTTACAGAATTTGACTAATTCTGCATTCATTTGGCAGGGTCGAGATTTTGTTGGAATTTTGGCTTCATTGAAGCCTTCTTCGTAAGGAAGAGAAACAATATGCTTCTTCCTATTCCAAAAAGCGTTTGGGTGGTCAGCACAAATATCAGTTATTAATTGCGAAGAAATAGTTTTTATTTTTTCTTGCACTTTAACAGGTTTTAAGGAATCAGAAATATTGATGCTCATTATTTCTAATTGTAAGAAATTTAACTGTTTTTGCTTTATATCTATAAGAGCATTTATATCACGGGTTACTGGTTGAGTAACAAACGGATAAGAAATAGGCTGATTTTTATAAGTAGCTTTAAAACCATTAGCGTCAATATGCGTATATGGATAAATAGCATTTATAAATGGTGTACCCAAAATAATAGGAGGATATATTTGGTTTTTTACTAAAAAGAAGAAATGCGGAATGCAGGTTTTATTACGACAAATATGTGCATTAGGCAGTTTATAATTAATGTCAAGAGAATGCCCAGTTGCTGATTTTACAAGATGAGTGGTTTTTTGAAAATATTTCGTGGGAATTAATCCCTCTTGTATACAACTAACGTCTGCCCCACTGTCAATCATGGCGACATTAGTGATAAAGAATTCTCTATTTATTAAAATGGTACAATTAATATACCATTTATGAGCAGTAACAATCTGCATCATTCCAAGAAAAGAATCATTTTTCAGATTTTCAATATTAAATTTTTCAAGTTGAAATGATTCAAGATTTTCAGAATTTTCAATTTTGTTTTCCTTTTCTTTACCTTTAAAAGAGGTTGAAGAGTGTGAATTTGAAAAACTTTCTTTTTCTTCAAGTTTTGAAAGTCGATGATCAGAAACCATCTGATTTTGTTTTAAAGAAACAATTTCTTTCTTTAACTTTTCAACTTCGATTTTTAAATCGTCAAAAGTGGTATCTCTACCAGGGGTTTTACTTAAAGCTAATCGGCGATTAACTTCAGCTAAAGAATATGCCATAGGCTGATTTTCAAAATCATCTTTTACTTGAGACGTAGAATGAGTAGAAGATTTTTGAGTGGCAAAATGCAGAATTTTTTCACGAAGTTTTTCATCCGTGACTTCTTTTAATAATTCTAGAACATTTTCAGCAGTAAGAGTTTTAACATCTAAATCAATGTCTTCGAACTGAGCTTGTAATTTGTACATTGTTTCATCACAATGACAATCATGTTTATCACAATCAGCACATTTAGTATTCTGATTTAAATCACTATCTGAATCTGGCAATTCAAAATCATTTTCAGAAGTGGAGTCAAGCCTAGAGTCAGAATCAGACGTATATAACAAGTTATAAACTTGATCATGTATTTCATCAGAAAGATTCAAAGATTTTAGCTTTTGCAATTTGCAGTTAGGAGCAATGTGACCATACTGATTACATTTATAGCATTTAATTTTTGACAAAGATCGTTTCGAAAAGTTTTTAGCAAATCTTGTAGACTTTCGGAAGGATTTGCGTGCTTCACGCTGTTCCTTACTCCGTCGTCTAGGGTGTTTAGACTTGTATTGATATTTCGAATTCCTTTGGGGTTTTCGAATCATTGGTTTTTCCATGCCAAATTGTTCACAGAAATCACCCAATTGAGATTTTTCTCTGAGTTTATCAATCTTGATTTGTCTAGCTAATTTTAGCTCATTACAGAGGGCTAAACCTTCCTGCGTACAAGCTACAATTAGTTGACCATAGGTTTTTTCAGCATAAGGGATCGCTCCATACGATCCACGAAGGGTTTTCCGAACACGTTCTGCAAATAGCGGAGGAAGCCCATCAATGAATTTGGCTTTCCAGTGTTCGTATCTACTTTCGGGTAAATCCATGACCCGACTTAGGAAGGTATCTTTGTACCACCTGAATTCGCCTAAATGGCGGCATTTTAATCCATTCAAAAGAGTTCGAATATTTTCGTGGTGATTAGTAAATCTACCACCGAAATGCTCAATAATAGTCAGCATAAGAGTATATACGGCATCGGATCGTCCTGCCGTTAGAGTTCGGCCAAGATTATCTTTGCCTTCATTAGGATTTACTGCATTAAAAATTTCTTGGCGTTTAGTATCGTCTAGGAAGTTATCCCACCAACCACGAAGTTGGCCGGTGAACCCAGCAACAATCATTTTGCAGATTGTCTGGTCAGATCTATCATTCCTAGCCGTAGCACGTGTAGCCATACAAATTGTGGCATACATAGACATACGATGAATTAGAATAGAGATTTGGCGATCGGATAATCCGTCAATATTCCATTCATAGATGGCATCACCATTATAGGAAGTGTTTGTAATATTCCAATCCCTTTCCTCTATCAGAACATCTTGAGGAGTAGGACGGGGATAATATGCAGTGGTCATGCGAGGAATATCGGCATATTTTTTGCCTGGTTGATTTCTCATCATTCCTCGGAAAACCGAACTGAAGCACCAACCGAAATAGAAAAGAACTTAGAGAATTTCTGACTGTATGGTAAAATATTTTTACCCAGACAAGGGGCCTGTCGGAGATCAGTAAACCCATGAGTCTAGAAGTTCTAATTGTGCAAATAAATCGCCCTTTCTCTTCATCAGTACGGGCTTCAAAGGCACAACTCTCTAGACGGAGCCACAAAGGCAAAGTTTACCGATCCGACTGTACCACCATTCCGGAACCAAGTCGGAGAATTCTGCGAAATTCTTCGGCTATCTAAGTAGAGTCTGGATCTTTCATAGTTAACATACCTCGAGAGGTTAGAACTATAGTATGAACATAAAAGAAGTCTAGCCGGACATAGTCACGGCGTAGATCTAGGAGAGTTAGAAAGAAAACAATACAGAAAAGTAAATATGTACCTTGGATCGCCGGAAGAAGGCCGGAATAGTATTAACAAACTTTTATTAATAACGCCTGAGGCTATTACAAAAGAGAGAGAGAGAGTTTTTTAGTAAGAGAAACTAAAAACTTTGATGCCTCTCTAAACAGAATGAGGCTCCTTATATAATAGAAAAAGGAATATTGCACAGTGATATGTGGGTCCTGTGTACAGTGTTTTCAATAGTATTTTTACTATTACAGCAGTGTTTTACAATAGTGTTATTACAACAGTATTTAATTTTTTGTACGTCCCCACTTCAGAAATTCTTCTGCATTGGCTAATACTTCTTCTTCATTTGGTGTTTCAGGAGGCTGAGAATCTGTGATATCATCAGTATTTGCCTCGGTGCTATTCATAGAAGTATCAGAGGATTGTTCCACATTAAGCAGTAATTTGTTTCTGACTTCATTCAAATATTCTTCAATCATTTTGAGTTTATCTCCTTCATGAGCGGAGATCCGTCTAGAAACATAGTTGATGGATTTATCTTCAACTAAAATAGATCGCCTGGGTTTGTTTTCATATGCAGCGATTTTGAGTTTATCAATCTTGATTTGTCTAGCTAATTTTAGCTCATTACAGAGGGCTAAACCTTCCTGCGTACAAGCTACAATTAGTTGACCATAGGTTTTTTCAGCATAAGGGATCGCTCCATACGATCCACGAAGGGTTTTCCGAACACGTTCTGCAAATAGCGGAGGAAGCCCATCAATGAATTTGGCTTTCCAGTGTTCGTATCTACTTTCGGGTAAATCCATGACCCGACTTAGGAAGGTATCTTTGTACCACCTGAATTCGCCTAAATGGCGGCATTTTAATCCATTCAAAAGAGTTCGAATATTTTCGTGGTGATTAGTAAATCTACCACCGAAATGCTCAATAATAGTCAGCATAAGAGTATATACGGCATCGGATCGTCCTGCCGTTAGAGTTCGGCCAAGATTATCTTTGCCTTCATTAGGATTTACTGCATTAAAAATTTCTTGGCGTTTAGTATCGTCTAGGAAGTTATCCCACCAACCACGAAGTTGGCCGGTGAACCCAGCAACAATCATTTTGCAGATTGTCTGGTCAGATCTATCATTCCTAGCCGTAGCACGTGTAGCCATACAAATTGTGGCATACATAGACATACGATGAATTAGAATAGAGATTTGGCGATCGGATAATCCGTCAATATTCCATTCATAGATGGCATCACCATTATAGGAAGTGTTTGTAATATTCCAATCCCTTTCCTCTATCAGAACATCTTGAGGAGTAGGACGGGGATAATATGCAGTGGTCATGCGAGGAATATCGGCATATTTTTTGCCTGGTTGATTTCTCATCATTCCTCGGAAAACCGAACTGAAGCACCAACCGAAATAGAAAAGAACTTAGAGAATTTCTGACTGTATGGTAAAATATTTTTACCCAGACAAGGGGCCTGTCGGAGATCAGTAAACCCATGAGTCTAGAAGTTCTAATTGTGCAAATAAATCGCCCTTTCTCTTCATCAGTACGGGCTTCAAAGGCACAACTCTCTAGACGGAGCCACAAAGGCAAAGTTTACCGATCCGACTGTACCACCATTCCGGAACCAAGTCGGAGAATTCTGCGAAATTCTTCGGCTATCTAAGTAGAGTCTGGATCTTTCATAGTTAACATACCTCGAGAGGTTAGAACTATAGTATGAACATAAAAGAAGTCTAGCCGGACATAGTCACGGCGTAGATCTAGGAGAGTTAGAAAGAAAACAATACAGAAAAGTAAATATGTACCTTGGATCGCCGGAAGAAGGCCGGAATAGTATTAACAAACTTTTATTAATAACGCCTGAGGCTATTACAAAAGAGAGAGAGAGAGTTTTTTAGTAAGAGAAACTAAAAACTTTGATGCCTCTCTAAACAGAATGAGGCTCCTTATATAATAGAAAAAGGAATATTGCACAGTGATATGTGGGTCCTGTGTACAGTGTTTTCAATAGTATTTTTACTATTACAGCAGTGTTTTACAATAGTGTTATTACAACAGTATTTAATTTTTTGTACGTCCCCACTTCAGAAATTCTTCTGCATTGGCTAATACTTCTTCTTCATTTGGTGTTTCAGGAGGCTGAGAATCTGTGATATCATCAGTATTTGCCTCGGTGCTATTCATAGAAGTATCAGAGGATTGTTCCACATTAAGCAGTAATTTGTTTCTGACTTCATTCAAATATTCTTCAATCATTTTGAGTTTATCTCCTTCATGAGCGGAGATCCGTCTAGAAACATAGTTGATGGATTTATCTTCAACTAAAATAGATCGCCTGGGTTTGTTTTCATATGCAGCGATTTTGAGTTTATCAATCTTGATTTGTCTAGCTAATTTTAGCTCATTACAGAGGGCTAAACCTTCCTGCGTACAAGCTACAATTAGTTGACCATAGGTTTTTTCAGCATAAGGGATCGCTCCATACGATCCACGAAGGGTTTTCCGAACACGTTCTGCAAATAGCGGAGGAAGCCCATCAATGAATTTGGCTTTCCAGTGTTCGTATCTACTTTCGGGTAAATCCATGACCCGACTTAGGAAGGTATCTTTGTACCACCTGAATTCGCCTAAATGGCGGCATTTTAATCCATTCAAAAGAGTTCGAATATTTTCGTGGTGATTAGTAAATCTACCACCGAAATGCTCAATAATAGTCAGCATAAGAGTATATACGGCATCGGATCGTCCTGCCGTTAGAGTTCGGCCAAGATTATCTTTGCCTTCATTAGGATTTACTGCATTAAAAATTTCTTGGCGTTTAGTATCGTCTAGGAAGTTATCCCACCAACCACGAAGTTGGCCGGTGAACCCAGCAACAATCATTTTGCAGATTGTCTGGTCAGATCTATCATTCCTAGCCGTAGCACGTGTAGCCATACAAATTGTGGCATACATAGACATACGATGAATTAGAATAGAGATTTGGCGATCGAATAATCCGTCAATATTCCATTCATAGATGGCATCACCATTATAGGAAGTGTTTGTAATATTCCAATCCCTTTCCTCTATCAGAACATCTTGAGGAGTAGGACGGGGATAATATGCAGTGGTCATGAGAGGAATATCGGCATATTTTTTGCCTGGTTGATTTCTCATCATTCCTCGGAGTTTATTCAGTTCTGAAGACAGAACTTCACCTGGGTCATTGGTGGAAGCAATATTATCAGCAAAATTAGACTCAATAGTCTGAATATTTTCAAGATCCATATTTAGAGGTTGAATATTAAGACCTTTGAATTTTTTATCAAAAAGAATTTCCAAGCGTTCCCAAGAGGTAGAAGAAGTCGTTGTAAATCCTTCTATCTCGAGTGGTGGCTGAATGCAAGGTGCAGTGAATATAGATTCCTCATTCTCTTTGACAGATTTTGAGGTTGAAGCAATATTAGAAGAGTTTAGCTGAGTACTAAGTTTATTAACTAATAAAATAAGTTCGTCGAGTTTAGTATCTAAAGAACCAATATGTTCACCAAGAACTTTAACATAAAGACTTAAATAATTATTCTGAGAAATAAGATTATTTATTTCAGAAATTGTGATTTTTCCAATATCATTATTAATGAAGTTTTGAAAAGCAGTAAAAGTCATACCAGTATTATTTGGTAAAATAAAGGAAGATTGAGGAGGGTATTTAGATTGAGTAGTCGTACCGTCAGGATGTTGGTAGGATCTCTCAATGAGTTTAATGTAAGAAGGTAAATATGCAGACATAAACCAAGGAACAAAGAATATGATTTGATTATGCAGTGCACAAGTTTCATAGAATTCTTCAGAAATGTTCTGAAGTTCATCTTTAGAATAGGTTTCAAAGAACCATTTTCTAAAGGGTTGCCATTTTTCAGCAAAGAAGTCGTGTTGAATATATTTTCTGGCTGGAGAGCCAGGACTAAAATCAATAATTTGTTTAGACATAATTACACAGAATTTATATCGAAATCCATCTCCGAAGGAGTAGGGTTTTCATTATTAAAGTCTTGAACTATATTAGTTTTAGGATTGATTTTAATTTTTTCTACATTTCTGGGTGTAGCAAGCGTTTCTGTTGAATTTAAAGTATGCAGAGATGCAGCGCGATTCCTAGCTGGACCATAAACTGGTGCAGAAGGTTCTATCGGAGAAATATGCTGAATTTGAGGAAGTCGTCTAAGGGTAGAGAAAGAGCTACGATAGGCAGGAGGATTACTGTCGAATTGTAGACAGATCTGCCCATCGGAGTTTTGAGTTACTTGAGTTAACTCAGAATTTGTTGCTTCTTCTGCCAATTTTGTTGGAGAAGTAACAGAGTTTAAGATCCAAGTCTGAGGGAAATCAATTTCATCCCATCGAATTGGTCTGCGAGTTGTTATTTTGGATTTTATAAAATTGGTTTCAATAAGCAGAGTACAATCAGAATTATCATCTATCAGTTTACAACGAGGATTTAAAGTAGATAATAATCGATAATATATTCGGTAAGATAAACCAATAAGCTCAGATCCAGGAGCATAATTATAACCATGAGTTTTAATATTCAGAGTTAAAGCATGCAGAATATTCACATCAGTCAAGGATAATAACAAATTATGTTGAGTATTAAAATATACAGGGCCATATGCCAGCGTTGATTCTATAGATCCCATAAGCGATTTGCGGAAATTTAAATTTCTAGCATCTCGTAGAGCTGCTAAAAATGTTTCCGGAAGACCTTTTAGAGTTAAAGGCCGGAAAGCAATTTGAACTAAGCCAATATGCATATAATTAAAATTGTGTTTAAAGATATCAATATCACGTTTATTTAGTAATTGAATAGTTTGCTCGTTTGCATTTAAAGCAAGAGATTGTTCAGTTGTCTTAATAATCTGTTTGTGTTTGATTTTATCAAAGAAACCATATTCATAAATAGTTTTAAAAATAAAGTTATAATTGATAAAATTTATTTAAAGATTATCTATTTATATTGTAAATAAATTTTAAATTATAATTTAGAAATTATTTAATTAGTGACAATCACAATTTGCTTATCTATGTAGATAATTAAAATTAAAGATAAAATGAAACTTAAATATGCATGAACATAATATATACATACATAATGCATATAATATTTGATATTGTTTATTGTATTAATATTTTTGGCAGATTGTAATTGTATTTTGTTCAGGGGCTATTCGCAGGATGCGTAACAGCAGGGCAACTGGGCAAGACGAGATTTCGGTGAACTTTTGGAAGAGCACTGACGGGGCAGGTTTGAAGTGGCCGACGAGATTGTTTAACACCATTTTTAGGGAGACAAAGATGCCCGAAGCGTGGAGATGGAGTAAAATGGTTCCTTTATATAAGAACAAAGGGGACATTCAGAGTTGCAACAACTATAGGAGTATCTAGTTGTTGAGTCATACTATGAAGGTTTGGACCAGTTTGGTTTCATGCCAGGCCGTTCGACTACTGAAGCCATTCACCTTGTGAGGAGATTAGTGGAGTAGTTTAGGGTGAGAAAAAAGTACTTGCACGTGGTGTTTATCGATCTTGAGAAGGCGTATGACAAAGTTCCCAGGGAGATTTTTATGGAGGTGCTTGGAGGCTAAAAGGGTGACCGTGACATACACTAGGTCGATTCAGGACATGTACAACGATGCGAGGACTCGAGTAAGGACGGTAGGAGGGGATTCAAAGCACTTTTCGATTTTGACAGGGTTGCACCAGGGATTGACTCTTACCCCATTTTTATTTGCCTTGGTGATGGATGTTTTGATATGGCATATCTAAGAGGAGGTGCCTTGGTGTATGTTATTTGATGATGATATGGTATTGATTGATGAAACTTGAGGAGGAGTTAATGATAAATTGGAGCTTCGGAGACAGACCCTTGAATCTACAGGATTTAAGTTGAGCAGGACTAAGACGGAGTATTCAGAATGTAAGTTTAGTGATTTATCGCACGAGACAAACGTGGTAGTAAATCTTGATTCCCAAGTCGTCTAGACTAGAGGGTGTTTCAAGGAACTTGGGTCTATGATTCAAGAGGATTGGGAGATTGATGAGAATGTCACGCATCATATTGGTGCAGGATGGTTGAAGTGGAGGCTCGCTTCTTGTGTGATAAGGTGCCTCCTAAACTCAAAGGTAAGTTTTACAGAGTGGTAGTTCAACCGGCTATGTTTTATGGAGCGGAGTCTTGATTAGTTAAGAACTCCCACATACAGAAGTTGAAGGTGGCGGAGATGAGAATGTTGTGATGAATATGTAGACTTACTAGGAGGGATTGGGTTAGAAATGAAATTATCCGAAAGAATATGGGAGTGACTTCGGTGGAGGACAAGATACGGGAAGTAAGGTTGCGATGATTCGAGCATGTGATGAAGAGAGGCACGGATGCTCTAGTATGAAGGTGTGAGAAGCTGGCTATGGGTGATTTTAGGTAAGGTAGAAGTAGGCTTAAAAAGTATTTGAGGGAGGTGATTAAACATGATATGGAGCAGTTACAGCTTACGGAGGACATGAACCTTGATAGGAAGGTGTAAGGACGCAGATTAAAGTAGAGGGTTAGTGTGTAGGAGTACGTCGGTGGCGTATTGGTGATACCTATGTTTTTCGAATAGATATTCTTTTAGTATTATCTTTTGTGTGTCTTGTTTCGATTATTATCCTTTTCTATCTATTATTATAGTATTACCATTTGGTTGCATGCTTTTATGTGTTTTATTTGTTATATTGATATTTATCCTGAGCCAAGAGTTTATCGAAAATAACCTCTCTACTTTATACAGAATTAATACTAGAAACTAAACGTTATATTACTAATTTCGGTATAGCTTGTACGATGATACAAGTTAACTTATATGAAGTCAAGTCAATAGTGAGATAAAAGTGTAAATTGACAATACATAAATAAAAGTTTTTATTTAATCAAAAACAGAAATATCCTTGTTCATCGCCATAACAATTCGTGCATCATGTTTCATAACGCTTATATTTGAGATAGATTACGTACACGTTGGACTAATTAAACGTGACACATGCTACCTCCCACCGACATAAATATCATATAATAACTTGATACCTGATTTAACAAATACGTGGTGATAGTTTTAAGATAGAAACAAGAAGAACATCTTATAGTTGAGGTGTGAAACTAGCAAAAAAATTGATAGTTCGTATGTATTTAACCATTAACTCCGAAACAAGATGTCAAGAGTTGAGGCATAAAACTCCCAAAAAAAATTGATAGTTCGGATACGTTTGTAACAATTAACTCTTTTAAGTGCTGAGAAGAGAAAAATACAACTATCTAGCAAATAACAAGAAGTGGTATATAGCTGCCATTATAAGTAATAGTTCAAGAAGACGATGGCCCAGCATACCAACCAAATACGTCCCCTGGGTTTTTACACACTCGATTTTTTCTCAGCCTTCATGGCAAGTCCAGCTTTCACAATCTTGCAAACACGTTTGTGTCTTCTTGACCCTCCACCGACTACACGATACACTCAAATCTGCACAAAAGAGCCAGTTTAGATATGAAATACAGTCAATCAGCAGGTTGCACATTCACCGTATCTTAATATTTGCATTGAATGGATGACGATAGCTGCAATAGAAAAAGGACAAAAGTAGAATACAAAAAAGATATGAATTACCACTTTCAGGGGAAACACACTTGCTTTTGTACCTTTTTTGCGTGACATCAACTAAAGAAGCAAGAATGATGCTAACAATCCATAGACAAGCAGCACAAAACATAATGACTATAACACAATAACCTCAAATGTCATGGAATAAACATAAACTGGTTGGCGACTGAGTACTACTACACTGTCTAGGAAAATGGAAGTTATCTCCACGGACAGCTTTTCACTTATCTAATCTTGCTTTTCTTAAACTTCGACAGAATATCTGAAGAGTAATTGCAGAAATGTGCTAATATTTTATTTGTCACCAAAAAGACTGATGGCAGATCTCAAGGTTCAGGTAAATAAACTAGTGCTGGTTTCTTCATACTTTTAAACATATAGTGCATCCACTTGATTGCCAAGTACTTCAAGTATGTTGAAAATGGTAAAAGAAAGTACCCGGTGGGGCAAGAGTTACAGTCAGCTTTCTGTAGCATCTTCGTGAAGCGCTTAACCTGCAAAAATTAGCATTGGAAAGTTCCATATTAAAACAAGACGACGACGACGACAACAACAACAAACAACATACCTAGTGCAAAAAATTGCCACAAAAACAAACGTAAGTTTAGCGCTTCAAAGTGCCAAGTCAAATTCCTCCACTAAAAAGTATATCATGAAATGGTTGAGATTCTTGCTGGTATACACAGTAAATAGTAGATTAGATCATTTATTTTTACAAGTATGTCCATAAATCATACTCATTTATTTTTACAAGTATGTCCATAAATCATACATAGTATTCTAAAACACTGCACACTTCAAGTGCTGTGACTGTTAGGATCACAATATGAATACGAGCAAACTGAGAGTGGAGGAAGTGTTAGCTTTTGTGGCAGTTTATGAGCTACAAGGTCAGATTTCTTTTCCAATTTTGTGACCATTTGATGGTGGTGAACCAGTTCAAATAGTCATTTTTTAACCAACCAGCTCAAGTAGTCATTACTCTACTGTTAGAGCAAAACTTAATTTGATGATTGTTGTGCCCAAAGAAAAAAGTACTTATTATGCTAACAACATGCTATAGTCAGATTTATTACATCAGGTAATTTACAAAATGTTAGCTTCCTTAGGGTCCAGAACTTAAATCTTGTTATTAAATAGAAATTTAAAGTTTGACTTAGGTTTACAACCGGTGATTAAAACCTTTACTCATCATTTAAAAAGACATACCTCATCTTCATGCATCCACTAAGGCCCGCTCTAGCAGTTCGACCTGCCCGATGAAATATGTTTTTACATATGCAGGAATATCATAGTTTATGACATTTCTCACTCCTTCAACATCCATTCCACGAGTCATAGCATCAAAGGAAATAAGCACTTGCACTTGCCCTGACCAGAAAGCCCTCAACATCTTGCTGCAGGTCGAAGTTTGGGATATTAAGTTGCAAGACAGTAGACTTAACTACGCAAGATCAACCATACGCACAGGTGTTTCTGCACCACAAAATGTTTCGCAAATAAACGTAACCTCACGTTTCAACAAGATCAAGTATAAGTATGACGAGCAATTATTTTCATTTTTCTGTACTTGGTTTTCTTTTTTATACTTCTCCACTTAATCCAATTTGCAAGTTCAAAGCTCTAGTAAATTAACTAAGATGGCAACCAATACCAAACATGTCCTTTCTTTTCCAGAAAATTATAAAGTTTTTCCCGATAAAGCCAAACACCTGTAAAGGTTAATAGCCCTAAGTGGTCACTTAACTAGGGTAGATAGATTTCCAGTGAGAAGCAGATATTCAATATGGACAGAAAAGATTCTCCAATGCATTTTTTAAAATTAAAAAAGAATGCATCAGAATATCTTTTCTTTTCTGTCCATATGGGATATCTAATGCATTTCTTAATCACGAAAATTGTCTCCAATACATAATTTTGGAACCCCGGAAACTATCCTTTTTGTCGAAACCCCAGATATTTGTGTACTTCTAACATAGTACTTTGGAAACCAGCAAAACAAAATAGAGTTTATAACAGTGCAATAGTACATTACAGTTTTTCAGCAAACCTACATTGCTACACACGTGACAACATTCAGTTAGCTTAAGTAAAGTGTGTGCTCATGCAAAGCATCTTTAGTACAGTTGACTGCAAACTTCCCCATCAAGTTACATAATGTAAAATCTCAGAGCTAAATTGAAGATGCTAATTGAATTGAAGTACCTTCTTACAGATTGGCGTAGAAGACGAGAATACTCCTTGAACTCAATTTGCAAATAGTTGAAAAACTTTACCAAGGTGCATAGTCTGTGAGTGGACTCCACAGATGATGTGAAAACAATTGATTTCTCCCCTTGCAGATTTTGAAGGGGAACAAAATAAATTGGCTTAAGCTTCGATTGACATAGCTACACAAAAGGAAGGTAAAATCACTGAGATCAATCATGATGCTGCGGGGAATAGTGTGGCACAAAATAGCAGCAACGGAGAAGTGAGAAGGTGCAAAATTTTCAAATTGAAGCACAAAACTTATTGAAAACACAAAAAATTACCCAGTATGCATGAATTTAGTAAACACTGAAATGCAACTGAAATTGCAAACTTCCAGTATCTGAGAATGACATTATTTATTCAACAGCTCAAAGAACCATGAGTGTCCCTAGACAATCCGCAAGGTCAATACACAAGACAGTTTTAAGCCAATGCTTCTAGATGAAATAAGGCGTAGCAAACAGACATTTAGACCATGCTGAAGCAGTAACTTCTGCTATGTAACAAAACAAAGTTCCTTGCCAAACAACATTATTATAAATTAGTAAATTCCTTATGACTTAGGAGACAACAAACTGATTCTTTTTCCCCTTCTTTTGACAGGTTGGAATAAGAATATTACTCATCAAGCTAAATGATATGCAATAATAAATACATTTTCAGGAACATCAGGAAAGAGAAGATAATGTATAATAGAACTTATTTCATTTAAGTAGCATAGACCCACCACTTTAAATGATTTGAGTTCTTCAGGAAGCTTGTAACGTCTTTCTCCAGTCATTAGAAGAAGAGGACGATGCAAATCAAGCTGAGCAAGTTTACGTGGGTCTTTGAGTTAGTGTGGCTGATAAAACCATCTTTGCAAGCCTTGGATGGGCTTTTCCCTTGAACCCTCTTTCTGCACCCCCGCGTTAGTTTTAAAGCAATGGTTAAGAAAATCTCACATGTGAAATGGACAAAAGTAAAACAAGACAGCGAAATGCCTATATTCACTTAAACCTTCCAACAAAGTTGGATCCACTAATAAAAATAATAAGTTATGCAATTCTTTCTGGGTGATGGTGGTGTCCAGGCTACCTTGCTACCGGGTAATTCTGCTTGTCAGAGTTAGAGTAAGTGAGAAAAATCACCTAGTATTATTTTTTTACCTCTGCTGGAATTTGAACCCGAGACCTCATGGTTCTCCATCCACTTCATTAACTACTAAGTCATCCAGTTAGTTGCAAGGGTATAGATTTTCATGATCAAAAGAGCAAGCAACTCAACAGTGAAAACCATTTGACAGTCAAAGATATGGTGTCCTTGTCATAAAGGATCAAACAAGACTTGAATAATCAGATAATTACTTCTTGATTAGAAAAATGTCATATCACGACTGCGAGAAAGATGTGCATCTAAAGAGGATTTTTTTTTTTTTTTTTTGAAACAGGTATTAAGATGTGCATCTAAAGAAGAATCCACATTGAAGAAATTCATAAGGGGGAGGATATGCACAACATTCACTCTTCTGATTGTCTTCAATGAACCATAAGTGCAAGGAAGAAGATCATCTGCAGAAGGGAAGTTCCCGTCAACAGAAGAGCTGGTCAACTGAATGACGATGGGAAGCCAAGCCTGATAAGCTTCCCTTAATAACCTATCTGTTTCGTCGACAACCTACATGATACCATGTAAGTCAACCATTAGGATCTTGTCCTTGTTTGTTGTTCAACTTTTTTCAAGAAATGTAATTCAAATGGTTTCAACAGAGCATAAAGAAGAAAAGAATGAGTAATATCAAAATACCGCACACTCACAAAACCTACTACTACCACTTTGATATGACATGACTAAATTGAAATAAATCTTAATTGCTCGATTCATTAGCACATTAGCGTTCTAAGTTTTCCTTTTAAATAGGGAAAAAGAAATTGAAGCAAACAAAATAACAAATATATATTGATATTCTTAATCGAGTAATATAATTAATTGATAATGGGAAAGCTCCCATATACAAAAGGTATACCAAAAAATAGAGAATTTACAGAAAGATGAGAAAGATGTGATTCTCTGCAAAAGACACCATGTTCTATGCAAGTAGAAATATCACAGAAGCACCAAAAAGACATTAAAACAGGAGACTATTCCTCAGATATACAAAATCCAGCTCTTTTGCTTCAAAAGTTCTCATATTTCTTTCATATACAGTTATTAATGATTGATCAATGCATTCATATAATTGAAGATGGTCGAAGGACATTAGAATGCTATTAACAAAAAGACAAATAGCCAGCACATTTTCTGCCAAAACATGCACTATTGTGGTCTGTTTGTATTTACCTCGGTATCAGCCTACTTCTAAGTTCTAACAAATTTCTTTCAAATTATCAAAAGGTACTTTGCTGTGCTTTGTTTCCACGTGACCTATATACTAATGAGATACCCAACCCTAAGGAAAGGTAAAAAGTTAGCTGGGATACTTAGCTACTTAAGATGAGCAAGATATACTCCGACAGAAATGCTTTATGCCACAATATTAATAGTAAAAAGAAGAGAAGAATAGGGGACTAGTGTAAATATAATTACTAAAAAATTCTGAGCAACTAAATATGCAGCTTACAAGATAACATAGATGCTCAAGGGTAAAACCATCAGTCTTCCAGGAGCTGCCACTAATATGTCTACTGCGCATATATAATAACAAGAGAGAAACAAGACTTTCAGAAAACGTGTCCCACTAGATCATGTAGTTCCTCAGACGTAAGATAGTATTACACCCTGTTTATCCCGTTCTAGATGAGGCCATTAATAAAAACATTGTTAACACAATTTTCTCAACTATTTGTATATCATCCGACACTATTTTGGTGCATGGAGTTTAACTTGTTAATTTAAGTACTATAGTAGTTACTATAAGTTGAAAGTTAGTTTGATAAATAAAACATATATCATCAAAATCTAATATTTGTTCAGTTAAGCAATTCGAATATATAAACTCCCTTTTTTGGTAAACTATAATGCTTTTTTAATATCGACTAACATTATTCATATAATGGAACCAAAATATTTTGTAACATCCAAAACTATATGGATGTCCTATTGATACTAAGACAAAAGGATGATACACAAGAAATCCTGAGGGGCAGTAGCACATAGTTAGAAACCGAGTCCATAATGGATGTTCCCTTCTATCTTTCACTGCTTAAAGATACCACACCCAGAGGCAGAGTTTGAAACTGTGAAGGAGCTAACGTTTTTAAATTCTAAAATTCTAAAAGATAGCACTTTTATGCAACTTCTAGAGGCGTACTTATATTCTATGCTTAACGAGAATAATACATAAACATATAAACAAACACTCAAACTTGTCCTTTCAGAGTAAACATTTAAACACTTCAACGTGGTGTCAACTAGAAACTAAACACTACAACTCGTCTCCGTTGTGTCAAGTGGACACTTGGACACGAATGTGACACATAACTTTTGAAAGTGTCTAGAAGGTCATTTTGTAAGTTTGGAGTGTTCAATTGTCGCAGTAACCACGAGTTGAGGTGTTTAGGATGCGCACTCTCAAAGTTGAGAGGTGTCTAGGATGCGCACTCTCAAAGTTGAAGTGCTTAGACAAAGTTCTGGCCCCTCGTTTGGTACACAACGTAAAGGAAAATAATCCAAAGATAAAGTTCAACTTTATCCCATGTTTGGTACGACGCATTAACTGACTCCCTGACTATTTTATCTCATCATTTATACTAAAATGGAGGGCGGTATAACTTATAAGATAGTCCAACGTGATATCCCTACTTATCCAAGTCCATGTACTAAACGAACCTGAGTGTCTTTTTAGTGCATTAAAGCTCCCGCTATGTCCAGATCCGGAGAACCACAAGGGTGTATTGGTCGCAGCCGGATCTGGAGAAGGACCCCACCCACAAGGGTTGCATTTCTGCTAGAGGAGAGGGGCTTTACCACTTTACCGATTAATGGGGTTGAAAGGAATGATGCTAAAAGAGTACCTGGGATCAATAAAAGGCACAAGATCAAGAGAACGTTGATCAAACGTGGTAATATCAACTGGATTTCTCCATCCATGGCAATACTGGAATGTTTCCCTGATATCTTTTTTTATATATATAAACTGGTTGTTTTTCATAGAAAAAAAACACAAACACCAAAATTATCCCGAATCTATTCTATGAAAGATCCCAATAATCTAAAGGTAACTAAAACGGGTTCAAATTAAAAAAAATAGACGGGATAAAGGATCAAAATCATTTTCGCTACCCAACTTTGATTAAAACATTAAATTTTTCCTTATCATTGAATAATAATTATATTTTTTCTTTATCTCATGCAATGTTCATTTTGACCTTATAATTTTAATTCTATATTTATATAATATCTTTTAATATTATATGTAATGAATATTTTTTTAACATGGATATTTGTAGCATTTTATTTAAATTTTTTAACTTTATACGCAAATTAATACGTTTTATAAATTTATCACAAAATTCAATTTTATTTTTTAATATTGTTATTTTAGTATTATATGTTCATTCAGAAATAAAGTTCATGATTATTTATCATGTGTTTAATTAGATGTATTAGGTAGTCTCAAAATAATTTGTCGCACCATTTATATCACAATGATGAAATAAGTTATCACACATACATGTTAGTACAACTTATTTTGCAAAAACTAATTCCGAAATAACTTGTTTCCAAACAACCCACCCCTAAGTGTGTATATATACATATATATGTACATGCAGGTGCGTATATTTTCGTATTTTATCGCTCTCTTACTAAATTCATTTTGTATTACTTAACTTTTTGTTGATATAACGCAATCCTTAAAAAAAAAATTACTTAGAGGTATATTTTTGTTAAATTAACCTTATTAATGATAATTTGAAACTTTAAATTTGTCTATATTGTTACTTTATATAGTTATTTAACACTAAAGGGTAGAACAAACACAATACAATTCTCTTGATTTCACAAATTGAGCAACTAAACTAAAACATTTATTTTTAGCATGAGGATCAAGTGATAAGAAACGATATCATCTATTGTCTATATCAGTAAATAAGTTGTGATTGGCATTAATAGAGTATTACATATTTTATAATTTATATAAATAAATATAATCTTTAAAATTTGACCTTATTTTTATTCGAGAAAAACATCTAGTATTTCCGAACCATGACCAAATTTGCTACGACACAGGTCAACTTCACGGGAGTCCTATTACCCCTTAAACTAATTTTTAGCGCATTTTTGTCAATTTTTTTTAGCTAACGTGATACCTTTTGTCAATTATTTTAGATAGCGTGACACCTTTGATATGAGTTTCATTTTATGTAATAAAGGTGTCACTAGCACAAAAATAATAAAAATACGCTAAATTTAAGTTCAGGGGATAATAAGACCCCTGGAAAGTTGGAGTGAGTCGTAACAACTTTGACCATAGTTCGGGATGGTACTAGAGGTTTATCTCTTTCATTTATTGTTTGTATTTTCTGCATTGAAATATGTTTATAAAATTAGTAGTACTTATTATTTTCACTTGTTAAAATAAATATTATAGTTTTGATTATTATTAATAAAACTAATTTTCTTATTATGCTAATTTACTTCGTAAAAATCATCATTAGCTTTTATATTTCTTACTTTTTTTTTTCTAGAAGATAATGTTTATGTTTTTAGGAAAATTTTGTTACATGAATAATGTTTATGTTTTTATGAAAAATTTGTTATATGAATTTTTTTATAATGAAAATATGATGAATTTAAAGAAGTTAAAAAAAAAAAGAAAAAAAAATTGATGATAAAGGGTAAAATAGAAATTTTAAAAAGTCAATTAGGATAAAGATGGAGTATGATTATTGTTCAAAAATTGAGGAAGAAGTTTAATATTTAAGATAAAGTTGGGGAGGAAAAATGATTTTTTGACCCAAAAATAAAAAATTCAAAACTTAATAAATTACTCATTGCTTTGTTTGTTATTTTTTCACCAACATCGAAACTTTGTTTATTTATGAATGTTGCTGCTCCTTTACTATTACGAGCCCGTTTGGATAAAATTTAAAAAATAACTTTTTAGCTTAAGTGATTAAAAACTTAAAATAAGTGCTTATAAATTAAGCAGATAAGTGTTTGAATAAAAGTGCTGAAACTGAAAAAAAATTGTTAATGCATTTGGTAAACAAATGATGTTAAACATTTTTTTTATTGTTAAAATAACTTAAATATCCTTAAAGTTGTTAACATCATAAATAAGGTGAATTATTTATAATTTTTAATTTTAAAGTAAAATTTTTGAACAAATCTCCAATGAATGATGGATTCGATGAAAACAAAGAAGAAAGACGAAGAGGATATTGGAGGAACGAGATGCAGCGAAACGGTAAAGAGAAAAAGAAAAAAAATTATATATTTAAGGGCTACAAGTTTAGGATATTGTTGAATTTGATGGAAAATATAAGGAATAAAAAGGTAAATGTTTTGCTGGGTACCCAACTTATCACCTTTTTATTCTTTTAATCAGTCACTTTATATATATATATATATAAACAAATCAACAATTTTTTGGAGTCAATCCCTCTTTGATGAGATATATATATATATATATAGAGAGAGAGAGATAATAGATAGATCTGATAGTAATAATTAGATAAAGGTTATTATGAATATGTAAATTAATATTCAGGCGAAGAATATAGCCGAAAGACGTCGCTTCAAAAAATAAGCAATGGTTCACCAAACAGTGCACTATTTCAAAAACGTTACCTACCTGCGCTGCATTTGTGCCCGACCTGCGTTGTATTTGTGCGAAGGTAGCATTTGGCACAAAATAGAATGTTCTGATTTGGCCTGTGCTTGACTTGCGTTTGACGTACGCCAGACGTGCGCATGCAGGTCATCTTACGTTCCAAAATAGTACCTTGAAAGGTCATCCCTTCGAGGTGTATTGTGACAGCATCCGCATTGCAATCGAACTGCGTCCGCAAATTGAGAAAAAAAAAATTCTATTGGATTACAAACTTAATTTATTTTCAAGTTTCAAATAATTTTTTTTTTAAAAAAATAATCTCTCGGTCATTTGACAAATCCAAATTCGAGGCCGAAGCCAAGTCAAAGTTGAAGCGGAAGCCGAGCGTGCGCATGTCTTGTTCTTGTCTCACTATTCACATGAAGGAATGCTTTCTCAAAGTGAATTCTCACTTCACTTTTCCTCCATTTGTTCCATCCATTTTTTATTGAAGCAAAAGCGAGCGAGCGTATGTTTTATTCTTGCCTGACTATCCACATGAAGGAAGCGGAAGCGAGCAAGCGTATGTCCTGTTCTTACCTCACTATCCACATGAAGGAATGTTTCTCAGTTAGAACCTAGGTGAGGAGAAAAGACCGGAAAATTTTATCTTCATTATTATTTTGTTCAAAAAATCTCTCGATCATATTCAAATTCAAATCCAATGCCGTAGCTGAATCCAATGTTGAGCGACAATGACACAAGGCATGTCTTGTTCTTGCCTCAATATCCACATGAAAAAATGCTTCTCAATATAAACATAAGAAAATTCCTTTCTCGCACCAGTGTGGAAGAATTTTACTTCCTTAAAGTGAATTCTCACTTCAGTTTTCCCTTCATTTGTTCTATCCATTTTCCATTCACATATATACACTTAGAACCCAACAGAATCATTGCAGTAGGTGAGGGAATTCTCTCCTCTATATATTATTTTAATCAATCAACAAAATGTTATATGGTGCATCAAAGTGTTAGACGCAAGATCTTGAGATTTTAACCTCATTGTCATTTTTTCAAAAAATTAATCTCTCGATCATATCTAAACTCAAAATCGAAGCTGAGCCGAGTAAGCAACGACGGTGCAAGACATGTCTTGTTAGGAATGTTTTTCAATATAAGCATAAGAAAGTTTCTTTCTCACACATTTACTTCCTCAAAGTGAATTCTCACTTCACTTTCCCTTCCAATTTGTTCCCTCAAATTTTCATTCACATATACAGTTAGAACTGATAACAAATCCTCACCCCTCTATATTGTTTTGATCAAACAACAAAATGTTATACGGTGCATCAAAGTGTTAGACACAAGATTAGGAGATTTTAACTTTATTAGCATGCAACATATTTTCAGAAAATCGTAACAACTCTGAGAAGTGAATGTCCAAATGTGGAGCTGTGAGATGTTGGTCATAGATGGTATTAGGGAAAGCAGAGGTAAACCAAAGAAGTATTGGAAAGAGAAAATTAAACATGACATGATGCAGTTACCGTATACTAAGTATTTAGAATTGTTGGAATGTTTTTTCGGGAATATCAAGAATAATTTCTCTGCTATTGAGGTAGAGATAAGATCTGCATACACGTTAAATATATTTTTGTTATAGCAAGACGTCATTCAACAATAAAATAGCAAAATCATAAAAAAGATAGGTCTATTGACAGCTTACAACTTGGAAGCCTAAATTTATTTGTATTAGTTTATTTTAAGTATCTTAAACAACAATTATACTCCAAAAATGTGAAATGCATGTATTAACGCTCATAGAATCAAGATCTTTTTGGTGAAAAATTATTTTTGGTATATTGAAGTGAATCAGAAGCATCCAACAGCGCCTCACCAGTTTAGAATTCGAACACAAAATGGCCAAAGAATCAATTAGTAATATGCCTTCTATTGCCAAAAGACCTGAAATCCTACCTTTCGGCATTGCGATAAAGTGTCACAGATCAAAGTGAAAGGCACCACATCGAGAGAGAAAGAAAAATATTGAAACTTTTGATGAGTCAGTTTAAATTTAATTATGAATTTAGAACTCATAATATTGTTAAAATAATGAGGATTATCGTACAATTTTTCAAGTTAATAACTTGTGATAAGTAAAAAGAAATATACGTTTTCTATCAATCAACGTGATGCACAAGAGCAACACACGCTCTCTAAATTAGTTATAGTAATATAACGAATGACAATAAAATTATCGGAAACTCTTTTGAAATAAATACCGATACAAATATATTATAAATAACTTTTTCATAAATATTAAACATCAAAGAAGGGAAAAGTATATTTAATCAAATTTTACTTTAATTGGATGTCCCTGAACATGCATGAAGTTACATAGATGATCCATAATATTTATTATTCAAAAATATTAAGATGTAATTAATTATTTATTTTCACTTTTAATTTTTGGTGAAGAGATATTAATGTGGTACGAATGTAGAGAAGTACTCCATTTCATTTTACTTGAATCATAAATTAAAACTAATTATTTCAAATTACTTATTTAATTAATATTATTACACTTATTTGTAAAATTTCAAAAAGAATTTTTTAATAGTAAAATTACTTCTTTTTTTTTAATTTATAATTTTTTAATATATTAAAAGAAAACAATCCACTAATAGGAATAAAACTGTTAATACAGGTCGGCTCAGCCCATTCGGACTAGTCCAGATGGGCTTTGTGTTTGACGAGTCAGATCGAGCTGACCCATTAAAATGATGGGCCAAAAAACATCAAACCCACATCATTACTATGTGAGTTGCGGACCTTACGGGCCAGCCCATCTTTTAAAAAATAATATTTTATAATTTAATTTTAGAATGTTAATAAACATAAGTATTATCAGACAATATAACATAGTGTTAATACTTGTTAATCAAGTCTCCAACAATCCAAAAAATACTCATAACAGCAAGATTAAAGAACTCTTGACATAATATCCATCGAACCAAATAAAAATACTAATAAGCAATCTAAATGGTTGCATATATTTGACTTACGGGTTGGCCCACGGGCTAGTCCAACCCACATTGCTAAAGCCTCACGGGCCACGGACTTATCCAGATAGAACTAAAAAGAAAAAGATACATAAAGTAGTATACTTAGCAATACTTTTATCAAATTACATTTTGTAGCATATGTATTTGTATTTTTGTAGCAACAGTTTGCAAAAATATAAAATACATATCGATCATAAGGGTAGTAAAAATCATATGTATTTGTATTTTTGTAGTAACAGCTTGCAAAAATATAAAATACAACTTACTATATTATGTAATTATGAAAATATTGCTACGAAACTCATAACTAAGGGATTAAGTATACTATTTTTGAATTTTACCCAACTAAAAAACCTTATTCTTAAATGGGCTATAAAAATTGAAATCTAACTCTATTAGATTAGATGTTGGATCGGACCCAATAGACTTTCTACAATCCACTAACAGGTTGTTTGGATGATGATTTTTGGTGGTATGGTATGATATGGGTACTATGGAAACCATGTTTGTTTTTTAAAAGACATGGTATGATATGGTAACGTTTGAAAACCATGGAATAGGCCAATTTTTTGAAGCACCGATTTGATGGTTTTGCATGATTTTCTTATTTATTTTCCAACTATGCCTTCATATAATATTTTATATTCCTATTTTACCTTTTAACTCATATTATTAACAACTTTAATATGTTATAATTTTTATCCACAAACCAAATCAAACAAAAAAAATATTATTAAATAATAATAAACGATACAATCTATTCGAACATATCACTATCATATCATACCATACCACATTTTACCATACATTATGAAAGCACTACACACCAACTCCAAACAGCGTGTAATAGCAAAAATAGGAAATAGAGGTGGGTATTCGGTACTCAATAAAATTCCCTTCGATTTTGCCCCTAATTTTCCCCCCTTTCTACTTTGCCCTAGAAAACGATGGCGACGATGATGGATGTTGAGATGGTAAACGAGAAGAAGGAGGAGAAGAAAGTGTCAATAGAGATGATGCGTAAGAAGTTTGAGGAATGGAACGATGTTTTGCCTTATCATTACCAAATGTGGAACAAGGATGAATCTGACGATTGGCCTCCCGTTTTTGGACAGATCACATTGTTAATCGAACCATAGAGTATTTTACTGATCTTTGCAAGAGCAATGAGAGGTTTGTAACTGTTGATTAACCATTTCCTTTCACAACGATAGACCTTAGATAGGAAGGTGTAGAATACACACAAATTAGGATATTGTTACAGCTTACACATGACCTTAAATAGCAAGGGAAGGTTTGGAGGATAAAAATTAGGGTACAAATGTGTTTCTGTTATTATCTATTGTTTCTTGTAGTTTGATTAGAGAGTTATCAAAGTCTTCAATTAAATAAAGATGATAAGTTGGCCACATAAATTAAAAAGGTAAAGTCGCTCAAACAATTGGAGATTAGTTGTCGCAACAATTATCAAAGTTGTCGTTGTCCTAACATTTATTAAAGTTGTCCAACAACTTCACACAGTTGTCGGACAATTTGATAGTTATTGGGACAACTTTTATAGTTGTTGGAGCGTAAATGTTGAAATAAAAAACTGAAAAAAATTGTCACTTTTAGCTAATTTTTAGAACTCGAAGGAACCCCACTTAATTGACAAACTTGTTTGTCACTTTTAGTTCAAAGTCCCTTGATTGTAGTACTACCTCTGTTTAAAAAAGAATGACCTACTTTACTTTTTAGGCTGGTTGGTGTTTGTCATCTTACTAGTTGTATTATTGTACTTCTTGTTTTTGATATTTGTTTGCACCGTTCTTGGTTTTGATAATCTATCCTAGTATGTTATTGTGTTTGATTATTGCACTATTTTGTTGTTGTTTTTGCTCCCATCTTGTAGACTATGCACTATTTCCTTGTTATTTGCTATATTTTCTTCATTGTACCTGATTTTTCTATGCTTGAGCCGAGGGTCTTTTGGAAACAGCCTCTCTACGTCCACAAGGTAGTGGTATGGTCTCCATACACTCTGTCCTCCCTAGATATCTCTTGTGGGATTTCACTGGTTATGTTGTTTGGTTCATAAAGAGTGACCACAACTCTTTAATTCCAACTTTCCACTTGACATGTTTAAGACCACAAGATTAAAGGGGATTTTGGTACATTGGACATATCTTTAATCTATGAAGACAAGATTCAAAAGGCTTCTTTATTTTCTTTAACTCCTTGCCAAGTCAAACTAGGTCTTTCTTTTTAAAACGGAGGGAGTAATATTTTGTTGTATTGCTATTCTGTTACTATTTTTGGTGTTTTTGTTACTATTATTGTTTCTTGTATTTCCATTATATCATTTTTCTAGACTTCTTTTGTCGCAAGCAGAGTGTCTCTATAGGAACAACCTCTCTACTTCATTTATAAGGTAGAGGTAAGGTCTGCGTACTTACCCTCTCGGACCTCACCGTGTGCGGGATCACACTGGTATGTTGTTGTTGTTGTCGTCTCTTGTGTTTATGTCAATTTGTCTCTTCTTTTTCTTCAAATGAGATTATTACCAGGAAGAGGTCATTTATTTAATGGTGTTAGAGTTTTGCTTGAGCTGCCTTAAGTCTTGAAATAGCTGCATTGTTGGCTGAAAGCTTTTTCTTGCACTCTCGCAAGTACTTATTGTTAGCAAAGTGGTTTACTATTTAATTTCTAAAGAACTCTATCAACGAACATGTTAGTGATTGGGCATATAAGTTTATAGCTTTTAGTAGTATGAGAAGGAACTTCAACTGCATATTGCATCCGAATCAGATTCCTCAAATGGACATCAATTTCAAAAACTGGCGAATGTGATTGACATGAATTCTATTCCTTTAAGCTACTTCATTAATTCCTCTGTGATATAATTCTAGTTTGTATTTATAGTTATTTTATAGCACCTCATATGTTTTCGTTTTCTTGCTTGAACCTTTTTCTCGCTAAACTATTGAAGCACAATTGGTTCAAGCCCTGACGACCTTGGTACCTTTGATTGTATTAAATGGTACCGGCTCTAGATTCCCCCCTGACCTAGAGATGCCCCAATTCACAAGCTAGACACCCACAATATTATTATTTCTTCTCTGAATGATCTTCTTTGGTTGCCAAAATGCAGCTTCGATTTCTCCATTGAGCCAGTCGTAGATGGTGAGGTGAAGCATTGCAGCTACGCCGAGTTGAACAGTATTACTAATTTCAAGGATTCTTTAATCCAAAAGACACTTACAGGAAGACTGTTTCGTGGCACCATTGTTGAAGGATCTGTAAGCCGACCTGCTATTGTAAAGACATGGGATTATTTCCTTCCTATGAAACTTGAGAAGCTTCCTCGTCTATATAAATTTTGTGTATGTTTGCGAGATAGCTCTGAATTTTATTTCTCTCTCTATTTTTGTTGTTGGTCAATTCATGTTAGAGGGTATTTTGTAGGATGAGATCGAGTTATTAACAGATGAAAGAGCAAATACGCATCCAAATTTGGTGAAGTTGTATAAGTGCTGTTTTATAGGAGGCTGGAAGCTGTCTATGATGCAGAGTTCACCAGAGTCTTGTCAGACGTTCTTCTGGATGGTACTTACTATCTCGAGTATTATGATGAACTATGTTGCTCGGACACTTCAAAAATGTCAATGGGTGCTTGTCGGATTCTCCAAAAGTAGTGTATTTTAGAGAATCCAACGCAGGTGTGGCATCAAAAGTGAAGAGTCCGTGCAACTAAGATGTTGAATGACTGTTCTGTCCGACTTTTGTGTGCTTTCTTGCGCATCCTTTATGTTTTCTTTTTCTCATTTGCAGATGACTTTGGGTGGGATAAGCGGATGAAAGTGGCAACCCAACTAGCAGATCTCTTCTCATGGTTGCACAAGAATGGGATTGCAGTTGGCAGCGTTACTGCTGACTGTATTATGATAGATGACGTGAGTTTGAATCCTTGGTTGTTTTCTTGACTTTTTATTTCCTTTAGATATCTGAAGATAATTACTCGTTATTCCATCGGTTTGGCACGATGGAGATAATAATTTTTGGCTTGCAGGAAGTAAACATAAAAGTTTTTGACTTTGGATACGTACCAAATCATGTGAATGAAGATGCTAAAATTTCTCCTCTAGTTCGTGTTGGCCGGGATGCTCCTGAGATTTATAGTCGTATGTGTGGTCATACCAGAATATTTTTGATAATTTCATGCTATAGATTAAGTTCTTTCTTATAGTTTTCTCTGTATTGCATGATGCAATGCTGTTTCTTTGAGGTTTTGGTTTCATCAATTAAAACCCACCATTTTTTCCCTTCCTTTGCGGTCTTCCTTTTGCTATTCTCTAACTGGAATTGTTAGTTATGAAACTGTGATAGAAGACCTTTATAATTAAGATAAACAGAAAATAGTCAAATGACTTGGAATGAAAAGTCCCTAGCCGATCCCATAACAAGTTAAATATGTTGCAAGCTTGCTGCATACTATAATTTTATGCACCAGCTTGACGGGAGTGTTAGAATCACCTTAATATTCTAGAATACATGTAAGTAGCAGGTAGCTTAATTTGCTTCTGTTGTAATTAGGTATTGCTTTCCTTAAACCACAATAATCCGAGGGAATAATTAAGCTGAGTTCTTATATTTTTTCCACCACTTTACACACCTGAACTTTTGTGATTTCCAAATGCTTGAGCCTATTTATGCGTTTCCGTAGCTAGTGATCATCTCCTTCTCCGATAAGTATCAGATTGTTTTACTTTACTTACTCTTGCCTTGATAGAGTTCTGATTCACCTCTTGGAATCTTTCACATAACATCAGCGTATGGCCATTCTCAACAGCCACAATTTTGGGAAGTTTTTTTACTTGTTACCTTTGATGAAGTGATACTTCGGTCTTCTCTCCTACAACGGTTTGGATTCTCTCCTCAAAATCACACACTGCTGAGCTTTGATCTTAATTCTGGAATTACTATGTTGAGTTTTCTTCCTACCTTGAACCGTCAATTACACAGTGTACCCAGAGCGTTGAAATTCTCGTAGATATAGTAATAATAAATCTGTTCTCTTTTCTTACATCTTCTATGAATTTCCCAGTCCCTGCAGTCGGTAGTTTCATCACACTACATATATGAAGCAAAATGTTTTGGCTGCCTCTTATCTGACTGATAAAGCTCTTCCTTCTTTTGACCAATGTGTATCTCTGAGAATTTTGTGAACTTGTATCTTCGATTTTCTTCCCGCAATGCAGTACGGATATGTCCTTCAGGATTGAAGGTCTGATTGCTTAACTTACGTTTCCAGTTGTTGTTTCCCTAGGGTTAAATTACTCTTCAAGTTGAAACAGTTGGCTTTCGTTTGAGAAGTTGAAGAAATGCAGGGGATTTTATGCAAATAGTGGAGGATTGAAAGACATGCTGTGCATGTGAAGAAAGGGAAGCCCGTTATTGGAGAAGTAGGATACTAGAGAAGAATATCATATGTTTGTTAGGACTGAAAACGAGTTTGGACTTGGAGTGTCTAATTGGGAGGTCGTTAAAAAAAATGTGAATATGTTTCGAAGATAGGAAAGGAGAGGCCATCTTCCATTCTTTGCTATTTTCTTCTACCTGCTTTCGTGCATTATTAATTCGTGGTGCTATAAAATACACTTCCTTTCGTGATTTCTATTAATTGATCCCTCCTTTTGATATCTCATTCATTTGGTGTATTGTCTTGACTACCGCTTAGAGGTGGGAGAATAAACCGGAAAAATCTGCTGATCCGGTTTATTCTGTTTCGTTACATCTCATTCATTTGGTGGTTTGTCTTGACTACCACTTAGAGGTGGGAGAATAAACCGGAAAAATCTACCGATCCGGTTTATTCTGTTTCGTTACAATTATGTATTTTTTTGTAACTTCTGTTCAGTTTGGTGGTTAGTTTCAAGGGTTAACTGAAAACTGTTGTTCTTAAGATGTCCAAAACTGAATGACCATACTGTGAAGCCTTCAGTGCTTCCAGCCCAAATCTAACTTCCTAGGATTCCATCATATTTCCTGTAGTTACATTAAGTAGAACCAGACGATTTCACTTAGGTAACTTGGCCTCAACAGGCATCTATGCCCTCAAACTTTGGATGTGCACAAGTAAATACTTAAAACTATCATAAAACTTTGGATGTGCACAAGTAAATACTTAAAACTATCATAAAATTGAACAAGTAGGCATACACGCCCTACATGGTAAAATCAGTCACGTGATTTGCCATGCACTACACAACTTCATTAGCTCCGTTACAAAAAAGACTAAACTAGTATCAAGGAGCTAACATAGTCCTAAGGGGAATCTATGGGTGAAAGATTATGCGAACTGTATAATTACAAAAGACATCTACTCTTAGGGAGTGATCTAAGAGTTGATAGACCATCAAAGCATCCGTTGTTCCTTTCTGACCATACACACCAAATGATACTTGCAGTTATCATTAGGGGTGTGCATCGGTCGGTTCGGTTCGATTTTACATATTATCGGTTCGGTTTATCAGTTTTTAAAAATGCTAAGCCAATAACAAAACCAATAAGATATTTTTTATCAGTTTTCGGTTTATCGATTTTTAGTCCTTAACGGTTCGGTTTTCGGTTTAACCGATAAGAAAATACTCATAAAATAGAAATAGTAGTAACTAACATGAAAAAAAAATCGAATTTTAGTTGCAACTAATAATCCTACATGATGTGTTTTAATTTACAAGAATCTTCAAGTTTGAACCAAATGTTGTTAGTAGAAATTAAGAGTTTGTATCATTGAAATAATAGTTTTGTTTATTTGTAGAAATTAAAGAGAAAATAAGAGAAATATATAATAAGTATATATATATATATATATATATATATATATATATATATATATATATTCTTATTGGGTTATCGGTTTACCCAATAACCCATTAAGAGAAAAACTGATAACCCAATAAGAAAAAATCAAATTTAAAAACCGTTAACCCAATAACAATAAACCAATAACACTTTTATTAGTTTGGTTTATCGGTCGGTTCGTTTTTTGCACACCCGTAGTTATCATTTTCTATGTTGGCTTGATAGCCTTGCCAACTATCCAATTGCACCATCATTCAAAGGCCTCTTTCGCGCTGTGTCATTGCCCAATTATTACCAAATATAGACAAAAGCCAGACTCCATACTTCAGCATCGACTGTCCAATATAAATAGATAGTTGTTGGACTCGAGGTTCTGTTGGCACACGTAACGTCTTCTAGCGATCTGAAATTTTCTTTTCTCAAGCTTGTCTTGAATGAGGCAGGCTTCATGAAGGAGCTTAGGCATATCAACTCCATGGCCAGTTATCAAGCACTTCATTAGGGGTATATGAGTTTGCAATAGCGTATTTTCACCGAGTATTTACCATCCTTGTCACTGCCTCACTCAGCCTAGCAGCTGATTCTGCAATGACGCTCATGTTTTTATATATTTCGATGAAACAGAAAAGAGCTACTGAAACGACATCCAAACTAAAAATTGTGGCTCGAGCTTTCCCCCTGTGGAGAATTTTCATCACATTTGCTGCTTTATATGGCATAATATTTTTTTTACATAGTTTATCTGCTGTCTGTTTTAGTACTCCTCGAAGCAGGGGTAACGTTTGTGTACCCTCTACCCTGGGTATGAGGTTATTGTTGTAAGTTCTCTTCTTTTCCTCTACTAAGAGCAGTTCTGTGTTCTTACATTTTTGGGATGGATTATATATAGGTATCCGGACGATGAAATCTGATGTTTATATATTTGGCCTTGTACTGCTACAACTGATAGCGAATAAGGAGGTTATTTGTGACGGTCCTGATTCTCTGGAACAGAGAGCCATAAAGGAGGCTAAGCGCGGTGAAAAATATCTGGTTCGTGATTACTTCAAAGAAGTTGATCATTCAACTGCATTTAAGATCACACTTCTGACATTCCGTTGCTTGCATATTGATCCGTCAGACGAGAGGCCAAAGATGGAGGAAGTTCTTAATGCGTTGACAGAAATTAAGGGATGAAGCAAGGGGGGAGAAGCAAAAAAGAGATGAAAAACGAGGCAGAGGCAGAGAGTCGGAATTTAATAACTGCTACCGCTTATCTATGCTTGGAAAAATCAAATATATATTTATATACATACACAAGCTAACTTTACCTTATTACATAAAATCTCATATTAGAAAAAAAAATTACACAAATCTTATATTAATTACATAGAATTCCTTCATTTTAGACTTTCTCTCTCTTCTCCTTCGTACATCCAAAAACAGTTGTCACTTCTTTTTTAGTCAGATATTTGCTCAATTATTGCACTCCCTACGCCTAAAATCAAGCTACTTGATTTGGGAGGTTTTAAATTTGTCAGTTATCAAGCATTAACTGGACAAACTGATTAACTTCATCACCCTTTTTATTTAATTTTGAGGTTTCTTTAATTTTTTTTCAACTTTTCCAATTCAAAAATGTTTCAACTTACTTCATCACCCTTTTCATTTAATTTTGAGGTTTGTTTATTTTTTTTTCAACTTTTTCAATTCAAAAATGTTTCAATTTTTTCTGTAATTCAACTGCATACATGAAACTCCGTCATCCCTGCCACCGTCTCCGGCTAACCTTTCGACAACAACTCCACCACTTCGCCACCAAATACAGCGGCAGAGTTGAGGTAGAAGCCAAAAACGACCGTTCATTTGCCGTCGAAGTCGACGACCCTACACTCCAAATCGATTTTCAAGTATATGCTCTTCCTCGCCCTGACTAAAAATTGATGTATATTTGTTGTTGGAGTATAAATTTCATATTTGTTGTTTGTATTTCATAACAATGTCTAACTATTATGCATAATGGTAATGTATTATACCATCTCATACAATAGTATTCAAGGTCATACAAATATTGTTACTTCAGTCCTTATACATTACTAGGCAATGTATGAGGATGTGGTTAAATTCTGTTATTTGATCAATTCAATCCTCATACATTACTAAGTAGTGTACGAGTATGTGGGTGATATCTGTTGTTTGTTCATTTTTATACATATCAAGTTGTGTATAAGAAAGCATTATTCTTAAGTTAGCATGAGTTGTTCAATCAATAATTTACATAACTATAATATAATACATAAAAAGAATATGTATAAGGTTACCATACTAATGTATAGATTAACATATTCTAGAACTTATATTATTTTTTAAAAAATTAAAAGTCACCTGAGGCAATTTGATTTTTGACATTATACATATCATGTATACTCTTCAACATAATACATTTTAAAACCCCACTAACGTCAGCATTATACATTAAATTAATCACACTATACATAAGACTTTTATGTATAAGGTCAATGTAACCTATAATGTTTTCTACATACATATCATCTCACCTGATGCAATTTGATTTTTAGATCTTATACACATCAAAAATAATGATTTGTAAGAAATAATATTTTTATGAACTTTTTTATAAATAATTTCATATAAGAGGTCATATTATGTATTATACATATATATTCATGATTTTTTTTTTTTTGAATGTATTAAATTATTTTCAATTGGAATTACTGTAACTAATTTTAAGATATCACTAATCAATAAATTAGTAATTTTCATTAATTAAGGTGCTTGATTTAAGGTTTTTGATTTACTTTTCTTAAATATAGGTGACTGATTTAATAAATAAATTAGATAATTAAGATAGCTGATTTATCTGTCCATAAATATATGCTAATAAGTTTTCTCATACATTTCAGCAATGTATGAGGGTCCACGACATGTATAAGTATTTTACCTAAAATCGCGAGAAAGAAAGTCAACCGGAATTTTAAGTAATAGTTTCATTAGGGCAGGGATTTATGTGATTTATACTACACTTAATCATCCAACTTAACAGCCTGTTTAATAACTGTACCTAATCCGTTCTCACTTAAAATCTCCGAAAAAAAATGATGCAGATTAGGGGTTTTGATGAAAAAAAATCCTTAGTACATAAGTTGAACTCTCCCATATTCTATGACATGATGAATTATATTTAAGACTTTCTTTTTTCTCATAATCCCTAGTCTGCATTGATTTTATGGGTGAGATTTCAAATAAAATGAAGGGTGGAACTATCTTTACCATTCACTTATGAATACGGATTGGATTTTGAAGACAGATCGAGTACGAATATTAAATGGACTGTTAAGTTGGATGGTTAATTGACATGGACTGACAACGTGGCAATTATTTTTTCGGATGGTGTGCTTGGTGGCACTCCATTAAAGTGAGGAATATTTATGAGCCAAAAAACAAACGAAAGAGTATTTCTGAGCAAATAAATAAATAAATTGTATTTTTTCTCAATTTTAAATAGTTCATGGGTACCTTTGGCCCTTTTTTATAAACGAGATGTTGACGTGAATTAGCCATGTGATTTTTTTTTTCATGTGGTGTGCTTGGTGGCACTCCGTTAAGGTGAAGGGTATTTTTGAGCTAAAAAAACAAACGGATGGATATTTTTGAATCAAAAAATAAACAGAGGATATTTTTGCTCCATTTTAGATAGTTCAGAAGTAATTTTGACCCTTTTTCGTTTTGTAATTAATTTAAATTGTAATGGTAATGCAAATACACTATTTATGTTTGAGCTGTGTAATTTCAACTTCGTATGCTAGTGTATTTTTATATGTTGAATAAAATCGAGTAAAGATAAATGTTCTAGATTGACAGACAAAAGTATATTATCTTGATTGTTGAATGCTCTTATATACTCAATCTTCGTAGGATAATATACATATGACGTCATGTAGGATATGAATTTATGTAACATATGACGCATGTGTTTACTTGTTCGATTTTATACAAGTTTAAGTGTGTACCTATGCGTACTCAAAATTAAAATGTGTACTGTTTTGAGGGAGAAAAAGGAATTTATCTCTACTAATATGTGCCTCTTAAGTTTAGCTTGTCTAGATTAGGTTTATTTTAAGTACTTTTTAGCTGAAATAGCTCGTAAGTAATTTGATAATGTTTGGGTAAAAAAAAATTAAAAAGATTATATCATGAGATAAAATCGCATGACCAAACACCTACTAAGAGCCTGTTTAGATTTGTATTTTTCTTAAAATGTTTTTCAGCTAAAATAGCTTTTAAGCACTTTGATAATGTTCGAATAATTTTTTTTTTTTTTAAATAATTTGTAAGTATTTATAAGTCAAAAAGGCAAAAACATATTATACAATAAGCTAAGTGAAGTGTGTTAGAAAATAGGCCTATCACTTATACATTTGATCTTCATACCTCTAGAGGGATACATAACATTATTTGATGATATTTCTTTGATACTATATGTCAAAATAATCATGTGCTTAAATTTTTGAAAATTGATTTATATTCAAATAGTTAACAAAATTGGAGTTTTAAATGAAAAGTTGACTTCAATGTTGACAATAAGGTTGTACAAATGAATTACAACTTTATTTTTGTATTTTGAAAAGATTATAGAATTCCTTTTCTGAGTTGATTTACATTACTAAATAATTTTATAAAAAGTTATCCAAATTAAATACTATAAAATTGGACAACACTCGGTTCGACCAATCAATCTCGCGCCCAACATCAGAGCTCAGATGCTAGGTGACATTACAAGAGTACGATTGACGTCAATCAATCTCAAGCGTAGTATCTCAGTATTAGTGAACTCAAATATTAGTAAACCCACGTTATCATTAGACTCAGTATTCAGTACTATCACGACTTCAGTTACAGTTACGTATTCATGCATGCATTCTCACGTTCGTGTTATTCAGTCAGTTACAGTTCATGCATATGAACCCTTGCATTCAGTCTCCCCCACTATGCATACCACTACATTCAGATGTACTGACGCATACTTTTCTCTTACGCTATGGTGTTTGTACCATAGGTTCGGACGCTCAGGTTCCCGATCACACTTAGCAGCTCACGTATCAGCAGTCAGAGTCAGTGGCGAGTCCTCATATTTCGAGGATAAGATTATTTTATTCTTTCATTATTTCAGTACTTAGTCATTTCAGCAGATGAAGTTAGTTAAGGGATTGTCCCATCAATGCCTTATTTCAGACAGTTTAAAGGCTTTCAGACTATAGCATGTCAGACAGTTATTATCGATTTTAGTATTGTTATACCATATTCAGACATTATTTTATTAGATGTTTATTCAGTATTGAACCTTATGACAATTTCAGCCCATCTTCCGCATATTTTACAGTGTTATGTTACAGTTATTGCAGCAGGTACTAGTCACGGGTTAGCTTGTGGTCCTTCGGGGTCATAAGCAGCATGTAGCATTTTGGGTACCAGATTCGAGGCGTCACATTTTGCGATTTATTTTCATATAAAACAATAGAAACAAAGAAAAACCATTCATCTTTTACCAAAAATATTTTACAACTTTGAGTTAAATAACTCAAATCTTCATATTGTAAATAATTTTTTTACAACAATATCCAAAGCAATGTACTGAAAACACATTATTAACATCTTGCTTGATAAAATTAATCTTTAATTTTATGTAAGTGAGGTTAACTAAAGAATTTATTTCACTTTCATTAAAAACAACAAGTGTATAAAAAATAAAAGACAATTCTAATTTATTTTTTGCGTAGGAAACAACAATATAATTGCGTAGTAAACAAATGAATAAGGGAAAAATAAGTAAAACAAACTAAATTTAAATTATAATAGAGATTACCAGATTTTCATTTCTAATAATGAATTTTAGGCTCAAGAGTTTAAGCTGTGCTTGTGATTTTGGTTTTGGGGAAATTGATTTTTCACAACTAACTGGGGTATGTAGTGCACTGAACTTAAAGTGATAAGAGATCTAAGTTAAAAATAAATGAAGTAAACAAATAATAAAATTCAATTCGACGTGTTCAACTCTTACTAAGTATTAAATTTAAAATTTGTTATAATTTTTTTGACTATTTAATATAAAAAAATTTCTTATATGATGACTGTAAAAACATATTAAATGAAAAAACGTCTTTTGAAGATGATTTAGACAGAATTTTTCATGGTTAATCTAGGTTGCATGTCAACATATCAAATAGTGTGTGCTTAGGAACATCGGCAACTCTTTTGTTACCTATTAGACATAAGTCATCCACATAATTTAGTTTTACATAAATTTCCACTCTTACAAAGTAATTACAAAAATCTCAACTAATTATTTACATTTGTTCGATATACCAGGAAGGTAATGTGTATCTTGACAGATCAAGATCGAAAAAAATATATCAAAAGCTAATTATGTATCTTTACAAGGAAAAAAATGTATCCTCGTTAGATTTATTATGTATCTCGACAAACCCAAAATCGAAAAAAATATATCAGGAACTAATTATGTATCTTTACAAAGGAAAAAATGTATTTTCGCTGGATGTATCAAAAACTAATTATATATCTTGATAGATTCAAACTTAAATTTTTCTATAATTAAGCTTCAAACTATCGAAATTTATGTTATTTGCATTATATACTAGAGTAACTTACATAAATCCCGGATAGTTTCAGCAATATTACATAAAATCCCGGATAGTTTGCTAATTACATCTTATCCCGAATATATACATATGTATACAGTAGTGATACATATAACATATGTATCACTAGTAAATATGAATCCGGGATTTTATGTAATTTTTTAAAACATTAAGAGATATTGTGTAATATGGTGTTTTAAATACGGGATTTGTGTAATTTTTCGTATGTACTATAGAGGAGATGGGCCTGATAGGCCCAAATTTCATTTTAATGGGCCGGACCAAAAACAAAGCAAAGCTTAACCGAAAACCCAGTTGACCCAATTCTCAAATTCCCACCGAAAAAACCTAAAATTCCCTCACTTTCCTCAGTATTCGAATTTCGAGCCAACTTTTGCAAAGCTCCACCAAGGTAATTCTAATAAAATAAATGAGGAGAATCTCTTAGCCTCCGTTTGGTCAGTCGTAAAAGGCATAATTTTTTGAAATTGGAAATAGATTTGGAATTGTAGTTGGAGTTGTGTTTGATCGTGAATATAAATTGAAATTGTTTTTAAAATTTTGTGAGAGAATTATGAGTGAAACAAGTTTTGTATTTGAATTTTTCATTGCCAAACATTATTGTTTTGTGAAATAGTTTTTCGAAAAAAATTAAAAAAATAATTCAATTTTTTTTTTTCATTTTTGACGAATGCATTTATTTCGTTTTTGACGAATGCAATTATTTCAATATTTTTTTTTTTCATTTTTGACGAAGGTTATACAATACAATGGTACGTCCAGCCCCACTAGTGCCCGCACCATTGCCGCGTGAACGTATACCAGCTCGCCAGGACGTAAGGGAACCTACGCCTCCACCCCCCCAGCAATCTCAGCAGCAAATGGGGTATGCAATTTAATCATCTATTTTTTTTTTTTTTTTTAAGGAGGCAAACCCTTGAGTCGAACACTTTGATTGGTGATTTGCCATAATTTCATAATGTAGGATATTGTATGATATGATATTTATGATATTTTATTGTAATAATATAATAATAATATTTGAATGAAATGTGTTATTTATTGTGATTTAATAATAGTTTTATCGTTTGGTTAGACAATACGGTACTATATCATAATTGATAAGTTTACTAAAAATGTCCTTGAGTTTTATAAAGATTAAATTTTATCAATAATTGCTTATAAAATAATTTTCTTACTAATATGTCATAAATTATATCATGTAGATATATTAAGTTGTTAAATTCATGTTAAATGATAAGTTTACTAAAAACGCCCTTGAGTTTTATAAATATTAAATTTTATCAATAATTGCTTATAAAATAATTTTCTTCCTACTAATATTGCATAAACTATATCATATAGATATATTAAATTGTTAAATTCATGTAAATTTTAACAAAGTCAATAAAAGAGTAGATTAAAATAAATATAACCGCCCCAAGGGGGTGGTTGAGTTGGTTTGAGGGAGACTTTCCATAGCGGAGGTCGCAGGTTCGATCCACCCCTAATGCCTTCTCAAACGAGCTCGTCGCACGGAATTTACCTAATGCGGTTTACATCTCATGTATAGTTTGCGAGCTATTGCACAGTGAGGAGTTTATTCAGTGCGCACACAGTGCTAACCACAGAGTGCTCACACGAAGGGCAGAGGGTGTAGCGGCTGCGGGTTTTCTTGGAGTTTCAAAAAAAAATAAAAAATAACCGAATTCATCTTTTATAGTAACAAATTTTATTTCTTATTGGTATTTTGAAACGTGACACCGACGATAAGTACAAAATTTGAATGCATCTTTTATGTATTCTACGAATGTGTTCGATATGTAATTCAAAAAAATATTTTCTAGAACAAAAATTGTTTTACTTATTTTCTGGTGTTCGTCACGCTAGTAGAAAAATATTTCCTTAAAGCATTTGCATTTATGTAACACAAAATAATGAAAACAAATATTGACATGAGCCAAAAACTGAGTGAAAACTAAAGTAAGAAATAAAGAAAACACGCGATAAAAGATAGAGAAACCATAAGATAGACGGAAGTAAAAGCAAGTAAAAGGTATATTCAACCCTAAACCCTCCATCAACTAAATCAAACAAAGCACCTAAATCTTACGTAGACTTCAAGTGAATAGATTTCTAAGCAACCCACGTTTCTAAACAATAGATCAACACATGCGATTCCACGCTTGCCTCATACTCTCACAAGTGTATACATTCATAATTCATCAAAAGATTATGGAGAACAACCCTTGAGTTTCTATTTGTAGTCTATTACAAGGCTTAAAAGTGACCCATGAGCAAATTACAAAAATAACCTGAAAGTGGTGACTTTCAGTTGACAACTCGTCACTAGTCGTCAACAAGGTGTTAGCTTGTCAACCAAGTCGTCACCCCTGTACATAAAGGCATTTGTTCCTCCTTTTATTCCCAATCTCTTCATTACGATGTAAAATCCTTTGAAAGGATTCAAAACATGCTCAAGTAGTTTCGTCTTCATGAATAATCTTGAAGGACTTGTAATTTCCGCACTTGGCTTTTAGTGAATAGTCTTGACGCAATTTGGATCGTGTCATCCTCTCCTTCTTGAAGAAGATTCGTCCTCGAATCTACAACTCTCAAGTATAATAGGAGAAAATGCAACCAACGAGGGTTAACACAAGGGTTAATATAAGCACAACCATGCCAAGGTGACACCCATTTCACATATAGCCAAACATCAAGATGACCAATCAAGGGTGTATAACCCTAAAAGGTAAGAACGACTTGGCTATTCAAGAGATTTGGATAATGGGGTAGGTTAGGGGAACGCTTGTAATTCATTCAACGGCCCATGAAGGCTCACATGGGTTCCAAGTCTTAATAAGCACATAACCCCTCTATAACACTCATCTTTGTTGGAAATCTTTCCCTTACACAAATTTAGCCCCTCAAGTAGATTAGAGAGCAATATCAAACCAAATACGATAGGTAGTGGGGTCCTGAATTTAAAGTTGAAGGTGGCGGAAATGAGGATGTTGCGTTGGATGTGTGGATTCTCCAGGGCTGATAGGGTTCAAAATGATATTATTCGGGAGAAGGTGGGAGTGGTGTCAGTGGAGGATAAAATGCGGGAAGTGAGGTTGAGATGGTTTGGTCATATGATGAGGAGGAGCGCGGATGCCCCTGTTCGTAGATGTGAGAGGTTGGCCTTGGAAGGTTTCAAGCAGGGTAGGGATAGACCGAAAAAGTACTGGAGAGAAGTGATTAAGAGTGACTTGGAGCAGTTACAGCTGACCGAGGACATGACCCTAGATAGGACGTTATGGAGGAAAAATATTAGAATTGAGGGCTAAGGGCGTGATTGAGTCGTAGTCAGTATTTAAGTTGACTTTGGTGACCCGTGTTTGGCAATGTATAATATGTTTGTGAATGTCGTACCTATGTTATTTTATCCTGTTCTATGCTTTTGTTGCTCTTATATATTGTCTTTTGTTTTGAGCCAGGGGTCTATCGAAAATAGCCTCTCTACCTCTTTAGAGGCAGTGGTATGGACTACGTACACTCTACCCTCCCCAAACCCCACTATGTGGGAATATACTGGGTTTGTTGTTGTTGTTGAAATTCTAGACAAGGAATCTCTTTCTCTGGATATACTTGAAACAAGGACTAGATTGTGTAATGATGATACTAAAAAAGAATACATGCCTAAAATGTACGATCCTTTGTTAAATGGACTAGACCTGCTTTACGCCTATAGTTTAGAAGTCTCTGTCTAGTTAAAAAAACTAATCCACTCGTGGAGAGCTAGTGGTATAGTAGTTGTGTGGTAGTTGAGACTCCGACCATATCTCTTAAAGCTACGACATCCTACCGATCCTCTTCGATTCCGCGAGGTCGACTTTCTATTAATAATTTTGGGAATCTCATAAAGATAATGATAATGACCTGGATCAAATCGATTCTTTTTTGAATCTCTATATGTGCATTTGCCATTCGTTGGTTATTAGTGGCATCCTGAAAACGTCCGGGTCAAAATATGGCTTTCAAATTAAGTTCCGTCAAGTGAAAGGAGCCCACTTCGGAGTCGCTCACAGGAGAAGCACTAACCTTTTCTCTTTTCCCTATCGAATTTGATAAGACTAATAAGTTAGGGCGAGCTCAAAACCTAAAATGTAACTAAATAGGCAGCGAGCCGTTCAGATGAGACCCGAAGACCAGGCAGAATAAATAAGCAAAGGGGCGTTTCTCATTAAAAAAGTACAGTAAGGCTTCTTGGGGGTTGGAATCGACATTTTCTGCTAAGGCAGGATGATCAAATCTCAAGAAAGACTCTTCATCATAAGGATGAATTCCAACAATTTCTACCATGGTTTGCTTGTCATCTTGACCAAGCACCAAGCGGTGTGAAGAAGAACCACCACAATCCAAATGGTCATCGAGGTCAAATAGGTAGAGTGGCCTTAGACATGGGTTTAGGCAACACTCCTCTCCCTCGAGAGTGCAAGGGTGTTGCCTAAACCCATAACTTCTCCCCCGTAGACACTTAGTTGGATACTAGCCTCATTTACTAAAGTGCAAGAGTTAGCTTGGCTACCTTGAAGTTAGTTTGAAGCATGTCCACTCAAGGAAGCTTGAAAGTTCAGTGGATTAGGAAGGGTGGAGTTAGGGAAGCTTAGACGATAATCATGTTATCCAACCTCCTTGAGAGAGTTTTCTATACCTTTTATTCTTTGATTTATATCTTGTTTCACACTTATTATAACTGTCATTAAAGCATTAAAGCTTCCATGGCTATCTTTCCCAATGCCATAGTACCTAATAAACAAAAACAAAAACAACAAACACATTAGCGTTAAGGAATCAACATCACAAGCTCTCAAAGTTCACACCTTTGGTTTGTCACTCAATTGGCGTCGCAAGCGTTGATTGATTGTGTGTACTCCAATGAGAATGTTTGGTACCAATTGTGGCTTGAGGTCGAAATAGATTCTTGTTTGAAATCAAATAAACAAAAATGACGTACGGACTTGAATCAAGAACTAACAACGGATTGAAAAAGATAAAAGCTAGAAAGAAATAGGACGATGAAAGAAAATGACCCAAGAACCAATTCACAACTAAGTAGGTTGATTACTAGTTGCTAATTAACGTTTAGAATCAAGAAAATAAGTTTAATAATCAAAGAAAAGAAAGTAAGAATCTAAAAATGAGTTCACTGAAATTTTGTCCAATTTGACAACAAAGTTGACAACTAGGATAGTAGTCGTCACTTGGTTGACAACTTGTCAATATTGTCGTCAACTCTAAGCAGTATAGGGATTTGGGGTTGTCTTTAGCTAACGACTAGGGTGACAACTCGTCACCTAGTTGACGACTTGTCAGTAACTAGTCGTTTTGTCAACGAAGTCTTCACGTGTTTCCAGGTTGTGTTCTAGCCTTCCCCTTGTGATTTCTTATGTAACGATTCACCAAAAATGTGGAGAATCACCGATGTACTCGTCTCAACAACTCAAGGAGCGGGTTGGAAGTGGAAGCTTTGTCGTGTAAGATTTTTGTGTAGGATCGCCATGTTGTTGAAGAATCACCAAAGTAATTCCCAATACGAAATTTACAAGTTTGGAGGCTCTTCGATGAGTTCTTCAAGCTAAAGAAGCTTTGAATTGGTTGTGGTAACCCCCCCTCCCCTGTACTCTATTATTGTTGTTCCTTGGAATAAACAAGTACACAACATGTTCTTCTTCAACAATATATGAGATTATGTAAAACACAAGAACCCTCAAAATTTGACCCTCAAGCAAATGATCTCAAAATTCGATAAAATTCGAAATCCTAGCTCAATTCTATCTTCCAAACACAATCCCAAAGTTTTTAAGCTCAAATTATCAACCACCAAAGAAAAGCAACCCCCCCCCCCCCACCCCCCCACTAGCCAACTTCACCAAGAACCAAATTTTCAAGAACTCCAAGTGAAAAAATCAAGAAAATTCCAATCAAAGGGTTTAAAAAAGAGCTAAACTTTGAATGGAATGAACTTCTACATTAAGTGGGCCCCAACAGGTCATTTAGGAGGCAGAATCATGGTGGCGTCTAGTAGTTGACTGCATATGTTTTATTCCCCAAATCTCTCCCTAAATAGGAGTCTTTATTACAACAAATAGGAAGCCTACTCCTTGTGAAACTAGGAAACACAAACCCTATTTTAGACTAATATTGTGGGATAACTTACCAGATTCCCAGCTGATCTCCATCTTTTTGTTTTTGTTTTAGTGTATAGTACTTAAAAGGTAAATTTTTTTGTTCAGGATACTCTACATCCGCCAATCAGGCATACCTAATGACGATTTTCCATTACAAAGCACGTGTCCCACCTCAATTGAGTTCTTACTATATCTGAATTCTCGGAAGATTGCATTTTGTGGTGCCTTTGATTTTCGAGTTAACTTCCTTAATGATAATGAAGGTATAGTCAATAACAAATTATTTCTTTATTCATTAATTAACTTTTAATATTTTCTAATGTTTTTTTTTTTTTTTGTGCAGTTCCTAGATTTGAATTTCAAGATAATGTTTATTATAGCATAGAGGATTTAAATAATAGTAATTCACTACTTTCATTGGAGCCAAAAGTCACTGCAGAAGAACAACTTTTAAGTGAGGCAATTCAAAGAAAGTACCAGCAGATGTGGGATGCACTCACAGTTATACGTAAGGTTTACTTTTTTGGGTATAGGATGATGTGCCAGCCCCCCTCACAGTGGGTCACAGATGCAGTGGGTAACATAAAAACGTGGTTAGGTTTAGACAATGATGAAGAAATCGAAGGAACAGTAAGTTTTTTAAGAAATCAGTATATTGCTAGATTAAAAATAAAGTTGATATGTTTTCAATAGATACAACTTTTATTTTATAGTTGATACAAAGAATGGAGGATGCATGTAGAATTTTGTCTGCGGAGATACGGAGCAACAAAACCTTTCTAGATTATTTGTGAGTCATGGCAATAATAAATTTGTTTTTAAATGTGTTTTATTATTACTTGTTGATTTCTTCTTCTTTTTTTTTTTTTTTTTTTCTTTCTTGATGTGGTTTTACAGGAGGAATGAATTACATATAAGAGAGTAAGTTCATGTCATTTTTGTCATGCCTTATTTAAGCAAAAAGATCATTTTTTCCTGTTTATTTTTACTTTCTACTCATTTTTTTTTCCCAGGAAAACAAAGGTATCTTCTCTATCAATTTTGGACATCAAACAAGCAGCTCCGGCTATTCTTATTATGAAGTGTTTTGCATTGGGCAACGTAAGGATACATTTTGTTACATGTACCTAGTAATGAGTTATATTTTTTTTACATTAATAGTGTAATTAAGTTTCATTCTATTCAGGTATCAGCTTATGCCGAAAATGTCCATAAAATACTGTATAGATGCATCTCACTCCGGGCACATAGCGATTTTATGGACTCATGGTTCATCAAAGCACGAATCCGCCGTAAGTATAACACAATTTTTATTTTATATCATTATATTATAATGAGTTATAATGAACTTCTACATTAAGTGGGCCGAACAAGTCATGTGGGAGGCGGAACAATATTTTTTTGAAGGAAACAATGTTCTCTGTTTCCAGAAAAAGAACAAATACCTAATGGCATTATAAATTACAAGATGAGCTACATAACTTGGGTAGCTCGCGGTGTGTGCTGGTTTTGCCACATACCGCTGATTTGTGATTTCTGAAGAAGGAAACTCCAAAGGAAAAAAGGGACGATAGATAATTTGAGATGGAGGGGGATTTTCTGTTTCAGTTTATGCGTTAAGAAATTTTAGATAATAGAAAATATTTGATGACATGTTAGGTTCTTTGCAAGTATGAGAACCAGTCAGGTTTCTTTTTTTTTTTTTTTTTTTTTTTTTTTTGTAATTTTATGATTTCTAAGTTTTGCAATTCTATCAAATAACAAGTAAATATTGAACTCGTATTAACAACTATAAATTTTGAATAGCCGTAGCATACACTCGCACTCTCACGGAAAACCCAAGCTTGTTAGAAACTACTTTGGGGGGACTACATCCTGCAGCTTCGGGGTCCCATGGAGATGTTTACAGAGTGTCCATATCAGAGGACAGAAATGACTGGAGGCTGAGCATCAATGATTATGCATTCAAAGTATCCAAAAATGTCCCATGTCATCATCTCACGGTATTACAATAGTGTTTGTTGCATCTTTTAGTAGGTAGAGTATCTCTGACCGAAAAATTCCTGTACAGAGTGAGGCATCTGTTTTGCTATTCATGCCATTTGGAAATATTATTAGAATAGTGGGTGAAGGTTATGGACTACTCAACAACAAACGCGTGTTTTTCCTTGTTACGAAGTGGGTTTCAGGTGGTAATTTGCAGGATAAGATGGAAGGTATTTTGTTAATCTTCTGGTATCTAAACTTTTATGAATGTTTATAAGCTTATATAGTATTTTTTTTTTCTCCAGGCTATATATCATTTGCAGATATTATAAAGATATTAAAAGGAATCGCATATGCTTTACATTTGGTGTACACAAGTTTAAGCGGTTGCGTGGTTGATCTTAAACCTGCAAACGTCTTATTAGATGAGGTCACGAGCTTTTAAAATCATTTTTATTATATATAAGAGACATACTTCTTTGATATTAAAATGGTTGTCAATGTGTCTTTTGGCAGAATGATGACCCAATTTTATGTGATTTTGGATCATTTGCCTATTCTGGGGAATACACCGGAGGTACTTTCGGCGGGACACCACTTTACCATGATTCCTCATACGGTATGAGCTAAACGTTATTTTTTCATAGCCTTTACATCTCCGGTAAAATATCATATTTACTATAAATATGCTTCATCAGTAAACTATTACACCACTCCATGGTGGTTCTTTCACATGGTTCAAAGGAACATATACTGGTTGGGAATACAACTTGAGAAGAATTTTTGACAAAGAAAATGATAGTCACATAGACCTTTTTATTTTAGAAGAATTTAGTCTATTTTTATTTTTTTTCCCCTCAAAAATGCTAGGGAACTTTTATAAGGCACTTTTGTCAACACTTAAAACTCTTATATGATCTCACTAATACCAAAGAACAAAGGGGTTGGCTTAATATGGATGTTGAGGACCGTAGAGGCATTTTATTATAAAAGTACTTTTGTCAAAAGCTTAAAGTCGACTCTCATCTCAGTAGTAACAACAAACAAGGGGCTTGTATATAAAACCGCTGCGAAGTTGCTGTCTGAAAGACCGGGACTGGTGTGTCTTTGTCAAAACGCATTTATTCGTGGAAGACAATTTGTTGATGTTGCTTTGGTATCAAATGGAAGTGGTGATTATCCCTTTAAGAGAAGAGGAGGAAAACGATGGTCTGTAAGTTGGTTATTAAGATAGCTTATGATCACATCAATTGTCTTTTTGACAGATGTCATGAAGAAGTTGAAATTTGGAGATAGGACAGAGTGGATAAAATTTTGCATCTACGCTCAGATGTTCCATATGTCCAAATTCACTCAATTTGTACTTGATTGATCAACACAAGGAGATAAATTAATGATTTACTTGTGTTGGTTTATGTACTTTTTACATCATCTTGAATGTTCTTAATAAAAGCTTAACCTTGTAAAAAAGAAATTCTTCCTCATTACTTGTTCTTTCTTGAAACTGGTTATGCTGTATTCCTCATCATTTACTAACTTATTGTGTCCTTACATTTTACCAGAGGTCACCCACGCACGCGACATATTTGCGTTTGGGGTCATCATATTCCAACTACTTACAAATGAGGTCATCACATTCAAGGTTGAGCTTGGCGATCAGGCAACTGGCAAAAATTTTGGCACAAGGATAGATGCGTACGTTGGTGAAGATAAGGATCTTGGGGAACTAGTGAAGCAATCTCTAAGAGATGACCTAGACAATGCCAGGCAACTGCTTAGTATAGGGGCGAGCTGTGTCACTCTGAAAGCACAACGCCCCTCAGCTTTCACAATTCTAGAGGATTTTCAGAGGAGGTTTGAAGAAAACTAAGACGGTCAATCATGTCAAGACATTTGATACCAGTAAACTGATTCGTGATTTTTAAGCACTGTGTTTCAGTTGTTGATAACTTTTCAGCACTTTCTTCCAACTGTAAAAATACTCCTAGAGTCCTAGACTATTCAAAGCATTTAATATGCTATCGTTACATTGCATCTCTCCATCAATTTAAGTTGAATTTATTTATATTTATACGTAAGAAGTGAATTATGGAGACAGAAAGGGAACATCCCATCAAATGATATGATGCCCAAGTGGTTGAAATCTAATTCCAAGTTTGTCTGGAAGGTCCGGAATGTCACACCCCAATCATCATCCATAAATCTGAACAACAACATATATTACATGCTGAAAAGGCTTATTAAGATGTAAACTGGAGCTTTCAATCTATTTGCTTAAGATGAGTTTGATTCCAAATTATTCTCCCATTCACTAGTTTGAGGTAATGCACTAAAATAGCTTTTTGAATCAGTGGCTAGTGGCTAGACTTCTGATTACTGGAAAACATCTTTTCTCTTTCTCTCTCTTTTTAGTTTTCAGATGGGCAATCACCTTTATCTTGCAGTTAGTTTAAAATCTTATGACAGCGTTAGAACCACTAACACAGCAGATTCGTGGTTATGAGCATACTTAAAGGACCAGGAATTTCATCATTAAGGGTATCTTTGAATAGGAGGAACTTGGATGGATCATCCAAAACCTGAGAGAAGCAGCAAAGTTTAGAGGCAATGGCATGAGAAGTCGGAAGAGAAGAGATAGCTTCTCTAAGACTTTTTGTGCAAGGAATATTAATAGCTTTTTAGTAAATATATCAGAATTATCAGTATTCGTGAAAGGAGGACTGTCCTAGTCATTCCAGAGATAACATTCAATGCCGGATGGAATATACCGGCTGACAAAATTGATAGGTTTAACTATTCAAATGACCAAGTTAATGAAAGAGAACCTAGACTGCAGACAAAGAGCTTCCTTACGCAGACGCAGTTAGAAATTCCAGATGGTCCAACAAGGAAGTGGGTAGTGGGCAATAGTCAAAGGAGAAGATCTTATTCACATCAAAGGAGAACTGGATTCTCCTCAGAAGGAGGTGTCGAGTAGGTTCCTGCCTTCCTGGTTGGTTTATTCTCAGTAAACAAATCTAAAGTTCTGACCCTGTAGTAGATACTAGAAGATGGACTAGCTCCACCTGGAGGCAAATATATGGAATGAATATCTATGATATGGGTGATGGTAGTATTTCTCTTCAAAATTGCTTCCAAAATTAATGCTGAACAGGTCATGAAGAAAAGATGGCACTGGAAAAACAGAATGATCAACTCCTGGTTGTGGTCGCCGGTGATAGGGATTAGGGGTCTGCTCAAGGATCATTCAAGTACCATGTGGACTAGGATCATCAGCATACTGCTACAATTTTGGTCAACCAAGATGCTTAAAGCCATACGGGATCACTGTGGTGAATGGGGTAAAGATGGTGGAGGAGATGAAGCTTCGGAATAATCTTAAACTGGCTAGAATCAGAGTTAAAGGGCATGGAAGTGGGGTTCCTACGGTAGTAACTTTGAAACATGAAGGCCCTTTTTACCCTTTAGATCTGGGTGGAATCGACGGCGAAGATATCCATAGGAGAAGGTTGACACATGCAAGTGACCAACAAACATCACGGGTGCTGTACAAAGGGGGGTTTGATATGATACGAAAAAAAGAGAAGGGAGACGGGCCATGTGGGGACTTCGAGCGGACCACCAAATATTTGGGCTCATTCTTTTGGGTTGCATAATGAGAAGCTATAGGGCTCAAAGTTTACGGCTCAAGCAGATGAGGAAAATGGTTTGTTTAATGAATCACATGATACCCAACGTGAGGAGAATTCGATCAAAAGTTTATTCCCCACTAGCCAGATGATGAGATATTTCTCGAACCTGAAGCAAACAAGAAGTAAATTTCTGGAGATTATTGCAAACTAGGAAGCGGAGGCAAAGAAGCAAACCTCAGATTTCTCGTTTTTGGCGATGAGCTTTTTCATTAAACGAAGAAACTCAGGTTGAAGAGACTTTTTCTTCTCTTCAAGACAACAAATCCTCAAGACGGCTCCCCCTCAATCAAAATCAATGGCCGAGCAGCCATTGCGACTTTCGTGGAGAAAGCTTCCTTTAAGGTTCAAATTTCTTTATCGTGAATGGACTCTCCATATGCAGGCCTCAATAATCTCCGCTTGATCGACTTTTCCTTTCCTCAATGAAGACTCCTTGATGTGACTAGTTTCTAGATTCTTTAATGTCTTCTACCTCGAAAGCTCGAATATCTAAGGTCCGCTACAACAAGCCATTTTGACTTAATTATAAGAGTTCTCTGAAGCTATTGGTATTTACGTTCTAGTTCTTTCTCTTAAAGCACCCCTTGAATTCCATCTGTGGCTAAAATACTAGACCGAAAAGAAAAGTCAAGTTGCGAAGTTGGACATAGTAAAGGTCTCAATGAAAGTAAAACAAAGGCAAAAATAAACTATGTACTTGAGCACTCGCTGACACACTATCGTTGAGGAGGCACAAGGAAAAAATGATATCCATTCTACTTTGGTCCTAGAGATTTATCAGGGGCTTTAAATAGCTGGCCACTGCCACAGGTTGGGACATAATGTTGACCTCTTTTGGAACCATTAAAACTATGGAATCTCTCTGAGAAGTACCATGAAGGGGAACCAGATATGTTCCAACTAGCATATATGGATCATTGGATTTAGACAGTGGTGAAGATGCCACACTGAAAGCTGCACACAAGGGACTTCAAACGAACCAGGCTTTTTTAAAAACAAGAGTTTTCTTCCTTGAAGTACCAAAGGGATTTGCTCTTTGAACGAACACGGGAGGATGTGGATCTCCGAAAACCCCACTGGATCAGTACAAGAGAAGAAAGAGAATAAGGAGGGTTAGCATGAACGCCTGCAACATCAAAACTCATCCCACTAGGAATAAAAGGTGGACGACAACGAGAGCTAACCTAACTACGTAGACAGATTCGACGAAAAAACGCCTGGTTTGGTCCAAGATCATGATAGGGGCAGCTATCCACCAACTCCTCTCTAAAGGAGTTTTGTCTTCAGAATACTATTCAAACTAGAGGTTTGTTCGTCTCTTTACCTTTTGAGAGCCTGGGACTCGAGATCCCTGCTGCCTCGGCTTTGAAAAAATCCGGTCCGAAAGGTCGACCTACACAAACATGGTCAATGCGCTAATGGAATCCGACAATAGCAACGGAGATCAACGTTAGTCTCAAGAATGATACTTTTCATGATACCTACGCATGAAATGAATATGTAATGATCACGGAAGAAAGAACCACAACCAAGGCACAACGGTTGGTGAAAAAAGATATACCATGATTCTTGGCTCTCCATCCCCAAGTCTTCAGCCACTAGACTCCATGTTTGATTAGCAGCCAAAGTGGTGAAAAAAGGTATACCGTGATTTTTTTATGTTTGTTTTATTTACAACTTGAGAGGATCAACCCTTAGCTTATTTGTTATTTTCCTTGGTGATAGATGTATTGACATAACACATTCAAGGTGAGTTTCCATGGTGTATGTTATTTGCGGATGATGTATTTTTGATTGACGAGACTTGCGCCGGGATTAATGCTAAATTGACGGTTTGAAGACAGATCTTCGAGTCTAAAGCGTTCAAATTGAGCAGGACCAAGACTTTACTCAGAGTGTGTGTTCAGCAATGTATCATATGAAGCTGATGTAGAAGTAAGACTTGAAACACATGCCATCCAAAAGAGAGGTAATTTCAAGTATCTTGGATCTTAGAAATAGAGAAATTGACGAGGATCTCACTCACTGTATTAGTGTAGGGTGAATGGAACGGAGGCCCGCTTTGGGAGTCTTGTATGACAAAATGGTGCTCCTAAAGGGTAAGTTCTAAAAAGTGGTGGTTAGACCAGTTTTGTTGTATGGAAGTCAAGAATTCTCCTATCTATAGGATAAAGTGCCAGATAAGGATATTGTGATGGATAAGTAAGTTTACTATAAAAGATAGGATTAGAAATGAGGATATCCGAGGTAAGATTGGAGCGACTTTGATGGAGGACAAGATGCGGAAAGCGAGACTGAGATGGTTCGGGCATGTGATGAGGAGGGGAATAGATGTCCCAATGCAGAGGTATGAGAGGTCAATGGATGGATTCAGGAGGGGTAGAAATAGACTGAAGAAATATTGGGGAGAGGTGATTAGACAAGACATGACATAGTTGTAACTTACAAAAGACATTACCTAAGATAAGAATGTGTGGCAGACGCTTATCAGAATAAAAGGTAAGTAAGTAGGAGTGCATTCATGCTAGTAGGTAGGAGTGTTGTCCTTATTAGCAGTAGTACTACACTTGTAGTTTCTTGCTCTTGGATTTTTGTTGTTATTTGTTGTTTCGGGTAGATCAATTGTAGTATTATTTTGTGGTAGTAATGTTTTGTTATTATCTGTTGTTGTGTTACTCCTAAAGTCTCTTGTACCTCTATTACATCTCATCTAAGCTGTTTTTTTTTTGTCTTGAGACGAGACACTATTGGAAACAACCTCTCCACCTTACCTCGTATACACTCTACTCTTTCAGACCCCACTTTGTGGGAATACACTCGGTATGTTGTTGAGAGGGTCAACTGGAAAGTGGCCCTAGTTTTGCAATGTTTATCACGGGTAAAAAATGTTGGTTTGATTGCCAAAAAAGAGAGGATATTTTTTAGAAAGAAATAGTGATGCAATGGGAGGGGATGTGAAAGTTTTTTGTCTTGATGGCAGGGCAGAAGATTTATGGAAGACCAAAGATGCGCAAAAAGAAACTATTGAGTCTTTTCTATTTTGAAACTGGTAAATTGTATTCCTCAGTATTACGGGCATTACGGGCACTACGACCAAAGGCAGATTTAGGATTTTGAAGTTTAAGGTGCCACACCCTTAGAACAGTAGTGGGGTTTTGTAATATACATAAGGAATAAAAAAAGTTTATCATCGCATCAGTCAACATGGGAGCCTTAGCTCAAAGCCATCTTTTTCTCAATAATGTCTCTTTCTTGGTTTTGTATAAGGCTTTTGTTGTGGTCTTGGGTTGAATTCTAGTGAACCACAATTTTTTTTCAAAAAAATAAAAGCCTCGTTTAGATATTTTCCAAAAGAAGTGTGCAAGAGTGGATTCGAGCTTGTGTTCGGGCAGAGTAAAATCTGACTCTTCACCATTGGCACTACAAGGTAACTAGTTACTTCGAGTGCCATTCTTTATATTTATACACATTCTTTTATATTTCTTTTTCAACGATGTCCAAGTGCCGCGGCACGCCCAAGTTTGTACACAGATTTGCCCCTGACTAAGAGATAGACATTGTTGGCATCGTCTGTAATACAACCCCATTGTGTATTTTAGGATTGTGTGATCTTAGGTGGATTTATGCACCTAAGTGTTGCTTTCTACGTTTATATAGCTTAGTTTAGAGGACTTCTCGCGTGCATATTAAGTTAATCTTTGTATAAATGAGCATCTAAGTGTTAAATTATATAATTATAATGTTCAAGGACTGTTCACGATGAGTTTGGAGCCAAAACATGCATTTAAAGTTCAAATGCGAAAACTAGTACTCTTAGCTTGAGCTATGTTCTATTCTAATTCATTGTGTTGGATTCGATTGAGTTTTGAGCTCTAATTTGTGGTGTTTTATGTTGTAGGAAGCTTGCCGAGATGATTAACATGATATTGGGACACTGTACATGCTGTTCTTGAAGAGGAGACACAACCACGAAGCAAGGAACAAAGGACCAAATGCAATGAGCAAAGCTTGATGAAATTTGGAATTTATGGACTTAGGGGCGTGCCATGCTGCCTAGCCACCACACACCCTTGGATGCAAAGTAAATTGTCCAAACCAGTGTGCCTACGCGATTAGGCCGTGCCATATATGCTGCCTAGATGGCGCGTTATTGGCGTGGCACGCTAGCTAGATCAAAATCGGCAACTTTGGTCCTATTATAAATAGGACGCTTCAACCCTTACATGAAAACCTTGGACGACCTTGGGGCTTGAGAACACACCGAAGAAGGCTTCATTTAGAGTTTTTCTTTCTTTACTTTAGTTTATTTATGGATTATAACATGGATTCATCTATTGTGATTGCGTGTATGTCCATGAGTGGCTAAACGCCCTTTTCTGGGGTTAAGACCAAGAACATGATTACTCTTGTTATGAATTGAATTGGTTTTGGTTATTTATCATTGTTGGTTGTTCCTTTATCCTTGTTTTAACTATTTTAAGGATTTGCGACCCTTAGAATGCATGGTTAATTCTATCATGAATACGGAAGGAAGAGCGATAGGATAGAATGTGGGATAGATGGAATAGAATCGTAATCTATCAACTGAATGAAGTTATGACTTGCGTTTAGGCTAGGAATACACCTAATACCCCCTATTTGTTTCAACTATGGGATGAAATATGAATGCATTTAACTTAGTTCTCGCATCGCCACTCAATGATGTAGTTGTGGGGCTAAGTTAGATAATTGATTGTAGGTTCGGAAGACCGTAGTCATAATATCAACCCCGTGAACCAACAACCAAGATAAGTAACTAAATCAATGAAGTTATATAGATGAGTATGATTGTTCGCAGTGCCTTAATCCTGGGCTTTCCCCATTACTGTCCAAAACCATTACTTTACCACATTGTTTAAGCTTACTTTTAGTTTACAGTTCACAAACGTCGTTGGTTACCCGAGCACATGTTTAATCTTTATAGTTTAACTAGAATAAGATAGTTATTTAACCAAGTCCTTGTCGGATCGATACTTGGCTTTCTTAAGGCCATTTTACTAGTTGGTGGATCACGTAAACTTGTGTGTGCGCAACATTGTGTGGCTGGAGAGGTGGAGTATTTTTATCAATTACTTCAAGAGCTGGAATCAGTCTATATTGATCAAAGTAAGGTGGATTCTCTGATTTGCGCAGCCAGTAAAGTTAAAAGATTTTCGGGTTAAACATTCCTACAGTGTGTTGACAAAGAGCCAAGTCCATGCGATGCTACTTGCCCATGGAAGATGATTCGGCAGACAAAAGCTCATGTGAATAGCATGTTTTGGATGGATTGCAAGTTGGGAAGCCTGCTTAACTTAAAACAACTTGCAGAGAAGCTGTTTTGCCTTATTATGTTAGGAAACAATTGATACATAAGGGGGTGGCTTAGGAGTGAGAAATCTGAAGCTATATAATAAAAGTTTGTTTCTCAAATGGTTGTGGAGGTATAGCATGAAAGGTGAGGAAATTTGGAAAAAGCTTATTAATGAAGTTTATGGGAAGAAGGATAGATGGAGAACTATTAATGGGAGGTATGGAAGAACATAAGCAGACATTGGGAAGACTTTAGTCAATTTACCAGACTGAGGTGGGAAATGGAGAAAAATTAGACTTTGGATAGATTTGTGGGTTGGTGATGAATGTTTAAGGGATAAGTTCCCTACTTTGTTCAACTGCTCCTCTAAAAAGGAAGGGAGTATTGTTGAATTTCATTCTAATACTTCTGGAGAAATTTGAATGACTAGGAGATAGAAGATTTTTGTCCGTTGCTTCAACAATTGGGATCGGTTCATATTCATCAGAACAAGGCGGATACCCTAATTGGTGGGCAAGTAAAGACAAGAAATTTACAGTTAAAAATTGTTATACTGTGTTGACAAAACAGTCAGGTCACTGGGATAATTCTTGACCTTGGAAGATGATTTTGAAGACAAAAGTTTCCGTTAAAGTAGCATGTTTTGGATTGGTTACAACTTGGGAAGCATGCTCAACTCAAAATAACTTGCAGATATTTTTTAATTTCTTTTTAACTTGTGTCATAGATGCTTTCTGTGTCAAGAAGATCCGGAAACCATGGAACACCTTTTTCTAGAGAATGTTGGAAGTTATTCCTAAATCTTCGTGCTATTAATTGGGTGATGCCTCAAAAAGTGAAACATATGTTGGAAGGATGGCAAGAATCAAGAATAGGTGCTACCAAAGGAGATTAAGCAGATAGGGAGACGAGACACTATCGGAAACAGCCTCTCTACCATACCTCATATACACTCTACTCTTCCAGACCCCACTTTGTATTTCTGGAGTAAAGGCAACTTAATAGAGAGTTTGAACCAACCAGTATATGGATTTAGTGTTATGCTAAGAAGAAGCTATTTTTTTGTTTTATGATGTTTCTGTTCCTTTTAATAAAATATCTACCTCTATCGGAAAAAAACAATTAATTACCTATTCCTCCAATGCAAATTTTCTCTTAAAACATTTGTTGGTGACGCCTCAGAATGTAAGCAGCTTACATGAGATCTGGCAACACCAAATGATACCTAGAGGGCTGAAGCAGATATGGAAAAGCACTCCACTTTGCATCTCATGGACACGACTATATGGTTGTAGAGGAACCATAAAGTGGTAAGGTCTCCTATCAATACATCCAATTCACTTGTGGGGTTTATCTCAGTATGTGATTCTTATGATCCTCCTAGACCTCACTTGTATGGGATTTCATTAACCAGACACATTCTTTCTAACAGAGAAGAAGAAACTCATCAAAAACAGGTATATATAATTGGATTTTCAGATCAAAGTCATACCGTCCAGCAGTAGAGTAGCTCAACGCTGCGCCGCCACTAGGGGTATCTGAGAAACTTTGATAGACAATTTCTATTTTTTACGATAAAAAGAAAAATTCACGTGTGTTTGTATATGTATGTGTTTGTGGGGTCCATATTATGACTCACATATAAGTACAATGATGTAATAGTACCAAACCTGTCTGACTAGATCGGTGGAAACTCTTTACTAGTACTAGTACTAGCATAGGCCAACTTCATTCAATACCTATGTCCTTTTTCTATCCCTAAAAATACCACAACATTGGATTCTCTAGCGCATGCACAACTTTTATCTGTGTTTGTTACTCCCACCGTTTCGAAATAAGTGAATTGTTGAGTTATTTATTAGCGTTTCAAAATAAGTGAATTATTAATTTTTTTTATAAATTTACCCTTATAATTTAACAACCAGTTAACTTTTGAAAAAATATTACAAGGTCAACTTTTTCTTTTTTTAGGGGTAAAAATAAAAAGTTGTGTTAAATTTATGTCTTTAATGTGTGCCAAAATCCAATAATTTATTTATTATGAAACGGAGGAAGTAATTGTGAGTATGCATAAGCATACATTTAAATTTGCATAAAATAAAAAAAAATACATACATGAGCCTTATATAACATAAATTTATATTCTATCATTAGATGTGTATTATTCTATCAAAATTGAGATTATTACCGTACAAAGTCGAAACTACATTGCTCAAACATAAGTAGTGTATCTGCATTAAAACAATAATTTAAATTAATTACAAAATCGGAAAAGATCAAAATCATCTCGAACTATCTAAAATAGAACAAAAACATCTCCATTTTTTTTTTAAAATACCCCTCTATTTATTTTTTTGCTCAAAGCACACCACGTGAAAAAGATTATCATATGGTCAATTCACGTCAGCAGCTCATTTACCAAAAAGGATCAAAACTATTTCCGAATTATCCGAAATAAAGTAAAAATACCCTTTATTTTTTTATTTTGCTCAAAAATATTCCGTCGTTTGTTTTTTGGCTCACAAGTATCCCTCACTTTAACAGAATAGTGTCACCAAGCACACAACTCCCCTCCCCCCTCCCCCCCCCCCCCACCAAAAAAAAAAAAAATTGTCACATGACTAGTCCATGTCAATATCTCATTTATTATGCAAATGACCCACTTAACCATCCAACTTAACAGTACATTTAATATCCGTACTCAATCCGTATTCAGAATATTCAACTCATTTTCATAAATAAATGGAAAAAATATTTCCATCCTTCATTTTACTTGAACTCTCCAAAAAGTCGATACAGACTAGGATTTTGAGAAAAAAAAAAGTCCTTAATACATGGGTTGAAACTCAATCTGTCTTTATCATGTCATAAAATATGGGAGAGTTCAATCCATGTACTAAGGACTTTCTTTTATCCCTAATCAGCATCATTTTTTTAGGAGATTTTAAGTGAAGATGGATTGGTACAGTTATTAAATACTGTTAAGCCAGAAGGTTAAGTAGATCGACTGGGTATTAAATAAAATAATGGACTGGTCATGCATGTGGTAATCTTTTCACCACATGGTGTGCTTGATGGCACTTCATTAAAGTGAGGTTATTTATGAGCCAAAAAATAAAAATAGAGTATTTTGCTCCATTTCAAATAGTCTAGGGGGTACTTTTTGTAACACTCTAACTTAGGAAGGAGTCCTATATCAGCAAAACACAAGAGAGATGTTGGGTATATAAGTGAGAGAGCCTTACTCCCTAACGACGCGTTTTAAAGCCGTGCGAGCCTGGGCCCAGAGCGGACAATATCACTAGTAGGTTGGGCAAACAGGGGTCTCCCGGGCTTTGATGGTTCGGGATGCCCGTCACGGCCAGGGGCTCGACTTAGTTCGTGACAATAATAGAGTCTGAAAAAATCCTAATTTCTGATATTTCTTCTCTTCTCTTCTCTTTTCGAAGTGAAATATGATTTTTTGTTGTTTGTTATGTTTTTTAAAATTTGATTTTTGTTGTCTGTGTTTGTACAAAAAAACAACAATATTAGTGTTTTTGGACACTGTTGATGTTCTTGGTATTGTGTTGTGTTGGTGTTACACCCGTTGCTGGGTTGATTTGTTCTTGTTCTTGGTAAAAATGGTGTATATGATATTAAATGGTGATGTTGTTGTTGTTCTATTGAACAAAATCATGTTACTGATTTTTTTCTGTAATAAATTAACCATCTGATGCAATAGATTAACCATCTGATGTAACAAATTAACCATCTGATGCAACAGATTTACTATCTGAAGCAACAGATGATTCATCGAATTAAAAATCTAATGCAACAGATTAACCATCTAATGCAATAAATTTATCATCTGATGCAACAGATTTACCATCAAATTAACCATCTATTGGATAAGATCCTATCAACTATTCCAACAGGACGACATGTCCAAGATTTGATTTTTTCCAACAGATCATTCATCTGTTGCGACAGACGACCCTTCTGTTGGAAGAAATCTAAACATTATTGATAGTTGATAACAGTTCCAACAGATCACTCATATTGTCTCCAGCAGATTACTCATCCATTGCAACATGTTAGTTGTATGTTGCAACAGATACCCTACCTAGCACAACAAATATGTGATTTGTTGAAACTGTTATTTTACTGTTGTACATGTTAGATTTACTATTATTCTTTTTTTAATGATTTATTAATCAATTTTAATCTATTTCATTTTCCTGATATTTTTAGATAATATGCTCCCCAAAGAAAAGAAATCGAATCAAGTCCAAGTAAAGAAATAAGTGAAACAGTTAGGCTCCGTCCACCACTCTACGAGCTTACTTTACAAGTGATATTTCAATCAGAAGCGGAAGATAATGAACATGGGGATGAAAATGTTTCAAAAGAGATGATCCAAATGTTAATAGCTCTTCTATTGAAGAGTTGATCAAACCCTTCAACATTGATAGTTATCCTGTGAGAATGCAATGCGATGTCATAATTAACTGGTGATTTTGTAGTTAAGTTAGACATGGAAAATTTTTTTGACTCCTTTAGAAAAATACTTCGAGACCAGAAATTGAATGCTTATTTCAGAGATAGTTATTTTGGGAAATATCTTGATTTGCCGGAAGACAACAATGCTCATTTTCAAATGAAAATGACATATGATCTTTCAGTGCCGGCTCTTGCCTAAAGCAAGTAAGGCAGGGGCTTTAGGCCCCAAACATTTGAGGGCCTCATTTTTTTTTATTAATAGTAGGGTTATACATATATATTTTTTTGAGTATTTAAAGTAAAAAGTATATTTTGTTAATAAAAAAATTTCAAAATAAGTTTGAACAATTTGAGTGTATGAAAATATTTATTTTTATTTAGTGATAAAAAATTGAGATCATTTTAAAATAAAAATATAAAAAAATTATTTATCTAACCACGAAAGTTTCTTACAACGTAATAATCACTCATATATTATATTGTTAGTCTAGACTAAATAAAAATTGGCCTCTCGTCAAAGTTTGGCTTTAGGCGTCAAACTTTATTGAGCCGCCCCTGTGATCTTTTCAGGCATAGGTATATATCTGAAAATCAAGATAAGATGGATGAGGTGTGAATAAATTATTGTGACATGCCTCCTTATTTTGGTTGGAAGGAGTTTGTCATAGTTACTGGACTAAAATGTTATCCTCCTTCTCCTTCTTCTTCTCAAGTTATACCTATTCTAACCCCTAAAAAAAGCACCCCACACACCCCAAAAAGGCAAAGACAAGTCAAGTGATGATGGTGGCTTGGTTTCCCTTGTTGGTCCGAGCTTCAAAAAGAAAAAAAATTTGATAGAAACGTTGAAAGGTAAAAGACTTTCAAAGAAGCACAAGCAATTATTGTGCTTGATTGGTTTGTACATAATATTTTTTGGGCAAGAGACCTTATTAACAACATACTACTAGATTTAATAAAGCTTTTTGAGGATCTTGAGGCATTTAACAACTATTCTTACGGTTATGAAAGCTTCAAAATTACTGTCAAATATTTGTTGATTCTGTTAATGCCAAAGACAGTCAATTTATATGGCTTTCCAGGTTCTTTGGTAAATATTTCTTTTATTATGATTCATTTATTTTTTATTGAATAATATTTTTGATTTATTAACGTTATTTTATAGGCTTAGGCATTTGAAGTCATTCTTTATTTGAGACAACAAGTGAACTATTAGGAAGAAGTTTCATGTCTAAGAATCCTAGGATGGTTGTCGGTCAAAACTTATAAAAATGCAAAATTTCTTGATATCTTCAATCCCTCGAAGGAAGCAGTAAGTTTAATTCTAATTAAGTTTTATTTTAGTTAATAATATATTTAAATGATTTAATCATCCTTCTAATATATGTACTGATTTATTTTAGATTGTACATTTGTGACTTGTTCCGATCAATCGAGAGTTGAAGAATAAAAAAAAAGAATTGTTTGGAGCAACAATCATCACAATAAAAATAATTTTAGAGAATGGGCTTTTTGTTGTTGATGGTGATGAAGTTGTTGGCGGTGGTAGCGGTAGTGGTAGTGAGGCTAATGATGCTTTTACAGTTTTTGAAACAACAAACCATTATGATTATGATTATGATCATATTGGTTATACAGATTTTGCCTCTCCTAGCGAATGCTCTGCATGCAAATGTCGAGATTGCAAGGCAAAACATGATGTAGTGATTAACTAACCTGTAAAGGAATTGACATCTAAGAGGAGTGTTATTCCATCAAATAGAATTTCATAGCCATATACTCCATTAGAAGTTATGTAATACCTCGTATTTCTCTTGGTTTCTGGACCGCTTAAGAATCGTTCTTAAGTCATAAAGGCTCTTACGAGTCGTGTGTGGTAGTCGTATTCTTTTGCTCATATTCTCTTATTTTTTTATCAACGATCTGACAAAGAAAAAAGAAATTGTGAGATGAAAAATTACTCTTTCAAGTTTTTGCTATGAGAAAATGATGGGAGAATACTGTGAAGTGAGAGATAAAGATATAGAAAATATTATGATGTGAATTTTTAATGACAGTTTTTTATTTCTTCACTTTGTTGACATCTGTTTTGAATTTTAAATTTTTTTACGTTAACTGACAATTTATTTTGTGCAGCTAGTGAAAGTGGGAAGGGCGCTTAATATAAAAGATTTAAAATGGAATAACAATAACAATATTTATTAAAAAAGAAGAAAAAATAGTAGTAACAAAATTAATATGCCCTCTGTAGGAATTTCAATTATGTTCATTTTATTACCCGTTTGTTATTCAGTTTTAATTTAATTTCTTTTTGTTTAGTTAATGAATGTAAAAGAATGGAGGCTAACTATTTCATAGATTATGGATGAACATGATCAATGGTTCTTATTATCACTGATGAAGATAATAAGTTCCCTTCCATAAAGGAGATTAAAAAGTGCATCTTTGACATGGATAAGAACAGTGCTCCTGGTCCTGATGGTGTTAGTGCGATGTTTTACTAGTCTGCTTAGGATATTATCTCAAGTGATCTGTTCAAAGTCGTGGAATCATTTGTTCAAGGTGCTAAACTAGAAATTCTCAAGACTTTGCAACATCTCTAGTAAGATTATCTCCAAAATTCTTAATAACAGCATCTCCACCATTCTTCCAAAAATTATTTCTAGAAACCAATCTGGTTTTATTAAAGGAAGAACCATCTCAGAAAACATCCACCTTGCTCAAGAAATTATTAATGACATTCAAGAGGAGGAAATGTGGTCATTAAGCTTGACATGGCTAAAGCGTATGATAGAATTGTTGGGTTCATAGTGTGTTGAATGGAAAATGGAGAAACCAATTGAAGGGAAAGTGTACTCTTTAAATTGGAAAGTTTACTCTTCTCCCACATTGGTGGAAGAAGAGAACTTTAAAGTGTTTATAAAGTGAAACACTTACTTCACATGGCAAGTGAGACAAGGAAATAGAGATGCCTCGCGCCGTCGTCGTCGTCGTTGCTTGCACGGTGGTCAAATGATCGATGAGATCTTTCTTTTTGTACAAAGTTTATTTGACGAAAATGAAATCCAGACTGAAAATCAATCCGAAACAGTAATGCTCCATTAATTTATTGTGCACGCAGTAACAGTGTTTCAGAAATGATGCGTCTGTTTGAAACTGTTGCTTCTGTTACAGAAAATTGCACAACTTCAGAGAGTTACAACTTTTCAATGAAAAAATACACTATTTCAGTGAACCAGTGCACTGTTTCAGAAAAATACTGCATTGTTTTAACTGAATAGACATGCATGTTCAGGAAGAGTCACACACCTCTATTATGAACCAATGCCACCTTTTTTCGAAAAGGCATCTAGTGGCTATATAAACCTGGTTTCATCCACAGGTTTATGATATAGAAAACAGAAATTTTCAGATTACAAACTTCTTCTTCTTGTCTTAAAAATACTCTTAAGTGTGATCATTCAACCGTGAGTGTGTTCGAAGAATCTGCCTATTTGAGGTACCGCTATAGTCAGATTGAAGGCCATTTTATCCTGGGAGGAAAATTCCACAACCTTGGGTATAGTGAGGGGAATTATTTCCTTAAGGAAAGTCCGTGAATTCGGACGACTTGGTCTTAACAACATTTCTGTTTTCATCTAATTTTTCTGAAAAACACACTTCTTTGAAAGATCTTTTTTGATCTTGTGTTGAGGGTGTTACTTAACTTCATAAGGGTTCTTGTTTTGTACTTGAACTAGTGTTGAAGTTGTTATTCTATTATACAGATTTCACGTACCCGTATTGTCGGAGACAACAAGAATTTCTTGGGAATTCTTGTGTCTAGCCCTCAAAAGGACCTCATCCAAAACTTCATCTCCAATAATTGGTACACAGTCATTGTTAATGGAGGGTTTTTTCAAGTCAATTAGGGGTTTGAGACAAGGTGACCCTGTCTCTTCCCTTCTTTTCATTATCAGTGCTGAGATCCTTTCAAGATTACTTAACAATCTACAACACAGACAAGGGTACCAAGGTTTTTACATGAGAAATAATGGCCCCAACATTACACATCTCTCCTTTGCCGACGACACCATTTTATTTTGTAATGGTAGCAAAAGATCTCTTAAAATAGTGCTTGATACACTGTCTATGAAAAGCTCACAGGTCAGCTAATCAACAAAGAGAAAAGTTATTTTGCTATGGATAATAACACTAAAGCTGCTACCATTTTTAAAATCAAGATGTTACAGGTATGAAGCACCAAGACTTTCCCATCACCTACCTAGGGTGTCCTCTCATTAGTGGAAAAAAAGAAAATTTGTCACTACTCGGGAATCGTCAATAAGACCATCAACAAAATAAAAGGATGGCAAAATAATTTTTTATCTATTGGGGAAGGGCTATTTTAATTAGACATATCCATCTAACCCTTACAATCCACCTCCTTGCTACCACTAACCCCCACAAAGAAACCATTGAGATCATAGAGAAATATATTGCGAGGCTCTTTTGGTCAGGACAAGAAGCATGGTGGAAACATCATTGGTCATCTTGGAAGAATTTGTGCCTCCCTTATGAGGAAGGTGGTGCAAATTTCGGAAGTCTTTCTGACATTTTCCTTGCCTTCCAATGCAAACAATGGTGGAGGCTGAGAACTACCAACTCTCTTTGGAAAGAATACATGCAAGGCAAATTTTATCAGAATGAACATCCTTGTACAGTCAATTGGACTATTGGACAATCCCAAAATTGGAAATCCATGTGCAACATAAGAGATAAGATTGAAAATAAAATTTTGTGGAAGATTGGAAATGGCAGCATCTCCTTTTGGTACGATAACTGGTCTGAATTGGGCCCGCTCTACCACCTATTTCCTGATGGAACACCGCACAGTCCTATCAAAGTTAGAGATATTTGCATTGATGGTATTTGGCATTTTGATCAGCTTCATGTTCAACTTAACGATAAGGTAAAAGAAGAAATTAGGAAGCTCAAAACAGTGACCGATAATAACAAAAAGGACAAGGCTATCTGGAAGCCCAGCAACACCGGCTCCTTCACTGTTAGTTCAACATGGGAAGAGCTCAGGCAAAGAGAAGCTACCAATAGGTTTATCAACAAAGTTTGGCACAAGAATGTCCCCTTCAAAATCTCCTTCCTCGCCTGGAGAGCAATTCAAGACAAACTCTCAACTAAAGAAAGAGTTGCTAGATGAGGATTAAATAATGATCTTAATTTCCATTGTTGTATTCCAAATCCCCAAAACCCCACTTTAGAAAATATTGATCATTTATTTTGCTTAGGTGAACTTGCCAGGAAAACTTGGTCCTATTTTGCAGGTCCTCTGGGAATCGATTACAACAACAATAACCTCAAAATGAATTTACTCAAATGGTGGAACCACAAATCCAAAGACATCATAGCCAAGTGCATCACCAGAATTCTGTCTCTCATCATTTGTTGGGAGATATGGAAATCAAGATGCAGCAGGAAGTTTGAAAATATTAGACCAGCTTTTTACAGAACTAAAACTAACATCATTCTTTCTCTTTTACAGGTCTTAAACAATAACTTTCGAGCAGCAAACTTTTTAGTAAATTGGCACCAAATTTGCTCAGCTTGTGAAGCAACACTAGAACAAAAAAGTTCTAAACTTGTTAAATGGATGAGACCAACACCACTCACAGTAAAACTTAATAGCGATGGAAGTTGTGTACACGACATTGGCGGTGGAGGTTATATAGTTTGGGATGATCAAGGAAGATTCATAAGTGCCTTAGCTATACCCTAGGCCCGAGGACAAACAACATGGCTAAAGCAGCTACACTATTAGCTGGGATCAAATGATGTATAACTCGCGATCTCGGACTATCTATTTGTGAAACAGACTCTCTCCTAATAACTAAGTGTGTAAGAAGAGACTGAAAAATACCCCGGAAAATTGATTCCTTCATATGTGACATTCAAGGACTAGTTGAAGAACATGAATTAGTGATCAACCATTGTCTTAGAGAAGCAAATAAACTCGTAGATAAATTAGTCAGTCTGAGTCATGGATATGAAATAATCCATGTCTTCAACTCTTTTGCTGAACTCCCTCCTCAAGTCAAGGGACTTATCAATACAGACAGATTGAATCTACCTTCGTTTAGGATCAGTGTAATCAAACCTGCCAACATTGTACATGACCCCCTCTAATATTTTAAATAATCTAGAAAAGGGAGTAATCAGTTGTTTAGGCTAGCTCTTCAGGCATCCCCGCGCTGATCATACCAAGTTTGGTATGCCAAACTCAAAATTGTAACTTCTGCTTATCAATGGTCAATGGAGACAATGTTTTAAATTAAAAGAAAAGAGTAATAATGATTAATGAATCTGTATTGTATTTTTTTTTTAAATTCATGTTAATTTGTTATTGTTAAAAGATATTTTAAATTGTGGAAGTTTATCAGCAACTTTTTTTTTAAAAAATTGTAAAAAACTAATTTAATCCTTTATTTATTTTTTGAATATGTAATATTCAAGTAAAATATATAAGGTTAATTTTTTGTAGTTATATTATTTATTTTTTATTCATCAATTATATCTCTTGTTTAGTTGTTTGTTGAATTGATATCAATTAAAATTATTTAGAATTAAATTTTTTGTGGTTTATTATTTCATTTTTAACAATTTTGAGATGTAAAGTATTTTTTTTATTTTCATAAAACGTGGAATATTAATGGTAAGCAATTGTCATATTTATCTTCTTGTATTTAGTTATTCAATTCAGTTTTATAGAAAATTTGAAAATTATTTATTAGATTTTTTAAAGAAAAATAAAATAGAAAATTTGTGCTGCTAACACGTGGCATTTTTGCCTTTCCTATTATATATATATGATGATGAAAAATATGCAGGTGATCCTCAAGAACCGAAACATGACAAGTAAAAGTGACAAGAGAGTAAAAAATTATAGTTTTAAAGATTGATATGAAAAACTGTAACGCCCAAAATTGGGTCCCGAGATGACACACGGTGCTTAGGACGATAAGTGATCCCAATCCAACCCTTCTACTGGCATAACTCATAAGCAACTGAATATGATACATAAATCTGATCGAAATAAGCGAAAGATAACTCTTTTTTGAATCTGATCATTACATAACTAAATTAAGATATTTACATTTCTGCTTTTACAAAACAATACTGGACTCAAATACATTAACTCTACTGACTGTCTATGAAGCCTCTACTAGTATTGACTATAGGTAGCCGGGAAATGACCCCCAGCTATCCCAAATCAATACGACTGAATCAAGAAAAATGAAATACTACTCAAACTATATGACTGACTCTATCCCTTGAATCAAGAGGACTCATCACCTGCTGACTAGAAGCTGCAATCTGTCTGAATATGGTATGCGTGCTATAACTGAACTGATACCTACATTATGAGACAATGTTAGCCCCCGTTGGGTAGAGTTGTTCTACCATCCACCGGAATAGAACTTCTTATCTTAAGTGATCACAATCTTAGTCATCCACGTAGAAGTGGGAATAATCTTAATCCTACGGTGGCACATAATTTTGGGACATGAAACCTTGGCAACATACCCGTCTCGGTGCTAAATACTACTCCTATTCTTATGGTCAAAATCTTAAGAAATCCACTTTAAAAATATAGAACAAAGGTCTACAAGAAAACCAATTATACTCTACAAGAAAACCAATTATGCTCTACAAGAAAACTAATTATGCTCTTTCTTTTCTTTAAATCTTAAGTCATATGAACAATGTGGATACTTTATCTTATCTTAGGACCAAAAGTTCAAATATTTATCAAAATCTGAGAACTATCTTATCTGAGGGTACTCATAGCACAAATAATCTTGAAATAGCAATCTTAATTAGAGCTTAAAAACCCATGCATCAATTTCATGTTAAAACATCTCAAAATTCATGCTCGATAATGTAGACATTTGTAATTCAACATAAAATCTGGAATTTTCTGAACAATGCATGATAATATGAATATAGTCATGTAATTCAACTTCTAAATCATTAGAAATATTATAAACTTGTAATTAACAATGACGGGTATAAACCCTAACTTGAATTTTGAGGGAAATCATATAAAAATTCAATAAATTGTAGTTTAAAACAAGTTTTGGGCACAAAGACGAAAGGATTGTCCTTGTTCATAACCTCACATACCTTAATTGATGATCCTTAAGGGAAAGCTTGAATCTTGGATTCCTATTGGCGCTTTGAAGATGAATTCTTAGAGTTCTTGTGTTGGGGATCCTCAATCTTGAATTTCTTTAGAGAATTAATGGAGGAATTTAGATTTCTTGGGGAGGAAGTTTGATGAGCTAGGGTTTTGCTTGAGAGAGATTTGATGAAAAGTAAATGTAAAGTGCTTTGAAGGGGTTTAATTCATTGTTTAAGATGGATTAGGGGCTGGGAGAATAACCAAAGTAACCCTTTTAAATAATTAAACGAACTGGAAAACGCATATTTTTCCGAACTAGGTGGCCACCGCGATGAGCCACTATCGCGGTGGCTCACTGAAAATTGACAAATTGGAACTGGGTAGACGTTGCGACACCATCGCGGTTCCCCTTTGGATGCCATTTTGCCCCTTGGCGCGACGCATCAATATTGCGTTAGGTCACTGGAATGGGACAATTGGAAATTTGTACCTCTCCGCGATACGCTAATATCGCGGAGATCCACTGAAAGTTGACAATCTTCATTTAAACCTTCTCCGCGACACGCTAATGACTGAAATGACGGTGTTTTATGACTGAAACTTAAAATAGCCTTAACTTCTTGCTCAGTTATCAGATTTAAGCGAATTTGGTATCGATGGAAAGTTTATTCAATTTCCCACACAATAAAAAGTAGAAATCTTGAAATTCCATATGAAATAAATATTATTCATTTTGGAAGCTATCCCTTAACATTGTAGGAGCGAATTTAAGATAGGAAAAATACGGAGTGTTACAAAAACCCACATCACCCCAAAACCAAAAGTTGCAAAATTTATTGAAAAATAACCTTTTAAACATTGATACTAGAACTCCACTCAACACCAAAACAAAAGTTACATACTTTAGTACTCCCTTCGATTACTTTGCCTTGTCAAGCTTTGCTTCACGAGAACTGTTTTGACTGATCTTTAAAGCGAAATTGAGTTAGATTAATTTAATATTATACTTAAATTTAGACGTTTGAAAATTATACAAAAATACTATAATTTACTATTCTTTTCATAGTAGTATGATGAAAAATATGCAGGTTGACTCTCAAGAATTGAAACAAGAAAATTAAAACTAACAAGAGAGAGCCAAAAAATATCCTTTTAAAGATTGATATAAAACCCCCACATAACCCACCCCCCTCCAAAAATTTTTTTTTGCAAATTTTAGTGAAAAATACACTTTTAAAGATTGATATAAAAACACCCCAAAACAAAAGTTACAAGCTCTAGTACTAAAAATTACCCTTTTAAATATTGATATATACTCTCTCTTTTTCATATCACTTCGGCGGCTAGACTTGGCACACCCCTTAAAAAAATATTAATTATAGTTGTATTTTATCAAATTAATTTTATCAATGATATTTTGAACACTAAATTATACTACTAAAGGACAGTCGGTATACTAAAGCTTCCGTTATGCACACAGTCTTAGCTTGCATTTTTGGCAGGGGCTGTTTCCAAAACTTGAACCTGTGACCTCCTGGTCATGTATGACAACAACTTTAAGGGTTATTCCACGGCTAAACTTAAAATTTGACTACTATTTTTATGTAATTTAATACTAAGCACAGTATAGAGAAAAAATTCTCTTGATTTGCTAAAATTCCAAGTAAAACTATACATATATGTTTTTATATAAGGTCAAAAAAAAAAGAAACTGAGGGAGTATGTAAATTTCATTTTACTACTATTTATGTAATGCCCCAAAATCTGATTCCCGGGACACCACATGGTGCTCCGAACTACAAGTAGTCCTGAGCTAACCCTGACTGCTTTCTACTAAATTTGAATCTCAAGATAAGGGAATATGAATGTGAAATCATAATAAATGCGGAAATCTTATCTGGAGCACACTAAATCTCACAAGTCTTGGTAAAACAATACTGAAAAAATTGAATACTGAATCAAAAGTCTAAAACTGAATCTAGTAGTCCGACAACTCTCTACTGACTGAATCTAGATAGTCACTGGGACACGCCCCAGCTGACTCATACTTTCTAAAATGAATAATGAATCGTCTATTTCTAATAAACTGAAAATATGAAAAGCTAAGTCCCTGAACTATGAGGACTTACCAACTGCAGGGATGTAGATGAGATGATAGAAAATCACTCATACAGAGACTGAGCACCTGAACCTACATTATGAGACAATTTAGCACATAGAGGTATATGTGGATCAGTACTTTGATGATGCACTGAGTATATGTGGGTGAATGCAATAAGTAAGAAATATCATCACAATTTATAAAATCATGCATGCTAAATGTAAATGACTCACATAGGCTTGAGAAATTTGAAATCTGAAGATCATAAATCATAAATAGTAAAGCATATGATGTAAATCTTGTGAGCCATTATACTTAGTTCTGAAATCTCATTAGTGCTGAAATCTTATTCTGTTCTTATTCTCAAACCATACAGGCTAAGTGAAATCTGAAAAATTATTCTGTTTGGGAAAATGCTTTATCTGTAGGTAAGACACTTTCTAAAGGCTTTAGGAAGGTTCTTCTAACCGACATAAACCATGTGAGCATTCATGGAGTCCAACGTTCTTGCCCCCCTAAGAAGGAATCCTCACGTTGGGGAGAGGAGTCATACTCTTGCCAGGGAGTATAATCTATCTAAGTGATCACATATCTATCATCCACGTAGAAGTGGAAAAAATTTGAATCCTACATTGGCACGTAGTTCTTGGTTTGAAACCGTAATACCGTACCCATCTCGGTGCTAAATACTACTCCCATTAAATCTATCTGCTCATTCTGAAGAAAATCCACTTTTAAAATAGTCTAATGGTTTAGAATGAAAACCAACTATATATTTGTAAATATAAATCTGTAATCTGAATCTGCAAAGTGGATTTCATATCTATTCTGAGACCAAAAGGTCAAATCTTTCTATATAATCTAAAAGAAATTTAGTCATAGGGTTTTTATAGTGCAACAATTCTTGAAATAACTATCTTTAATAGGGCTTAATGACCCATGTATCAACCTTATGTTAAAACATCAAACATTTATGCTTGATAATGTAAATATTGATAACTTTATTCAAAATTTGGAAATTTCTGCAACATTCTATCGCGCCCCGTTTTCCTCGCGGAAGGCGGGACTCGACTTGACAGACTCTTGGGATTGCGTATGAAGGAAGGGTGTGAGAGTCGCCACCTAACGTATTAAGGTGCATTAGGGCACCGATCTAGGATACTACGAGCCTATTTTTGTTATTTAGCCTTAGTTCACCAGAGTTCGCGTAAGGGTTCAAATTACCTCAAAAGGAAGGTGTTAGGCACCTTTCGAGGTCCACAAAGGTGGTTCCCGGCCGAATTCATACTTTACGTGGGGATTCTATGTGAGAAAGTAAAGTCTCTTATTTTATTATTAATTTAATGTTTAACTAAGCGATTAGATAATTAATAAGCAAACACATGTCATTCTTTAATGCTAATTGTCGATTATCTAGGTGATAAATTAAATAACAAAGAGTAAAAATAAAATAAGCGAGGAGAAAGAAACGACACAATTTATAATAAAAAGGGGACTGCTTTATAATAAACTAACTACCCCAGATAAACATGTAAAATAAATAAAAGACTAAAAGAAATCGTCTGAGTCAAACAAAGAGATATTTTAGTTTAATTCGGATCAGCCCCAACTTGTTTAATCATCACCCGACCCTAAGGGCCGAACTCGAACTATGAGGACTTACCAACTGCAGGGATGTAGATAAGATGCTTAAAAATCACTCATGCTGCTGATACATAGCACCTGAACCTACATTATGAGACGATGTAGCACATAGACGTATATGTGAATCAGTACTTTGATGATGTACTGAGTATATAAGGGTGAATGCAATAAGTAAGCAATATCATCACAATTTATAAAATCATGCATGCTAAATGTAAATGACTTACACAGGCTTGAGTAATCTGAAATCTGAAGATCATAAATCATAAATCATAAATAGTAAAGCATATGATGTAAATATTATGAGCCATTACACTTAGCTCTGAAATCTGTATTCTGTTCTTATTCTCAAATCATATAGGCTAAGTGAAATCTAAAAACTTATTCTGTTTGGGAAAATAGTTTATCTGTAGGGAAAATACTTTCAAAATGTAACACCCCGTATTCAAGTATGTGTATTGACGTATTCAAGTATGTGTATTGGTCTTATTTATATGAAATTAATTTATTTTATTTTATTTTATTTTATTTATACCGAAATTTTTTCGTCGATAGTTCCATGCGAAGGTTATTGAATAAGCTTTCCAATGATATAAGGATTTCCAAAAATGGATAGGTTTCGGATATAATCGAGCAAGTTCGAAAATATAAAACGGTGGTCCGGATATTTAGGAATAGTAAATGTGCAGGAAAATTTCCTGCACATAAACTATTGAGGCCAGCCGAATATTTGGGTCAACTTCGAACGATCATAACTTCCTTAATATAATGAACTGGGAGAGTTGTGACCTATGAAAAGAAATATCTTTGAGTATTCTTTCCAATGCAATTGGTTTCATCCAAATCCAACATCTGAGTAAGGAGTTATACTTGTTTTACTTTAGCGTATCAAAACAGATTTTTAGGGCCAACTTCAAACGACCATAACTCCTTGTACAGGACGAACTGGGTGGCCTACTTTATATGAAATGAAATCCCTTTGAATTATCCTTCCAACGATACCAATTTCACCCAAATCCGATATCGGAGTAAAGAGTTATGGTTGATCTACTTTAGTTTATCAAAATAGTCCACCAAAGGACAAATTTGACATTATTTAAATTTTAAAGGCATTTTGGTCATTTCCTATTATATTATGGACGGGAATATGTGTATATATATATGTATATGAGTTCAAAAGCTCATTTTCATCATCAATCATTGAGAAAGAACAAAGCCTAGCCAAATTTGACCTTTAAATTACTTTTAATTCAACCGTAGAAATTCCAAAGTAATTCGATAACTGCGTTTGTCATCTCGAGAGCTTCAAACGACACCTATTATTTGTGAAAATAGTATTGCATAATCAAGAGGTGAATTCTAAGGTATGAATATTCTTTGCCTTTGTTCTTTTCCATAGGTATATATGTGATAGAGGATTATATGTATTGATTGTTATTGAAAGGTGATGGAAATAGGGTTATGGACTATTTTGCATGGTTTGGTTGTATTGACTTGTGGAAGGTGGATACGGTAATTGAGTTATGGAAGGTGGATATGGTAATTGAGTTATGGAAGGTGGATATGGTGATATACTATTGAATTGATGATTATTTATGTCTATGGCTCAATTTGGTTTAATGGATTGGTTGGAAGGATAAATGAATCCAAACTTGATATTGGAGGATGTTGTATGAATATGCATGACATGTGAATGTAATTGGAGTATAAGAGGGTTAAAGTGACACCATTTATGGTGTAATTAAGGCTTACTACTTAACCACTAGTCTGGTGAATTCAAATAATTGAATTGTGACGTTTGGTTGCTAATACTAGATTGCTATATATGTTCATTGTAGATAAGTAATCCGAAAAGACGGGAAGTCCATTTGGGACTAGTATTGAAGGTTAACAGTCAGGTATGTAAAGCATACTCTATACCATATCTTTGGCATGAAAATGAACAATTGTTCTATGAAGAAAGTTTCCAAAAGTTATTCAATAACATGTGATCCATAATGGTTTTGTATGATGTCTTACGTTACCAATGAACTTGTTTCCATCCTACAAGATGTCAAGACAATCCAATACTTACTTGCTTTTCAAACCTTACATGTTTATTGCACTAATGAATGTTAGAAGGTATCCGGTTACTCCAACAAGATCCATGTGCTATTAATGACTCCAAAACATTTCATTGATGTACCAATAAGTTCCTACTTCATTATTATGGCATTGATGACTCCAAAACACTTCATTGATGTGCCAATGAGTTCTTGCTTCATCGTTATTGCATTGATGGTCTATTTATATGTCTCTTATTGATGTATCATTATTTCAAAGTATCAAAAATGGGGTAGCGACCGAAATAACAATCTCAAAGATTAATTAAACTAAGTGATGGAAGTTCTCTCTTATCGGGTGGTATCCAAGGGGCATAAGCCTATCATGGGTCGATCCCTATTTATGTTTTTATGGGTGGTATCCCAGGGGCATAAGCCTATCATGGGTCGATCCCAGTTGATATGTACTGGAGGTAGCCTAATAGTCGCAGTACAGTACAGTAATGATTACAAAGATGATAAGAACAAAGGTAAAGTGATTGAATAAATACAATGTACAGGTTGTCATAAGTTCTAGTAAATGTGGTCCACTCTTATTACGATTTATTCACTTGTTTCTGATTTCTATTGAGCTCCTATATCATATGTGATTATCTACAACTTTACATACTCAGTACATATTTTGTACTGACATCCCCCACGGGGGACCTGTATTTCATGTTGCAGGCACAGGTACCTCATCTCATACACCGCACAAGTAGGATCCAGGATATTCAGCTGCTTTTGGTGAGCTCCAGTTTGCTTCGGGGCTTTCTGTGTCATATCTAGTCACTTTTGGTATTGTATAGAAGTTAGTTATATGGCGGGGTGTGTCCCAACCTTAGTTAAACTCTGTGTATTGTCTAGAGGCTTTGTAGACCTAATGTACAGTCAAGGTGGTGTTGTTAATAGACGTGATGGCTCCAACGGCCAAGTATTGTATATACATATGTATGTGTGCTCGATCTTATACAGGTGATTATTTTCTTTTATATGTGACATGATGTCTGAATTTCGGGTTGTCATAGAGGTATGCATGGGAAGTATAAGGTTATAAGCTGGTTCTCCTGGGCCTCCTCGGTTACGGGTGCCAGTCCTCCCCAATAGGATTTGAGGCGTGACAAAAGTGGTATCAGAGAAGTTCGTCCTAGTGAGTCTACAAAGCCGTGTCTACGTAGAGTCTTGTTTATCAATGTGTCGTGCAACGCATCTATAAATAGGAGGCTATGGACATTTCGAAATTGTTTCTTTTCTTCATGTCTTAGATCATGCGATAGAACATGTATTGTATATGAAGTCATAGTTGACCACTGAATCCATTTGTTTCTCTTATTATAGTAACGATGCCGGTTACCAGAAGCAAGAATATCGGTAATCAAGTAGATGTGGCTGCCGTAGAGGGGACTAGTAAGTCACCCACTATACCAGCTAATCAAAGTGAGGCTCCAGCTGAGCATGTATCAGAAACTTCTTCCACTCCGGAAGAAATAAGGGGGAGGAGAACTATATCCCCAGAGCCACCTATTAATGCTGTTGATCAAGATCTTAGAAATACAGTGCAACTTTTGACTCGTATAGTTGCTGGGCAAGCCATTCCTACCACAGGTCCTAGTGGTACAGATAGGGCGGCTAGCCTTCGAACACAGGATTTTCTTAAGATGGATCCTCCCATTTTACTGGATCAGATCTTAACGAGGACCCACAGGACTTTATTGATCAAATTCAAAGGGCCTTAGATGTTATGCATGTAACGGGTAGAGAGACAGTGGAGTTAGCGGCGTATAGATTCAAAGGAGAGGCTATATATTGGTACGAGGACTGGAAATGATCTAGGGGTATTGATGCACCCCCAGCTACTTGGAAAGAGTTCAAAGAGGCATTTCTTGATTATTATCTTCCATTCGAGATTCGTCAGGCCCGTGCAGATCAGTTTTTAAATCTTCATCAGGAAAATATGAGTGTGACGGAGTACAGTCTCCGATTTAATTCCTTGTCGAGATTGCTCCTAATGTTGTAGATACTATGGATGATAGAGTTCATCAATATGTGGATAGGTTAGATCCATATCTGGTTAGAGATTGTACTATTGCCACTTTGAACAAAGATATGGACATAGCGAGGATCTAAGCTTTTGCACAGAAAATGGAAGATCAGAGGCAGAGGAGAATAACACAGGAATTAGAAAGAGGATATTCCAAGAGGGGCAGATCTACAGGGCAGTTCATGGCATCCCAAGGAGGGTTTAGACCACAGTTTTCTTCTAGACCACCTAGGCCATTATCTTCTTATTCTGCAGCTAGTGCCCCACCACAGTTCCAAGGGTCCAGAGGAAATCAATTTGGGCACAGAAGTGAGAGTCCGAGTTCGCGGACAGTGGGGTACCAAGGGCAAGGGAATATGAGCCAATAGAGACCTCCTCGAGAGCCATGCAATAAATAGGAAAGGTATCATTTGGGCGCATGTCAGCTGGGGACCAATGTTTGCTTTTGGTGCGGTATGTCGGGGCATATGATGAGAGAATGCCCACGAAGGGGCATAGGGGGTATGGCATGACCTAAGGGGTCATTTGTTGCATCATCATCATCGATGCCTTATTCAGGAAGGGGTGCACAACTAATGGGTCGTGTTAGAGGTGATAGAGGAGCCACGAGTTCTAGCGGGGCTCAAAATCGTACGTATGCTCTAGCGGATTGACATAATTTAGAGGCTTTCCCAGATGTGGTTACGGGTACGTTGTCTATCTTTTCATTCGATGTATATGCCTTAATTGATCCTGGTTCTACATTATCTTATGTTACTCCATTGGTTGCTTGAAAGTTCGAAAGAATACCCGAACTATTAGTTAAGTCATTTGAAGTGTCCACACCGATTGGGAAATCTATTATAGCTAGAAGGGTTTACCGAAACTGCATAGTAACTGTTTGTGGTCGTGATACGATGACTGATCTTGTGGAGTTAGAAATGGTAGATTTTGATGTTATAATAGGTATGGACTGGTTGGCATTTTGTTATGCCACAATTGATTGTTGCACGAAAAAGGTATATTTTTATTTTCCAAATGAATCAGTCCTTGAATGGAAAGGTGAAATTGGCGCGCCAAGAGGTAGATTTATTTCTTATTTTAAGGCAAGAAGAATGATTTCCAAGGGATACATATATCATTTATTTAGAGTAAGGGATACAGAAGCGGAGCCACCAACTCTTCACGTTGTTCCGGTGGTAAATGAATTTTCTGATGTATTTCTTAAAGATCTTCCAGGTTTGCCTCCTGAACGAGAAGTAGAGTTTGGTATTGATGTAATACCAGGCACCCAACCAATCTTCATTCCTCCGTATAGAATGGCCCCAGCAGAATTACGAGAATTAAAAGAGCAATTGAAAGATTTGCTAGAGAAGGGATTTATAAGGCCTAGTATGTCCTCCTGGGGAGCACCAGTGTTATTTGTGCGCAAAAAGGAAGGCTCGCTGAGGATGTGTATTGATTATCGACAATTGAATAAGGTGACTATTAGGAATAAATATCCTTTCCCAAGAATTGATGATTTATTTGATCAGTGACAGGGCGCCAAGTGCTTTTCTAAGATTGATTTGAGGTCAGGTTACCACCAAGTGAGGGTCAAAGAGAAGGATATATGCAAGACAGCTTTCTGAACATGGTATGGTTATTATGAGTTTCTAGTTATGCCATTTGGGCTAACAAATGCACCCGCAAATTTTTTGAATTTGATGAATAGGCTGTTTAAGCCATTCCTGGATGTATTTGTGATAGTTTTTATAGATGATATTCTAGTTTATTCTAGATCAGAAGAGGACCATGCCAATCACTTACGACAGGCATTGCAGACTCTTCGTGATTCCAAGCTTTATGGAAAGTTCTCTAATTGTGAGTTTTGGTTAAAGTCGGTGGCATTTTTGCGTCATATTGTATCTAGTGAAGGGATAAAGGTTGACGCTCAAAAGATAAAAGCTTTGAAGAACTGGCCAATGCCCACAACGCCTACGAAGATTAGTAGCTTTCTCGGGTTGGCCGATTATTATAGAAGGTTTGTTAAAGACTTTTCTTCCATTTCAGCACCCTTAACCAAGCTTTATTCCAATGGAATGATGCCTGTGAGAAGAGTTTTCAAGATTTAAAGAACAAGTTGATTTCTACACCCGTGTTGGTACTTCCAGAAGGCACCAAAGGGTATACAGTGTATTGTGATACTTCCAGAATTGGTTTAGGATGTTTATTGATGCAGCATGATAAGGTAATAGCATATGCTTCTAGACAATTGCGGCCACATGAGAAAAATTATCCTACACACGATCTTGAGCTGGCAGCAGTTATTTTTGCTTTAAAGATATGGCGCCACTACTTATATGGGGTTCATGTTGATATATATACTGACCATAAGAGCTTGCAATATATTTTTAATCAGAAGGATCTAAATTTAAGGCAGCGGAGATGGCTTGAACTATTAAAGGGCTACGATGTTGATATCTTGTACCATCCAGGGAAAGCAAATGTGGTAGCTGATGCATTAAGTCGTAAGGCTATGATGGTGCCTATAGAAAGGCAAGGGATGATTAAAGATCTTCACCAGTTAGCTAGTTTGGGAGTTCGCCTTCTTGAAACTCCAGATAAAGAGCTTATCATACATAATGCTGCGGAATCTTCATTAGTAGCTAAAGTAAAAGAGAATCAATATGCAGATCCTATTTTATTACAGCTTAAGGAGAACGTTTAGAGTGGTGCGACCAAGGCATTTGAGCTTACGCGAGAAGGAGTACTTCAATGCCAAAACCGATTGTGTGTGCCGGATGTTGACGGGCTAAGAAAGAAGATTATGACAGAGGCACATTGTTCAAGGTATTCCATTCATCCAGGATCAACCAAAATGTATTAAGATTTGAAAGATATGTATTGGTGGAATGACATGAAGAAGAGCATTGCAGAATTTGTAGCTGAATGTCCATATTGTCAAAGAGTTAAAGTTGAGCACCAAAAACCCAGAGGTTATATGCAATGCATTGATCTTCCAAGCTGGAAGTGGGATATGATCGACATAGATTTCGTTATCGGTTTGCCTCGTACATCCCAGAAGTTTGATTCTATATGGGTGATTGTTGATAGGCTTACCAAATCCGCATATTTCCTACCAGTTAGGACCACTTACATAGTGGAAGAATATGCGAAGCTGTACATTAAAGAGATAGTCCGATTACATGGATTGCCAATCTCTATTATATCAGATCGGGGAACACAATTTACCGCAAACTTTTGGAAGTCTTTTCTAAGGTGTTTGGGAACACAAATGAAGTTGAGTACAACTTTTCACCCTCAAACAGATGGACAAGCAGAACGTACCATCCAAATACTTGAATATATGCTACGAGCTTGTGTAGTAGATTTTCAGGGCAACTGGGATGATCATTTAACTCTTATTGAGTTTGCCTACAATAATAGCTATCATTCAAGTATCAAAATGGAACCATATGAAGCTTTATATGGAAGAAAGTGTAGATCACCAATAGGATGGTTCGAAGTGGATGAAACTCTTTTGTTCGGACCGGATCTTGTTTATCAAGCCATAGAGAAGGCTAAAGTAATTCAACAACGACTGAAAATAGCCCAAAGTCGACACAAGTCATATGCGGATAGTAGAAGGAGAGGGCTAGAGTCTTCTATAGGTGATTGGGTATTTTTGAAGGTATCACCAATGAAAGGGGTAATGAGATTTGGTAAAAAAAGGGAAGTTGAGTCCACGTTATATAGGTCCGTATAATATCACTCGAAGGTTTGTACAAGTTGCATATGAATTAGAGCTACCCCAAGAGCTCTCATCAGTACATCCGGTATTTCATGTGTCAATGCTTCAAAAGTGCATCGGAGATCCATCACATATCACTTCTACTGAGGATGTGCAAGTTGCGGAAGATCTTACCTACGAGGAAGTGCCTATTGCTATTCTAGATCGCCAAGTTAAGAAAATGAGAAATAAAGAGATAGCATCTGTGAAAGTACGTTGGAGAAATCGTCAAAGGGAAAAGATTACATGGGAAACTAAGGAAGCAATAAAATCTAAGTACCCTCATTTTTTCAAAGATGAAGAGAAAGTTCAAGAAACGGAGTTAGAACATTAACAAGTAAGTTTTTTTTTTATATATGCATAGTATTTATGTGATGATGTGAATATTAATGATGGACTTGAACTTGTTTCGGTTGAATAACAATGCTAACATTCAAGGACGAATGTACTAAAGGGGGGAAGAATGTAACACCCCGTATTCAAGTACGTGTATTGGCGTATTCAATTACATGAATTGGTCTTATTTATATGGAATCAATTTATTTTATTTTATTTTATTTATACCGGAATTTGCCCGTCGATGGTTCCATGCGAAGGTTATTGAATAAGCTCTCCAACTATATAAAGATTTCCAAAAACGGATAGGTCTTGGATATAATCGAGCACATTCGAAACTATAAAATGGTGGCCGGGATATTTGGGAATAGTAAATATGCAGGAAAATGTCCTGTACACAAACTATTGAGGCCAGCCGAACTTTTGGGTCAACTTTGAACAATCATAACTCCCTTAATATAATGAAATGGGAGAGTTTCTACCTATGAAAAGAAATATCTTTGAGTATTCTTTCCAATGAAATTGGTTTCATCCAAATCCAACGTCTGAGTAAGGAGTTATACTCATTTTACTTCAACCTATCAAAACAGATTTTTAGGGTCAAATTCAAACGACCATAACTTCTTGTACAGGACGAACTGGGTGGCCTACTTTATATGAAATGAAAGCCCTTTGAATTATCCTTCCAACGATACCAATTTCACCCAAATCTGATATAGAAGCAAAGATGTATGGTCGATCTACTTTAGCTTATCAAAATAGTCCACCAAAGGACAAATTTGACATTATTTAAATTTTAAAGGCATTTTGGTCATTTCCTATTATATTATGGACGGGAATATGTGTATATATACATGTATATGAGTTCAAAAGCTCATTTTCATCATCAATCATTGAGAAAGAACAAAGCCTAGCCAAATTTGACCTTTAAATTACTTTTGATTCAACCGTAGAAATTCTAAAGTAATTCGATAACTGCGTTTGTCATCTCAAGAGCTTCAAACGACACCTATTATTTGTGCAAACAGGATTGCATAATCAGGAGGTGAATTCTAAGGTATGAATATTGTTTGCCTTTGTTCTTTTCCATAGGTATATGTATGATAGAGGATTATATGTATTGATTGTTATTGAAAGGTGATGGAAATAGGGTTATGGACTATTTTGCATGGTTTGGTTGTATTGAATTGTGGAAGGTGGATATGGTAATTGAGTTATGGAAGGTGGATATGGTAATTGAGTTATGGAAGGTGGATATGGTAATTGAGTTATGGAAGGTGGATGTGGTGATATACTATTGAATTGATGATTATTTATGTCTATGGCTCAATTTGGTTTAATGGATTGGTTGGAAGGATAAATGAATCCAAACTTGATATTGGAGGGTGTTGTATGAATATGCATGTCATGTGAATGTAATTGGAGTATAAGAGGGTTAAAGTGACACCCTCTATGGTGTAATTAAGACTTACTACTTAACCACTAGTCTGGTGAATTCAAATAATTGAATTGTGACGTTTGGTTGCTAATACTAGATTGCTATATATGTTCATTATAGATAAGTAATCCGAAAAGACGGGAAGTCCATTTGGGACTAGTATTGAAGGTTGACAGTCAGGTATGTAAAGCATACTCTATAACATATCTTTGGCATGAAAGTGAACAATTGTTCTATTAAGAAAGTTTCCAAAGTTATTCAATAATATATGATCCATAATGGTTTTGTATGATGTCTTACGTTACCAATGAACTTATTTCCACCCTAAAAGATGTCAAGACATTCCAATACTTACTTGTTTTTCAAATCTTACATGTTTATTGCACTAATGAATGTCAGAAGGTATCCGGTTACTCAAATAAGATCCATATGTTATTAATGACTCCAAAATATTTCATTGATATACCAATAAGTTCCTACTTCATTGCTATGGCATTTATGTAACACCCCGTATTCAAGTACATGTATTGGCGTATTCAAGTACGTGTATTGGTCTTATTTATATGGAATTAATTTTTTATTTTATTTATACCAGAATTTGTCCGTCGATGATTCCATACAAAGGTTATTGAATAAGATTTCCAACGATATAAAGATTTCCAAAAACGGATAAGTTTCGGATATAATCGAGCACGTTCGAAACTATAAAACGGTGTCCGGGATATGGTGAATAGTAAATGTGCAAGAAAATTTCCTGCACACAAACTACTGAGGCCTGCCAGTTTTTTGGGTCGACTTTGAACGATCATAATTCCCTTAATATAATGAACTAGGAGAGCTAGCACCTATTAAAAGAAATATCTTTGAGTCTTCTTTCCAATGCAATTAGTTTCATCTAAATCCAACATCTGAGTAAGGAGTTATACTCGTTTTACTTCAGCCTCTCAAAACAGCTTTTTAGGGTCAACTTCAAATGATCATAACTCCTTGTACAGGACTAACTGGGTGGCCTACTTTATATGAAATGAAATCCCTTTGAATTATATTTCCAACGATACCAATTTCACCCAAATCCGATATCGGAGCAAAGAGTTATGGCCGATTTACTTTAGCCTGTCAAAACAGTCCACCATGGACAGATTCGGATTTACTTAAATTTTTAAGGGCAATATGGTCATTTTCCATCACCTCATGGACGAAAAATTGGTCATTATATACATATAATTAGTCTCATATCCATCAATTATCATCAAATTATTGAAAATAAAAAACCCTAGCCTAATTTCAACTCCAATTATCTTATGATTCAACCGTAGAAAATCCAAATTGATTCCGTAGTTGTGTTCACCGTCTCGAGGGCTTCGAGAAGCACCCCTTATTTGTGCCAACAGGACTTCGAAATCAAAGGGGCCATTTTATGGTAAGGATGTAAATTATGTTGGTTTTATTTATATGGATATGTATATATATATATATATATATATATATATATGCATGTGAGCATAAGAAGTATGTTATTTGATTGTTGTTGAAAGATGATTGGGAAATGATGTTGGATTATGTTGAATTGTGAAGGTATTTGGTGTGATGATGTGGTATTGATGATGTGGTATTGAAATGATGATTATATATATATATACATATAAACCTATTGTTCAAGTTGGCTTTTGGAATGTTTTGCAAATATTGGTTGTATGGAATTATGGAAGAGAATTGTGGTGTTGGGTTGCTAATACTAGATGTCAAATATTTCATTGTAGATAAGTGATTTGTATAGGCGGGAAGTTGTGTTGAATTGGTATCTGAATCTACAACGAGGTATGTAAAGCATACTCTAACAATGTTCTTTGGCATGAAAACACCAATGTTCCATCAAATAAGATTTTGAGGTTGTCCAAAAACATGTATTGTTCTACATTACCAACGAAGTTGTTTCCATTCTATAAAGTGTCAAATGTTTCATTGATATACCAAAAGGCTTCTATTTTATTGTTGTGATATTGATGATTCTGAAACACATTGTTGATGTACCAATGAGTCCTTATTACATCGTTATTGTATAGAAGGTCTATTACTTGATTCCTATTGATGTATCATTGTTCCAAAGGTACTATATTGGCATAAACACTAATATAATAATCTCAAAATCTTTTGAACTAAGTTATTGGAAAGATCTCTTATGTGTGTTACTTGATATACGTGTGGGTGGTATCCCAGGGGCATAAGCCTAGCATGGGTCGATCCCTATTTATGTGTTTATGGGTGGTATCCCAGGGGCATAAGCCTAGCATGGGTCGATCCCAGTTGATTTGTAATGGAGGCAGCCTAATGGTCACAGTACGGTACAATATTGATTATTGTTAGGTGGTTGGAGGTTCGGGGGAGGAGGTAATGGCGAATGATAATTGTAAAGAATGAAATGAACGAATGTATACCGTTCCACAAATGTGTTTGAATTCAAGAACCCAATTCAGATTAATGATAATGTACATGATCCTAAAAGTGTTTATGAAGTGTGGTTCACTTCTATTATAATTTATTCACTTGTGTCTGATTTTCTTGATCCACCATATCATATATGATTATTTATAGCTTTACATACTCAGTACATATTTCGTACTGACGTCCCTCACGGGGGACCTGCATTTCATGCTGTAGGCACAGGTACCTCAGCTCATACACCGCACAAGTAGGAGCCAGGTCATACAGCTATTGTTGGTGAGCTCCAGTTTGCTTCGAAGCTTTCCGAGTCAGTTTCTTATGTTTTGTTATTGTACATGAGTCATGTGTGGACGGGGGTTTGTCCCGACCCTAGTTATGTCATGTATATCCTAGAGGCTTTGTAGACATAAGAAAGGGTAAAGTCATGGAATTTATATAGTGATGTTATATTTGTATATGTGGTGTCCCCGACGGCCAAGTATTATATATATACATATATATTTGTGTGTGTTGTGCTGATACAGGTAATTAGACCCTTCTATATGCAACGAAGTGCTGTCCAAATTTTTGGTGACATGTAAGTGAAAGTACAGGTATTTGAACGGGTTCTCCCGGGCCTTCTCGGCTTCGGGTGCCAGTCCGGCCCGATGGGATTTTGGGGCGTGACAATTGATGACTCCAAAACACTTCATTGATGTGCCAATGAGTTCTTACTTCATCGTTATTGCATTGATGGTCTATTTATATGTCTCTTATTGATGTATCATTATTTCAAAGTATCAAAAATGCGGTGGCGACCGAAATAACAATCTCAAAGATTAATTGAACTAAGTGATGGAAGTTCTCTCTTATCGGGTGGTATCTCAGGGGCATAAGCCTATCATGGGTCGATCCCTATTTATGTTTTTATGGGTGGTATCCTAGGGGCATAAGCCTATCATGGGTCGATCCTAGTTGATATGTACTGGAGGTAGCCTAATGGTCATAGTACAGTATAGTAATGATTACAAAGATGATAAGAACGAAGGGAAAGTGATTGAATAAATACAATGTACAGGTTGTCACAAGTTCTAGTAAGTGTGGTCCACTCCTATTACGATTTATTCACTTGTTTCTGATTTTTATTGAGCTCCTCTATCATATGTGATTATCGACAGCTTTACATACTCAGTACATATTTCGTACTGACATCCCCCACGGGGGACCTGCATTTCATGCTGCAGGCACAGGTACCTCAGCTCATACACCGCACAAGTAGGAGCCAGGATATCCAGTTGCTTTTGGTGAGCTCCAGTTTGCTTCGGGGCTTTCCGTGTCATATCCAGTCACTTTTGGTATTGTATAGAAGTTAGTTATATGGCGGGGTGTGTCCCGACCTTAGTTAAACTCTATGAATTGTCTAGAGGCTTTGTAGACCTAATGTACAGTCAAGGTGGTGTTTTGTTAATAGACGTGATGGCTCCAATAGCCAAGTATTGTATATACATATGTATGTGTGCTCGATCTTATACAGGTGATTATTTTCTTTTATATGCGACATGATGTTATCCGAATTTTGGGTTGTCATAGAGGTATGCATGGGAAGTATGAGGTTATGAGCTGGTTCTCACGGGCCTCCTCGGTTACGGGTGTCAGTCCGCCCCAATAGGATTTGAGGCGTGACACTAAAGGCTTTAGGGAGGTTCTTCTAATGGACATAAACCATGTAAGCATTCATGGAGTCCAACATTCTTGTTCCCTTAAGGAGGAATCCTCAGGTTGGGGAGAGAAGCCATACTCTTGCCAGGAGTATAACCTATCTAAGTGATCACATATCTATCATCCACGTAGAAGTGGGAAAATCTAAATCCTACGTCGGCACATAGTTCTGGGGTATGAAACCATAGTAACGTTCCCATTTCGGTGCGAAATACTACTCCCATTAAATCTATATGCTTATTTTGAAGAAAATTCACTTTTAAAATAGACTATTGGTTTAGAATGAAAACCAACTGTATATCTGTAAAGCTAAATCTTTAATCTGAATTTGCAAAGTAGATTTCATATCTATTCAGAGACCAACAGGTCAAACCTTTATATATAATCTAAAAGGAATCTCATAGGGTGCTTATAGCACAACAATTCTTGAAATAACAATCTTTAATTAGGGCTTAATGACCCATGTATCAATCTCATGTTAAAACATCAAAACATTTATGTTTGATAATGTAAACATTGATAAATTAATTCAAAATCTGTAAATTTCTGCAATATGCATGAAATTAGGAGCATAATCATGTAATTCAACTTTCAAATCATTGAAAATCTCATAAGCTTGTAAATAAAAATAATAGGTATAAACCCTAACTTCAATTTTATGGGAAATCATATAAAATTCAGTAAATTTGTAATTAAAATAAGTTTTTGGCACAAGGATGAAAGGATTATCCTTGTTGAAAACCCCTACATACCTTAATTGATGATCTTTGATAAAAAGTTTGAATCTTGAATTCCTATTGATGCTTTGAGATGAATTCTTAGAGTTCTGTATTGGGAATCCTTAATCTTGAATTTTCTTAGAGAATTAATGGAGGAATTTAGATTTCTTGGGGAGAAAGTTTATGAGTTAGGGTTTTCTTTTGAGAAAAAAGTGATGAAATAAGCATAAAGTGGTTTAGTATATGCTTAATGATGTATTTTGGATTGGGGGCTGGTAATTTACCAAAGTACCCTCTTTAAACTTCCAAATGGGCTGAAAAAATGTAACATTTTTTGAACTGGGTGCCACCGCGACGCGCCACTATCGCGGTGGCTTACTGAAAAAATGGACGAGTGGAAACTGGGCTACCTCCACGATGTGCCACAATCGCAGACCCCTTTAGTTTGTCATTTTGACCACTGGCGCAACGCGCCAGTATAGCGGACTCTCACTGGAAATTGTCAAATGGGAAATTGTCCTCTCCGCGATGCACCAAAATCTCAGAGCCTCACTGAAAATTGACAATTGTGATTTTACTCTTCTCCGCGATGCCGCTAAGGACCCAAATCACGGTGTTTTACGACTGAAACTTAAAATAGTCAACCTTCTTACTCGGTTATCGGATTTAGGCGAATGTCGTATCGTTAGAAAGCTTATTCAATTTTTCACATAATGGGAGGTATAAATCTGAAGAATTCCACACAAAATAAATGATATTCATTTTGGAAGCTATTCCTTAACATTTTAGGAATGAATTTAAGCTAAGAAAAGTACGGGGTATTACAAGTTAATCCAATTTAATCCTAAACATAGTATAGGAAAACAATAATAAAATTCTCTTAATTTGCAAATATAGTCAAGTAAAACAAAACATACATATTTTTTATAAGGCCAAATAATATGAAACGTTTTGCTAAAATGGGCAAGCAAAACAAAACACACATTTTTACAAGGCCAAATAATATGAAACAGATGGAGTATATTAATTTGTATTTACAGTGTTCTTGAACTTCTTCAATGTCATATTGAGTCAACAAGGAAGTAGTAATGCCCATTTTTAATGTAAGGAAATGTGAAATCTATAATAGTGAACAAGAAAATAATGAAAAATTAACAATTCAATGTAAAAGTAAGCATTTTTTGCATTGGTTTCACCAACTTATTTCCAACTAATTTCTGTCACAGGCCTCAGTGTATTTATTTTTGTGTGGTCATAACTCGTATATTGCACAAAACTTCCCCAAAGTTTACTATAATTATAAAGGCTCCTTGCAATTCAGTAAGGGGAGTTTGGTAGGATGAATAAGAATAATGCAAAATATTGTGTATTACATGGGTAGAGCTAGTTGTATTAAAGGGTGATCAGGTGTACACTCTTTGTTGGAAATTTATGTTGTATATATACACTATATGTTAATTATTATAGTGTCTGTGTAATTTTGCACACTTCTAATGCAACTGAGAAGAAAATTTGCACACTCTTCGTCAAATTTTTGGCCCTACCACTGGTGTATTACTATATTAGTAATGTTGGTATTAGTGTTGTTTCGGATACACAATCTGCTTGGCAAGACAACTTCACAAGTTCAAGATAATATCAAGAACACTTATGAAATTTTCCAACACATTCAACACAAGTTCTATATGAACTATCAAAGAAGTCTATTATTTTATTAAAAAATAAGATGAAAACAGAATAAGCTAAGTCCTCCAAATTTACGGAGTGTCCTTAAGGAAATAATTTCCCACAAGTACCCGAGGTTGCGGAATTTTCTTCTAGGATTAAATAGCTTCACAACTAGAATGTAGTGGTACCTCAAACTTTTTGGTTTTCTTCAAACTCACTCAACGGGAGATGATCACACAAAGTTTTGAGAAGAGAATATTTTTCTTATGCAGAAATTTTAATTACTAAACCTATGGAAGAAATGCAGGTTTATATAGCCATGAAGTGCCCCTTCCGAAAGGTGAAAATGGTTCATCAAAAAGGTGTATCCTCAGGAACAGTCATGTTTGTCCATTCGAAATATAGTGTCTTTTTCTAAACAGTCACAACAATTCGAACAGTCGCTCCTTTTCCAAAAGAGAGTGTTTTTTACTCGAAGAGTTGTGTTCCTTCCGAGCAACCTTTTATTTTCTATTCACACTAATTGAACCCAACAATCCCCCACATGAATGGGGAATAACTATTCTTTGTAAAACTTTACGAACAAGTATGTGATCATCAAGCAAAATATATATATATATATATATATATATATATATATGCATCTGGATAAGTCGGTTTCCCTTTGAAATTTTCGTAGTGAACAATGCATCGTATGCACTGTAGATTTAATATCTTTGAAACTTCGAGATTTGATGTACACCTAGACAACTCATGTTATACAACCATCCTTTTATCATATGGTTCTCACGGTTTTGTTTGTTTCAGCCATGAACACGTTTCGGTCTCATGAGAGCTTAGAGAATAGGCTTTTAGTAAAATTCTCCTTCAAGCGGTTTCCACTTCGCCCTCTCATAGGTGATTTATAAACGTTCAATCCTATAGATTAGGAGTGGCCAACGGGTAGATTGGATTGGATTTGGATGGATTAAATATGGATCGACCAAAAATGGTTTGGATTACAATCCGTCCATATAAATATGGGTAAATATGGATTGGGTAAAAAGGGTTCCAACCCACTTTAACTCCTAAAGTCTAAAACTTAAAACTTCTATGTCATATCAACTTGACTTTTTTTGCATTTCTTTTTTTTTTAGTTGTTTTACTCTCTCTATTATATGTAGCCTCTAGTTTTATTTTTTTTATTTTTTTATTTTTTTATTTTTTCATTTCTTTTTTTTTTCTCTCTCTTTTATCTCTACCTTTTGCTTCTCTTTCTTTTTCTTTTCGATTTTAGTCTCCTTTTTTTACTATTTTTTTTTTACTTCTCTCTCATTTTTTTTCTTTTTTGGTTGTATTTTATGTTTTATATTTTTAAATTTTCGAAGAACATGGTTAAGTCGAGTACAAATTATGAATGATGATTGAAATATCATAACCACTCAGTATATTTGTATTCACCATCATTTTTTTCTTTTTCCTTTTCTCCTTTTTCATTATTTTTTTCTTTTTAATTTTTTTTGCATTTTTTTCTTCAATTCTTTCTTTACGGTTTTTTCTCTCTTCTATCTCTAATTCCTACCTCTCTTTCTTTTTTTTTTCTTTTTTATTTTCTTTTATTTTTTATGATAACGAAAATAACATATATGCATATTGATTTATATTTGCCCAACATTTATAATTTTTGTAAGTACACTCAAGTAGACTCCACCTAATGGACAGATACAGAGATAGTATCCAGAGATACACCACCTAAGATCATTGACTTCACATTGTATTTGTATTTTGTGGTTTCATTTTACTTGTATTTGTATTCTATTTTCATTGATGAACTTGTATTTTTAAAGAACTATTTTATATTTGTATTCTATTCTATTTTCATTGATGAAATAAGAATGAGACAAGGGAAAACAAACAAACAAAGAATACAAAAGAAGAAAAATGACGATCGAAGTATGAAAAGGGGGAAACAAAAATACAAAAAAAAAAAGAATGCGAATAAAAAAGAAATAAAATTGAAAAAGGAAAAAAATTGATGAAAAAGAAGAAAGAAAAAAGTGTAAGAAACGAGTAAAAAATAAGTTTAAAAAAACCCAAAAAAATGAAAAAAAAAAGTAAATTAAAATAAAAAAGAAAGAAAAAATAGTAAATTAAAGGAAAAAGAAAGAAAAAACAAAACAAAAAATTGGAAAAGAAAAAAAAAGAAAGAGAAATAAAAAAATAATAATAAAGGTGTGAGACTATGATTTATATTTAATTGATAAGAGATGTTATGAATTGACCAAGTTTGTAATTTTTAACATGAGACTGAATATGCTTAAGGAGAAATGTTACCTTGAGTCAAATCTGAGTTGGCTGAGAAGAGGTGAGGATACTTGGTTCGCATATCTACTTATGCTTCCCAAGTAGCTCCCTCAACGGACTAGTTCCCAAGTGAGGTAGGCTAATGCAAAGGGTTCATATACATGAACATTGTTGAAAAAACAGAAAATAAGAAAGTTATTAGAGTTAAATGTGTATACAGAGTGAAACTAAATGTGGATGGATCTATAAAGAAGCATAAATCAAGGCCTGGTCGATAAAGTTTATTCTCAACAGCTTGGAGTTGATTACTCGATTATGTTTGCACCTGTTGCAAGGATGGACACCATTAGAATTTTCCTGACTGAATTTTATTAAACATGGCTTGACTGAGAGTATCTTGAAAACATGACTCTGGCTCTAGGCACACAACTATATTTTTTGGGAACAAGTACCCCTAGGACTTGATAGAAGGAAACTGACTAAGACATGACATTTTTGAATACATAATCAACATCAACAATTCATACGACATTAATTGAGAGTTTCATGAAGCACGTGGTTATGAGATCTTATACCTGAATTCCTTCCACTGGACGTAATAACCATCATAATTCTTTGATACGCCGGATATACTACTAGCATAGCACTCGTATGAGACTAGTATGGCCTCCATCCTTTTTCTCCATGTTGCCTCCATTTTTTGGCTAATACCGTCTGGTATATTATTTTCCAAGTAATTCTTCAGCTCACCGATAGGTATTACACGCTCTGAAAAGCCAAAATGTCTCAAGTCGACAGGCGAGGAGCCTTTGGCACCCCTAATCAAATTAGCGTGTGTCATATCATTTATAATCACTAGCGGCGGCCCCAATTCTAAAAGGTCTCTACCATAAAGAGAAGGGAGTTCACGGCTATAGTGGGGTGTAGTTAGAAAGTTGTCATGTACTGTATATATTGGTCCTCCCGCTCACAGCATTTTCTCTACTCCAAGCATCGCAATATAGGCATCCTTCTGATGGATGAAGTTGATGAAGGTTGAGACCTCTGTCTTCCTACGATCACTACTATTTGTAGGAACTCTGAGACTTATTTTTCTCTTTTTATGATATGCAATCATAAACTGTGATTTTGACGACATCACTCTTCATATGATCTTGTGATGTACGAAAGTAGGGCACAACATAAATCTACGCTGATAGGAAAGGGTTGTAGCCACCAGGCGAGAAGGATACCAAAACTCTGAGATTGATCAAACTTTACATGCCACTGTTTAGGTGCTTGTTTTTGTCCATAGAGTGACTTAACCAGTTTGCACACCTTCTTTTCTTTACTAGGAACTACAAAACCCCCGGATTATTTAATAAAATTCTTTTTCCAATTTTCCATTTAGGAATGTTGTTTTCACATCCATTTGATGGATTTCAAGACCATATACCACCGCTAAGGCAATTAACATCCAAATTAACGTTATCCTTGTTACTGGAGAGTATGTATCAAAGTAATCAAGGCCTTTTTTTTAAAAGCAAATTCACTATGTGAGATGCCCAGGGCTAGTTTATATATATATATATATATATATAGAGAGAGAGAGAGAGAGAGAGAGAGAGAGCAAAACTCAGAAGAAAAATTACAAGTAGGGGGGCTATGCCTTGCCTTACTAATCCTATTAAGGCATAGCAAAACCTCTTCTAATTAACATGCATGTAATTAAAAAATAAGAAGAAGAAAGAACTAAATATTTTATGATCATCACATAGTTAATAACCAACTCTATGATGATATTACAAATGATAACACTTAAAGTAGTGAAAGATTAAAATAAGCAAGAATATGGAGTCAGATCCATGTTTCTTTAAAAATTGAAAATCTTCAAGAAGATGTAGCCCTTTAAAGATTCAATTTTCCACCTTGTATTCTTCCTCCAACTACTCCAAAATATCTTCATACTTCATCAATTCTTCTTGGATCTATTGAATCTTGTTGATATAATTGAACCTTGTTTCCTTCCATTTTGGGATCCTCATTGGTAATTGTCTTAGAATAACCTCTTCATACACTTTACCATCCCAACTATATTTACTTTTATGAGTCTTCATTTTGTTAAATCCTTTTCTTTGTTGCCTAGGTGAAAGATCTCCATCCCTAGCTACTTTAGCAAAGCATTCATCCAATACTTCGTCCTCATATTCTTCATCAAATATGTCAATGCCTAAATGACCCTCAAATGCTTCCATTTTATCTTCTACAAAATCTCCTAGCTCATACCTCTTGGCCTGGAATCCTTTGGTAAGATTATCCATAGCATTCAAAGGTGCACTTGTTTGAGCCACAAGCAGTTTCGTAGCTAAAGATGGAAGAACCATTACATAACGTGGAACAAATTCTGAGGCTGCTAGACTCAACTTGCTACATGTTGGAGGGGATGAGGTCTGTTTCTCCTTCTCTGCCTTATCTGCCCAACTCTTTATATTTGTATCTCTTTTTTTGTCACTCTTTGCTTTAACCTTGTTGTTTGAATTCGTCAGAGTTAAGACCACTATCCCATCCATATCTCGTTCATTCCCCTTGAACAATAATTTATTTCTAAAGTTATCCCGTTGCTCACCAATTGACTCTGTAGATGGAGAAGGTATATCACATATTGAAGCATCCAATGTAGTCATCAACGGCTTCAAGATGGGTATGAGACAAACCAAGCTTGTAACTTGTTGTTGCATTAGCATATCTGTTACCTCTGGAAGTGCACTTTGACATTTAAGACTGCTCGAATCGGATTGGTGCTCATTTTTAACTAAAAGAGACTCAAAGGTATTAGGATTCACAACATCCTTTGTTGCAATGCATTATTTTTTTTTGTCACATTAAATTCTTTGCTAATTTGAGGACTAATAGATTGTTTACGTGAAACCACTGTCCATCCCTCATCTCCAATATCATCTCTAGTATTTTTCAACTTCATATCCTGCTTAGAAATCACCAAACTCATTGTCCCAGCACTTGTATCCACAACGTTAGGCAGATTTTGAAGAGCTTCATTTTCAGTCTGTGCTCTTTCCGCTAAGTTTTTGGATATCCTAAGTAAAGCTTGACCTACTAGAATATCCCCCATATTAACTCCATTTTTTTGTTTCTTCTTAGTACTTAGATAATCACGTATATCTCCTTGTAATTTTTCAACCAAAGCTCTCGCAATCTCCATTGTTGCATCATCTTCTTTTTGGAGCACTACGTTTTTTTCAATTAACAATCGACACTTCTTTTCATCATGACCCTGGTGCTTAAAATGGGTGCAATATTAAGGTAAATTATCATACACCACCTCCTGAAACTCCTCAATAATTCTTCCTGTAACTTTTTCCATACTTTGAAGTTGAATGTGATCCAGATGCTTGTCCATTAAGTCAAGAATTACTTTAATCTTAGCCGTGCTCGATCTTGATCTCACTTGTGTGGCCTTATCCAAAGCAACAGGTTTTCCAACTGCTGAATGGAAATCAAAAACATCTTAGCAAACAAATCTGACGACAAGTTTGGAAACAAAATTCATACTGCCACACGTGAAGTCTCCTCCTTAGGGTTAAATCCAATAGTCCATAAAAATCCTACTATGATGATTTTTCCCGTTGTGCGTGAAATAATTCACACCTCTTGATAATGCAGCCATAAAATCATCATATTGATCCATAAGAATAAGAAGTTGTCTATGAGCAAGCAACCCGACAAGACAGTGTCCCTTAATGCTGAGAAACGTAGGCAAAATCCATCTTAAAATTGACAAATCTGGTGATCCCATGGATAATTTAACCACTATGGCTTGATAAAGTCCCTCTTCTTTGGCAAAAGTTTGTCGTTCATCCAACGTAAATTTTAACGTTGGGGTTCCATGAACAATTTCAATAGGTATTAAACTACTTTGTGAAAGATTAATAGTTGATTGTGTTTGATTTAACTTATTAACATAATTAGAGATTGTGTTAGTGTTTGTAGTGTTGTTTGTAGGGTTTTAGAGAAGCTCTCCCAGAGCCAAAGGTTGGGGAGAGACGGTGGCAGTCATAACTGCCCTAGTTTCCCATGTCACAAAGAGAGAGAGGCTAGGTTTTTTTTTAAGATATGGCACTTTGAGACCATATGCCCAGCTCTAATTAGCACGATGCTCTAACCTAACTTTAAATTTTAGATTTGCAATCTCGAAATAAGAGTATCAAGGCCTTTTTTCTTTTTGAAGCCTTTTACTACAAGTCTTGCCTTGTATTCATCAATAGTATCATCCACTTTTATTTGCCTTTTGAAGATCCTCTTAGAACATAAAGGTTTATTTTCTAGAGGAAGATCAACCAGCTCCCACATATGGCTGCTTAAGATTGAATTAATTTCACTATTGACTGCCACTTTCTGAAAGGATGAGTCTGAAGACGACATCGCTTCTTTAAATGTTCGAGGCTCATTTTCTAAGAAAAATATTACAAAAATTGATCCAAGCGAAGTTAACGTTCTTTAACGTGTACTACGGCTTAAATTTTCATCATTATGTACATCCTCAGTTGGTTCATCTCGAGGTGTTTAGACCCCTCCCCCCACTAGACTATTCATGTTTAGTTTTATACTGATAAATGTGTTCAAAGAATTTAGCATTATCTTATTCACTTATCATATTTTTATTGATATTCGGATGTTCGGATTTATGAACCAAAAACCGACATACTTGACTACTTTTAGCATATCCTATGAACACTCAGTCCACTGTTTTAGTGTTATCTTTATCCTTTTAGGTATAGGAACTTGGACTTTCTCTAGACACCCTCACACTTTGAAATATTTCAAGTTGGGTTTCCTTCCTTTCCATTTTTCATATGAAATTAATTGTGTCTTTCTATGGAGAACTCTATTGAGTATTCAATTGGCTGTAAGTATAGTCTCCCTCCACAAGTTTTTTGATGAATCCAAACTTATAAGAAAGGCATCCATCATTTCCTTTAAGATTCGGTTTTTCCTTTTCGCAATTCCATTAGATTGAGGTGAATACGGCGCCTTAGTTTGATAGACAATTCCATTCTCTACACATATTTTCACAAAGGGAGATTCATATTCTCTTCCCTCTATAACTTCTTTTCGTTTTGATCTTTTTCTCAAACTGATTTTCAACTTCTATTTTATATTACCTAAACGCATTTGTTGCTTCATCCTTACTGTTTAGCAAATAGACATAATAATACCTAGTGCAATCGACAATAAAAGTTATAAAATATTTTTTTCACCATTGATAGTGTTGACTTCATATCACAAATACCAGTGTGGATTAACTCCAAGGGATTGAAATTTCTTTCAACGGACTTACATAAATGCTTAACATAATTTGATTCCACACACGTTTTATATTTGACATTTTAATTTATTGCACTCAAATTTTGACAAAACTTCAAAGTTAATCAGTTTTTGCAAGGTTTTATACTTGACATGTCCTAAACGACTATGCCGCAAATCATTTGACTCTAGCAAGTAATAAAAAGCTTCAGTTTTCTTTATTTCAACAACCATTACATAAAGTTTGAAAAAACCCTCATTGAGGTAGCCCTTTCCTACATATGTTTCATTCTTGCTTATTACAACTTTCTCGAAAACAAACACACACGTTTAAATTCATTTTTAATGAGAAGTGTTGTCGACACTAAGTTTTTCCTAATAGTAGGAATATGGAGAACATTGTTGAGAGTTAATACATTAAAATGTAAAAACAGCTAATTCAAGAGGGTACTTTCTACCATAATATCACCTGTTTCGGGAAGTGGAGTCGATTTTTGTATGGTAATAGCTATTTATTTTGGAAATCCTGATTCGCACCAAGATGATCTTGGTTTTTCTGAAACAATAAAAAAATTTCGCAAAAAATATCAATTAGTAATATGCATTGTATCGCCAAAATATAACTGTGTCATGAGACGATTATTGGACATCTACTCAAGCAGTTTATGTAGCTTTTACCTGGCAATAAAGAATTCCTTGTGTAGTAGCCCTGATTGGAATACCATCGCCCCTGCAGCAAATCTGCCATGTGTGCTTACCTTTCAGCTATTTTTAAATGTGTTTTCTATGGGAATCTGATTATTTGCACCTGCAGCATACATGTAATTCAAATATTGAAATTGCTTTGACTACCGAAAGAAAACTACTTGCGAAATCTATGGCTAGCGCAGCATACACTAGGTCGATTCAGGACATGTATGTGGTAGGTTCCAGTTCTGATAGGGTTGCACCAGGGATCAACTCTTAGCCCGTTCTTATTCGCCTAGGTGATGGATGTTTTGACGTGTCATATTCAAGGGCAGGTGCCTTGGTGTATGTTATTTGCGGATAATGTGGTATTGATTGATGAGACTCGAGGGAGGAGTTAATGATAAGTTGGAGATTTGGAAACAGACGCTTGAGTCTAAAGAATTTCAGTTGAGCGAATCAAGACGGAGTACCTGGAGTGTAAGTTTAGTGAGATGTTGCAGGAGGATGGACTGGTGGTGAAGCTGGACTCGCAGGTCATTCAGAAAAGGGAGAGTTTCAAGTATTTGAGGTCAATGATGAGATTGGCGAGGATGTCACGCATCGTATTGGGGCAGGATGGTTGAAATGGAGGCTCGCTTCGGGAGTCTTATGTGATAAAAAGGTGTCCCAAAGCTTAAAGGTAAGTTCTACAGAGTGGCAGTCTGGTTGACTATGTTGTATGGAGCGGAATGTTTTCCAGTTATAAGAACTCCCACATTCAAAAGTTGAAGGTGACGGAGATGCGAATGTTGCGATAGATATGTGGATATACCAGGAAAGATAGGGTGAGGAATGGGATTATTCGGGAGAAGGTGGGAGTTACGTTGGTCGAGGATAAGATGCGAGAAGTAAAGATACGTTGGTTCGGGCACATGATGAGGAGCAGTTTGGATGCTTCAGTGTGGAGGTGTGAGATACTAGTTATGGATAGTTTTAGGCGGGGTAGAGGTTGACCGAAGAAATATTGGAGTGAGGTGATTAGGCATGATATGGAACAGTTACAACTTACAGAGGACATGACTCTTGATAGGAAGGTGTGGAGGACGCGGATTAAGATAGAAGGTTGGAGGGCGGGAGTGCGTCGGTAATAATAAGGGAGCGTTATTTTGTGTTTGTAGTTTTTTATTCATGGTGTTGTGTGATGTCTATAATTTAGGTTAGATAGTTCTTATTTTTATCTTGTGGTGGTAGTATTATCTTGTTGCTAGCGATGTAAGTTTATTTTGCACATAGCTTTTGTGTTTGCTATACTGTTATTGATTCTAAGCCGGGAGTCTATTGGAAACGGTCTCTCTACTTCACCTGAGGTAGTGGTATGATCTGCATACACTCTACCCTCCCCAGATCCCACTACATGGAAATACACTGAATATATTATTGTTGTAGTTGAAAAATATTTTTAACAAATAATCCAAATTTTCAAATACTAGAAAAAATTAGTATTTGGGATAAATTTCATTTTTTATAAATTTTTGAAAGTGAAAAATATTTCTCAAGTACTAGACCAAACAAATGGTGAAACTTCACGTAATATTTTCGCCAAAAATAACTAGCCAAAAGTATTTGAAAATCTATGGTGAATCACTAGCTTCATACTTTGTCATTTTACAAAAATGAATGTGTAATTAGTAGTTTGTTTCCACTTTTTTTCTTAACAATAAATATGAAAAGATATTAATATAGTGCCCAAAAAAAAAAAGCAATAAATAAAAATAAGTACTTCCTCTCTTTCATTTTACTTGGTCTTCTTTCTAAATATGTTTGTCAAATTAATTGTCCTACTTATTTTATTCATATTATCCTTAGTATTAAATAACTAAAGAAAATAAAAATAATTAAATTTAGAGTTTCAAGACACCACTAATAGCGTTAATTTTATAAAATAGTACATTTTAATTAAGGGAAAGGGGGCAAAAATATCCTTCTACTTTAATTTATTAGCTAGATTTATCCTTAATCATACTTTAGGATTAAATATACACCTACCATTAGTAAACTTAATAAAAATACTCCTATATTTAATACTCTTCCACATAACTTAACATTTGAGTGAGGTGTACGTCATGTCATGTGATTTTTTATTTTCTGAATGTTCTTTTTTCATTTGCAATTTTATTTTTTATTTTCTCTTTTCTTTGCGGGAAATTTAGCGTTTCGAAGTTTCAATGGTTGTCAGGGCAATTTTTAGCTTCTTCTTCGCCTTACTCTTTTTCTTTTCTTTCAATAATCAGTTTTTCAAGATAACATTTCCAGTCCAGTTTAAGGTCACAAATTAAATAATAAATTTGAACTAAACAGTTATGAAATATATTTTGAGTTACTAATCTAATAGTAGTAATATTTAGCGTAGAAGTTTCAGCCCAAAAAAATATTGAAAACAAATTTGAAAAGCTTTGAAATCAAATGGAATTCAAATTCTTCAAATTTGAGGAGGAAAAGATAAAGAAGAAGAAAGAAATTTTTATTCTTGTATTTGAGACTTTGTAAATAGGTTAAAAAAAAGAAGAAAAAAAATTAAAATTGAAAATGGAAAAAAAATATTAAGAAAATAAAAAACAGGACATGGCGTTCACCTCACCCAAATATTAAGTTGTCATATCTGAAAGTGTTAAATGTAGGAATATTTTTGTTAAGTTTACTAACAGTAAGGGCATATTTAGCCCTATAGTATAAGGGCATTTTTGACCCTTTTCTCTTTAATTAATGAATCCTAATGGGTGTATCAAATCAAAAAAGAGCCAGGTATTGAAACGAAACGAATAATAAATAAGGATAATTTAATAATTACAATCTAGTTAATGTTTTTTTCCTAAGGAGTGCGTAACTTAAAAAGTGCAAGCAATTACCAACAAAGGAGTACGTGTCATTTTAGAAAAATCATGGCATAATTAGTATTTGGCTATTTCCACCTTTACCATTAGTCATAAATTGAAGAGATATTATAATATATAGTGAAAAAAGAAAAATATTACGTATTAAAAAAAGATAAGTAATAAATAAGAATATTTTAGATAAATTATGTTTTCAAGTAATTAAAAATAAAATAATTAATTAATCGAGGTAGTATGATAAAACAATCATATCCGTTATTGTTTTCTTTAATGAGCGTGACAAGTACAAAATGAATAAAAGGAGTAATAACACTGATCACTATAAAAAGCTAATGAGTCATGATAAGGCCAGGTAGGATACCATGCACATCAGATGCAACAACATACCCAGTGTATATCTACAAAATGGGATCCGAATAAAACGTATCCAATCCATACCACTACCTCAAATGAAGTAGAGAGTTGTTTTCAATAGATCTCTGGCTCAGGAGATATAACAGTATAACAAACAAATAACATCAAGTGCACAACAAGATACTTAACTCGAAAGAGAACAAGCAGCACACAAGAAAAAAGAGAGATAAAAGTAGAATGTCTTACAATAGTTAGCTTAAAGATTTAGAACATCTCTTCTCTACAGAGCTCCATCATCATAAGTAGGCTAAAGTTCAGTTCATACAATAGTAAAAAGCATAGCTAAGCAGTAGCAGTTATTATATTCCGACTCTGACTTTCTGACTCTCTGGCTTTGCCTCTGACTCTGACTCTGACTCGTTTTCATCTCTTTTTCGCTTCTCCCCCCTTGCTCCATCCCTTAAGTCTGTCAAATAACTAAAAACTTCCTCCATCTTTGGCCTCAAGTCTGGCCGATCATGCAAGCAGCAGAATGCCAGAAGTGTGATCTTAAATGCAATTGAATGATCAACTTCTTGGAAGAAATCACAAACCAGATATTTTTCACCGCACTTAGCCTCATTTATGGCTCTCTGTTCCAGAGAATGAGGACTGTCATAAATAACCTCCTTATTGGTTATCAGTTGTAGCAGTAGAAGGCCAAATATATAAACATCAGATTTCATCGTCCGGGTACCTATATATAATCCATCCAAAAAATGTAAGAGCACAGAACTGCTCTTAGAAGAGACGAAAAAAAAAAAAAAAAAAAAGAGAACTTACAACAATAACCTCATAACCAGTGTAATCCCAGTGTGTGTGTCTGGGGGGGGGGGGGGGGGGGGGGGGGTTCTTGGGAGGGTAGAGGGTACACAAACGTTACCCACCCCTGCTTCGAGGAGACTAAAATAGACAGCAGATAAACTATCTAAAAAAATATTATGCCATATAAAACAGCAAAAGGGGGAAAGCTCGAGCCATAATTTTTAATTTGGATGTCGTTTCAGTAGCTCTCTTCTGTTTCATCCAAATATATAAAAACATGAGGGTCGTTGCAGAATCAGCTGCTAGGCTGAGTGAGGCAGTGACAAGGATGGTAAATACTCGGTGAAAATTGGCTACTGCAAACTCATATGCTAAGAGATTACGTGTGCCAACAGAACCCATCTATTTACATTGGACGGTAGATGCCGAAGTATGGAGTCTGGTTTTTGTCTATATTTGGTATTAATTGGGTAATGACAATGCTGGTGCAATTGCATAGTTGGTAAGGCTATCAAGCCAATCCAGAAGATGATAACTGCAAGTAACATTTGGCGTATATGGTCAGAAAGGAACAACGGATGCTTTGATGGTCTATCAAGTCATATATCACTCTCTAAGGCTAGATGTCTTTTGTAACTATACAGTTCGCATAATCTTTCACCCATAGATTCCCCTTAGGACTTTGTTAGCTCCCTGATACTAGTTTAGTCTTTTTTGTAACTGAGCTAATGAAGTTTTGTAGTACATGGCAAATCACGTAATTGATTTTACCATGCCATGTAGGGCGTGTATGCCTACTTGTTCAATTTTATGATAGTTTTAAGTGTTTACTTGTGCACATCCAAAGTTTGAGGGCATAGATGCCTGTTGAGGCCAAGTTACCTAAGTGAAATCGTTTGGTTCTACTTAATGTAACTACAGGAAATATGATGGAATCCTAGGAAGTTAGATTTGGGCTGGAAGCACTGAAGGCTTCACAGTATGGGCATTCAGTTTTGGACATCTTAAGAACAACAGTTTTCAGTTAACCCTTGAAACTAACCACCAAACTGAACAGAAGTTACAAAAAAAATACATAATCGTAACGAAACAACCGGATCAGCAGATTTTTCCGGTTTATTCTCCCACCTCTAAGCGGTAGTCAAGACAAATCACCAAATGAATGAGATGTAACGAAACACAATAAACCGGATCAGCAGATTTTTCCGGTTTATTCTCCCACCTCTAAGCGGTAGTCAAGACAAATCACCAAATGAATGAGATATCAAAAGGAGGGATCAATTAAAAGAAATCACGAAAGGAAGTGTATTTTATAGCATCACGAATTAATAATGCACGAAAGCAGGTAGAAGAAAATAGCAAAGAATGGAAGATGGCCTCTACTTTCCTCTCTTCGAAACATATTCACATTTTTTTAACGACCTCACAATTAGACACTCCCAAGTCCAAACTCGTTTTCAGTCCTAACAAACATATGATATTCTTCTCTAGTAACCTACTTCTCCAATAACGGGCTTCCCTTTCTTCACATGCACAGCATCTCTTTCAATCCTCCACTATTTGCATAAAATCCCCTGCGTTTCTTCAACTTCTCCAACGAAAGCCAACTGTTTGACTTGAAGAGTAACTTAACCTAGGATACAACGACTGGAAACGTAAGCCAAGCTATCAGACCTTCAATCCTGAAGGAGAAATCCATACCGCCTTGCGGGAAGAAAATCCTTTGATATCGAAGATACAAGTTCACAAAATTCTCAGAGATACACATTGGTCAAAAGAAGGAAGAGCTTTATCAGTCAGATAAGTGGCAGCTAAAACATTTTGCTTCAGATATGTGGCGTGATGAAACTACCAAGTGCAGGGACTGGGAAATTGATAGAAGAAGAAAAGAGAATAGATTTATTATTACTATATCTACGAGAATTTCAACGCTCTGGGTACACTGAGTAATTGACGGTTCAAGGTAGGAAGAAAACTCAATATAGTAATTCCAGAATTAAGATCAAAGCTCAGGATTGTATGATTTTGAGGAGAGAATCCAAAACGTTGTAGGAGAGAAGACCGAAGTATCACTTCATCAAAGGTAACAAGTAAAAAAACTTCCCAAAATTGCGGCTGTTGAGAATGGCCATATGCTGATGTTATGTGAAAGATTCCAAGGAAAAGGTGGTGGCGACGGTGGTGAATCAGAACTCTATCAAGGCAAGAGTAAGTAAAGCAACGCAATCTGATACTTATCGGAGAAGGAGATGATCACTAGCTATGAAAACGCATAAATACGCTCAAGCACTTGGAAATCACAAGAGTTAAGGTGTGTGAAGTGGTGGAAAAAATATAAGAACTCAGCTTAGTTATTCACTCGGATTATTGTGGTTTAAGGAAAGCAATACCTAATTACAACAGAAGCAAATTAAGCTACCTGCTACTTACAAGTATTCTATAATATTAAGGTGATTCTAACACTCCCGTCAAGCTGGTGCATAAAATTATAGTATGTAGCAAGCTTACAACATATTTAACTTGTTATGGGACCGGCTAGGGACTTTTCATTCCTAGTCATTTGACTATTTTACGTTTATCTTAATTATAAAGGTCTTCCATCACAGTTTCATAACTAACAATTCCAGTTAGAGAGTAGCAAAAGGAAGAACGCAAAGGAAGGGAAAAAATGGTGGGTTTTAATTGATGAAACCTAAACCTCAAAGAAACAGCATTAAATCATGCAATACAGAGAAAAAAATAAGAAAGAACTTAATCTATAGCATGAAATTATCAAAGATATTCTGGTATGAGCACACATACGAGTGAAAATCTCTGGAGCTTCCCGGCCAATACCAGCTAGAACAGAAATTTTAGTATCTTCATTCACATGATTTGATAAGTATCCAAAGTCGAACACTTTTATGTTTACTTCCTGCAAGCCAAAAAAAATTATCTCCATCAAGCCAAATCGATGGAATTACGTGCAATTAATTATCTTCAGATATCTAAAGGAAATAAAAAGTCAAGAAAACAAACAAGGATTCAAACTCACATCATCTATCATAATACAGTCAGCAGTAACGCTGCCAACTGCAATCCCATTCTTGTGCAACCATGAGAAGAGATCTGCGAGTTGGGTTGCCACTTTCATCCGCTTATCCCACCCAAAGTCATCTGCAAATGAGAAAAAGAAAACATAAAGGATGCGCTAGAAAGCACATAAAAGTCGGACAGAACAGTCATTCAACATCTAAGTTGAGTGGACTCTTCACTTTTGATGCCACACCCGCGTCGGATTCTCTAGAAATACATTACTTTTAGAGAATCCAACATGCACCCATTGACATTTTTTGAAGTGTCCGAGCAACATAGTTCAACATAATACTCGAGGTAGTAAGTACCATCCAGAAGCACGTTCGACAAGACTCTAGTGAACTCTGCATCATAGACAACTGCCAGCCTCCTATCAAAACAGCAACTATACAACTTCATCAAATTTGGATGTGTATTTGATCTTTCATCTGTTAATAACTCGATCTCATCCTACAAAATACCCTCTGACATGAATTGACCAACAACAAAAATAGAGAGAGAAGTAAAATTCAGAGCTATCTCACAAACATACACAAAATTTATATAGATGCGGAACATTCTCAAGTTCAATTGGAAGGAAAAAATCCCATGTCTTTACAATAGCTGGTCGGCTTACAGATCCTTCAACAATGGTGCCACGGAACAGTCTTCCAGTAAGAGTCTTTTGGATTAAAGAATCCTTGAAATTAGCAATGCTTTCCAACTCAGAGTAGCTGCAATGCTTCACCTCACCATCTACGACTGGCTCAATGGAGAAATCGAAGCTGCATTTTGGCAACCAGAGAAGATCATTCGGAGAAGAACTAATAATATTGTGGATGTCTAGCTTGTGAATTGGGGCATCTCTAGGTCGGGGGGGAATCTGTAGCCGGTACCATTTAATCCAATCAAGGGTACCAACGTCGTCAGGGATTGAACCAATTGTGTGCTTCAACAGTTTAGGGCGAAAAAGGTGCAAGCAAGAAAACGAAAATATATGAGGTGCTAAAAATAACTATAAATACAAACTAGAATTATATCATAGAGGAATTAATGAAGTAGCTTAAAGGAATAGAATTCATGTCAATCACATTCGCCAGATTTTGAAATTGATGTCCATTTGAAGAATCTGATTTGGATGCAAATATGCAGTTGAAGTTCCTTCTCATACCTCTAAAAGATATAAACTTATATGCCCAATCACTAACGTGTTCATTGAAAGAGTTCTTCAGAAATTAAATAGTAAACCACTTTGCTAACAATCGGTACTTGCGAGAGTGCAAGACAAAGTTTTCAGCCAACAATGCAGCTATTTCAAGACTTAAGGCAGATCAAGCAAAACTCTAACACCATTAAATAAATGACCTCTTCCTGGTAATAATCTCATTTGAAGAAAAAGAAGAGACAAATTGACATAAACACGAGAGACGACAACAACAACAACAACATACCAGTATAATCCCGTTCACGGTGAGGTCCGAGAGGGTAACTACGCAGACCTTACCTCTACCTTATAAATGAATTAGAGAGGTTGCTTCCTATAGACACCCTCAGCTTGCGACAAAAGAAGTCTAGAAAAATGATATAATGGAAATACAAGAAAAAACAACAGTAACAAAAACACCAAAAATAGTAGCAGAATAGTAACACAACAAAATATTACTCCCTCCATTTTAAAAAGAAAGACCTAGTTTGACTTAGCACGGAGTTAAATAAAATAAAGAAGACTTTTGAATCTTGTGGACATAAATTAAAATCTTATGGTCTTAAACATGTCAAGTGGAAAGTTGGAATTAAGGAGTTGCGGTCGCTCTTTATGAACCAGACAACATAACCAGTGAAATCTCACAAGTGATATCTGGGGTGCGTACATTTTACCCTCCCCAGACCCCACTGTGTGGGAATACACTGGGTTTGTTGTTGTTGTTGTTGATATTTGGGGAGGGCAGAGTGTACGGGAGACCATACCACTACCTCGTGGACGTAGAGACGCTGTTTCCAAAAGACCCTCTGCTCAAGTATAGCAAATTCAGGTACAATGAAGAAAATATAGCAAGTAACAAGGAAATAGTGCATAGTCTACAAGATGGGAGCAAAAACAACAGCAAAATAGTGCGATAACCAAACACAATAAACAACATACTAGGACAGATTATCAAAACAATAACAATGCAAATAAATATCAAAAAAAAAAAAGAAGCACAATAATACTAGTAAGATGACAAACACCGACCAACCAACCTAAAAAGAATCAAACTACACGAAACAATAGATAATAACAGAAACACACTTGTATCTTAATTTTTATAATCCAAACCTTCCCTTTCTATTTAAGGTCATGCGTAAGCTGTAACAATATCCTAATTTTTGTGTGTGTATTCCACACCTTCCTATCTATGGTCTATCGTTGTGGAAGGAAATGGTTAATCACCTCTCATTGCTCTTGCAAAAATCAGTAAAACACTCTATGTCTCGATTAACACACTCATATGTCCAAAAACGGGGGGGCCAACGGTCAGATTCATCCTTGTTCCACATCTGGTAATGATAAGGCAAATAATCCCACTCCTCAAACTTCTTACGGATCATCGCTATTGACACTTTCTTCTCCTCCTTCTCGTTTATCATCTCAACATCCATCGTCGTCGCCATCGTTTTCTAGGGCAATGTAGAGAGGGGAAAAAATTACGCTTACTATCCGGATTATTTGGAGCGTCGGGTTATCGACTACGAATATCCCACCTCTATTTCCTAAGTATTTTTTATATTAGGGTTGAGGTATAAGATATAAATAATTTTGAAATAAAATAAAAAATTATTTTATGTTATATTTGATTGAAGTTATTAGTTAATATCGGAATAACTTATTTCATCATTTACATTATATTAATAGATAAGTTATTCCGGATAATCTCGAGATAACTAAATTTGAAATTATTTATCCTGAGATAAGATTTTTCCAACTAAACAATCCCTTAGTGGATTGTAGGACCGTCAATATGGGTGAAGCCCATTGGGCCGACCCAATTCGGCACGTAATTTGTGGGATTGGGCTTTAATTTTTATAGCCCATTTAAGAACAGGGCTTTTTAGCTCGATTGGAATAAGCCCGTGGGACTTGAGTAATGTACGTTGGGCTAGTCCGTGGACCGGTCCGTAATTTAAATATATGCAACGATTTAGATGACTTATTAGTATTTTAATTTGGTTCGAAGGATATTGTGTCAAAAGTTCTTTAATTTTGTTGTTAGGAGTATTTTTTTTTTTTGAGTGTTGGAGACTTGATTAATAAGTATTAAGACTATGTACTATTATATGGTAATTTTTATGTTTATTAATATATTAAAATTAAATTATAAAATATTATTTTTTAAAACATGGGTCAGTCAGTAAGTCCCGCAGCCCATAAAGTAATGATGTGGGCTTGGTACTTTTTGGTCCATCATTTTGATGGGTCAGCCCAGCCTTACCCGTCAAATTCAAAGCTCGTATGGGTTAGCTCGGATGAATTGGGTTGACCCGTATTGATAGTTCTAGTGAATTGTTTTCTTTTAATATATCAAAAAATTATAAATAAACAAAATAAAGTAATTTTACTCTAAATAAATTCTTTTTAAAATTTTACAAATAAATGTAAATACTAGTATAAATTAAATAAGTAATTTTAAATAACTATTTTTAGTTTAGGATTCAAGTAAAACAAAATAGAGGGACTACTTCTCTACCTTGTACCACATTAATCTCTCTTCCCGAAAAGATTAAAAGTAAAAATAAATAATTAATTACATCTTAATATTTTAGAATAATAAATATTATGGATCATCTAAGTAATTTAATGCATGTTCGGGGACATCCAATTAAAAGTAAAATTTGATTAAATATACTTTTCCCTCCCTTGATGTTTTAATATTTATGAAAATTTTAGTTATAATATATTTGTATCGGTATTTATTTCATAAGAGTTTACAATAATTTTATTGTCATTTACTGTAACTAGTTTAGGGAACGTGAGTTGCGCGTATGTATCGCTTTAATTGATAGAAAGCGTATATTTCTTTTTACATATCACAAGTTATTAACTTGAAAAATTATACGATAATTTTTATTATTTTAACAATATTATGAGTTTTAAATTCATAATTAAATTTAAACTGACTCCTCAAAAGTTTCAATATTTTTTTTCACTTCAATATTCCAAAATAATTTTTCACCAAAAAGGTCTTGATTCTTTGAGTGTTAATATATGCATTTCACGTTTTTTGAGTATAATTTGTTGTGTGAGATACTTAAAATAAACTAATACAAATAAATTTAGACTTCCCAGTTATAAGCTGTCAATAGATTTATCTTTTTGTGATTTTGCTATTTTAGTGTCGAATGACGTCTTGCTATAACAAAAACATATTTAATGTGTACGCAGATCTTATCTTTACCACAACAGCAGAGAGATTATTCTTGAGCCGAGGGTTTTATCGCAAACAAACTCTACCTCCTCGAAATCTGTGGCTCGAGCAGTTCTGTGTTCTTAAACTTCTGAACTGAATTCTAAGCTATACTTATGATTATGAAGCTCTGTAGGTAAGAGATGTTCTAAATCTTTAAGCTAACAATTGTAAGACATTCTACTTTTATTTTTTGTATTCGGTTTTCTACTGCTGGAGAGTCGGGGTCTATCGGAAACAGTCTCTCTATCTCATATTTGACCTATTGTATGGACTGTGTTCACTTAGCCTTCCCAGATCTCACTTTGTGGGAATATACTGGGTATGTTGTTGTTGGTTTTCTACTGCCGGAGCTGATAGCCAAAAAGAAGTTTAGTTTCCGCGACAGTCCTCATCGTGCAGTGAAATCAGTTAGACACGAGGCTGAAAAAAGGGCAACCCGATGCACTAAAGCTACTGCTATGCGCAATGTATGGGGAAGGGCCCCACAACAAGGGTGTATCATACGCAGCCTTACCTTGCATTTCTGTCAGGGGCTGTTTCAAAGGTTTGAACCAGTGACCTCTGGTCACATGACTGCAACTTTAGACACAAGCTGAACGTTGTAAAAATAATCTGGTTCATGAATGCTTCGGGGAAGTTGATGATGATTCAACTGGAAATGAAATCACACACATTTAGCGTTGCGCTGCGTGGATATTAAAACAAACAAAAAGCCAGCAATGAAGGATGTTTTACAAGCTTTGAACGCGATGAGATTGAAAACAAAGCAGAACAGAATAAGCGGTAGCGCGTGGGCACGATCCAGGGAAGGGCTAGACCACAAGGGTCTATTGTACACGCTACCGTCTTGAATTACCTAAGGTTGCTAGTATGACATCCTCTGGTATATCGCCGTAATGCCCTTAATGCTAGTGTTTTGGAAACAGTCTCTGGCAGAAATGTAAGGTAAGGTTGTGTACAATAAACCCTTGTGGTGGGGGCCTTCTCCAGACCCTGCGCATAGCGAGGACTTTAGCGCACCTGGCTGTCCTTTTTTCGAATATCCTATGAACTAGGAGATGTACTAAATCTTTAAGATATCATTATGATCATTATAAATAGGGAAAAGGCTCAAATATGCCACTAAACTATCAGAAATGACTCATTTATGCCATCCGTTAAAAGTTAGGCTCATTTATGTCATCGCCGTTACAAAACCGGCTCATCCATGCCATTACTTTTTAACAGACGATTTTAAAAAACAGACTTGCCACGTGGCAGCTTATTAGAGGGCCACGTCATTTTTTATTTTTTATTTTGAAAAAAAAAATTAATCTTTTTTTTTGATCCATTAAAAAGAATCCACGCAACTTTTTGATCCATTGAAAATTAGTTTGATCTGTGTTTTTAAAATTTGATTAATTTTTCATGAATATATTCTTTAAAATTCTCGTTCGATTCGTTTTTTTTTTTGTCATTTTTGACATATTAAGATTGTTTTCATATTTTACCTTTAATATTAATTATTTTTTTCTTCAAATTAATTTCAAATACAATAGTAAACATCATTTAATAAATATATTATAATAAAATAGCTATTTTAATTGACGATTGCCCATGAACGATCATCTAGTGGCTATTGTGAATGAATATAGTTAGTCCTATTCTTATCGACTAAGTCTATAAATTGGGTGTATTTGGTATAAAGGAAGTTATTTTCTTGGAAACAAGTCGACTTCTTATTTATGTTCTAGTGTTTGATAAAAATAAAAAAATTATCTCAAGAACATTTATATGTAGCAAAAAACTATTGAGGTAGGAGGTGGTGTGTGGGGCTTCAAGGGTGGCGGGGTGGGATGATCAAAGGGTGTTGTTTGGGGGAATTGGATGTGCGGGACGAAATAAAATGTCACTTTAAAACTTGTTTTTCCTATTTTTATTAAGGAAGTCAGTTATTTCAGTTTTAAGGAATTTGTATTTCTAAAGAAAATGTTTTTCAAGAATTGTCCAACCAAATATGCAAAAATAAGGAAATATTTTTTTAAAAATATTTTCCTCCATACCAAATGTTTTCTTACTTATTCGGTAAAAGTCTCAATTTATTATAGGAATAGGAGTTTACCGGGATATGGTATTTTTCATTACTCATTTGAAACTAACTAGTGTCGACTCGTTGTTGTTGTTTGTCTTGTTATCAAATATTAATAAAAAAATTTAAAATAAAAATAAAAAATGACGTGACCCTCTAATAAGCTGCCACGTGGCAAGACTGTTTTTAAAAACTGTCTGTTAAAAAGTAATGGCATGGATGAGCCGATTTTGTAACGACGATGACATAAATGAGCCCAACTTTTAACGGATGACATAAATGAGCCATTTCTGATAGTTAGTGGCATATTTGAGCCTTTTCCTATATAAATAACTATGGTAAAGTTAATTTAGTAAAGGCTTGGATTCAATTTTAGTAAAGGCAAAATAGTTAATTTTTCTTTAGTCCCTTCCACCATATTGTGATTTTTGAAGGTTATTTTTGTAAATAGTTTTCTTAAATATAAATTATGTGATGCATGTTATTTTTAATACACCAAATTAAAAACCGAATTAGAAAAATCTCAGTATAGTTAATGCAAACATAACTAATACCAACATTACTAATACATGTAATAATACACAATATTTTGCATTAATCTTAGAAATAATAACGTAAACATACCCCTTAACTTATCATATATATATATATACACACAAATTATCACCCTTATAAATTAATTACAAAAATCCCAACAAATTATGTATCTTAGTTGGATGTATCAGGGAGCTAATTATGTATCTCGACAGACCAAAAATTGAAAAAAATATATATCTTCGTTGGATGTATTATGTATCTAGACAGACTCAAAATCGAAAAAGATATATCAAGAGTTAATTATATTTCTTTACGAAAGGAAAAAATATATCTGTGTTGTATGTATTGAAAGTTAATATATCTCGACAGATCCAAAATCAAGAGTTTTAGTAATCATACAAAGCATCAAATTTTTCTGTAATTAAGCTCCAAACTGTCGGGATCCTACCATACTATTCCTTATAGAATTGCAAGGAGTCTTTATAATTAGAGTAAAGCGTCTAACATCCCCTGAATTATGATCAAATTTATTACGACGCACTCCAATTTTACGAGATTATATTACCCTCCTAAATTAAATTTTAGCATACTTTTATCATTCTTTTTAGTTGACGTGACATCTTTTGTCAATTTTTTTAGCCGACGTAGCACCATTAACGTGGACCCCCATTTTATGTAATAAATGTGTCATTTCAACATAAAAGGGTGACAAAAATATGCTAAAATTGAGTTAAGAGGATAATATGACTTCTGTAAAGTTAAACTGTTTCGCAGCAACTTTGATCATAGTTCGGGAGTACCGGATGTTTGTCTCATTTAATTATAGTAAACTTTGGGGGAGCTTTGTGCAATATATGAGTTATGTCCCCACAAAACTAAATGCACTGACAGAGTTAGTTGGAAATAAGTTGGTGAAACCAATGCAAAAAATGCCTATTTTAACATTTTTCATTATTTTCTTGTTCACTATTATAGATTTCACATTTTTTTGCATTAACAATGGGCAATACTTCTTCCTTGTTGACTCAATATGACATTGAAGAAGTTCAAGAACACTGTAATAACACATGTATGTAAATTTTTTTGTCAATACAAATACATATATTCTTTCTGTTTCATCTTATTTGGCCTTATTAAAATATATATGTCTTATTTTACTTGTCCATTTTAGCAAATCAAGAGAATGTTTCATGTTATTTGGCCTAATAAAAATATGTATGCTTCGTTTTACTTGTTCATTTTAGCAAATCAAAGAGAATGTTTCGTTTTGTCAGCACAAAAAGGTGATAAAAATACGCTAAAATTGAGTTCAGGGGTGAAATTGGAGTGTGTCGTAGCAGCTTTGGCCGTAGTTCGTGCGGTACTGGGTGCTTATCTCTTCAATTTAGCTTGAAAACATGAATTCAAATTAGCTCTCGTAAAGCAAATCTTGACAAGTAAAAATGAACGGAGGGAGTAATAAAGTTTGTAACTTTTTGTTTTGGTGTTGAGTGGAGTTCTATTATCAATGTTTAAAAGTTTGTAACTTTTTTTGTTTTGGGGTTATAGTTTCACAGCAGGAAATTCTTTCATTGTATCAAAGGTTTTGTCAACTGGATAGAAATGGATGTGGATTTATCTCTGGAGAAGAGTTTCTTTCAGTGCCTGAATTTGCTGTCAATCCTCTTTCTCAGGTTTGATTGTTTTGTGTGATAATTACATGATAAAAATATGTGCTTTTGTATAATTTCCGAGGTTGCGACGGTTCGGACATGTGATGAGCACGGAGGTGTGAGAGGTTTGTTATGGATGGTTTTAGGCGGGGTAGTTGTAGGCCGAAGAAATATTGGAGGGAGCTGGTTAGGCATGATATGGAGCAGTTAGAGCTTACGGTGGACATGACCCTTGATAGGCAGGTGCGGAGGACTCGGATTAGGGTAGAGGGTCAGTGGGCAGGAGTTCAGCCGTTATAGTAATAGTAAGGAAGAGCGCTTTGTTTGTATCTGTGCTTGGAGTTTCTTATTCGTGGTGTTTCGTGATGTCTATGATTTTTGAATAGATAGTTTATAGTTGACAGGAAGGTGCGGAGGACTCGGATTATGGTAGAGGGTTAGTGGGTAGGAGTTCAGCCATTATAGTAAGGAAGAGCGCTTTGTTTGTATCTGTGCTTGGAGTTTCTTATTCGTGGTGTTTCGTGATGTCTATGATTTTTGAATAGATAGTTTATAGTTGACAGGAAGGTGGGGAGGACTCGGATTAGGGTAGAGGGTTAGTGGGTAGGAGTTCAGCCGTTATAGTAGGGAAGAGCGCTTTGTTTGTAGCTGTGCTTGGAGTTTCTTGTTCGTGGTGTTTCGTGATGTCCTGAGCTAGGGGTCTATCGGAAACAGTCTCTCTACTTCATCTGAGGTAGTGGTATGGTTTGTGTACACTTTACCCTCCCCCGACTCCACTATGTGGTAATACACTCGGTATGTTGTTGTTGTTGATTTCTCAAATGGTCATTTAACTAATACTGTAAATATTATCTTAGAAAGTCACTTTCTTTGTTGAAGAAAATTGGAATCCAGAAATAACGTGGTTTATGAGATAATAATTATTAATTAAGTGACCATACGAAAAATCAACCTAATTTTCCGTATATGATTATTAAGTACTATTTTCGGGATTTTGTTTGTATAGTTTTGTGAACTGAAGCGTGAAAATGCAACCCGAATGCTGTAGTAATCACTGACTAGTTCTTTTGCTTTTACGTTGAAATGGTTGACTTGTCCCCAATGTGGAGTCAAGATTTTCAATAAACGGAATCCAAAATCTGTGTTGCTCGGACTCCCCAAAAATGTTGCCAGACCGTGTTGTATCCTCAAAGAATGAACTACTTTTGGAACTCGTTGGTATATTTGAAGAGTCTGAGCAATATAGTCCAAAATTTAAGGAACTAAACACATGAAGAAGCCGAGGGGATTTAACGTAAAATATATAACGAAGTGCAATTCTCCGAAGAGGGGTATCAACTAACTCCCCTTGGACAAATGTGGTTCTGCAACTGGTTGACGTGAGATTATCTGTTATACGTTTGAAGTGTTTGACGTAAGTAGAATAGAAAGATGATCCAGTTTGTGAATGATAACTACATGAGATGGGGTTTATGCTTGGCCGAGACCGGAACTAGAGATGTAAGGTATGTTGGGTAACCGAGAAGAATTGGAGCGGTAAATGAAACGGAGATTTAAAAAGGTACATTGGTTAATTGAATGCTAGCAGGTTAATCGATCCTAATTTCTCCTCCTTTTCTGTTTTCATTGAGCATTAACAAGAATTGTATTTATTTAGAACGTTGAGAAATGAAGAGTAAAACATCTAGTAGTACCCCCTGAACTATGACCAAGTTTTCTACGACACACTCCAACTTCACGGGGTCCTGTTACCTCGCCGAACTAAATTTTAGCGTATTTTTGTCAACCTTTTTAGCTGATATGGCACCTTTGACGTGGGCCCTATTTTATGTAATAAAGGTGCCACGTTAGCACAAAAGGGTGACAAAAATACGCTAAAATTGAGTTCGGGGAGGTAATAGGACCCCTGTGAAATTGAAGTGTGTCGTAGCAACTTTGGCCATAGGTTGTGAAGTTGGAGTGTGTCGTAGCAACTTTGGCCATAGGTTGTGAAGTTGGAGTGTGTCGTAGCAACTTTGGCCATAGTTCGAGGGTACTATTGGATGCTTATCTCAAAATTGAAGTCAGAAGTTTCCGGCTTACTTTCTCTCCTCTTCTCTTAACTGCTGGTTTGGCACAAATGTAAATAAAATTTTGATCGTGTTCCTCTTTTAGTATATCGCTTCTTTGAGTTCTTGGTCGATAACCAGCATTGACGTGTCGCAAGTACATTTTGGCAAATTCTGCCGCAATAAAACTTTGTTCCGTTAAGGGGTAGTTAATTCATCCTTTTTCTTGATCCAGAGGCTATTAAGGATGATAGATGGTTTAAATTTCAAAGAATTTGTGGCGTTCTTATCAGCGTTTAGTGCTCATGCCAGCTTGCAACAAAAGGTTGAATGTAAGGACTTTTCATTTTATGCCGTTGATTGTTACTTTGAAATGCATAAATCCAATCTTCTTTCGAGCTCGACTTTACTTTCTTCTGTATAATGGTTTCTCATATGCTTCCGTTCTTTCTTATTTTTCCAGTTATTTTTAGAGTTTATGATTCTGATGGGAATGGAAAGGTGGCGTTCAATGATATGCTGGAGGTCTTGCAAGATTTGACTGGATCGTTTATATCCGAGGTTCAAAGAGAGGTAGTGTTTACGTTTTATATTTTTCATTTTGACGCTTAACTAAGAAATGAAAAACGATGAGGAAATAGGAAGAGCTTCTTAGTATCTTGCTTTTAGTTGCTTCAACGATATACCCAGTAATCCCATTGGTGGGGTCACGAGGTAGAGAAGCTGTTTCTAATAGACCCAGTTCTTGCCTTTTAATTGCTTCGTTTTAGAAATATACTCAGAAAAATGACGTCAAGGCGTTCAGTCTTTGGATTGGTATTGATTACCTTGTAACCTTCCGATGTAGGGATCCTTCAACTAGCCGATAGTTGCACTACAGTAAAACGGAGACTATAGGACTTGATACCGGCAGAGACATTAGAGACAGATACGGGGTTCTTGTTGTTTTTACGGTTAATGATTCCAAGAAGCACGGAAAGAAAAGTAGTACATAGGAGTAATCCCCTATTCTAGCATTGCATGTAATAATGTCGTATAGGAATGACTGAAGTTCTTCAAGACTTCAAATTTGCTCGTATATTCTGCAATACTAATTCAACGGAAAAGAGTCAAAATTGCCCCTGTACTATACGCCTACGGACACATTTTCCCTCCGTTAATAGTTGGGATCATTCATGTCCTCGCCATTACAAAAGTGTCATACATTTGCCCTTATACCTTTCTTATGTTTGCCTTAAGTTAAGGACAAGCTCGGTGCAAGAAGATGATGAAGCTTTGCGATCAATCCTAGAAAAGACAAATAGTTAGTTGGTTTCGTCTAATCTGTTAAGCCTTTTTAGATAGAGTTATCCAATACATATTTTGGTTTACCATGGATTAGTCGAGGTGTGTGCAAGTTAGTCGGAACACCACTTTATATAAAATAGAACGTAGAAAATGCTAACGATAAACTTGGTGACAACCTTTTCTATTTCTGTCAGTAACGAACTTGGGGACGTTATACATTTCTTTGTCTTATTTCATGTTTCATTTTGTTCACATATTCTTCATCAACCTAGCAAAAGATTAGCAACTTATTCTGATTCCAATTCGAACGTGACCTTGTGTTTAACTCCATTTTTCTTTCCGTCTATGCAGCAAGTTTTGACGAGTGTTCTCGAGGAAGCAGGATACAGCAAGGATTCTTCACTCGTCCAATCGGACTTCCTGAAGGTAAATAACGGACATTTTACATTCACGCGGTCTGTTTCTTCTTGCAAGTTTCTGTAATGAACCAATGTCCCACATTGGAAAAAAAGAGAAATGCTAAGGGGGTTTTAAGCCAATGGGTTCTCCCACCTATTAGACTAGTTTTTTGGGTTGGGCTCTCCCGTTTGGTTTATAACGGTTTCCCATCCGATGCATCTTTGAAAGATTGATTTACATGTTCTTTAGACATGCCAATTGCTCTAGTTTCCACATTGAAGCTAATAATAGGAAGCAGGTACGGAGAAATGCCAAACGGTTAGTAGGTAGTAATGCTGCTCGGTACTAACGAAAACTAAAACTAATAAAAACCTCTAAGGCGTAGTGAGTTGAGTTTGAACGTTTGAATAAGATCAAAGCATTTTCATATCCATGCTTCCTTCATTTCGCAAAATTCACGAGTCATTATTTCGCAAAAAATTTTAACATCCGAAATTGTTCATACACTCCGTTGGTTTAGGAGTTAACCCACTTTCGGATGACTAAATCTACAGGTTATGAATTTTGGTCTTTCTAGTAAATGGTCAGGACATGCCGTGATTTCTCTATTCAATCTGTTGGTGATTAGCTTGATAGAGAAAATCAAGAGCCTACGCTCTTAGAGGGAAAAGTGGGTAGCGTGAGGATAGGCGTTAGTTCTCTATAGAAGGGCCTGTAGGCAAGTTGACATGATAATTATATTAAGTTCCAGTTGCTGTCGAAACAAACTTGTACGGAGACTGAAAAACAAATCTTTGTTTTAAAGCTTCCAAGATTTTGAAGTTTCTGTCTGTTAAGGAGAATGGAGACATCGGTTCTGTATAGAGCATAAGGTTCACACTGGTAGGCTAGAACTTCGTTTTTTTTTTTCTTTTATAACAGTGGTGCTCGGGCAGCTTGCGCGCACCTCAACTAATTCCATGGGATACTTGCCACTTCCCGCCAACAACAAACTAGTCCTCTAGGACTTATGCTTTACATCAGTTCTGCAGATCCTAGCAGAGTATCATGAATGAACGCCTAAGTTGTGCTGATCGGTGTTGGCCTGTCGGGACAGTGCCAAAAAACGAACAGATAGGTGATTCGTTATAGTTTAATGTTGGTTATATACCATATTTTGATGGTTGAGCGACGAAGGAGAAGAAAGATAGCATCCCGACTGGCTAGCAATGAAGTGAAAAGAATTCCGATCTATGATCCTAATTATAATACGCCACCTACATGACTCACTACATAGGTTTAACGAATGCTGCAGAATAATACAGTTCCTCATTCCTCGATATAAAGAAGTTTAGAAGTGTACGACTACTGAGGTGATAAAAGCAAGCAGCGAGGCTAATTTTTGTGTGATTGGAGGTCTTCCTCACCCGTTCTAGCGACATTGGCCCATCCGGTCGAGAGGAGAGAACTTTTGATGAGTAATCGATGTCACAACAATTTGTCAGGTGCTCGAACATTCTGACATTTAAACTTCTTCAGTCATGTTCGTTTGTGACATGACTTTGATCATTACATGTTGTTCCTTTGTCTGTCACTTGCATCATTACATGATCATTACTTCGTCGGAATCAATGTTGTACCATGACTTTGATCCATATCATCGAATCAACGAATGAGGAAGAGGAAAGTACATAGAAATTACTTTCAGTTGGAAATTTCGACGTATTAATTTACGAAGTTGCTATCTTTTGCAGATTCTTGGCAGCTCTGGTGTGAAGATGGAAGTTGAAATTCCAGTAGATTGAGAAGGACTTTGCTTTAGTTGACATTAGCATGACATTGCCTGTTATGAATTATGATGAGCATGTGTGTAATTCATGTCATTATTTACATCATAATGGTTGGAACTTTACACTAATAATGCAACCATGCTTTGAATACTTCTCTTTTGAGCCGAGCGTCTATCGGAAACAGCCTTCCTATCCCTCCTACGAAGGTAGGGGTAAGATCTGCATACATCCTATCTTTAATCAAAGATCTCGATTTCGAACCCCCGATAAGGAGAAAATCCTATTCAGACCGACCGCCACCTCCAGGATGGGCCCTGCCGTGCGTGATCTGATTGATCGAGGTTCAAATGAGGGTACCAGAAACACCTAGGGGTAAGATCTGCACACATTCTACCCTTAATTAGAGATCTCAGGTTTCAGTCCTCGGTAAGGAGAAAATCCTATTCGGACTGACAGCCCCCCTAGGATGGGCACCTGCAATGCGTGATCTTATTAGTTAGGGTTCAAATGAGGGTACCAGAAACACCTAGGGGTAAGGTCTACATATATTCTACCCTTAACCAGATATCTCAGGTTCGAGCTCCCGATAAGGAGAAAATCCTATTCTGACTGTTCTGACCGCCACCCTTAGAATGGGCTTGCAGTGTGTGATCTGATTAGTCGGGGTTCAAATGAGGATACCAGAAAACATCTAGGGGTAAGGTCTGCATACATACAACCCTTAACCAGAGATTTTGAGTTCAAGCCCTCGATAAGGAGAAAATCTTGTTCTGATCGCCACCTTTAGAATGGGCATGCAGTGTGTGATCTGATTGGTCAGGATTCAAATGAGGGTACCTGAAACACCTAGTTGTTGTAAGTTCATACTTTTTTTTGATTCAAAATAGTGACTTATGACTTTGTTTGAAATCTACTAACCATCGTCTTTTTTAACTGCACGAAGCGCGGATAAATTCACTAGTTGAAATATAAACTTGAAAGCATTGACATCTTCTTCTTTTTTCAAATGATTCTACAAGATTAAAAAAAATGTAATTAGCAAAAACTATTGCCACTAAAATTATGAGGAAAATTTAAACTCAATGAATATCAAAACAAATTTATTTTTAGCTATAACTAAAAAAACAAATACTTACAAATTTTATAAAAATATCAATATTTTTTTCTATTTATAATCTTCATAGAAGCGTAACTATTGAATATTTTAAATTATGTCATTATATAAAATATCAAATTATTTATAGCTTTTTGATATATTTTAATTTTTTAATAATATTTTTCTTCCTCATAAATAATATTTTTTTAAAAAAATTATGGAATTATTTGATTAAAAAATCTAATAATTATAAGAATTTATCAACAAAACTTATTTAACAAATCATTAAATATACTGATTATGAAATAAAAAAAGAAATATATTATATAAATTATTACTATTTTTATACTTAAAACTAGTATATTCATTAGGCTATCACATTATAGATTTTGATTATTCTTTAATTTTGATTATTCTTTTCCCTAAAACTAAATTAGTTTCTATACTTCCCATTTTATACTTAAAGTAGTATATTCATTAGGCTATCCGTTATTACAGTATTAATTATTGATTAATCTTTAATTTTGTTTTTTGTTTTCCCTAAACTAAATTAGTTTCTAAACTTCCCAAACCCCCCCAAATTAAGCTGCTAAGTCCATAAGCCTTCGCCGGAGCTAAGTAATTTCTTCTACTGTTCTTCGTTGAGTTGCCATTTTCATTCTTATTCGATTACAAGTATTATGGTTCTGCATTTATTTCGATTTTTTTTCATCTCTATAGGATGGATTTTCCGCCTCCTCCGACGGCTCCACCATTTATTATACCAACTCGCCGGTACATACCGGAAAGTAGGCCTGCTCTCCTGCAAGTAGCTCAAATTCCAGATTCAGGGTATGTAATTTATTCATATATATATATATATATATATATATTTTTATTTTTTTTAAAAGGTGGATTGTGGGTTCGTAGGTAGGGGTAGAGATAGAGGAAGGGGTAAGAAAATTTTGTTGAAAGTTTTAAAAAATAAATTTTAGAAATGAAAAAGAAACTGGTGAGGGAGGAGACGATGAAACAAATTTCATATTGAAAAGAAGCATATTATTTACTAGTTCTGTATTATGATAAGTTGAGTAGAACCAAGACGGAGTACTTGGAGTGTAAGTTTAGTGAGCTGTCGCAGGAGGATGGAGTGGTGGTGAAGCTGGACTCGCAGGTCATTCAGAAGAGTGAGAGTTTCAAGTATCTGGGGTCTATGATACAAGGCAATGGCGAGATTGACGAGGATGCCATGCCTCGTGTTGGGGCAAGGTGGTTGAAATGGAGGCTCGTTTCGGGAGTCTTAGGTGATAAGAAGGTACTACAGAGTGACAGTCCAGCCGACTATGTTATGTTGTATGAAGTGGAATGTTGGCAGTTAAGAACTCCCACATCCAAAAGTTAAAGTGGCGGAGATGCGAATGTTGCGATGGATGTGTGGACTTACTAGGAAAGATGAGGTGAGGAATGAGATTATTCGAGAGAAGGTGGGAGTTGCTTCAGTGGAGGATAAGATGCGAGAAGTGAGGTTACGTTGGTTCGGGCACGTGATGAGGAGGGGCTCGAATGCTCCAGTGTGGAAGTGTGAGACACTAGCTATGGATGGTTTTAGGCGAGGTAGAGGTAGACCGAAGAAATATTGGAGTGAGGTGATTAGGCATGATATGACAGTTACAACTTACGGAGGACATGACCCTTGATAGGAAGGTGTGGAGGATGCAGATTAGGGTAGAGGATTAGGGGGTGGGAGTGCGTCGGTAACAATAAGGAAGCTTTCTTTTTTGTCTGTAGTTTTTATTCGTGGTGCTGTGTGAAGTCTATGATTTCGGTTAGATAGTTCTTATTTTTATCTTGTGGTTGTAGTATTATCTTGTTGCTAGCGGTGTTAGTTTATTTTGCACTTCGCTTTTGTGTTTGTTATATTGTTATTGGTTCTAAGCCGGGGGTCTATCGGAAACAACCTCTCTACTTCACCGGAGTTTGTGGTATCGCACTCTACCCTCCTCCGACCCCACTATGTGGGAATAAACTGGGTATGTTGTTGTTGTTGTAAGCTTTAGGTATCTTGAGGTATTTATCCCTTCCTATTATACTACTAGGTACTAACTTAAGGCTTTGTGAAATCTTCTAAGATGTTTATGGGTAAAAGAATTGGGGTTGGTTGAATATATTTTTCGAAATACCCTAATCTCTTTTTTTGTAAGACCCGAATAGAAATATGCCACTGATGTAAGTAAAGGTAAAGGAATAGTATATCATTCGTGGGTGCTGCTAACTCCCCATGAGGTAATTGTATGATTTTACAAGGTAAATGAGCTTCTGACCAATTAGAAACAAAAATAAATAAAAACATAGTGCAAATAAAAGGAACCTAGGCCCATATTTTTCTTCAATTTGAGTTCACTCTGAAAAAATTGAACTTTAACCAAAAATTTTTGATTCAACCAATCTTTTTGTCTATTTGAATCGGATATTTGTAATACCAACCATCTTTCCGTTTCAGTGTATAGATTTTTATTTTATCAAAGTATATTTTTTTCCTAATATAAGGTAATTTTTTTTTGTTCCAGGTCACTTTTCATCCGCAAATCAAATATTTCGTCAATAATAAGCACATGTCCCGACTCAATATCATTGTTGTTTCTTTTGAATTCTCGGAAGATTTCATCTAATGGCAACTTTGATTTTCAAACGAACTTCATTAATGATGATGAAGGTATAGTCAATCATCCATCTATGACCAGTTATTTCTTGATTCATTAATCAATTTGAAATAGTTTCTAATGCTTCCTTTTCTGCAGTTCCAAGATTTGAAATTCAAAATAATGTCTACTATAGCGTAGATGATTTGAATAATAGTACCCTGTTATTGGAGCCCAAAGTCACTGCACTAGGACTTATAAGTGAGAAAATTCAAAGCAAGATTCCGCAAATGTTGGATGCGATCAGAGTTATAAACAATGCATACTTGTTTGGGTACAAACGGATTCATCCCCAAACACAATGGGTGACAAATGCTGTGGGTGACATAAAAATGTGGTTAGGTTTGGACGATGATGAAGCAATAGAAGAAGCAGTAAGTTTTTCAAAAATTGTATATTGCTTGGTTAAAAATAATAAAATTGAAATGTTTTCAGTAGATTATCACAACCAAGAGAAAAATATTGTAAATCACACCGTTTATTTCATAGTTGATACAAAAGACGGAAGATGCATGTAAAATTTTGTCTAAGGAGATACAGAGCAGCAAAACCTTTCTGGAATACTTGTGAGTCTTTGCAATACTTTATTCCGTTATTAAATTTGTTTTATTTCTAGATTACTTGTTGATTTTTTTTTATTTTTATTTTTTTGATGTCCTCTTTATAGGATGAATGAATTAAATATAACAGAGTAAGTTTGTGTTTTTATCATGCCTTTATTTAAACAAAAAATCATTTTTTTTCCCTGTTTATTTTTACTTTCTCATTTTTTTTTCAGGAAAACACAGATATCTTCTTTATCAATTTTGGATGTAAAACAAGCAGCTCCGGCGATTCTTATTATGAAGTGTTTTGCACCGGGAAATGTACGTACACATTTTGTTACAATGTAACCTAGTAATGAGTTTTATTTTCCTTACATTAATAGATGTAATTAAGTTTCCTTCTATTTATGTTAATAGGTATCATCAGCTTATGCCACAAAAATTCGTAGAATACTGTATAGATGCATCCCACTCCGGGCACACACTGATTTTATGGCCGCATGGTTCATTGCAGAACCAATCCGCTGTAAGTATAACACATTTTTATTTTCTATCATTATAATATAATGAACTTCTACATTAAGTGGGCCCCAACAGGTCATTGGGGAGGCGGAACAATGACATTTTCGAAGGAAACAATGTTACCTGTTTCCAGAAAAAAGAGAAAAAAAAATCAAATGGCATTACAATTCTGTCAATTAACAAGTAAATATTGAACTCATATTAATAGCTCTAAGTTTTGAATAGCCCTAGATTACACTCTCACACTCGAGAGAAATCCAAGCTTGCTAGCTACTACTTTGGCGGGAGTACGTCCTGAAGATTCAGGATCCCATGGAGATGTTTACAAAGTGTCCATACTAGAGGACGGAAATGAGTGGCGGCTGAGCAAAAATGATTACGCATTTAAAGTCTCCAGAAATCTCTCACTTGGTCATCTCATGGTAGTACAACAATATCTTTTGCACCTTTCAGTAGCTAGAGTTCTTTCTTTAAGTGAAAAATTCCTTTGTGCAGAATGAGGCAGGTGTTTTGATACACATGCCATTTGCAAATACAATTAGAATAGTGGGTGAAGGTTTTGGAGAATTCAACGACAAACGCGTGTTTTTTCTTGTTACGAAGTGGGTTTCAGGTGGTAATTTGCATGATAAAATGAAAGGTATTTGGTTATATCTCTGTTGTTTCTAAACTTTATGAATGTTTATTAGCTTACATAGTATTTTCTTTTTCCAGGTTATATACCGTGCGCACAGATTATAAAAATATTAAATGGAATAGCATATGCTTTACATTTGTTGTACGCAAGCATATGCGGTTGCGTGGTTGATCTTAAACCTGCAAACATCTTATTAGACAAGGTCAAGAGCTTCTGCGATCATATTTATACAAGAGATACATACTTCTTTGATATTTGTCATTAAAATGGTTGTCAATGTGTCGTTTGGCAGGATGATAACCCAATCTTGTGTGATTTTGGGTCATTTCGCTTTTCTGGAGAAAAAGTCGCAGGAGCTTTCAGCGGAACACCACTTTACCATGATAACACATATGGTATGAGCTAAACATTATTTTTTCGTAGCCTCTACATCTTTGGTAAAGTATCATATTTAATATAAATATGCTTTATCAGTTTACTGAAGAGAAGCCTTGGAGTAACTGGTAAAGTTGTTGCATTCAAGCCTTGGAAACAGCCTCTGGCAGAAATGCAAGGCAAGACTGCGTACGATACACCCTTGTGGTGGGGCCCTTCCTCGGACACCACCACTCCACGGTGGTTCTTTTTTTTTTTTTTTTATAATGGGGACAACGAAAAGGGGTTAAAATGACTCTCAATGGATTGAAATATTTCAATAGCTTTTAATGATTTTATTAAGCATTGAGGAGCTTTAAATAGCCTACATGAAACACAGAATATGCATAATTTGAAATTCAAACTAACCTAAAATATTTCAACTACTAAAACAACCTAATCTAAAATTTAAAATTCCAACTCATCTTAATTCTAAACAACTTATTAACTAAAATTTACTGCAGTACCTAAATCAATTTTCAACGCTTTCGCATGATTCAAAAGCAGAGAGAGAATATTCTGCTTCATATATGGGGTGGGAGGGTAGATGAAAACGACATACTCATAAATGAACATATACTGGTTTTCTATGATAAATTATTTAGTGAAACTGGGGAGTAGTGATACGATAACGATACAAACTTGGAAACACCAAAATCAGTCCAAAACAGTCCACACTTGTTGCCCTCATTTCGGATTGGTGGCTATTCCAAGCCCTACAACTAAAGGTGTTACCATGTTTCAAGTCTTACATCCATAAACAACTAAGTATCAAGTGAACCCTAATGAGAACCAAATTTCCCTTAATGAAGATGGCCCAAAACCATGATCCATTAAGTGTCCAAACCCGAGTCATGAAGGCTCCAAGCAATCTTCTACTCGGGTTTGTTTAACGGCATGCTCAAAACGATCCCTCCGAGTATGATCCCGTGCCCTCCATGCGACCAAAGCTTGATTCTTCACGTAGTGACTTTGAATTATGTCATCGAAAGCTAAGGCGACCATCTGACTTGTATCAAGTAGAGACCTGGATGGGAATACAACTTCAGAAGAATTTTTGACGAAGAAAATGATGGTTACAGAGACCTTACCAAAGAACATAGGGCTTGTTCTTTCTTGAAACTGATAATGTTGTATTTCTCTCATCATTTAGAACTTGAGGTTGATCTTCTTCACTTATTGTGTCTTTACATTTTACCAGATGCCACCCACGCACGCGACATATTTGCGTTTGGAGTCATCACATTCCAACTACTGACAGATGAGGTCACCGCATTCAATCTTGAGCGTGGCAATCAGGCATACGGCAGAAACTTCGGCTTAAGGATAGATGCATACATTGATGAAGAGAAGGATCTCGGGGAACTAGTGAAGGAATGTCTAAGGGATGAACTAGACAATGCCAAGCAACTGCTTAGGATAGCGGCGAAGTGTGTCTCAATGAAATCACAACGCCCCTCAGCTTTCGAAATTCTACAGAAATTTCAAGAGTTGTTTGAAGAAAATTAAGACAGACAATCATGTTGTCTTCAGGCATTTGATAGCAGAGCATTGGGTTCAGTTTTGGGAAAACTTTTCGGAAGCATTTGAGATTATGTAATAATAATTAGCATAACTTTCATTTGATTTTCACAGCTCCAAGAGCCAGAACCGAAACAAGTTGGGTTATACCATTGCCTTATCGTGTTCCAGTAGCTGCATGAGGGAGACTTGCAAGTTATTCCTAGGGATAATACCCACGAAAATACCTGAACTTTGATCGGATTTTCTACTGAATTTTGCGGGAGTCCTATTGCCCCCTAGACTTCTTTTTTTCCGTATTTTAATGTCATATATCTGCCTACTTGGACACGTGTAAATATGAGGTGGCGCGTATTAAATCCACTTTAAAAAGTCTAGAGGGGTAATAGGACCCCCGCAAAGTTCAGTATGCTCAACTGAAAATTCGGTCAAAGTTCAGATATTTTCGTGAGTATTATCCCTTATTCCTATATAAGAAGTCACAGTGATGGCAGTAGAAGCAGCAGACAGACAGGAGACTCAAGACATGCCATGCCTGCTTATCTAAAGGGCATTTTTGGTCATTTTTTAGCTGCTTTGTGATGTAAGCTCCAAGCAGTGACGGAGCTACCCAACTCCTTTGCCGAGGGGTTCCTTCGGCGAAGAATTATGCTATATATGCATGGGTTAAAATTATTTTTTATGTATATATATTAGATGTTGAACTCCCTTCGATTAGTTCATATCACCTTAGTGAATATCCTGGCTCCGCCGCTGCTCCAAGTATGATGTTCTAAGTAGTACACTATCCTTTACCCACAACATTTAATAATAAGAGAATTCCTCATTTTTATCCACTAAACATTACAACATTAACTTGCCTCAGCATAAATGGTTCCACTACTTTTCATAACTAGAAATCTAGTTGATGGCTATGTATATCATCCATAAATACCAACTCTTTTGAAAGTAATTACACTCTCTCCCACTTTTTTAATTACTTTACTCTCTCTCCCTATTAATATACATAACTATAGCCGACATATACATAGCATTCTGTGTATATGTTGGAATTTTTTGTAATATATTTACGAAGTTGAGATTTTTTGTAATATTAAAAACATAAGTTGTGTATTTGTATAATTTTTAGAAAAAATAACCCACAAAGCCAGATAAGAGGCTTATCAAAACTAAATATTTCTTTGGACTCGTTTGGTCGCAAGTAGTTTTTGAGAAGAAAAAAAATAGGCAAATAAATATTTGGCCATATAATTTGTATTATTAGAAAAATACTTTTCACAAATAATCCAAATTCTCTGAAATATGTTTCCCAAGTACTAGACCAAATATACATGGTAAAACTTCACCCAAAAATGACTAGCCAAAAATATTTGAAAATCTATAGCCAACCACTAGCTTAATACTTTGTCATTTTACAAAATAAGGATAATTTAGTCAAAGTAACATCTAGTTAATGTTTTTCTCAAGGCAAATACAAACCAGAAAATGTGACAAATGTTTTGGTATGGTGGAGTACTAAATTGATAGCAGTTCGTGTTTTTCTTATAATAGCATGCAAAATAAAACATGACAAGTAACTAGAAATAAAGGGAGTAATTAATAGAGGTAGTATGATAAAACAGTCATGTCGTCATTGTTTTCTTTAATGAGTGTGACAAGTACAAAATAAATGATAGGAGTAATAACACTGATCATTATAAAAAGCTAATGAGTAATGATTAGGTCAGGTAGGATACAATAAATGCGGTGTATTCTCTCACAAAGTGTCGTACGGGGAACCGAGTTCGGACTCCCATGTTGGTTGCCCAACACAATAAAAGGGGCTTTACTTTCAGCAACTTCTTTCACTCGTTCTGTCGACTCATTTCAGCTTTCAACCGCATTTCCACCACAATTTTTCTCCAAATGAGAAGCTTTGGCTAGCCGTTCACTCACTCTCGATGGTCTGCCATTTAGTTCGTTCGTTGTAGCAGAGCGAATAATATGCCGATGGAAGGTCGCTGCATGCAGCATAAAAGAAAAGAGATTGACATCCAGAGGTGGCTGGGTAAAATGTACGCAGTCCATACCACTCATCAGATGAAGTAGAGAGGTGGCTTTCAATAAATCCCCGGCTCAGACATATAACAATATAACAAACAAATAACATCAAAGCGCACCACAAGATAATTAACTCGAAAGGGAATAAGCAGCACAAAAGAAAAAAGAGAAAGAAAAGTAGAATGTCTTACAATAGCTTGGCTTAAAGATTTAGAACATCTCTAAAGAGATTCCATCATCATAAGTAGCTTAAAATTCAGTTCATACTTATGATAGTAAAAAGCATAGCTAAGCGGTAGCAGTTATTATATTCTGGCTCTCTGGCTCTCGATTTCATCTCTATTTTGTATCTCCCCCCTTGCTCGATCCCTTAATTCTGTCAAAGCATTCAGAACGTAATCCATCTTCGGCCTCCAGTCTGGCCGATCAATATGCAAGCAGCGGAATGCCAGAAGTGTGATCTCAAATGCAGTTGAATGATCAACTTCTTTGAAGCACTCACGAACCAGATATTTTTTACCGCACTTAGCCTCCTTTACGGCTCTCTGTTCCAGAAAATCAGGACCGTCACAAATAACCTCCTTATTGGCTATCAGTTGTAGCAGTAGAAGGCCAAAGATATAAACATCAGATTTCATCGTCCGCGTACCTATATATAATCCATCCAGAAAATGTAAGAAGACAGAACTGCTCTTAGTACCGGAAAAAAAGAGAACTTACAACAATAACAAGTGTAATCCCACTGTGGGGGGGGGGGGGGAGGGGGGAGGGGGGAAGGTACACAAACGTTACCCCTACTTCGAGGAAGTAGAGGTTGTTTACGATAAACCCTTGGCTCAAGTAAAGCATTTCAAAAGGATAATACACTACTAAAATAGACATCAGATGAACGATGTAAAAAAAAATATATCCCATATAAAACAGCAAATGTGGTGAAAATTCTCCACAAGGGGAAAGCTCGAGCCATAATTTTTAATTTGGATGTCGTTTCAGTAGCTCTTTTCTGTTTCATCCAAATACATAAAAACATGAGGGTCATTGCAGAATCAGCTGCTAGGCTGAGTGAGGCAGTGACAACAACAACAACAACAACAACAAACCCAATGTATTCCCACAAAGTAGGGTCTGGGGAGGGTAGAATGTATGCAGTCCATACCGCTACCTCCAAAGAAGTAGAGAGGTTGTTTCCGATAGACCCCCGGCTCAAGATAGAGAATAGTAAGCAAGAGCGTAATGCACCATTAAGTATGATGGGTGGCATAACATAAAAGGAATAAGACATGCTAAAAATAAAATAGAAATCAGAGCAATACGAAATAAGATAAATAAGCGCAATATGAAATAAGAGATAAGAAATATGGCATCCGGACAGTACGACCCCCACCTATGGACACAGTCCTGGGATTTCTAACCCAGCTATACATGAGCTCTTATACTACTAGCTACAACCCACGCACGCGACCTAACCTTCTACCCTTATCCGCGACCTCCACACCTTCCTATCTAGGATCATGTCCTCAGTAAGTTGTAGCTGCTCCATATCATGTCTAATCACTTCCCACCAGTACTTCTTCGGCCTACCTCTCCTCCTCTGAAAGCCATCTAACGCTAGCCTCTCACACCTACGAACTGGGGCATCCGTGCCCCTTCTCATCACATGCCCAAACCATCTCAGCCCTCCTTCCCGCATCTTGTCCTCCACCGAAGCCACTCCCACCTTCTCCCGGACTATCTCATTCCGAACTCTATCCCCTCTGGTAAGTCCACACATCCAACGCAACATTCTTATTTCCGCCACCTTCAATTTTTGAATGTGGGAGTGAGGCAGTGACAAGGATGGTAAATACTCTGTGAAAATTGGCTACTGCAAACTCATATGCTCATAATGAAGTGCTTGATAACTGGCCATGGAGTTGATAAGACTAAGCTCCCATCAAAGATCATATTCTTCTGGACAGCCCTTCATGACGCCTGCCTCATTCAAGATAAGCTTGAGAAAAGAAAATTTCAGATTGCTAGAAGACGTTACGTGTGCCAACAGAGCCTCGAGTCTCAACAACCATCTATTTACATTGGGAAGTCGATGCTGAAGTATGGAGTCTGGTTTTTGTCTATATTTGGTATTAATTGGGTAATGACAGCGCAAAAGAGGCCTTTGAATGCTGGTGCAATTGAATAGCTGGTAAGGCCATCAAGCCAATCTAGAAGATGATAACTGCAAGTTTCATTTGGTGTGTATGGTCAGAAAGGAACAACGGATGTTTTGATGGTCTATCAACTCTTAAATCACTCCCTAAGGCTAGATGTCTTTTGTAACTATACAGTTCCCATAATATTTCACCCATAGATTCCCCTTAGAACTTTGTTAGCTCCCTGATACTAGTTTGGTCTTTTTTGGTAACTGAGTTAATGAAGTTTTGTAGTACATGGCAAATCACGTAATTGGTTTTATCATGTACGGTGTGTATGCCTACTTGTTCAATATGATAGTCTAAGTGCCTACTTGTTCAATATGATAGTCTAAGTGCCTACTTGTTCAATATGATAGTGTAAGTGCCTACTTGTGCACACCCAAAGTTTGAGGGCATAGATGCCTGTTGAGGCCAAGTTACCTAAGTGAAATCATCTGGTGATACTTAATGTAACTACAGGAAATATGATGGAATCCTAGGAAGTTAGATTTGGGCTGGAAGCACTGAAGGCTTCACACTTCACAGTATGGGCATTTAGTTTTGGGCATCTTAAGAACAACAGTTTTCAGTTAACCCTTGAAACTGACCACCAAACTTAAGAATCGTAACGAAACAGAATAAACCGGATCAGCAGATTTTTCTGGTTTATTCTCCCACCTCTAAGCGTTAGCCGAGACAGATCACCAAATGAATGAGATATCAAAACGAGGGATCAACTAATAGAAATCACAAAAGGAAGTGTATTTTATAGCATCATGAATTAATAATGCACGAAAGCAGGTAGAAGAAAATAGCAAAGAATGGAAGATGGCCTCTCCTTTCCTCTCTTGGAAACATTCTCACATTTTTTTAACGACCTCCCAATTAGACACTCCAAGTCCAAACTCATTTTCAGTCCTAACAAACATATGATATTCTTCTCTAGTATCCTACTTCTCCAATAACGGGCTTCCCTTTCTTCACATGCACAGCATCTCTTTCAATCCTCCACTATTTGCATAATATCCCCTGCGTTTCTTCAACTTCTCAAACGAAAGCCAACTGTTTCAACTTGAAGAGTAACTTAACCCTAGGGAAACAACGACTGGAAACGTAAGGCAAGCTATCAGACCTTCAATCCTGAAGGAGAAATCCGTACCGCATTGCGGGAAGAAAAACCTTTGATATCGAAGATACAAGTTCACAAATTTCTCAGAGATACACATTGGTCAAAAGAAGGAAGAGCTTTATCAGTCAGATAAGTGGCAGCCAAAACATTTTGCTTCCGATATGTAGTGTGATGAAACTACCGAGTGCAGGGACTGGGAAATTCATAGAAGATGTAAGAACAGAGAATAGCTTTATCATTACTATATCTACCAGAATTTCAACGCTCTGGGTACACTGAGTAATTGACTGTTCAAGGTAGGAAGAAAACTCAATATAGTAATTCCAGAATTAGATCAAAGCTAAGGATTGTATGATTTTGAGGAGAGAATCCAAAATGTTGTAGGAGAAAAGACCGAAGTATCACTTCATCAAAGGTAAAAGTATGAAAACTTCCGAACATTGCAGCTATTGAGAATGACCATATGCTAATGTTATGTGAAGATTCCAAGGAAAAGATGGTGGCGACGGTGGTGATACAGAAATCTATCAAGGCAAGAGTAAGCAAAGCAAAGCAATCTGATACTTAGCGGAGAAGGAGATAATCACTAGGTACGGAAACGCATAAATAGGCTCAAGCACTTGGAAATCACAAGAGTTCAGGTGTGTGAAGTGGTGGAAAAAATAAAAGAACTCAGCTTAATTATTCCCTCGGATTATTGTGGTTTAAGGAAAGCAATACCTAATTACAACAGAAGCAAATTAAGCTACCTGCTACTTACATGTATTCTAGAATATTAAGGTGATTCTAACACTACAGTCAAGCTGGTGCATAAAATTATAGTATGCAGCAAGCTTGCAACATATATAACTTGTTATGGGACCGTCTAGGGACTTTTCATTCCTAGTCATTTGACTATTTTACGTTTATCTTAATTATAAAGGTCTTCTATCACAGTTTCTTAACTAACAATTCCAGTTAGAGAATAGCAAAAGGAAGAAAGCAAAGGATGGGAAAAAATGGTGGGTTTTAACTGATGAAACCTAGACCTCAAAGAAACAGCATTGCATCATGCAATACAGAGAAAATTATAAGAAAGAACTTAATATATAGCATGAAATTATCAAAGATATTCAGGTATGAGCACACATGCCACTGAAAATCTCTGGAGCTTCCTGGCCAACACGAACTAGAGCAGAAATTGTAGTATCTTCATTCACATGATTTGATATGTATCCAAAGTCAAAAACTTTTATGTTTACTTCCTGCAAGGCAAAAAAATTTATCTCCATCAAGCGAAACCAATGGAATAACGTGTAATTATCTTCAGATATCTAAAGGAAATAAAAAGTCAAGAAAACAACCAAGGATTCAAACTCACATCATCTATCATAATACATTCAATAGTAACGCTGCCAACTGCAATCCCATTCTTGTGCAACCATGACAAGAGATCTGCGAGTTGGATTGCCACTTTAATCCGCTTATCCCACCCAAAGTCATCTGCAAACAAGAAAAAGAAAACATAAAGGATGCGCTAGAAAGCACACAAAAGTCGGACAGAACAGTCATTCAACATCTAAGTTGTGCGGACTCTTCACTTTTGATGCCGCACCTGCGTCGGATTCTCTAGAAATACACTACTTTTGGAGAATCCGACATGCACCCATTGACATTTTTGAGGTATCCAGGCAACATAGTTCAACATAATACTCGAGCTAGTAAGTACCATCCAGAAGAACGTCTGACAAGACTCTAGTGAACTCTGCATCATAGACAACTGCCAGCCTCCTATCGAAACAGCACTTGTACAACTTCACCAAATTTGGATGTTTATTTGCTCTTTCATTTGTTAATAACTCGATCTCATCCTACAAAAGACCCTGTGACATCATTTGACCAACAACAACAAATAGAGAAAGAAATAAAATTCAGAGCTATCTCGCAAACATACACAAAATTTATACAGACGCGGACCATTCTCAAGTTCCATAGGAAGGAGATAATCCCATGTCTTTACAATAGCAGGTCGGCTTACAGATCCTTCAACAATGGTGCCACGGAACAGTCTTCCTGTAAGAGTCTTTTGGATTAAAGAATCCTCGAAATTAGTAATAATGCCCAACTCAGAGCAGCTGCAATGCTTCACCTTACCATCTACGACTGGCTCAATGGAGAAATCGAAACTGCATTTTGGCAACCAGAGAAGATCATTCAGAGAAGAAATAATAATATTGTGGATGTCTAGCTTGTGAATTGGGCCATCTCTAGGTCAGGTAGAAATCTGGAGCCGGTACCATTTAATCCAATCAAAGGTACCAAGGTCATCAGGGCTTGAACCAATTGTGCTTCAATAGTTTAGTGAGAAAAAGGCGCAAGCAAGAAAACGAAAATATATGAGGCGCTAAAAATAACTATAAATACAAACTAGAATTATATCACAGAGGAATTAATGAAGTAACTTAAAGGAATAGAATTCATGTAAATCACGTTCGCCAGTTTTTAAAAATTGATGTCCATTTGAAGAATCTGATTCGGATGCAAAGATGCAGTTGAAGTTCCTTCTCATACTACTAAAAGATATAAATTTATATGCTCAATCACTAACGTATTCATTGATAGAGTTCTTTAGAAATTTAATAGTAAACCACTTTGCTAACAATAAGTACTTGCCAGAGTGCAAGACAACTTTCAGCCAGCAATGCAGCTATTTCAAGAATTAAGGCAGCTCAAGCAAAACTCTAACACCATTAAATATATGACCTCTTCCTGGTAATAATCTCATTTGAAGAAAAAGAAGAGACAAATTGACATAAACACGAGAGATGACAACAACAACAACATACCAGTGTAATCCCACACACGATGAGGTCTGAGAGGGTAGTGTACGGAGACCTTACCTCTACCTCATAAAAATGAAGTAGAGAGGTTGTTTACTATAGAGACCCTGAGCTTGAGACAAAAGAAGTCTAGAAAAATGAGATAATGAAAATACAAGAAACAACAAATAGTAACAAAAACACCAAAAATAGTAGCAGAATAGTAATACAACAAAATATTACTCCCTCCGTTTTAAAAAGAAAGACCTAGTTTGACTTGGCACGGAGTTTAAGAAAATAAAGAAGACGCTTGAATCTTGTGGTCATAAATTAAAGATATGTCAAGTGGAAAGTTGAAATTAAGGAGTTGCGGTCACTCTTTTTGAACCGGACAACATCACAACAACAACAAACATACCTAGTGTATTCCCACATAGTGGGGTTTGGGGAGGGTAGAGTGTACGCAGACCATACCACTACCTCAGATGAAGTAGAGAGGCTGTTTTCGATAGACCCCCCGGCTTAGGACCGATAGCAGTATAACAAACACAAAACATAAATGCATCTAACCTAGTACAATCTACAAAATAAACTAACTCCACTAGCCATAAGATAACACTACAGCCACAAGATAATACTAAAAAAACTATCTATCTGAAACCATAGCCAACACAACACCACGAACAAGAAACTTCAAACACAAATAAAGACCGCCCCCTATTGTTACCGACGCACTCTCACCCCCTAACCCTCTACCCTAATCCGTGTTCCCCACACTTTCCTATCAAGGGTCATATCCTCTGTAAGCTATAACTGCTCCATATCATGCCTAATCACCTCCCTACAATATTTCTTCGGCATACCTCTACCCCGTCTAAATTCATTCATAGCCAGTGTCTCACACCTCCGCATTGGAGCATCAGAGCCCCTCCCCATCACATGCCCGAACAACGTAGCCTTACTTCTCGCATCTTGTCCTCCACTGAGGTCACTTCCACCTTCTCCTGAATAGTCTCATTCCTTACTCTATCTTTCCCGGTATGGCCACATATCCATCGCAACATCCTCATCTCCGCCACCTTCAACTTTTGGATGTGAGAGTTATTAGCTGGCCAACACTCCGCTCCATACAATATAGCCGGCCGAACTGTTATTCTATAGAACTTCCCTTTAATCTTCAAGGGCACCTTCTTATCACATAAAACTCCCGAAGCGAGCCTCCATTTCAACCACCCAGCCCCAATACGATTCGTGACATCCTCGTCAATCTCACCATTGCCCTGAATCATATATGTGAAACTCTCCCTCTTTTGAATAGCCTGAGAGTCCAACTTCACGACCACGTCAGCCTCCTGCGACACCTCACTAAAATTACACTCCAAGTACTCCGTCTTGGTCCTGCTTAACCGAAATCCTTTAGACTCAAGGGACTGTCTCCAAATCTCCAACGTATCATTAACTCCTCCCCGAGTCTCATCAATCAGTATCACATCATCCGCAAATAACATACATCAAGGCACCTCCCTTTGAATATGTCATGTCAAAACATCCATCACCAAGGCAAATAAAAAAAAGGCTAAGAGCCGATCCCTGATGCAACCCTATCAAAACCGGAAAGTGCTCTGAATCTCCACCTACCGTCCTCACCCGAGTCTACACGCCCTCATACATGTCTGAATCGACCTAGTGTATACCACGAGCACCCCTCTAGCCTCCAAGCACCTCCACAAAATCTCCCTGGAAACTGTTTTATGCCTTCTCAAGATCAATAAACACCGTGTGCAAGTCCTTCCTCTCCTGAAACTGCTCCGCTAATCTCCTCACAAGGTGAATAGCCTCAATAGTCGAGCGACCTGATATGAAACCGAACTGATTCTCAGAGATAGACACGCTCCTTCTCAACCTTAACTCTACCACCCTTTCCCAAACTTTCATAGTATGATTCAACAACTTAATACCTCTATAGTTGTTGCAACTCTGGATGTCTCCCTTGTTCTTATACAATGGAATCATCGGCATCTTCGCCGCCCTAAAAATGATGTTAAACAATCTTGTCAACCACTCTAAACCTGTCCCACCAGCGCTCTTCCAAAAATCCACTGGAATCTCGACTGGCCCCATCGCTCTACCCCGACGCATCATTCGAATATCCCCCTTGACCTCCTCAACCTTGATACGCCTACAATAACCATAGTCGCGACACTTTCTCCAAGTCCTCCAATACGAAACCTTTGTCCCCCTCGTCATTCAAAAGTTCATGAAAATAGGACTGCCACCTCTTCCTAAGGGCATCCTCAACCAACAATGTACCATCCTCTCCACACCTTCCCTTCCTGTTTAAGGTCATATGTAAGTTGTAACAATATCCTAATTTGTGTAAGAAGTACAATAATACAACTAGTACAATGACAAGCACCAACCAACCTAAGAAGACTAAAAATTAAAGTAGGTCAATTCTTTCTGAAACAGATATAGTACTATAATCAAACTAGACGAAACAATAGATAATAACAAAACACACTTGTACCCTAATTTTTTCTCCACACATTCCCTTCCTATTTAAGGTCATGTTTAAGAGACTAAAAAGTAAAGTAGGTCATTCTTTCTGAAACGGATATAGTACTATAATCAAACTGGGCGAAACAATAGTTAATAACTGAACACACTTGTACCCTAATCTTTCTCCTCCACACCTTCCCTTCCTATTTAAGGTCATGTTTAAGCTGTAACAATATCCTAAATTGTGTAATCCACACCTCCCTATCTAAGGTCTATGTCCTCATAAGTTGTATAAATCAACAGTTACAAACCTCTCGTAGCGCTTGCAAGTCTCAGTAAAACTCTTTATGAATCCGTTAAAAAGGTTATCTGTACAGAAAGGGTGGCGCCAATTTTCAGATTCATCCATGTTCGACTTTTGGTACTGATAAGGCGAAACATCCCATTCCGCAAACTTCTTTCGCATCATCTCTACTGACACCATTGACGCATACATCTTGAAGCTCTCCTGTATTGACGCAGAAAACCAGGCCATCGTCCTCAGCGTTTTCTAGGGTATAGTAGAAAGGGGAAAAAGATAAAGCTTCTTGTGTTGTGCTTAAAATCGACGGGAATTTTACTATCCGGAAGATTATTCGGAGCGTCGGGTTATTGAGTACCGTATTGTACCCACAACATCTATTTTTCCTATTAGGGGATTGTTTTCTTTTAGTATATTAATTAAATAATTAAAAAATTATAAATGAAAAAAAAAAAAAGTATTTTTACTCTTAATAAATTCTTTTTGAAATTTTATAAATAAGTGTAAATACTATTAATTAAATGAGTAATTTGAAAAATAACTATTTTAAATTTAGGATTCAGGTAAAAAAAAATGTCGATAATAGTTAGTATTCAAGTTGGATTTGAATACCATAAATTACTTGTTCAATTTGAATTTGAATACCTAAATAGTTGACCAAATCGTCAACTTGCCAACTTGAAGTCACCCTTTGTACATTTTATTCATACATCAAAGTAGTAAAACAAAAGCATTACTAAAATTCTCTAAAGTTTTGATATTAATATTTTATCTTTATTTATATAACACATTATCAGCACGAAGTCCTACCGTATCAAAATTTAAAGGCTAAGATATGGATAATTCTCAAAGCAACTTATCCAAATATGAAGATATTTATTTGATTGATTCTGGCACAACACACACTATTTAAAAATGAGAAATATTTTTCTTATTTAAGTATGGGCAAGATAAATGTTACAACAATTTCTGACAGTACTAATTTGATTGAAGGCTTTGGCAAAGCCACTATAATAAGGAACTAAACTCCTCATAAATAATGTTATGTTTTCACCTAAGTCCCGGAGAAACTTATTGAGTTTTAAAGATATTAGTGAAAACGGGTATCATATCACGACAAAGGTTGAGTTGAATCTTGAATATCTTGGTATTACCAAGAATGTCTCTGGGCAGACATGTGATATAAAAAAGTTCTCTGTTTTATCTTCTGACTTGTATTAGACAAAAATTAGTGCAATTGGGGCACATTCTATAGTAAACTTTCTAATTTAAATATTTTTGAACTTTGAAACGATCGATTGGGACATCTTGGAACTATAATGATGAGACGAATTAAAGAAAATTCAAATGGATATCCATTGAAGAACTTGAAGGTTCTTTCAAATGATGAAATTTCTTTTAGTGCTTGTTATCAAGGCAAGTTAATTGTGAGACATCACCAACTAACATGCTGTTTGGATGGTGTTTTGTCATGATTTCATAATATTATACGGTACAACATGGTGTGGTGTTGTACTGTACAGTACAGTATAGTACAAATGTTTGGATGAACTGTTTCGTTCACTGTTGTTTAATAACAGTTTTACTGTTTGGTTTGATGATATAGTATTGTATCTTAACTGATAATTTTACTAAAATGTCCTTAATTATTATAAATGTTAAATTTTTCAATAATTGTTAATAAAATGATTTTTTTCCTACTAATTTTGTCACAGACTATGTCATGTAAATATATTAAGTTGTTAAATTCTTATAGTCGATATTAATATTATTAAAATAATTTTAAAAATGAAAATCCAATTTTGTCTAAAACAGAGACTTTTAATAAAGATCAAATAATATTTCTAAAACTCTTCAAACTTTTAATATAACTAGTTTAGGTGTATGCGCCTCGTGCGTGTACGTCACTTTATTGAGTTCAAACGTTATACTAAATAGGATATTTGTTTAAATAATAAAGATGAATACAATAATTAAATTCAACATCTTTTGAAGAATTTATTTAATTAAATCTAACATTTACCAAAAAAAATTGTCAAAGTCGATCGACATTTATCTACCACCTGTAAACTATAAAAAGACAATACGATGATAGAGACATCAAAACAATATAATTAAGTCTAACCTTTACACAAAAGTTTTTCTCAAAGTCGTCTGACACTTATCTATCATCTGTAAACTATAACAAAATAATACGATAATAGAGATATCAAAATAATACAACTAAACTTAACTTTTACACACACAAAAAAAATCTCAAAATATAGATATAAAAATAATACAATTAAACTTAACATTTACCTAAAAAAAAAATCTTAAAGCTGATGGCATTCATCTACCACTTGTAAATTACTTGAATGAAAATAAAGAAGATATATATACACACGTTGAATTCTATTATCAAACATCTATCAATCTAGACATGCAATCGAATCAAGTTAAATGAGCATCAATCATATTTTCCCAATAAGTAAATCGATTTCTTCTCTAGTTTAACGTGCATCTCAATATTTATATAAGTATTTTCTTAATACAGTCCTATTTTAGGAGTATTTCTCTATCATATTTTAGGAGTATTTTTCTAATTGATCACTACAAAGAAAAATATTAATTGATTCAACTTCCATATATTTAGTAGTCTCCATATATTTTAGGAGACTGATTAATATAATATAAAAAAGAAAGTCAAACTATTTGTACCTATTTAAAAATATAGATTTACTTTTTATACGAAAGTCAAACTTTCGTACTTCTTTTTCCTTTTACTAGTTTAGTGTACGTGTTTTGCACGTGTATATCACATCAAATTTTTTGATCGAAAAGATTTCAAAACATAAAGTAAATACATGAGAAATTATTAAAAAAAAAAAAAAGAACTCATAAACTTGTTGATTTTTAGCAATTAACATAATTAAAGCAACTAATATAGCATCATACTACATCCTAAAATTTTAAAAGTCATAAATTGTGACTTCTACAATGACTTGTAGCATGTCAGCACAAATCTTCACAGTATTGATATGAAGCTATTACAATCTACATGGTTTAATACATTCTTATTTGATAAGTCCCTAATAACCATCAATAAAAAATAATTTTTAAATTTATGTATACTTTTAAAAGTTAAATTCAAATGAATCACGTAAGAGAAACATTTTGCTTATTTAATAAGTCCCTTTGTTCCTTTTTTTCAGGAGTTAATTTGACTAACTCTTAAAGTTAAACTGTATTAAATTAATTTGATATTTTAAAATTAAAATTAAATATCTAAAATATATGAAAAGTAGTATAAGTTACAATTTTTTTCATATCAATATCATGAAAATTTTTACTTTAAAATATTGATCAAAGTTTATATCGTTTGCCTCTTAAAAAGTAAGCTATGATAACTAAAAGGAAATGAGGAAGGAGAATAATTAAGTTAAGGATTATGACTCAAGAGGAAAATTAAACTATCTTTAATTAATAAACCCAAATTTTTTAGAATATAACTAATTCATTTATCTTTCTTGACACATTTATTTATATAACAAGAAGTTAGAAATATACTTTTAAATGTAAATTCAAATTAAAAATTTTAAAAAGTATTTTATAGAACCTGATTGTTGAAGGTGTTGCTTGATATCAAACAATAAAGAAATGTTTTGTGTAACTATATACATAAATTGTATGCTGCTTCATACAATAATTTATAATTTTGAAAAGTTAACCAAATTATGAACAAAGAAATTATGTACCTGTTCAATTTTTCATCGAGACATTTATTCACCGTTAAGGAAAAAAAATGAAGGTGTGTATTTTATAGATTACAACACAAAAAAATCAAATAGAATTTACTAACCAAAATAAATTATAACTCACTAAAAATAAGCAAATAAAAACAATACTAAAAATTTAAAAACTCCTATATTCAATATGATCTATAGATCAATTACATAGAGAGCAGCCACATGGTAATTGATCATATTCACATTTGTCAAAACAGAGTATTTGTCGAAATCATAAGCAATGCAATTAACTTTTAATCAAAAACTACTATTCCTAGTAGTTTTTGCTCAAATAAATTTCACGGTGATGAAGAATTAAAAAAAATAAAAAAAAAAAAATCTTTCTCAACCCTTTTATCTCAAATTCGACTATGTGACTAACCAAACACAATTTTCAATAGATATATATGTATGTAACCTTGGAAATTCCTAATGACAAAAAATGAAAGAAATTCAATACAACAAACAACAAAAAATGAAAACGTAAAAAATCGTTCAACTTCTGACATAATTTTACCAGATTCGAATTCAAAAGATGTACAAAAACAACATGATCTCCAAGTTGAGCAACCTTAACCAAAGCAAATCATCAAATTAATAGATTATTCCTTAAATAGGATTTAGAGAAGTTCTTGTTTATATAAGATAAAATGTTAATTGATTTATAAGTGTTAAATATCATTTTTATCTATTATAGTATAACCTTAATTTTTAATTGTAATTTTTTGTATTAGGCTTGATTCTAATACGCACTCCAATTCTTACTTTCATATTTACTTTGTTTGATTTTGGTAGACTTTAATTCAAGGAAATCCTAAACAAAAACATATATATGCATCACTACGGTTCTTAACTCCCAAATCCAAATCAAATATGGATTGAAAGGAATTTTTGTAGTTTTTTAATGTGTATAATTATTATTATTAGAAAAATAGTAAAAAGATGATTTTGTCTAAATCAGAAAATTTTAATGAAGGGCAAAAAGTTCAAATCACTTTTCTAAGGGTCTTCACACTTTTAATATATTATAGATAATAGAATACTTTTAGATTGAATTGCTTAAAATCAATATTTTACCAAACTATATTATTTTAAAATTTTATTTTTAGAATGAAAATAAAAGGTGCATTTGTATACGTATAGAAAGTTTTCAAAAGTTGCCTTCAATAAACAAAGATGTAAAAGAACCTTTTTATATATATATTTTAGGAGTCCTTAATTTAAATATATTTCTTTTTATATATTTTAGGAATTCAGTTAATATTATAAATACAATTAAATAATAATTGAAAGAAAAATAGTGAAAAGACGATTTTGTTAAAAGCGAAGACTTTTAATGAAGGGTAAAAAGTTTAAGTCATTTTTCTTTATAAATTATAGATTAGTGTATGAGAACATGCGTAGCATGTTAATTTCAAATACTTAGTATAAGATTTTATTTACTTGATACTGGTTATTGCAATATATTTTTTAAAAATTCACCACGCAACTAAACTAACAAAATAAAATCATCTCATACTACAAATCACTCTTAAACAACTGCATTATTGTTGTATTGTTTATAATTTTGTAATAAAAATAAATAGAATTTTCACATGAAGTGTGAAATCATTTTGGGGACCACATTTTCTTCAATTATAATAGCTGTCAATACGGGTCGGCCCACCCATTCGGACTAGCCCACACGGCCTTTGAGTTTGACAGGTTAGGTTGGGCTGACCCATCAAAATGATGGGCCAAAAAACACCAAGCCCACATCATTACTCTGTGGGTTGCGGGCCTCGTGAGTCAGCCCACTTTTTAAAAAATAATATTTTGTAATTTAATTTTAGAATGTTAATAAACATAAATATTATCAGACAATATTACATAGTGTTAATACTTGTTAACCAAGTCTCTAATACCCAAAAAATACTTCTAATAGCGAAATTAAATAATTTTTGACATGATATCCTTCAAATCAAATCAAATAATTAATAAACAATCTAAATAGTTGCATGTATTTGACTTACGGACCAGTCCACGGGCTAGCCCAACCCACATTGCTCAAGCCCCACGACCCACAGGCTTTATACGGGCCGGACTAAAAAGTCATGTTCTTAAATGGGCTGCAAAAACTGAAGCCCAACTCCATCAAATTTACAGGCCTGGTCGGCCCGGCCCAACGGTCCTGACTCATATTGACGGCTTTAAATTATACCAAACTTTGAAAATAACTGATTCAAATGTTAGAAAAGGAGGAGTATTATGTGACAAATTTTAATTAATCGGTAAATAAAAAAATTGTGATAGAATTCAAACTTTATTGCTCTCGTTGACTTTAAAATTGAAGGAAAAATGAGTTGATTCGTTTTTTAAATGAGTCTTATGCGACACAAATCTGAATTAATCAGATCATTAAGTGAAGACATCAGATGAATATATAGTCAAACACTCGGACCGTTTTATAATAAGTATATATCCTCCACTATATTTCACTATAACAACCAAGTCTTTTTTAGAGTTATCGACGTACATGTTATGTTATGATATAATATATTCTTTAAGAAAAATATATCTCTATAATACTTGAGTAACTTATTTTCATTTTCAAACGTATATTTTAATTCCAAATCTATTTTTAATTAGATCCATAGCGCAAACCCAAGTAAGTGAGAGCTACATTACGTTTAAAAAAATGAAGAAAATACAGAATGTCAAATAAAAAGAAATAAAACTTTACGACACGATCACATTGTATTTTTTTTATTTTTTTATTTTTTAATTTCTCTTGTATGATACATGACTTGATATACCTGATCATTTAACCAACAAAATACATATTTTTTTTTAATCTTAAAAACATAAATGAGAAACAAATAAATGTCCACGAAGAGCATCAAAGGACCAAGTAAACTACCAAAATGTGAAATTAATTTCATTTAATTACATTGTTGATTTGCTCTATGCATTAATTGTTTTCTTAATTATATTTAAGTAAATGTTAATTTCACAACTCCACTTTTTTTTCTTCTAAAGTTATTCCGCTGTCTCATATTATTTGACATATTTTTAGAAAATATTGTCTTAAAATAATTGAACACCTTTTTTCAGCTTTACTCTTAGTAATTTAATGAAAGAGTAATTAACTCCAATAAGTAATGACGATATTTAATGTAAGTTTTAATAGTAGGATCATATTAATCAATTGACACCCCTTAATAATTTCTCCTTAAGTATTGTGCAAAAGGCAAACATGTCGAGTAATATGAAACGAAGAGAGTATAGAAAAGTCATCAATCACTCCTAAAGAGACATTTAAATGGGCTTGGTGGCATATATGGGGAAAACCAACCGGCGGGGCCGCCTGTGCCATTTTGGTGGTTAAACGAGCAAAACGGCGCGAACGGACCCTTTTTGACCATTTTCAGTGGGTGTTGACCATGATTCGGTGGGTGGGCCCAGGGCTCAGTGGCGTATCTGGGTGAAAAATCCATCGACTGCCCCCCGCGCGGGCTGTGGAGCAGATGTAGGTGGTTCGGCGGGGCTGCCTGGATCATTTTGGTGGTCAAACGGGCAAAACAGACCCTTTTTTGCCGTTTTCGGTGGGTGTTAGCCCACATTTCGTGTTTGGTTAATTAACATTTTCGTAAAAATATTTTTTGAAAATAAGTTTCTGAAAAATGAAAAAAACGATTTCATGAAAGTAGGGATAGATTCTTATGACAGAGATGATAAAATTATCTGGTTATTTATTAACTCAATCTAGTTTTACTTATTTAATTTCGATCAAATCGATATCCGTCCATTTAACACTCGTTAATATGATGATTCAACATACGTACAAAAGTTACCCGAGTTTCGAAAAACTCACACCCGATACTCTAGATCCGTCCCGATATATATTTTATTAGTTATCTTACAATGAGCATGATGGAACATTGAATAAGTAGTATGGTTGGCCATGAATAAGACATACATTATAAATTTATTTATTAAAATAATTATTAATAGCCGTTACAATCGACCCATATTTTAACCACTTTTTAAAAACATTTAAAGTCCAACTTAAACATTGACATGCCCCCATGTGTAATTATGTGTTTTTTTCTTTATTTTAAAAAAAGTGACAAGTGTAATTATATTGTTTGTTTGATAAAAAAAATAAAATTAATAAAATATAAAACTTGATATTTGTTTGTGTCCTTTTGAAAGAAAAAAAAGAAGATAATGAAGATATAAAATTATTTTCAATAGACGCTCGTCTAGAGACAGACTCAGGATTTGAGGATCGCGGAGGTACTATTATTTTAACGCAGATGCTAATGAAACTTTTAGTGATAATTAAAGGATAATGTCGCATTCGATTGATCACTAGTGACGTGATCAACGACGAAGATGCGAATATGTAGATTGAATATGAGTTCGAAGCTGATAGTAAGACTTTTATCTCTATCGAACTGTCGAGAGTGATAGCTCAATAGTCATGCACGTCTGATTTTCAGATAACGAAAAGGTGACACTGGATTCGATCTGGCGTCATTAGCTGAGGGAAGTACTCACACATACATATACAAAGCTTTTTTTTCAAAGTTAACATATGCACATACACCTCCACGACTCAACCTTTATAAGTGGATTTACTTTTGTCTTCGACTCGAGTAAAACATATACAAAAATAAATATAATAGCAAAAAATTTGAGTTCTTTTTTTTTTGGTTTCCCACTCGGTGTTCGGTATCCGCATTGGAACACCGACTAATTCGGATCGCGCACTGCATGGCCTATTCTGAAGATGACGCTCCCAATAAGATTTTCTCTACACCCAGAGCTCGAACCCGGGACGTCCGATAAAAAAGTCAAGTTGAAAGCAATAAAGAATAGAAAAGTAATGATGATTAAGCTCAAATAAAGCCTAAAACAACATTTAAATAATTAACAACACATAATCAATCTCCAAATGTAATAAAAAATTCAAAATTCATATAATATAATAAGTGATTTTGTGAAATCATAATAGACAGCACAGAAATAAAGCAGTGGACATTGATATAAAAATCATACTTTTAACAATTTTATTTTGCCACGAAACTCCAACAAATATTATCAAGTCAAATCATATTGTCATGACTCATGACATTATTCTTAAACTACATGATTAATACTAAAAACAATAATTATATACAAATATTTACTCCCGTCCTGGTTTATGTGACACTTTCGCTTCACGAGAGTTAAACAGTTGAAATTTGACTACAAAATTTTTAAATTTTTCGAAATAAAATTTATTTATTTGGAAACTACCGTAAAAAGTACTATAAGTAACTATAATTGACAGTTCAACATGAGGATAAATTACGATCAAGGATAAATTTGTTTGAATATCACAATTCAAATAATGACACATAAATTGAAAGAATTGAAAAATATGCCACTACCATTACAGAAATCTAGTGAAATAGTCGAGATTCTTCGATCCTCAATATGAGGTCTCGTGTTAGATCCATGAACATGAGGAAAAAGAAAAGCGAAAATCCCACTTTTTAGTCTTTATAATTGCAAAATAGTTACTGTCACGAAGTTTCAAACGACGAGTATTTGTTTAATTACAAAACTGAAAAGTGACTAGCTCACGCTATTATTACTGGAGAAATTCCTTATAGAAAGTGCTTCCCGTTTAATATGTCACGAGTTTAAATTAATCTGATCGACTAACTTTAGATACTAGATGACAACAACAACAATAACTAATTCAGTATAATTTCATAAATAGTAATATAATAGCCGTATGAACCAACCAACACACTTTTAAATTTTTTCTTTTAAAACCTCATAGATAAAACCAATAATACTTTTTAATTATGTATTTTATTACTTTTAATTATTTATTTTATTTTTAATTAGTATTAATTAAGAGGATAAAATCAAGATATTAATTAATCATCATCTAGAAAAATGGGGTTGGCATAAACAGACAGCCAAAATCTAGGACTACCTTCCCTTTTAGTAAAAGACAAATCAACAAACCGTTATAAAAAAAACAACAACTTTTTTTTTAATTATCTGAAAAATAATCTTGATCATTTTTCCACTAGTGGGGTTCTTTTTTTTTTTTTTTTTTTTTTACACAAGAAAAAAATTATATATATTTTTTTAATTCTTGAATTGTTTTTTGGGCTTGTAGTTGTGGGGTTGTTAAAGAATGAGCATTTCTTGATTGTTTTTGAAAGGAAAAAAAGGTTATAGATTTGGTTGTTTCATATATTGAGGTAAATATCAAGAAAATAAATTTTGGGTTCATTTTCTTTTTTCAAAAAAAATTGATTCTTTGAATCAAAATTTCACATTTGTGAAGAGAAAAGGAAGAAGGAGAAAGATGGGTGGTTTGGAGGTGATTGGTTCAATTCTTGTGGATTTATCAGACTTTTTTCTGTTGTAAAATTAGGTAAATTTTAAAATTTCTTAGCTTTGTTTATGTAGTGATCATTTTGTCATATTGTTTTTAATGTTTGAGATTGGCTGTTTCTTGATATAAAGGTTACATATTTGATATTGCTCTTTGATGTTGAGATTGCCTATAATTTGAGTTTGACATAATGTCTGCATACATTCTATCCTTCCCAGAGTCTGCTTATGGGATTAAACCAAGTATGTTATTGGTGTTATTCCCATCTTGTTGTGTGCTTTTGTGTTTTTTGTTTGTTATAATGTTATTATGTCCTGAGCCGGGGGGTCTATCGGAAATAGCCTCCCTAGACTCCACTTTGTGGGAATACACTGGGTATGTTGTTGTTGTTGATGTAATTGGTGTTGTTGTAATGTTGAGATTGCCTAACAACCACATACGGGTATGGGACGGTAGAGTGTACGCCCATTTTGTGGGAATACACTGGGTATGTTGTTGTTGTTGCTGATGTTATTGGTGTTGTTGTAACGTTGAGAGTGCCTAACGACCACATACAAGCAAGTGGGGTATGGGGATGGTACAGTGTACGCCCACTTTGTGGGAATACACTGGGTATGTTGTTGTTGTTGTTGCTGATGTTATTGGTGTTGTTGTACTGTTGAGATTGCCTAACTGCCACATACAAGTAAGTGGGGTATGGGGACGGTAGAGTGTACGCCCATTTTGTTGGAATACACTGGGTATGGGTATGTTGTTGCTGTTGATGTTATTGGTGCTGTTGTAATGTTGGGATTGCCTAAGAACAACATACAAGCAAGTGGGGTATGGGGACGGTAGAGTGCACATAGATCTTACCCCTACCTTGGGTGGTAGAGGGGCTATTTCCTATAGATATATGGAGGATTTGAGACTTGTCAAGCCTGAAAATAATGTGAATTTGGATATCATATTACTTTCTTTTGCATTTTTCAATTTTGGAAATGAATTTTGGATCTGGTTCTAGTTTCTTGTACTTCCAATTTCATTTTCATGGGATAAATTTATAACGTAGTCGGTGAGGATTCATATAGCCGACTCTAACTTGTTTGAGACTAAGGCATAGCTGTTGTTGTTGCATTTGATGAGAGATGCAAAGGTTTAACATTTTTCTTGGATCAAAGTACCAAATGGGATTATGGTTGTGATGATAGATAAAGTTTGAATTGTTGGTTTCAATTCCATATTGTATGCTGTTGGCGTGGAATGAATTTAAACGGGGAACATGGTTAGTGAGGATTCATATAGCCGAGCCTAACTTGTTAGAAACTGAGATATAGTTGTTGTTGGTTAGTGAGAATTCATATAGCCGACCCTAACTTGTTTTAGACTGACGCATAGTTGTCGTTGTTGTTGTATTTGATGAGAAATGCAAAGGTCTTAATACTTTGTTTCTTGGATGAACACTAAATTGGTCAAAGTACCAAATGGGATTATGATTGTGATCTAAGTTGCTCGAACTCTCCAAAAAAGTTGCCGCACCCGTGTCGAATCCTCCAAAATGTACTACTTTTGAAGGATCCGACCCGCACCCCATGACATTTTTGAAGAATCCGAGCAACTTAGATTGTGATCATCGATGAACTTTGAATTGTTAGTTATCATTCTTTCTTATTTTGTAATCTGCTAAATGATTCTTTTATTATTATCACAGAAATTGTGTAGTTACTATTCCGGTTAGATGGCTGATAGTTATACGCCTCTACTTGATGTTGCTTCGTTGAAAGAAACGCTATGTGCTCAACAACAGCTTCTACAGAAGCTTTACAATGAGTTGGATGAGGAAAGAGAAGCCTCTTCCAGTGCTGCAAGTGAAGCGTTATCGATGATCTTACGTCTCCAAGGAGAAAAAGCTGCAGTAAAAATGGAAGCGGAACAGTACAAGCGATTGGCCGAGGAGAAAATGTGTCATGCCGAGGAATCGTTAGCCATTTTCGAGGATCTTTTCTACGGAAAAGAGATGGAGATAGCTGCGTTGGAGTATCAAGTGCAAGCTTATAGGTATAAGCTGTTAAGCATGGGCTGTATAGATCCCGGGGTTGGCGAATTCAAATATCCTGAGAATTTGTTGCAAAGAAACGAGACGTTAGCTGGCGAAATGAACCTCCAAGCGCTTGGAAGGCGTAACTCCGCCCCTCCTTTTCCTCTGAAAATTCCGAAGAGGGGTGCTATGGAAATAGATGATTCGAGTTCGGAAAGAGATTCAAATTCGAAAACAGTGGAGGAATATACAGGTCAAGAAGTGAGTGATCAGCTGTCGGATACAGAGAAGAAGACTGATATTTCCACTACTGGAAGTATCAATTCGTATTGGCAACAGATACGGAAGTTGGATGATCGAGTGAAAGATATTACAGGAGTTAGCTATGCGAATATGAGGAGTGAAACGAGGTCTCCTTCACCACTTTCTCATAGAAGTATGAAGATGAGCAAATCGGAAGCTGAAATGTACCAATCTAAGCTTCACATAAGCAAATCAGAAAACGACACACCTGCTGATCCTGGTTGTTCTCCGAATGTTCTTGATGTCTTTGAAGTGCCTCGTGCAGATAAGGATACCAATATTGATATTGGATTGCCTCCTAGACATGATCGTAAGATGGCTTTGCACAATGATGAAAGGCTCGAGCGACCAGATTCTGCCCAGCAAGAGGCTGTAAAATCATCGGTTAGAGATGAGGCTGATTTGCTAAAGAAGTACTTTGTATCTGCACAGCGAGAGAACAAGTTACGAAGAGCAAGTGAAGCTGCTGCTATTACCTGCCATTTGGCAATATCTCGTCCTACAACCAGCGTTTCTGAGACTAATGAGGTTCATCAGCCTAATCGAACATCTGAGATAGTCGAAGTTGGAAGAGAAGAGACAAGACAAGAAATGGCTCGAGAAGAAGAGCTGAAGTTGTTACATGACATTAAGGAGCAACTAAATTTGCTGCAATCTGAAATCCAAAGTTTGAAAACCGACAAAGTCTCTCCAAGCGACGACGAGCCATCCTTACTTCCTCTATCAGAGGTACATTTCGTATAAGTTATCGCCCTTCATTCATTTTTAGAACATGCGAAAAATGTTAATAACATGCTCACCATTTTGAACCAACAGGCAATGATTCACTTTTGGCTCTGATCACAATCTATCAAAAGCTCGAGTGCCAGCAGTCTTTCATAATCAAGATGCTGCCATTTGTTGAAGTTAGTGGTTTTCTGCGACGTCTGAACAGAGAAGAGTAGTTTTGTCGTTCTTGTGTGATTGCGGAGAGACTGAATACGTTGTAAATTGATATCACGTAGAGTGTACAGTACTGTATAGCCTGCATCTCATCAACTTAGGTTCGTCGAGAAGAGGAGTGTCTTCACATTGTTGTCCTGTTTTCAGTTTTAACATTTTGACATTGGACAAAGGTAAGGTCTACGTACATCCTACCTTTCCCAGACTCAACTTGTGGGATTACACTGTGTATGTTGTTTTTGTTTTGTATGTTTGAAATACTAATTTGAGTGTTGGAATGAAAAGCACCGGAATGATATTTGTGGATTCATATAGCCGATCCCAACTACTATAGAAGTACTGACATTACTAGTCTTTCAATTGTATAACTTATATGATGGAAACATCTCTATTTCTGAGGTAGGGGTAAGGTTTGCATGACTATGTATTGTCGCTTTGATACAAGATATTCAGATATTAACGATGAATCCTCTGAAGGATGTACTTGAAATATTGCGTGGCCGAGTTGTCAATGAAGTGAGTTGAAAATCTGAGGTCGAGTATAAATCCCAGAGACAAAAAACACTAGGTGGTTCTTTCCATCCGTCCTAGCTCTGGTGGACAAAGTTACCTTATCTGTTGCTGGTGGGAGGTGGCAGGTATCCCTTAGATTTAGTTTAGTGGTCTATTTATTCCCCGCTGAAGGATGTTTTTCGCATTGCTAGAGTGTACCGAACTGGCTAATTGTATGTTACCGTGCAAGCAGTCGCGAGATGTTGCTGGGAACTACATTCGAGGATACAATCCTAAGGGCCATTGATGCCATCCGAGCTTCCTCAATTGTCTTACATTCAAAGCCGAGCTAAGGAGTTGTTGGAATGCAAAAAGAAGGGGAGCGTTGGAGTAACTGGTGAAGTCGCTGCCATGTGACCGGGTGGTCATGGGTTCAAGCCTTGGAAACAGCCTCTGGCAGAAATGCAAAGTAAGGCTGCGTACAATGCACACTTATGGTGGGACCCTTTCCCGGACCCTGCGTACAACAACACTTGGGAGTTGTTGGCATACTTGTTGCGTAGACTATCCTTGGAAGTGTCTATTCTGCCAAACCACGAGTAGCGCTTAAGACCTTATTACCGGTATAACTACTGCAGCAGAACCTGCTACCTAAGAGAGAGGGACAGCCAGGGCACGAAGCATCCCGCATTCATGCAAAGCCTGAGAAAAGGCCGCACTCTCAAGAAGGATCAAAATTACACCTGAACTATTTGAAATGAAGCAAAAATGTCATTTCGTTTGTTTTTTGGCTCAAAAATATCCCTTCATTTGTTTTTTGACTCACAAATACTCCCTCACTCTAACGGAATGCCACCAGCCAGCCCACGTGGATAAAAATGTCGTCCGACCTATCCACATAAGCTGTCAGCGTGGATAATCAACCCATGTCTTAAAAAATTCAATCCGTCTTCACGATCAAATGCCTTGAAAAAGAAGTACTTCCTCTGTTTCAAAATAAGTGTCTTTTTAGCTCTTTTCACATACATTAAGAAAAACAATTCCTTTCTAATTGCTTCATTTTCTTTTTTAGAGTCAAACGATACAAACTTTGATCAACTTTATAAATATATCTCTTAATCATTTTTTTTTAAAAAGAAAATTATAATTTATAGTAATTTTCATGTAGTTTTTTAAAACAAAATTTTAATTTAAAAAATTAAATTAATCTAATCTAATATAGCTTTGAAACTTAGTCAAATCGAATCACGAAAAATGAGGGGAACAAATAAAAAAGAATGAAGGAGTAAATAGGAGGTGTCATTTATTAAGTTGCCTTTATTTATTAGTAGATGTTTCTTGAGAATAGAGTACTATTAAGAAGACATAATTCATTAATATAAATTATAATGATATGATTGAAAATAATTACTAATTATTGTCTTGAATTTTTAAAGCGATAATTATCTTTAGATAAAATCTTTTTTGTTGCTTAAATGACACATATTTTGAGATGAAATGAGTAGCTTTTTAATATTTTTTTAATTATGTAAGATTTCATAAAATACCACTTATTTTGAAATGAACGAAGTAAAATACGTAATCCACTTGAATGATGTGTTAAAATTTTAATAAAATTAAAAAATACACCGTAAAATGTAATTACTCAAAAAAATATGTCAATAACGCGTTTTAATTTGATTAAACAATACACAAGTTGTCACGCCAGCTTAAAGAATTCATGAGACATATTACAACTAAGTTAAAGGGTCTATCTGGTCACCAGCAAAGTTAAAATATCTCACTTACAAAATACGTAAATTGAAGGGACTATCTAAGAGGTCGTTTGGCCATAAAAATACTCTCTTTTTTCGGATTTTTTTCTTCACTTTATTAAAGTTGTGGTGTTTGGCCACGTAAATTTCAAAAATTATTCCAAAATTGTTTTCTAAAAGTGAAAACAAATTTTTATTGTTTTCGCTATTTTTCAACTTTTATTATTATTACATATAACCTCAATTTTTTAAATTTTTACACAAAGTCCTCATAATGTTTTAAAAAGTTTTAAGTGTTTAGTCACTGATGCAATTAGTGATGATTTTTTTCATAATTGTTGATTGAACAGTGACTAATACAAAAATATCACCATCTTTCGGTTGAGATAGCATCTAAGACATTTTTGCATCATCTTTCTTCAATTTTTGCATTATCTTTCTTCGATTTTTGCATTTCAGCTGATTGAACATTTTTGCATTATCTTTCTTCGATTTTTGCATTTCATCTGATTGAACATTTTTGCATTATCTTTCTTCAATTTTGTTTCAACAGCTTGAGTTAATTCTTGCAATTAGGAAAATTGAAAAGTTATTTGAGAACAAGCGAGGACCTAGTGAAGATCCAAATAAAAAACAAATGATGCGTCTAAACAAATAATCCAAATCAATCATTTTATCTCCTGTAGTTCTGATGCTTGTTAAGAGAGTCATTAGTTGTCAATCTTTGTTCTCGAGTGTTGTTTTCTTCGTTAATGCAAACTTGATTTGAGTAATGGAAGTTAGTAGGTAAATTAGTAGTTGAGTGATTTTGATAGTTTCTAAAAGTTGGGGGAATAAAATCATATTTAAAATTTATTTTTCAAAAGTCTAAATATATCTTTCAAAAAGACATCGCCAAACACAACTCTAACTCCAACTTCAACTCTAACTTCAAATTTTTTTAGTTTTCATGGTCAAACGGCTACTAAGTATTTGACTAAAATAAATTAAAAAATAAATATAAGCTAGACTGTTTTCTATTATAGTGTGTTCTTAACTGAATTAATAAAGACAAACATTTTCAAAGAAAATAGGTAGGATCTTTAAGATGTTGTTTTGTAGGTTAATTAAAATTTCATAAATAACTTTCCTATATTCCACTCACCAAAACATTAGTATCATTAATGAAGTTACTATAATATTATTTTTTTATTTTATTTACTAAAAAGGAGTAAAACCTATAGGTTTCACACATCTATATATTTGTGCTTCCATTTTTGTTTTATTTATTTATTTATTTATGTTTCTATTTAAATTGAAAATCTCTAAAAGGAAAAAAAGAAGGGAAGGGAAATGGCATATAGAAGTGAAAGGGTGAAGGAAATAAAAATAAGGGTGTTTAAGTGGGAACAAAATATGATTAAAAAAAATATTGTTGATCAATATTATTATCAATTAGGGTCGTCATCGAGATTTGGATTTCTGTTGTTAACAGTGAAAAATCAAATCGAGATTATTAGATTTACAAATTGTTTTTTCCTTGATCGTAGGGAATAGGCGAGAACTACAATTCTCAAAAAAAGCGTCCAGCCTTTCAAAATTGCTGAATCGCCTACTGAGTTTGTTGAAAATATGGAATTAGCTTTGTGGTTATCTGATTTGTTATTTAAAGACGCAATTCGGCATGTAGCTGAAGTAATTTTTAATTATCTGTCTAGTAGCTTTGAGCTTTTCGGTGAAAAATTAAATTTGTTGGGTACTAAAATGGATGATGATGATGAGTTCCACAAGATTGTTGTGGTTATTGATGTGGATATGCTGAGTAAACAAATTGAAATTGGGTCAGAAAGATCGTTGAATGCTTGTAACTTCGTATTAAATGATTTGTATGAAACACTGATGAATGATGGTGACAATGAAAACAGCGAGAGAGAATTTTGTTTACGAGTTGATAGAGTTCAAGAATCTTCTGGTAGGGTTAGCAAAAAGAGAAAATTTGATACAGCTATTCAGAGTGAAAACACTGAAATACATTATGCTTTCGATGATTTTAATGTTCAGGAAATTTTGAATGCTTTGTTCGACTTCTTCACCTTGGAAAAAGGATTTCTTCATAAAGCTGAGGGCTTTGTTGGACAAATTCAAAAATTTAGGGTTATAAAAAGTGGGCTGAAGATTATGAAACTGAAAATGGAAAATGTTGCGACTTTTGAGTTGGGAGACATATGCCCTGTTTGCTTGAAGATTTTTGAAGAAGAATCAGTCGTGGTGATCACGCCATGTTCACATATGTTCCATAGGAGGTGTGTATTTACATGGCTGTCAAACAACAACACTTGCCCAATATGTAGGGAAGGTTGTTCTGTCTGAGTTATTATTGTTGTTCATTTTTTTTTCCCTATATTTAAAGATAAATTTATGTACGACGAAATTTTCAATTTGCTTGGGACCAATCGAGGCAGAATTATTATTATAATTATTATTGTTGTTGTTGTTGGAAAAAGTTATTTTTATTTTCTATTCATTATTTACCGTCAATAGCATTGGGGCAAAGCTATAATGGACGAATGTGGTTAGTATCGAAATTACATATATATAGAGAGTATATTAATATTCCATTATATTTAAATTATATACATATATTATACCCAACCCAATACCAAATCTCAACCCCCAACTACAGGCCCAACCCATTGGCCCACTACCCATTATAATATATTACCCCAAGTGCCTAACCCTAATCATTTTCACTAATCAGTAGACAGTCACAACCTCTCACACACTCTCCCTCAACTGATCAAAAAATTAATCTCAGCTCTCAGCCTTTCACACTCTCTCCCTCAACGCCGCCAAGTCGTTGTCATAGTCTAGTCGTAGTCTTTGTTGTCGTTTCGATCCGTCTTACTTCAAAATATGTCTGTCGATACTCACTATTTTTATGTAACGCCCCGAAAATGGACCCAAGACGTCACATGGTGCTTGGGACCACAAGTGATCCCAAGTTAATTCTTCTACTGACATAACTCATAAGCAATTGAATAGATATGTATAAAATGACTGAATTTACTGTGCGAAAACATAAAAATGATGAAATCTGTAAAACACGATATTGATACAACTTTTACATTATGATAAAGTCTGAAAAGAGGGACTGAAAGTTACATAACGGACTCTAACTGACATCTGTGAAGCCTCTACTATACTGACCATGGATAATTAGGACGCGACCCCAACTACCACTAATCAATACATATGAGTAAGAAAGTAAAGAACATAAATAAGTCTGACTGGAGTCCCTAAAGTAGGAGGACTCATCATCTTGCTGGCTGGAATCTGCAACTGTCTGAATGTGCATACTAAAACTTGAACCTACATTATGAGACAATGTAGCACATAGACATATATGTGGATCAGTACTTTGAGTATGTACTGAGTATATGAAGGTGAAATGCATAAGTAAAACAATGTCTCATCATCATAATTTGTAAAACACTGCATGCTAAATGTAAATGACTCACATAAGCTGGAATAATTGAAATACTGAAGTCTGAAGTAATAGAAGCAAATCATACTTTATAAATCTAGTGAGTCATAACATTTAGTTCTAAAAGCTGTATTTGTATCCCCTCTTTAAATCATGTTATCTAAGTGTAGAAAGGACTCACTCTAAAATCTGAATTCTGAAAGCTGAAATCTGAAGCTACTATCTTTCTTTAAAACATAATCTAAGTAAAACTTGTGAGCCTTTCCACTTAGTTTTTCTAAAAACTTTTTTGTTATTTTTTTTTCTATTAGGGAATTCTTTAAAAATCTTTTCTTTACTAGTAGGGAGGTTCTCTTAACCGACATGAACCATGCGAGCCACATGGAGTCCAACGTCTCGTCCACCTAAGGGAAAAACCTCACGTTGGGGAGAGGTGTCATACATGTGAGAATAACCTACTCATGTGATCAATCACAAGCTAAAACTGTCATCGATATAGAAATGAGAATAATTTGATAATCTGTACCTACGTTGGCTACGTAGTTCTATGAAAGTAGGATGCGCTAAACCCATACTTCCCGCTTGGTGCTAAATACTACTCCCTTTTTATTTGCTACGCTCATTCTGTTGTAAATCCACTTTTATAAAAGCTAGAACAAGGGTTTATCTAAAACCAATTATGCATCTATCTGATAAAAATCTGTAATCTGTTTCCATAGACTGTAGTAATTTTTGAGAAGTGGTTCCATGGTTAAACTGGGGATCCGAAGATCAAATACTGTTTATCTAACTGAATTTCAATATATATATATATATATCAAACTAGAGCATAAAACCTTTTCTTCAAAACTGTATAAACACATGGCAAAACATCATGTTCTATAAGCTTCTTGAAATACTTCAAAAATATCAAGATCATGACTTTAAATCACAATATCATGCCCAATTCAATTGAAAAGTTGTAAACAATATCTTAGATCATGCTTATGGTATACAAAATCATAAAAGAGCATTCTTTAACTCAAAACAAACATGAGATTTCATAATTCAATCATATCATACTAAAAAATCATCAATAAGATACTTTGGGTATAAACCCTAATTTAAAATCATAAGAAATTTGCTGAAAGATATAATTTTGGGCATAAGGACGAAAGGAGTGTCCTTGTTCATAACCCCACATACCTTAATAGACTTGATTTGATGAAGAAAGCTTGAATCTTGGAACTTGAATAATGGACTTGTGAAAGAAACTTTATTCTTGATATCTCTTGAAGAATTATTGAACTTGGAAGATTGAACTCTTAGATTTCTTGGAGTAAATCTTGAAATTGATGCTTGAATTCTTATGTTCTTGAGAATAAAAGCTTGAATCATTGTTCTTGGAAAAGGAGAGGGTTTTTACGTGAGTTTATTTGAAGAAGATGGGTAAATAATGCCCCTTTTGGATGTTATAATTCGAGTTTGAATGCATAGGGGTCGAGGGGAAGGACCAAAGTGCCCCATGACCTTTTAGAAGCTAAAACTGTGCGGGAATAGCACCCGCATCGCGACCCTAGTTGGGTTAAGTAGCCCTCGCGACGCGACCCCTATTTGGGTCAAGCAGACCTCGCGTCGCGGGGCTATCGCGACCCCTTACTGCCTCACACAAAAAATGGCATAACTTTTTGCTCGGGTATTGGATTAATGCGAAATTAGTATCATTGAAAAGCTTACAATTTGGTGGGTCTTGAGCTGAAAAATTCCACGTACACAAAAAGTTATACACATTCAAAGTTGACCCTTGCAAAATCAAATAGAAGGATTTAGCCAAATCAAAGGCTCTTAGCTCAACTTTTGCTCTAAGTGCTTCCTATGAACATTTTTCACCTTTAGAGATATTCACACACTAGTATAATGATCATGAAACTCATATCCATATGGGAATCATTTGTATTTGAGCTTACACATGTAGGAACGACGGTTCGAATTCTAGCACGAAAATACGGGGTGTTACATTATCTCCCCTTGGAATCATTCGTCCTCAAATGGTGGATAGGAACTTGGTGAAGCCTTAAAGGTATGGAATAACGTGGACATGATATGTCATCTAATAAAGGCTATAACTGAGCTGAAAAATTTAAACTTCTATCATGAAACTGAATTTTGAGCTGACGTGACTCTACTTGCTTTAAAGAGCTGATTCATACTGAGAGTTTAGAATTCACTTGAAGTGTTCATGATCCAATCATATATTTATTGAATTGGGAATTGATAACTTATGCAAGTATGAATCATGAGACAACAAGACTTAGATCATACGAGGGTATTACACTGTCTGAGCTAAAATACTTGGAAAATTTAGATTATGCACTGAACACTTATGAACTGAGTCATGACTAAATAGATGAACTTGAAACATGATGCTTGGACTGAACTGAATTAGCAATTTACATGTATGAAATAAATTATCTCTTGGAGTGGTCATACGTATGAGACTTCGGATAGTAGGACTGGGTGAAAAGGTGGAAAACCGCAGGAACTTGTCTGCCTGATTGTTAAACTGAATTGCTAGCTATACTGACTGAATTATACTGGAAACTTATACTTAACAAGACATCTGACTAAGGAATCACAACATTGACACTACTTTATAGCATGACATATAACTCATATGCTAAGATAGAATTACCAGGCCTTAGGCAATGCAACTTCTTGCTTTCAATCTTAGCAACACTTCTCGAATACTCCCTCAATTATATTATTCCCCTTAAATACCATACTCATTTTATTCAACTTATAATTCTCATATGGGCATTGATAAATCTTTCTACTAATGTCTAAAGTAAATTAAATCCTCTCACCGTGATCAAGCCTAACTCCAAATCACAAGATACCACATGCCACACCACAATACTAGTCTAAATCATATGATTCAATCTTCTATATATTTTTAGAGCTCACACCCTAAGCATAACGTGCCTTACCACTTCAATGACTAACTCCGAACTCTTACTATGGATTCACTAACACATATTGTGTTCCTTCACTTAAATCCCAACATATCATTCAAGCCTATATTTATAACCACAAATAAATTTCAAGGCAAACACCCATAAAGACATACTTCACATATTCTCTAAACCACTATCAATACAACTCCCACGCGATACCCCAAGAACATACACAAACAAATTTCAATTAACCACAATATCTATCAAAGTCTTGGCCCCAATCTTACTTCACACTTATGGCCTTATCTAAAACAAGCATATAATGATCTTTCCTCAACAAGAAATATTTAATCATCACCACTATCATTACATAAGGAGGAGTTACTAAAAGGTTAGAACATGAGACCTTGAAGCATGGAAGGATTCTATATGAAACTTGACACTTAACTGAGGCCTGAGGAATAACGAATCAACATCATGGAATAATCAAAGTGATCTGAATTGAGGGCATACATGGCTATAAGCTGAATCTCGCCGATCATTAGAGCGTAGCATGAGTTATGGGAACTGAGTATACTATAAAGTGTGAGTACATGAGTCATGAGCTGCATGACCTTAATTTGGAGTTCATAACTTATGGAATGTGATTCCAACTGTTGAATGAACTAGAACTCCTTATTTAGGAACTGGAAGAGCACATGATTCTCTATCATATGCATGCACATGAACTATGATCATAAAACTGAAACGTAAGGCATGAGTAGGTATTGGGATAACTAAAAATACTGAGATAAGAATGGGTTGAGCCTCACCCTCACTTTTTGAGGTTCTACAACATACTGACATTACTACTAGAATCTGAGAGCCTGATTTGGTTACTCATCCTATCATCTCCCCCTTAGCTTTAAGCCATCATTCCAAGTCTGTGGAACCCCCTTTACTAAACTCTAACTGAACTACAACCACCTTACTCTAGAGCCCGGGGTATAAAAGTACACATAAATAATAGAACTTAACCCGAAAGACTACACCTGGAAGTGTTAAACCCACTTCTAATACTACCCTCTGAGATACACTCTAGCTTTCTATAGCCCCAATAGTCATCATCTACTACTTGAACACTTACAAACTTCGAATCTTCATGAGTATTTGGCTTAACAGGAATAATAACCTCTTTAATAACAAGAAACCACCACACAACTATCCACTTGGCTACTGAATTCCACTTCAAGACTCACAATCACAATCACAATAACACCTCCACCCCCAGCTTCACCACCATCCTAAACCTGAAATGGGAATCCCCCCTCCCCACACTTGGAACCTACAAGTTAAACACTGACAGAATCATAAACCAGCACACTAAGCAAAGAGGGATAGGGGGTCTTCAGAAACCACCACGGGGAACAGACCCTTGGGTACATCAAGACCCTTCACAATACCTCCCCCATCCAAACTGAATTCCTAGACATCCTGGAAGGACTCAAACTAGCAGTTTCGTTTGGACTTCGCCCTATACAAATCAACTCTGATTCTACCGAAGTTGTAAACATGATTAAACATGATAATCCCATTTATAGTAATATTATCTTTGAATGCAGATTACTGATGATATAGTTGAATGTTTCACCTCTCATGCACACGTGAAGGGAGAAAAATAGAGCCACAGACCATCTGGTCAAGAAAGGGAATACTGGAATAACGTCATCACAATCACAAATTTTGACAGTTCTTCCATTATACACAACAGAAGCAGTGGTAGCAGATAGTGTAGGAACTATCTTTCCAATAACTGTTACTAAGGTCAAACTCTAGCCCACCAGATATTACTACCAACAAGACAAAAGCCACCACTAGCTGAAATTCTCAAATTCAATTATCTTCTCACAAAAACTTAAAAAAGCTTTCCCTTTTCTCATTTTTTGCTTCATCTTCAAGGTAACCCCTAAAATCTTATCTTGATAACTCCCCCACCAACCCTTTTTAACTAAATTTTGAGTTTGTTTTTTGTAAAAGTTTGAATCTTGATAACTCCCAAACAACCCCTTTTTGCTTATTTTGAGTTTGTTTATGTGAAATTTTGAATCTTGATAACTCCCCATATTCACATATATTTCATAGAAACTGCATATTACATGGCTATCGGAGAACAACACTTGTCCAATGTGTAGAGAAAGTTGTGATGTATGTTTGAGTAGTTCTTGATGGTCATATTTTTTTGTCCTAAGAGTCATGTAATTGAGTTTCAATATTTTAATTTACTGTTTTAATATTTGTACATAAATTGTCTATGCTATTTTGTTAATCATATCTGATCAATATTTGAATATCATGACCCTATGAACAGTAGTGTGTATAAATTTTCTTGTAAGTAATGTAAATATTTACATAGGACAAACTAGTCAAAGAGGATTCAATATCGTCTATATATAGATAAAAAAATATTTTTTAATCATGCAAAAATAATATAAGTTTCCGTCGAAGAGGATTCGGATGAACCCCTAGATAAACGGTGGCTTCACCCCTGAGTGTGTTGGTTCATTCGTTTTTTGGTTATCTTAGTTTAATAGAGTCCTACGGTTTGCTAAAAGATATTTTCTTCATTTTAAGATGAGTGATGTTTTTAGTATGGACACATTTCTTAAGAAATCTACACGCTTCTAGGAAGTAAGCAGTATTTTTACTGACTTACTCTTGATCAAATATCTTGAAAAAAAATACTTTTTCTATTACAAAATAAGTGTCATTTTAGGTCTTTTCACGTATGTTAAGAAAAATAGTACTCCCTCCATTTCTTTTTAATTGCTCCTTTTTCTTTTTTAGACTCAAACAATACAAACTTTGACCAATATTTTAAAATGTATTCCTTACTCAAATCGACAAAAAAAGAAAATTACATAGTAATTTTCATGTAAGTATTGAATATCTAACTTTTAGTTTAAGAAAATTAAATTAGTCTAATCTAATTTAGCTTTAAAATTTAGTCAAATTGACTCAAGAAAAAAATAAAGGAAGTAAATAGGATGTGTCATTTACTAAGTCGCCTTTATTTATTAGTAGATGTTTTTTTAGAATAGAGTACTATCAAGAAGACGTAATTTATTAATATAAATTATAACTATATAATTGGAAAAATTACTAAATTGCATCTATTTAAAAAATAAGGATAATATTGGAAGAAAATAATAAGTGTCCTCTTGATTTTGAGAAATACTTACTATAAAACAAAATGCTAAGGTGAAAATATTACTTCTTTTGAAACAAATGGAGTAAGTAAAATACGGAATCCACTTGAATGATGTGTTAAAATTTTAATGAAATTAAAAAATACATCATAAAATTTAATTACTTACAAAAATGTCATTTACTTTTTCTAACTTGATTAAACAACACATAAGTTGTCACACCAGCTTAAAAAGTTCACGAAACATATTACAACTAAGTTAAAAGGTCTATCTGATCACTAGCAAAGCTGAAATATCTAGCTTGAAAAAATTACAAATTAAAGGGACTATTTAAGTATTAATAAAGTGAATAAATAAATAAATATAAGTTGACTTTTTGCTATTATAGTATATTCTTAACTGAATTAATAAAGACAAACATTTTTAGAGAAAATAGGTAAGATCTTTAATATTTCATAAATAACTTTCCAATATTCCACTCACCATCAGTATCATTAATGAAGTTACTATAATATTATTTTTTAATTTTTTATTTACTAAAAAGGAGTAAAATTTATAGGTCTCCTACTTCTATATATTTGTTCTTCCATTTTTGTTTTATTTATTTAAGTTTTCTCTTTAAATTAAAAATTTCTAAAAGAGGGAAGGGAAATGGCATATAAAATTGAAAGTGTGAAGGAAATAAAAATAAGGGTGTTTAAGTGGGAACAAAATATGATTAAAAATAATGTTGTTGATCAATATTACTATCAATTAGGGTCGTTATCGAGATTTGGATTTCTGATTTTAACAGTGAAAAAACAAATCGAGATTATAAGACCTTTAGGTTATCTTATCCCTAATCGTAGGGAACATGCGAGAGCTACAATTCTCAAAAAAGGTGTTCAGCCATTCAAAATTGCTGAATCGCCTATTGAGTTTGTTAAAAACATCGAATTAGCTTTGAGGTTATCTGATTTGTTATTTGAAGTCACAATTCCGCATGTAGCTAACATAATTTTTGATTATCTGTCTAGTAGCTTTGAGCTTTTCGGTGAAAAATTAAATTTGTTGGGTACTAAAATGGATGATGATGATGAGTTCCACAAGATTGTTGTGGTTATTGATGTGGATATGCTGAGTAAACAAATTGGAATTGGGTCAGAAAGATCGTTGGATGCTTGTAGTTTCTCATTAACTGATCTGTATGAAACACTGACGAATGATGGTGACAGTAACAACAACGAAAGAGAATTTTGTTTACGAGTTGATAGAGTTCAAGAATCTTCTGATGGGGTTAGCAGAAAGAGAAAATTGGATACGAATATTCTTGAAATACAGTATGCTTTTGATGATTTTAATGTTCAGGAAATTTTGAATGCTTTGTTCGACTTCTTCACCTTGAAAGAAGAATTTCTTCATAAAGTTGAGGACTTTGTTGGACAAATTCAAAAATTTAGGGTTATAAAAAGTGGATTGAAGATTATGAAACTGAAAATGAAAAATGTTGCGAATTTTGAGTTGGGAGACATATGCCCTGTTTGCTTGAAGAATTTTGAAGAAGAATCAGTCGTGGTGATCACGCCATGTTCACATATGTTCCATAGGAGTTGTGTATTTACATGTCTGTCAAAGAACAATAGTTGCCCAATATGTAGGGAAAGTTGTTCTGTCTGAGTTATTCTCCTTGTTCATTTTTTTTTATCTCTAAAGATAAATTTATGTATGGTCAGATTTTCAATTTGCTTAGGACCGATCGAGGCAGAATTAATATTATTAATATTATTGTTGTTGTTGGAAAAAAATTATTTTTATTTTCTAGTCATTTTTACCCACCGGCCCAATGGCAACAACAGACCCAACCATTGGCCCACTATCCATTATAATATATTACCCCACGTCCCTAACCCTAATCATTTTCACTAATTAGTAGACAGTCACAACCTCTCAAACACTCTCTCTCAACCGATCAAAAAATGAATTTCAGCTCCCAGACTCTCAGTCTTTCACACTCTCTCCCTCAATATTGTCTAGTCATCATCATAGTCTAGTCGTAGTCCTTATTGTCGTTTCGATCTGCCTCGCTTCAAAAGATGTCTACCAATGCCCACTGTTTTGATCTTCCAAATCGAAAAAACAAACTGAAAAAGATCTAATCGAATTTGCAAAAATCGAAATAAATTGAATTTATTTCAGTTCAATTCATTGTCATTTTAGTCAAATCGAAAATCAAAAAATCGAACCAAAAAAACCGAATGTCCACCCCTAATCGTACTCTTAAATATTTGATAACCTTAATAGTCACTAAATGTTTATTTTGCTATAATTAAAAGTATCCCAAGATTCACTAAACTATTTTTATAGCTAAAAAGTAACTCAATCTTGCCTAACTATCATAGAAAGTCATTTAAACTTATCGTGGTCTGGAGTGTATGTAATGAACCCATCAGATGGACCATTCATAAGGGGAATGAAATCAACCTTTTCAATGACAAATGGATCCCCAACCATGGCCCTATCAGAAACTACATTCAGGGCCCTCTAATCAAAGGGAAAAATTAGTTTAGGGTAGATAACATCTAACTCTAATGGAAACTGGAACCTGTAGAGCGTTTCCCTCGCTCGCCCTCCTAACCTCTCCCACACCATCCAAAGCTTCTTCATCCCCCACAATAGTACACTTAATGATAGTCTGTATTAGTAAAGAACCAACTATTGGGTCTTCTCCATGAGAACAACCTATCACGTTGTAATCGACTCTCATAAGCCTATCCCAACCACTGCTAGTCCAAACTTTCACTGGATTTGGTGACTAAAAATCCCCAACAAAATCAAAACTTTCATTTAGCTGCTTCACCACAACAGACTCCCAACTAAGAGATATCTGCATCACATAAGGGTAACCACTAACAACCAATGCCACTTTTGTGAAACCCAAGAGGAAGATATCAACCATGTCTTCTTCCATTGCATAAATTCCTCTACTTTTTGAACAACCTTAGCCAACCAAAGCATTTTCATCCACACTGCTGACTCTACTCACCTCAACATTGCTAACTAGCTCACCACTTGGACCTGCATCAAGGATATTCCCTTCAATAGATGGTTGTGTTGGGACACGGTTATTCCTTTTTATCTTTGGAGTATTTGGATTAACGGGAATGATAACCTCTTCAATAACAAGAAACTCCCAATTGACCACCACGTAGCTATCCACTTGGCTACGGAATTCCACTTCATGACACACTCACAATCACACTCCACCCCCAACCCTACTACTATACTAAACCTGAAATAGGAACCCCTTTGTCACGCCTCAAATACTATTGGGGCGGACTGGCACCCGTAATCGAGGAGGCCCGGGAGAACCAGCTCATAACCTTATACTTTCCATGCATACCTCTATGACAACCCGAAATTCAGACAACATCATGTCGCATATAAAAGGAAATAATCACCTGTATAAGCTCGAGCACACATATATATGTATATACAATACTTGGCCGTTGGAGCCATCACGTCTATTAACAAAACACCACCTTGACTGTACATTAGGTCTACAAAGCCTCTAGACAATACACAGAGTTTAACTAAGGTCGGTACACACCCCGCCATGTAACTAACTTCTATACAATACCAAAAGTGACTGGATGTGACACGAAAAGCCCCGAAGCAAACTGGAGCTCACCAAAAGTAGTTGGATATCCTGGCTCCTACTTGTGCGGTGTATGAGCTGAGGTACCTGTGCCTGCAGCATGAAATGCAGGTCCCCCGTGGGGGACGTCAGTACGAAATATGTATTGAGTATGTAAAGCTGTAGATAATCACATATGATATAGGAGCTCAATAGAAATCAGAAACAAGTGAATAAATCGTAATAGGAGTGGACCACACTTACTAGAACTTGTGACAACCTGTACATTGTATTTATTCAATCACTTTACCTTCGTTCTTATCATCTTTGTAATCATTACTGTACTGTACTGTGACCATTAGGCTGCCTCCAGTACATATCAACTGGGATCGACCCATGATAGGATTATTCCCCTGGGATACCACCCGATAAGAGAGAACTTCCATCACTTAGTTCAATTAATCTTTGAGATTGTTATTTCGGTCGCCACCGCATTTTTGATACTTTGAAACAATGATACATCAATAAGAGACATATAAATAGACTATCAATGCAATAACAATGAAGTAAGAACTCATTGGCACATCAATGAAGTGTTTTGGAGTCATCAATGCCATAACAATGAAGTAGGAACTTATTGGTATATCAATGAAATGTTTTGGAGTCATTAATAGCACATGGATCTTGTTTGAGTAACCGGATACCTTCTGACATTCATTAGTGCAATAAACATGTAAGATTTGGAAAACAAGTAAGTATTGGAATGTCTTGACATCTTGTAGGGTGGAAACAAGTTCATTGGTAACGTAGGACATCATACAAAACCATTATGAATCACATGTTATTGAATAACTTTGGAAACTTTCTTAATAGAACAATTGTTCACTTTTATGCCAAAGATATGGTATAGAGTATGCTTTACATACCTGACTGTCAACCTTCAATACTAGTCCCAAATGGACTTCCCGTCTTTTCGGATTACTTATCTACAATGAACATATATAGCAATCTAGTATTAGCAACCAAAAGTCACAATTCAATTATTTGAATTCACCAAACTAGTGGTTAAGTAGTAAGCCTTAGTTACACCATAAAGGGTGTCACCTTAACCCTCTTATACTCCAATTATATTCACATGCCATGCATATTCATACAACTTCCTCCAATATCAAGTTTGGATTCATTTATCCTTCCAACCAATCCATTAAACCAAATTGAGTCATAGACATAAATAATCATCAATTCAATAGTATATCACCATATCCACCTTCCATAACTCAATTATCATATCCACCTTCCACAATTCGATACAACCAAACCATGCAAAATAGTCCATAACCCTATTTCCATCACCTTTCAATAACATCCAATACATATAATCCTCTATCACACATATACATATGGAAAAGAACAAAGGCAAACAATATTCATACCTTAGAATTCACCTCTTGATTATACAATCCTGTTTTCACAAATAATAGGTGCCATTCGAAACTCTCGAGATGACAAACGCAGTTATCGGATTACTTTGGAATTTCTACGGTTGAATCAAAAGTAATTTAAAGGTCAAATTTGGCTAGGGTTTGTTCTTTCTCAACGATTGATGATGAAAATGAGTTTTTGAACTCATATACATGTCTATATACACATATTCCCGTCCATAATATAATAGAAAATGACCAAAATGCCTTTAAAATTTAAATAATGTCAAATATGTCCTTTGGTGGACTGTTTTGATAAGCTAAAGTAGATCGACCATAACTCTTTTCTTCGATATCGGATTTGGGTGAAATTGGTATCGTTGGAAGGATAATTCAAAGGGATTTCATTTCATATAAGGTAGGCCACCCAGTTCGTCCTGTACAAGGAGTTATGGTCGTTTGAATTTGACCCTAAAAATCTGTTTTGATAGGCTGAAGTAAAACGAGTATAACTCCTTACTCAGACGTTGGATTTGGATGAAACCAATTGCATTGGAAAGAAGACTCAAATATATTTCTTTTAATAGGTTTCAGATCTCCCATTTCATTATATTAAGAGAGTTATGATTGTTCGAAGTTGACCCAAAAATTCAGCTGGCCTCAGTAGTTTGTGTGCAGGAAATTTTCCTGCACATTTACTATTCCCAAATATCCCGGGCACCGTTTTATAGTTTTGAACGTGCTCGATTATATCCGAAATCTATCCGTTTTTGGAAATATTTATATCGTTGGAAAGTTTATTCAATAACCTTCGCATGGAACCATCGACGGGCAAATTCCGGTATAAATAAAATAAAAAATTAATTCCATATAAATAAGACCAATACACGTACTTGAATACGCCAATACACGTACTTGAATACGGGGTGTTACACCCTCCCCTCCCCCCACACAAACTGGAAACCTACAAGCTGAACACTGACGAAACTATTAACCAGCACACTAAGCAAGGAGGGTTAGGGGGTCTTCAGAAACCACCAAGGGGAATGAAACCTTGTGTAAATCAAGACCCTTCACAACACCTCCCCCTTCCAATCTGAACTCCTATCCATCCTGGAAGGACTCAAGCTAGCAGTTTCGTTTGGACTCTATCCTATACAAATCAACTTTGATTCTACAGAAGTTGTAAACATGATTATACATGATAATCCCATTTATAGTAATATTATCTTTGAATGCAGATTACTGATAATGTAGTTGAATGCTTCACCTCTCATGCACACGTGGAGGAAGCACAATAGAGTCACAGACCATCTGGTCAAGGAAGGGAAAATTGGAACAACGTTATCGTAGTCACAAATTTTGACAATTCCTCCATTATATACAACAGAAGCAGCGGAACTATCTTTCATAAAAAGATTGTGGCTTGTAATAACTGTTACTAAGATCAAACTCTAGCCCAACCTATTTTGAATCAACCCACTCCCCACCCCATGTCAAACAGTTATATTTCTCCAAAATCAATGATTAAATCACCCATTTACCAAAAAAAAAAACTATAAAGTGGCGTATGTGAATGATAAAGTGTTCAAAGACCTTATCCTTATTTTCAATAGTTTCTCATCTCAAGAAAAAATAGTTCAATGCATTATATTTCAGAAAAAAAAAAAAAGTACAAGAAATAAAAGATAATACCAAACAACAAATAGTAACAGAATAATAACTATAATAAAATAATATAATAGTTGAGATATAAGAAATAACAGATAATAATAGATTTTGAAGAATAAGAAACTATCGGAGCAATTCTATGACTACTTATATGAATTGACTGCAAGACAAGCAACACATTACTACCTATTAACCTTCTACCTTAATTTGTATCCTTGATGCTCTTCTATCTAAGGTCATTTTCTCGATAAGTTTAAATTGTGTCACGACATGTCTAATCACCTCTCGCTCTTCAGACTATCTCTAATTTCATTTTCCGTTCCTTATCATCCACCAAAGTCACTGTCCTCGATATCCTCATTTCTAATCATATCTCGTCTTATACACCCATACATCAATCACAACATGTTGCCATATCATTACTAGCGATTTCAAATTCATGTTCCTAACTTGCATAGAAGATCCAAACTTTTTGTAATCTTTTTGAATTTGCTCGATCTTATAGCTCGAGGTTTTAATTTTGAAAAATTAACATAATTAATCGTCCATCAAAATAACAGTCAGAAAAATAAATATTTTTATACATATTTAACAACAAACATAATTATTTTGACCAATCGATCTAACGTGTAACTTGCCCTTTAACTTTTCTAGCAAAGAAAACCATATACTAACGATTAGATGATGACAACAACAATAACATACCTAGAGGATGTCCTTAGCCATAACAAGGAGGTGTTGAAACAGATCAAGATTTATGATACTATTTTTACCTTTTTATTTACGTATGATGTTAATGAATCTGAATAGAATAAAGTGTACGTAAATCTTTATAGAGATAAAAAGCTGATTTTCAATAGACCACAAATATTACTACCAACGAGACAAAAGCTTGAAGGAATGTTGCAACTAGTCTACTTGTCTTGTAAAAGTTTGAATCTTGATAACTCCCAAACAACCCCTTTTTGCTTATTTTGGGTTTGTTTCTTTGAAATTTTGAAGGCACAATACTTATGCTCTTTAACTTGACACCAAATTATATTTATGACTTCTAACTTTGAATGTGCACAAGTAGGCACTTAAACTTGCATAAAGTTGAACAAGTAGACACATATGTCCTATGTGGCATCCTACGTGGACAATTCTTATCCTACGCGGCGTCCTATGTGTATTATGCCACATAGGACGTACGTAGTTACTTGTTCAACTTTATACAAGTTTAAGTGACTGCTTGTGCACACCGAAAGTTGGAGGTCATAGATCTGATCTGGTGTCAAGTTAAAAGGGCATGTTTATGCATTATCCCAATTTTGAATCTTGATAACTCCCCATCACCCCCTTTTAGCTAAATTTTGAGTTTGTATTCTAATAAATTTGGAATCTTGAACTTTATTAGATTTTTGAAGAGAAGTCAGTTGTTGTGATTACTCCATATTCACATATATTTCATAGAAGCTGCATATTTACATGGCTATAGGAGAACAACACTTGTCCAATGTGTAGAGAAAGTTGTGATGTATGTATGAGTAGTTCTTGATGGTCATATTTTTCTTTCTAAGAATTATGTAATTGAGTTTCAATAGTTTAATTATACTGTTTTAATATCTGTACATAAATTTTCTATGCTAGTAGTGTATATAAATTTTCTTGTAAGTAATGTAAATATTTACATAGGACAAACACTAAATAACATTTGTCATCGATATAGTAAACATGTGACTGTATTCAGTGGTGGAATCAGAATTTTCATTGAGGGGGCTCAAATGTAGACATATGAAGTAGTCGAAGAAATTCAACATTTACTATATATAAGATAAAAAATATTTTTTAACCAAGCATAAATAATATAAGTTTACGTCGAAGAGAATTCGAATGAACCCCTGAATGAACGGTGGCTTCGCCCCTGAGTGTATTGGTTTATTCGTTTTTTGGTTATCTTAGTTTGATAGAGTACTACGGTTCGCTAAAAGATACTTTCTTCATTTTAAAATGAGTGATGTTTTTAGTATGAAGACATCCTTAAGAAGTCTATACGCTTCTAGGAAGTAAGCAGTATTTTTTGACTTACTGTTGATCAAATGTCTTGAAAAAAATACTTTCTCTATTCTAAATAAGTGTCTTTTTAGCTCTTTTCACGTACTCCCTCCGTTTCAAATTACCCATCCCAAATTTTCTAATTTAATTTCTCATTTTACTTGTCTTTTTTCATTAATCAAGAATAGACAATTTTTTTTTTCCATGTTTTACCCTTTGCATTAATTACTTTTTCTTCAAATTAAAATGTAAACATCATTTAATAAGGGTATTATGGTAAACTAGACATGTTATTAATTATTTTTCTTAATCAATTTGCCATCTCAATTTGGGACGGGTAATTTGAGACGGAGGGAGTATATTAAGAAAAATAGTACTCCCTTCATTTTTTTATTTAATTGCTCCCTTTTTATTTTTAGAGTCAAACGATACAAACTATTACCAACATTTAAAATGTATTTCTTATTCAAATTGACAAAAAAAGAAAATTGTATTTATAGTAATTTTCATGTAAGTATTAAATATCTAACTTTTAATTTAAGAAAATTAAATTAATCTAATTTAATTTAGCTTAGAAATTTAGTCAAATTGACTAAAAAAAAAGGGGTGCAATTTAAAAGAAATGAAGTAAATAGAATGTGTATTAGATGTTTTTTTGAGAATAGAGTACTATCAAGAAGACGTAATTTATTAATATAAATTATAACTATATAATTGGAACAATTACTAAATTGCATCAATTTAAATAATAAGGATAAAATTGGAAGAAAATAATAAATGTCTTCTTGATTTCGAGAAATTCAGGTAGGAGGAGAAATTCAGGTAGGAGGTCGACATGCCTGCTTCAGCTGCTTCAACTGTAATTTTACTATATCACTCTTAATTAATTATTATAAGTCATTTATGTATTAGAAAATTAATGATATTTAATAAAAAATAAAATAGACATTTATGACATGTCTGCTTCAGCTGCTTCAATCGTAATTTTACTATATCATTCCTAACTAATTATTATATCCATAATTAAATATTATAAGTCATTTACATATTAAAAAATTCATAATTTTAATTAGACAAAAAGTAAAATAGACATTTATGACTGTTTTTATCGTAATTTTACCGTACCGCTGTTAATTATTTATTATACATATATTTTTCATAGTAATTTTATTATGTCGCTTCTAATTAGTTTTTACAAGTCACTTACGAGATGTGTGCTTCATTACTTTCATCGTAATTTTACTATATTACCTCTAATTAATTATTATAATCGTCTATGCATTGCAAAATTGATAATATTTCATGAAAAAGGTAAAAGAGACATAAAATAATATGTCAATATAAAAAATTTGATTGACTATCAAAATTATATTAGTGCACATAAATTGAGATGGGATAGAGCAAGATATAAAATAACATATATTATTTTAAAATGAAATAAAAAGTATTATAAATCACAACAATTAAGAATTTAATATAAAAGTATATGTCTAAAAAAATTGATTGATTGTCGAAATTTTATCTGTGCCACATAAATTGAGACAAGGAGAATATTCATATATTATTGAAAATAATGTAAAATACATTGTAAATCACATAATTAACAACTTAAGAAATTTAAAAAATATAAAATATTTGACTGAGTCTCAAAATTATACCAACATCATTTAAATTGAAACACAAGAAAAAAATATTATAAATCACAATAAATAAAAATATAAATTATTTTGATAATTAAAATTAAGATTTAAAAATAAGCACGGGCCATCAATATCTAGTACTTACTATAAAACAAAATGCTAAGGTGAAAATATCACTTCTTTGAAACAGATGGAGTAAGTAAACTACGGAATCCACTTGAATGATGTGTTAAAATTTTAACGAAATTAAAAAATACATCGTAAAATCTAATTACTTAAAAAAATATGCCATTCACGTTGTCACGCCAGCTTAAAGAATTCACGAGACATATTATTACTTAGTTAAAGGGTCTATCTAATCACTAAAAATATCTAACTAGCAAAAATTACAAATTTAAGGGATTATCAAAGTATTTGACTAAAAAAATAAAGTAAACAAATAAACATAAGTTGACTTTTTGCTATTATAGTATGTTCTTAACTGAATTAATAGAGACAAACATATTTAGAGAAAATAGGTAAGATTTTTAATATTGGCATAATACATAAATATAACCCTAAACTTGATATCAAATTATAACTTTAACCTTAAACTTTGATATTGCACAAATAGGACCTTTAACTATTCAAAACCTGAACAAATATGACCTCCGATTTTGCAACCCCTATGCGTGAGTTTCACTTGCACCCACGTGGAAAGGTGATCCAATCACACAGTGCCACGCCATTAAAAGGGCTGACATGTCATGATGACGCAGTTTCAATTAAAACAACGTCGTTTAGGGCCCTTTTTTATTTGTTGTTATTATTATTATTATTATTATTATTATTATTATTATTATTATAATTATTATTATTATTATTATTATACTACTATTTCTACATATTACGTACTACTATTGCTTCTATCAATATACTACTACGACTAATAATTACTATTACTATTTCTACAATATTTTAATAAAATTTTCATCTTTATAACGTTTTATTAATAACGTTTTAATAATGTTAATTTAATAACATTTTAATAACGTAAATTAAATAACGTTAGTTTATTAACGTTAATTTAATAATATTTTAATAATGTTAATTTAATAACTCTTTAATAACGTTAATTTAATATACTACTACAACTGCCCTTAATAACGTTTTAATAACATTAATTTAATAACGTTTTAATAACATTAATTTAATAACGTTAATTTAATAATGTTAGTTTAATAACGTTTTATTAATAACGTTAATTTAATAATGTTAATTTAATAACATTAGTTTAATAACGTTAATTTAATAATATTTTAGTAACGTTAATTTAATAACGTTTTATTAAAACTATAATTTTTTTATTTATTATTAGTATAGTTTCATCTTTGAGCTAAAAATAATAAAAAAATAATAGTGAAAAGTCATTTAAATATATAAAAAGGAATTAGTAAGGGCATAATAGTCATTTTACCCTTTTTTAACTGTTGGAACACTCAAATTTTTAGCCTGACGCGCCCAGTTTTGCGTGTGCAACACGCGTTTCGCCACGTTGGATCGGAGGTCATATTTGTGCAGTTTTGAATAGTTAAAGGTCATATTTGTGCACTGTCAAAGTTTAAGGTCAAAGTTATAATTTGGTGTCAAGTTTAGGGTCATATTTATGTATTATGCCTTTAATATTTCATAAATAACTTTCCTTTATTCCACTTACCAAACCATCAGTATCATTAATGAAGTTACTATAATATTATTTCTTATTTACTAAAAAGGAGTCAAATTTATAGGTCTCCTACTTCTATATATTTGTTCTTTCATTTTTGTTTAATTTATTTAAGTTTTATCTTTAAATTGAAAATCTCTAAAAGAGGGAAGGGAAATGGCATATAGAATTGAAAATGTGAAGGAAATAAAAATAAGGGTGTTTAAGTGGGAACAAAATATGATTAAAAATAATGTTGTTGATCAATATTACTACCAATTAGGGTCGTCATCGAGATTTGGATTTCTGATTTTAACAGTGAAAAACCAAATCGAAATTATAAGACCTTTAGGTTATTATGTCCCGGATAATGGGGAACATGCGAGAACTACAATTCTCAAAAAAGGTGTTCAGCCATTTAAAATTGCTGAATCTCCTAATGAGTTTGTTAAAAACATCGAATTAGCTTTGAGGTTATCTGATTTGTTATTTAAAGATACAATTCCGCATGTAGCTAACGTAATTTTTGATTATCTGTCTAGTAGCTTTGAGCTTTTTGGTGAAAAATTAAATTTGTTGGGTACTAAAATGGATGATGATGATGAGTTCCACAAGATTGTTATGGTTATTGATGTGGATATGTTGAGTAAACAAATTGGAATTGGGTCAGAAAGATCGATGAGTGCTTGTAGTTTCGTATTTAATAATTTGTATGAAACACTGACGAATGATGGTGACAATGACAACAGCGAGAGAGAATTTTGTTTACGAGTTGATAGAGTTCAAGAATCTTCTGGTAGGGTTAGCAAAAAGAGAAAATTTGATACAGCTATTCAGAGTGAAAACACTGAAATACATTATGCTTTCGATGATTTTAATGTTCAGGAAATTTTGAATGCTTTGTTCGACTTCTTCACCTTGGAAAAAGGATTTCTTCATAAAGCTGAGGGCTTTGTTGGACAAATTCAAAAATTTAGGGTTATAAAAAGTGGGCTGAAGATTATGAAACTGAAAATGGAAAATGTTGCGACTTTTGAGTTGGGAGACATATGCCCTGTTTGCTTGAAGATTTTTGAAGAAGAATCAGTCGTGGTGATCACGCCATGTTCACATATGTTCCATAGGAGGTGTGTATTTACATGGCTGTCAAACAACAACACTTGCCCAATATGTAGGGAAGGTTGTTCTGTCTGAGTTATTATTGTTGTTCATTTTTTTTTCCCTATATTTAAAGATAAATTTATGTACGACGAAATTTTCAATTTGCTTGGGACCAATCGAGGCAGAATTATTATTATAATTATTATTGTTGTTGTTGTTGGAAAAAGTTATTTTTATTTTCTATTCATTATTTACCGTCAATAGCATTGGGGCAAAGCTATAATGGACGAATGTGGTTAGTATCGAAATTACATATATATAGAGAGTATATTAATATTCCATTATATTTAAATTATATACATATATTATACCCAACCCAATACCAAATCTCAACCCCCAACTACAGGCCCAACCCATTGGCCCACTACCCATTATAATATATTACCCCAAGTGCCTAACCCTAATCATTTTCACTAATCAGTAGACAGTCACAACCTCTCACACACTCTCCCTCAACTGATCAAAAAATTAATCTCAGCTCTCAGCCTTTCACACTCTCTCCCTCAACGCCGCCAAGTCGTTGTCATAGTCTAGTCGTAGTCTTTGTTGTCGTTTCGATCCGTCTTACTTCAAAATATGTCTGTCGATACTCACTATTTTTATGTAACGCCCCGAAAATGGACCCAAGACGTCACATGGTGCTTGGGACCACAAGTGATCCCAAGTTAATTCTTCTACTGACATAACTCATAAGCAATTGAATAGATATGTATAAAATGACTGAATTTACTGTGCGAAAACATAAAAATGATGAAATCTGTAAAACACGATATTGATACAACTTTTACATTATGATAAAGTCTGAAAAGAGGGACTGAAAGTTACATAACGGACTCTAACTGACATCTGTGAAGCCTCTACTATACTGACCATGGATAATTAGGACGCGACCCCAACTACCACTAATCAATACATATGAGTAAGAAAGTAAAGAACATAAATAAGTCTGACTGGAGTCCCTAAAGTAGGAGGACTCATCATCTTGCTGGCTGGAATCTGCAACTGTCTGAATGTGCATACTAAAACTTGAACCTACATTATGAGACAATGTAGCACATAGACATATATGTGGATCAGTACTTTGAGTATGTACTGAGTATATGAAGGTGAAATGCATAAGTAAAACAATGTCTCATCATCATAATTTGTAAAACACTGCATGCTAAATGTAAATGACTCACATAAGCTGGAATAATTGAAATACTGAAGTCTGAAGTAATAGAAGCAAATCATACTTTATAAATCTAGTGAGTCATAACATTTAGTTCTAAAAGCTGTATTTGTATCCCCTCTTTAAATCATGTTATCTAAGTGTAGAAAGGACTCACTCTAAAATCTGAATTCTGAAAGCTGAAATCTGAAGCTACTATCTTTCTTTAAAACATAATCTAAGTAAAACTTGTGAGCCTTTCCACTTAGTTTTTCTAAAAACTTTTTTGTTATTTTTTTTTCTATTAGGGAATTCTTTAAAAATCTTTTCTTTACTAGTAGGGAGGTTCTCTTAACCGACATGAACCATGCGAGCCACATGGAGTCCAACGTCTCGTCCACCTAAGGGAAAAACCTCACGTTGGGGAGAGGTGTCATACATGTGAGAATAACCTACTCATGTGATCAATCACAAGCTAAAACTGTCATCGATATAGAAATGAGAATAATTTGATAATCTGTACCTACGTTGGCTACGTAGTTCTATGAAAGTAGGATGCGCTAAACCCATACTTCCCGCTTGGTGCTAAATACTACTCCCTTTTTATTTGCTACGCTCATTCTGTTGTAAATCCACTTTTATAAAAGCTAGAACAAGGGTTTATCTAAAACCAATTATGCATCTATCTGATAAAAATCTGTAATCTGTTTCCATAGACTGTAGTAATTTTTGAGAAGTGGTTCCATGGTTAAACTGGGGATCCGAAGATCAAATACTGTTTATCTAACTGAATTTCAATATATATATATATATATCAAACTAGAGCATAAAACCTTTTCTTCAAAACTGTATAAACACATGGCAAAACATCATGTTCTATAAGCTTCTTGAAATACTTCAAAAATATCAAGATCATGACTTTAAATCACAATATCATGCCCAATTCAATTGAAAAGTTGTAAACAATATCTTAGATCATGCTTATGGTATACAAAATCATAAAAGAGCATTCTTTAACTCAAAACAAACATGAGATTTCATAATTCAATCATATCATACTAAAAAATCATCAATAAGATACTTTGGGTATAAACCCTAATTTAAAATCATAAGAAATTTGCTGAAAGATATAATTTTGGGCATAAGGACGAAAGGAGTGTCCTTGTTCATAACCCCACATACCTTAATAGACTTGATTTGATGAAGAAAGCTTGAATCTTGGAACTTGAATAATGGACTTGTGAAAGAAACTTTATTCTTGATATCTCTTGAAGAATTATTGAACTTGGAAGATTGAACTCTTAGATTTCTTGGAGTAAATCTTGAAATTGATGCTTGAATTCTTATGTTCTTGAGAATAAAAGCTTGAATCATTGTTCTTGGAAAAGGAGAGGGTTTTTACGTGAGTTTATTTGAAGAAGATGGGTAAATAATGCCCCTTTTGGATGTTATAATTCGAGTTTGAATGCATAGGGGTCGAGGGGAAGGACCAAAGTGCCCCATGACCTTTTAGAAGCTAAAACTGTGCGGGAATAGCACCCGCATCGCGACCCTAGTTGGGTTAAGTAGCCCTCGCGACGCGACCCCTATTTGGGTCAAGCAGACCTCGCGTCGCGGGGCTATCGCGACCCCTTACTGCCTCACACAAAAAATGGCATAACTTTTTGCTCGGGTATTGGATTAATGCGAAATTAGTATCATTGAAAAGCTTACAATTTGGTGGGTCTTGAGCTGAAAAATTCCACGTACACAAAAAGTTATACACATTCAAAGTTGACCCTTGCAAAATCAAATAGAAGGATTTAGCCAAATCAAAGGCTCTTAGCTCAACTTTTGCTCTAAGTGCTTCCTATGAACATTTTTCACCTTTAGAGATATTCACACACTAGTATAATGATCATGAAACTCATATCCATATGGGAATCATTTGTATTAGAGCTTACACATGTAGGAACGACGGTTCGAATTCTAGCACGAAAATACGGGGTGTTACATTATCTCCCCTTGGAATCATTCGTCCTCAAATGGTGGATAGGAACTTGGTGAAGCCTTAAAGGTATGGAATAACGTGGACATGATATGTCATCTAATAAAGGCTATAACTGAGCTGAAAAATTTAAACTTCTATCATGAAACTGAATTTTGAGCTGACGTGACTCTACTTGCTTTAAAGAGCTGATTCATACTGAGAGTTTAGAATTCACTTGAAGTGTTCATGATCCAATCATATATTTATTGAATTGGGAATTGATAACTTATGCAAGTATGAATCATGAGACAACAAGACTTAGATCATACGAGGGTATTACACTGTCTGAGCTAAAATACTTGGAAAATTTAGATTATGCACTGAACACTTATGAACTGAGTCATGACTAAATAGATGAACTTGAAACATGATGCTTGGACTGAACTGAATTAGCAATTTACATGTATGAAATAAATTATCTCTTGGAGTGGTCATACGTATGAGACTTCGGATAGTAGGACTGGGTGAAAAGGTGGAAAACCGCAGGAACTTGTCTGCCTGATTGTTAAACTGAATTGCTAGCTATACTGACTGAATTATACTGGAAACTTATACTTAACAAGACATCTGACTAAGGAATCACAACATTGACACTACTTTATAGCATGACATATAACTCATATGCTAAGATAGAATTACCAGGCCTTAGGCAATGCAACTTCTTGCTTTCAATCTTAGCAACACTTCTCGAATACTCCCTCAATTATATTATTCCCCTTAAATACCATACTCATTTTATTCAACTTATAATTCTCATATGGGCATTGATAAATCTTTCTACTAATGTCTAAAGTAAATTAAATCCTCTCACCGTGATCAAGCCTAACTCCAAATCACAAGATACCACATGCCACACCACAATACTAGTCTAAATCATATGATTCAATCTTCTATATATTTTTAGAGCTCACACCCTAAGCATAACGTGCCTTACCACTTCAATGACTAACTCCGAACTCTTACTATGGATTCACTAACACATATTGTGTTCCTTCACTTAAATCCCAACATATCATTCAAGCCTATATTTATAACCACAAATAAATTTCAAGGCAAACACCCATAAAGACATACTTCACATATTCTCTAAACCACTATCAATACAACTCCCACGCGATACCCCAAGAACATACACAAACAAATTTCAATTAACCACAATATCTATCAAAGTCTTGGCCCCAATCTTACTTCACACTTATGGCCTTATCTAAAACAAGCATATAATGATCTTTCCTCAACAAGAAATATTTAATCATCACCACTATCATTACATAAGGAGGAGTTACTAAAAGGTTAGAACATGAGACCTTGAAGCATGGAAGGATTCTATATGAAACTTGACACTTAACTGAGGCCTGAGGAATAACGAATCAACATCATGGAATAATCAAAGTGATCTGAATTGAGGGCATACATGGCTATAAGCTGAATCTCGCCGATCATTAGAGCGTAGCATGAGTTATGGGAACTGAGTATACTATAAAGTGTGAGTACATGAGTCATGAGCTGCATGACCTTAATTTGGAGTTCATAACTTATGGAATGTGATTCCAACTGTTGAATGAACTAGAACTCCTTATTTAGGAACTGGAAGAGCACATGATTCTCTATCATATGCATGCACATGAACTATGATCATAAAACTGAAACGTAAGGCATGAGTAGGTATTGGGATAACTAAAAATACTGAGATAAGAATGGGTTGAGCCTCACCCTCACTTTTTGAGGTTCTACAACATACTGACATTACTACTAGAATCTGAGAGCCTGATTTGGTTACTCATCCTATCATCTCCCCCTTAGCTTTAAGCCATCATTCCAAGTCTGTGGAACCCCCTTTACTAAACTCTAACTGAACTACAACCACCTTACTCTAGAGCCCGGGGTATAAAAGTACACATAAATAATAGAACTTAACCCGAAAGACTACACCTGGAAGTGTTAAACCCACTTCTAATACTACCCTCTGAGATACACTCTAGCTTTCTATAGCCCCAATAGTCATCATCTACTACTTGAACACTTACAAACTTCGAATCTTCATGAGTATTTGGCTTAACAGGAATAATAACCTCTTTAATAACAAGAAACCACCACACAACTATCCACTTGGCTACTGAATTCCACTTCAAGACTCACAATCACAATCACAATAACACCTCCACCCCCAGCTTCACCACCATCCTAAACCTGAAATGGGAATCCCCCCTCCCCACACTTGGAACCTACAAGTTAAACACTGACAGAATCATAAACCAGCACACTAAGCAAAGAGGGATAGGGGGTCTTCAGAAACCACCACGGGGAACAGACCCTTGGGTACATCAAGACCCTTCACAATACCTCCCCCATCCAAACTGAATTCCTAGACATCCTGGAAGGACTCAAACTAGCAGTTTCGTTTGGACTTCGCCCTATACAAATCAACTCTGATTCTACCGAAGTTGTAAACATGATTAAACATGATAATCCCATTTATAGTAATATTATCTTTGAATGCAGATTACTGATGATATAGTTGAATGTTTCACCTCTCATGCACACGTGAAGGGAGAAAAATAGAGCCACAGACCATCTGGTCAAGAAAGGGAATACTGGAATAACGTCATCACAATCACAAATTTTGACAGTTCTTCCATTATACACAACAGAAGCAGTGGTAGCAGATAGTGTAGGAACTATCTTTCCAATAACTGTTACTAAGGTCAAACTCTAGCCCACCAGATATTACTACCAACAAGACAAAAGCCACCACTAGCTGAAATTCTCAAATTCAATTATCTTCTCACAAAAACTTAAAAAAGCTTTCCCTTTTCTCATTTTTTGCTTCATCTTCAAGGTAACCCCTAAAATCTTATCTTGATAACTCCCCCACCAACCCTTTTTAACTAAATTTTGAGTTTGTTTTTTGTAAAAGTTTGAATCTTGATAACTCCCAAACAACCCCTTTTTGCTTATTTTGAGTTTGTTTATGTGAAATTTTGAATCTTGATAACTCCCCATATTCACATATATTTCATAGAAACTGCATATTACATGGCTATCGGAGAACAACACTTGTCCAATGTGTAGAGAAAGTTGTGATGTATGTTTGAGTAGTTCTTGATGGTCATATTTTTTTGTCCTAAGAGTCATGTAATTGAGTTTCAATATTTTAATTTACTGTTTTAATATTTGTACATAAATTGTCTATGCTATTTTGTTAATCATATCTGATCAATATTTGAATATCATGACCCTATGAACAGTAGTGTGTATAAATTTTCTTGTAAGTAATGTAAATATTTACATAGGACAAACTAGTCAAAGAGGATTCAATATCGTCTATATATAGATAAAAAAATATTTTTTAATCATGCAAAAATAATATAAGTTTCCGTCGAAGAGGATTCGGATGAACCCCTAGATAAACGGTGGCTTCACCCCTGAGTGTGTTGGTTCATTCGTTTTTTGGTTATCTTAGTTTAATAGAGTCCTACGGTTTGCTAAAAGATATTTTCTTCATTTTAAGATGAGTGATGTTTTTAGTATGGACACATTTCTTAAGAAATCTACACGCTTCTAGGAAGTAAGCAGTATTTTTACTGACTTACTCTTGATCAAATATCTTGAAAAAAAATACTTTTTCTATTACAAAATAAGTGTCATTTTAGGTCTTTTCACGTATGTTAAGAAAAATAGTACTCCCTCCATTTCTTTTTAATTGCTCCTTTTTCTTTTTTAGACTCAAACAATACAAACTTTGACCAATATTTTAAAATGTATTCCTTACTCAAATCGACAAAAAAAGAAAATTACATAGTAATTTTCATGTAAGTATTGAATATCTAACTTTTAGTTTAAGAAAATTAAATTAGTCTAATCTAATTTAGCTTTAAAATTTAGTCAAATTGACTCAAGAAAAAAATAAAGGAAGTAAATAGGATGTGTCATTTACTAAGTCGCCTTTATTTATTAGTAGATGTTTTTTTAGAATAGAGTACTATCAAGAAGACGTAATTTATTAATATAAATTATAACTATATAATTGGAAAAATTACTAAATTGCATCTATTTAAAAAATAAGGATAATATTGGAAGAAAATAATAAGTGTCCTCTTGATTTTGAGAAATACTTACTATAAAACAAAATGCTAAGGTGAAAATATTACTTCTTTTGAAACAAATGGAGTAAGTAAAATACGGAATCCACTTGAATGATGTGTTAAAATTTTAATGAAATTAAAAAATACATCATAAAATTTAATTACTTACAAAAATGTCATTTACTTTTTCTAACTTGATTAAACAACACATAAGTTGTCACACCAGCTTAAAAAGTTCACGAAACATATTACAACTAAGTTAAAAGGTCTATCTGATCACTAGCAAAGCTGAAATATCTAGCTTGAAAAAATTACAAATTAAAGGGACTATTTAAGTATTAATAAAGTGAATAAATAAATAAATATAAGTTGACTTTTTGCTATTATAGTATATTCTTAACTGAATTAATAAAGACAAACATTTTTAGAGAAAATAGGTAAGATCTTTAATATTTCATAAATAACTTTCCAATATTCCACTCACCATCAGTATCATTAATGAAGTTACTATAATATTATTTTTTAATTTTTTATTTACTAAAAAGGAGTAAAATTTATAGGTCTCCTACTTCTATATATTTGTTCTTCCATTTTTTGTTTTATTTATTTAAGTTTTCTCTTTAAATTAAAAATTTCTAAAAGAGGGAAGGGAAATGGCATATAAAATTGAAAGTGTGAAGGAAATAAAAATAAGGGTGTTTAAGTGGGAACAAAATATGATTAAAAATAATGTTGTTGATCAATATTACTATCAATTAGGGTCGTTATCGAGATTTGGATTTCTGATTTTAACAGTGAAAAAACAAATCGAGATTATAAGACCTTTAGGTTATCTTATCCCTAATCGTAGGGAACATGCGAGAGCTACAATTCTCAAAAAAGGTGTTCAGCCATTCAAAATTGCTGAATCGCCTATTGAGTTTGTTAAAAACATCGAATTAGCTTTGAGGTTATCTGATTTGTTATTTGAAGTCACAATTCCGCATGTAGCTAACATAATTTTTGATTATCTGTCTAGTAGCTTTGAGCTTTTCGGTGAAAAATTAAATTTGTTGGGTACTAAAATGGATGATGATGATGAGTTCCACAAGATTGTTGTGGTTATTGATGTGGATATGCTGAGTAAACAAATTGGAATTGGGTCAGAAAGATCGTTGGATGCTTGTAGTTTCTCATTAACTGATCTGTATGAAACACTGACGAATGATGGTGACAGTAACAACAACGAAAGAGAATTTTGTTTACGAGTTGATAGAGTTCAAGAATCTTCTGATGGGGTTAGCAGAAAGAGAAAATTGGATACGAATATTCTTGAAATACAGTATGCTTTTGATGATTTTAATGTTCAGGAAATTTTGAATGCTTTGTTCGACTTCTTCACCTTGAAAGAAGAATTTCTTCATAAAGTTGAGGACTTTGTTGGACAAATTCAAAAATTTAGGGTTATAAAAAGTGGATTGAAGATTATGAAACTGAAAATGAAAAATGTTGCGAATTTTGAGTTGGGAGACATATGCCCTGTTTGCTTGAAGAATTTTGAAGAAGAATCAGTCGTGGTGATCACGCCATGTTCACATATGTTCCATAGGAGTTGTGTATTTACATGTCTGTCAAAGAACAATAGTTGCCCAATATGTAGGGAAAGTTGTTCTGTCTGAGTTATTCTCCTTGTTCATTTTTTTTTATCTCTAAAGATAAATTTATGTATGGTCAGATTTTCAATTTGCTTAGGACCGATCGAGGCAGAATTAATATTATTAATATTATTGTTGTTGTTGGAAAAAAATTATTTTTATTTTCTAGTCATTTTTACCCACCGGCCCAATGGCAACAACAGACCCAACCATTGGCCCACTATCCATTATAATATATTACCCCACGTCCCTAACCCTAATCATTTTCACTAATTAGTAGACAGTCACAACCTCTCAAACACTCTCTCTCAACCGATCAAAAAATGAATTTCAGCTCCCAGACTCTCAGTCTTTCACACTCTCTCCCTCAATATTGTCTAGTCATCATCATAGTCTAGTCGTAGTCCTTATTGTCGTTTCGATCTGCCTCGCTTCAAAAGATGTCTACCAATGCCCACTGTTTTGATCTTCCAAATCGAAAAAACAAACTGAAAAAGATCTAATCGAATTTGCAAAAATCGAAATAAATTGAATTTATTTCAGTTCAATTCATTGTCATTTTAGTCAAATCGAAAATCAAAAAATCGAACCAAAAAAACCGAATGTCCACCCCTAATCGTACTCTTAAATATTTGATAACCTTAATAGTCACTAAATGTTTATTTTGCTATAATTAAAAGTATCCCAAGATTCACTAAACTATTTTTATAGCTAAAAAGTAACTCAATCTTGCCTAACTATCATAGAAAGTCATTTAAACTTATCGTGGTCTGGAGTGTATGTAATGAACCCATCAGATGGACCATTCATAAGGGGAATGAAATCAACCTTTTCAATGACAAATGGATCCCCAACCATGGCCCTATCAGAAACTACATTCAGGGCCCTCTAATCAAAGGGAAAAATTAGTTTAGGGTAGATAACATCTAACTCTAATGGAAACTGGAACCTGTAGAGCGTTTCCCTCGCTCGCCCTCCTAACCTCTCCCACACCATCCAAAGCTTCTTCATCCCCCACAATAGTACACTTAATGATAGTCTGTATTAGTAAAGAACCAACTATTGGGTCTTCTCCATGAGAACAACCTATCACGTTGTAATCGACTCTCATAAGCCTATCCCAACCACTGCTAGTCCAAACTTTCACTGGATTTGGTGACTAAAAATCCCCAACAAAATCAAAACTTTCATTTAGCTGCTTCACCACAACAGACTCCCAACTAAGAGATATCTGCATCACATAAGGGTAACCACTAACAACCAATGCCACTTTTGTGAAACCCAAGAGGAAGATATCAACCATGTCTTCTTCCATTGCATAAATTCCTCTACTTTTTGAACAACCTTAGCCAACCAAAGCATTTTCATCCACACTGCTGACTCTACTCACCTCAACATTGCTAACTAGCTCACCACTTGGACCTGCATCAAGGATATTCCCTTCAATAGATGGTTGTGTTGGGACACGGTTATTCCTTTTTATCTTTGGAGTATTTGGATTAACGGGAATGATAACCTCTTCAATAACAAGAAACTCCCAATTGACCACCACGTAGCTATCCACTTGGCTACGGAATTCCACTTCATGACACACTCACAATCACACTCCACCCCCAACCCTACTACTATACTAAACCTGAAATAGGAACCCCTTTGTCACGCCTCAAATACTATTGGGGCGGACTGGCACCCGTAATCGAGGAGGCCCGGGAGAACCAGCTCATAACCTTATACTTTCCATGCATACCTCTATGACAACCCGAAATTCAGACAACATCATGTCGCATATAAAAGGAAATAATCACCTGTATAAGCTCGAGCACACATATATATGTATATACAATACTTGGCCGTTGGAGCCATCACGTCTATTAACAAAACACCACCTTGACTGTACATTAGGTCTACAAAGCCTCTAGACAATACACAGAGTTTAACTAAGGTCGGTACACACCCCGCCATGTAACTAACTTCTATACAATACCAAAAGTGACTGGATGTGACACGAAAAGCCCCGAAGCAAACTGGAGCTCACCAAAAGTAGTTGGATATCCTGGCTCCTACTTGTGCGGTGTATGAGCTGAGGTACCTGTGCCTGCAGCATGAAATGCAGGTCCCCCGTGGGGGACGTCAGTACGAAATATGTATTGAGTATGTAAAGCTGTAGATAATCACATATGATATAGGAGCTCAATAGAAATCAGAAACAAGTGAATAAATCGTAATAGGAGTGGACCACACTTACTAGAACTTGTGACAACCTGTACATTGTATTTATTCAATCACTTTACCTTCGTTCTTATCATCTTTGTAATCATTACTGTACTGTACTGTGACCATTAGGCTGCCTCCAGTACATATCAACTGGGATCGACCCATGATAGGATTATTCCCCTGGGATACCACCCGATAAGAGAGAACTTCCATCACTTAGTTCAATTAATCTTTGAGATTGTTATTTCGGTCGCCACCGCATTTTTGATACTTTGAAACAATGATACATCAATAAGAGACATATAAATAGACTATCAATGCAATAACAATGAAGTAAGAACTCATTGGCACATCAATGAAGTGTTTTGGAGTCATCAATGCCATAACAATGAAGTAGGAACTTATTGGTATATCAATGAAATGTTTTGGAGTCATTAATAGCACATGGATCTTGTTTGAGTAACCGGATACCTTCTGACATTCATTAGTGCAATAAACATGTAAGATTTGGAAAACAAGTAAGTATTGGAATGTCTTGACATCTTGTAGGGTGGAAACAAGTTCATTGGTAACGTAGGACATCATACAAAACCATTATGAATCACATGTTATTGAATAACTTTGGAAACTTTCTTAATAGAACAATTGTTCACTTTTATGCCAAAGATATGGTATAGAGTATGCTTTACATACCTGACTGTCAACCTTCAATACTAGTCCCAAATGGACTTCCCGTCTTTTCGGATTACTTATCTACAATGAACATATATAGCAATCTAGTATTAGCAACCAAAAGTCACAATTCAATTATTTGAATTCACCAAACTAGTGGTTAAGTAGTAAGCCTTAGTTACACCATAAAGGGTGTCACCTTAACCCTCTTATACTCCAATTATATTCACATGCCATGCATATTCATACAACTTCCTCCAATATCAAGTTTGGATTCATTTATCCTTCCAACCAATCCATTAAACCAAATTGAGTCATAGACATAAATAATCATCAATTCAATAGTATATCACCATATCCACCTTCCATAACTCAATTATCATATCCACCTTCCACAATTCGATACAACCAAACCATGCAAAATAGTCCATAACCCTATTTCCATCACCTTTCAATAACATCCAATACATATAATCCTCTATCACACATATACATATGGAAAAGAACAAAGGCAAACAATATTCATACCTTAGAATTCACCTCTTGATTATACAATCCTGTTTTCACAAATAATAGGTGCCATTCGAAACTCTCGAGATGACAAACGCAGTTATCGGATTACTTTGGAATTTCTACGGTTGAATCAAAAGTAATTTAAAGGTCAAATTTGGCTAGGGTTTGTTCTTTCTCAACGATTGATGATGAAAATGAGTTTTTGAACTCATATACATGTCTATATACACATATTCCCGTCCATAATATAATAGAAAATGACCAAAATGCCTTTAAAATTTAAATAATGTCAAATATGTCCTTTGGTGGACTGTTTTGATAAGCTAAAGTAGATCGACCATAACTCTTTTCTTCGATATCGGATTTGGGTGAAATTGGTATCGTTGGAAGGATAATTCAAAGGGATTTCATTTCATATAAGGTAGGCCACCCAGTTCGTCCTGTACAAGGAGTTATGGTCGTTTGAATTTGACCCTAAAAATCTGTTTTGATAGGCTGAAGTAAAACGAGTATAACTCCTTACTCAGACGTTGGATTTGGATGAAACCAATTGCATTGGAAAGAAGACTCAAATATATTTCTTTTAATAGGTTTCAGATCTCCCATTTCATTATATTAAGAGAGTTATGATTGTTCGAAGTTGACCCAAAAATTCAGCTGGCCTCAGTAGTTTGTGTGCAGGAAATTTTCCTGCACATTTACTATTCCCAAATATCCCGGGCACCGTTTTATAGTTTTGAACGTGCTCGATTATATCCGAAATCTATCCGTTTTTGGAAATATTTATATCGTTGGAAAGTTTATTCAATAACCTTCGCATGGAACCATCGACGGGCAAATTCCGGTATAAATAAAATAAAAAATTAATTCCATATAAATAAGACCAATACACGTACTTGAATACGCCAATACACGTACTTGAATACGGGGTGTTACACCCTCCCCTCCCCCCACACAAACTGGAAACCTACAAGCTGAACACTGACGAAACTATTAACCAGCACACTAAGCAAGGAGGGTTAGGGGGTCTTCAGAAACCACCAAGGGGAATGAAACCTTGTGTAAATCAAGACCCTTCACAACACCTCCCCCTTCCAATCTGAACTCCTATCCATCCTGGAAGGACTCAAGCTAGCAGTTTCGTTTGGACTCTATCCTATACAAATCAACTTTGATTCTACAGAAGTTGTAAACATGATTATACATGATAATCCCATTTATAGTAATATTATCTTTGAATGCAGATTACTGATAATGTAGTTGAATGCTTCACCTCTCATGCACACGTGGAGGAAGCACAATAGAGTCACAGACCATCTGGTCAAGGAAGGGAAAATTGGAACAACGTTATCGTAGTCACAAATTTTGACAATTCCTCCATTATATACAACAGAAGCAGCGGAACTATCTTTCATAAAAAGATTGTGGCTTGTAATAACTGTTACTAAGATCAAACTCTAGCCCAACCTATTTTGAATCAACCCACTCCCCACCCCATGTCAAACAGTTATATTTCTCCAAAATCAATGATTAAATCACCCATTTACCAAAAAAAAAAACTATAAAGTGGCGTATGTGAATGATAAAGTGTTCAAAGACCTTATCCTTATTTTCAATAGTTTCTCATCTCAAGAAAAAATAGTTCAATGCATTATATTTCAGAAAAAAAAATAACAAAAGTACAAGAAATAAAAGATAATACCAAACAACAGATAGTAACAGAATAATAACTATAATAAAATAATATAATAGTTGAGGTATAAGAAATAACAGATAATAATAGATTTTGAAGAATAAGAAACTATCGGAGCAATTCTATGACTACTTATATGAATTGACTGCAAGACAAGCAACACATTACTACCTATTAACCTTCTACCTTAATTTGTATCCTTCATGCTCTTCTATCTAAGGTCATTTTCTCGATAAGTTTAAATTGTGTCACGACATGTCTAATCACCTCTCGCTCTTCAGACTATCTCTAATTTCACTTTCCATTCCTTATCATCCACCAAAGTCACTGTCCTCGATATCCTCATTTCTAATCATATCTCATCTTATACACCCATACATCAATCACAACATGTTGCCATATCATTACTTGTGATTTCAAATTCATGTTCCTAACTTGCATAGAAGATCCAAACTTTGTGTAATCTTTTTGAATTTGCTCGATCTTATAGCTCGAGGTTTTAATTTTGAAAAATTAACATAATTAATCGTCCATCAAAATAACAGTCAGAAAAATAAATATTTTTATACATATTTAACAACAAACATAATTATTTTGACCAATCGATCTAACGTGTAACTTGCCCTTTAACTTTTCTAGCAAAGAAAACCATATACTAACGATTAGATGATGACAACAACAATAACATACCTAGAGGATGTCCTTAGCCATAACAAGGAGGTGTTGAAACAGATCAAGATTTATGATACTATTTTTACCTTTTTATTTACGTATGATGTTAATGAATCTGAATAGAATAAAGTGTACGTAAATCTTTATTGAGATAAAAAGCTGATTTTCAATAGACCACAAATATTACTACCAACAAGACAAAAGCTTGAAGGAATGTTGCAACTAGTCTACTTGTCTTGTAAAAGTTTGAATCTTGATAACTCCCAAACAACCCCTTTTTGCTTATTTTGGGTTTGTTTCTTTGAAATTTTGAAGGCACAATACTTATGCTCTTTAACTTGACACCAAATTATATTTATGACTTCTAACTTTGAATGTGCACAAGTAGGCACTTAAACTTGCATAAAGTTGAACAAGTAGACACATATGTCCTATGTGGCATCCTACGTGGACAATTCTTATCCTACGCGGCGTCCTATGTGTATTATGCCACATAGGACGTACGTAGTTACTTGTTCAACTTTATACAAGTTTAAGTGACTGCTTGTGCACACCGAAAGTTGGAGGTCATAGATCTGATCTGGTGTCAAGTTAAAAGGGCATGTTTATGCATTATCCCAATTTTGAATCTTGATAACTCCCCATCACCCCCTTTTAGCTAAATTTTGAGTTTGTATTCTAATAAATTTGGAATCTTGAACTTTATTAGATTTTTGAAGAGAAGTCAGTTGTTGTGATTACTCCATATTCACATATATTTCATAGAAGCTGCATATTTACATGGCTATAAGAGAACAACACTTGTCCAATGTGTAGAGAAAGTTGTGATGTATGTATGAGTAGTTCTTGATGGTCATATTTTTCGTTCTAAGAATTATGTAATTGAGTTTCAATAGTTTAATTATACTGTTTTAATATCTGTACATAAATTTTCTATGCTAGTAGTGTATATAAATTTTCTTGTAAGTAATGTAAATATTTACATAGGACAAACACTAAATAACATTTGTCATCGATATAGTAAACATGTGACTGTATTCAGTGGTGGAATCAGAATTTTCATTGAGGGGGCTCAAATGTAGACATATGAAGTAGTCGAAGAAATTCAACATTTACTATATATAAGATAAAAAATATTTTTTAACCAAGCATAAATAATATAAGTTTACGTCGAAGAGAATTCGAATGAACCCCTGAATGAACGGTGGCTTCGCCCCTGAGTGTATTGGTTTATTCGTTTTTTGGTTATCTTGTTTGATAGAGTACTACGGTTCGCTAAAAGATACTTTCTTCATTTTAAAATGAGTGATGTTTTTAGTATGAAGACATCCTTAAGAAGTCTATACGCTTCTAGGAAGTAAGCAGTATTTTTTGACTTACTGTTGATCAAATGTCTTGAAAAAAATACTTTCTCTATTCTAAATAAGTGTCTTTTTAGCTCTTTTCACGTACTCCCTCCGTTTCAAATTACCCATCCCAAATTTTCTAATTTAATTTCTCATTTTACTTGTCTTTTTTCATTAATCAAGAATAGACAAATTTTTTTTTCCATGTTTTACCCTTTGCATTAATTACTTTTTCTTCAAATTAAAATGTAAACATCATTTAATAAGGGTATTATGGTAAACTAGACATGTTATTAATTATTTTTCTTAATCAATTTGCCATCTCAATTTGGGACGGGTAATTTGAGACGGAGGGAGTATATTAAGAAAAATAGTACTCCCTTCGGTTTTTTTAATTGCTCCCTTATCTTTTTTAAAGTCAAACGATACAAACTTTTACCAACATTTAAAATATATTTCTTATTCAAATTGACAAAAAAAGATAATTGTATTTATAGAATTTTCATGTAAGTATTAAATATCTAACTTTTAATTTAAGAAAATTAAATTAATCTAATCTAATTTACCTTTGAAATTTAGTCAAATTGACTAAAAAAAAAAAAGGGGTGCAATTTAAAAGAAATGAAGTAAATAGAATGTGTCTTTTACTAAGTCGCCTTTATTTATTAGTAGATGTTTTTTGAGAATAGAGTACTATCAAGAAGACGTAATTTATTAATATAAATTATAACTATATAATTGGAACAATTACTTAATTGCATCAATTTAAATAATAAGGATAAAATTGGAAGAAAATAATAAATGTCTTCTTGGTTTTGAGAAATACTTGCTATAAAACAAAATGCTAAGGTGAAAATATCACTTCTTTGAAACAGATGGAGTAAGTAAACTACGGAATCCACTTGAATGATGTGTTAAAATTTTAGCGAAATTAAAAAATACATCGTAAAATCTAATTACTTAAAAAAATATGCCATTCACGTTGTCACGCCAGCTTAAAGAACTCACGAGACATATTATTACCTAATTTAATAATGTTAATTTAATAGTGTTAGTTTAATAACATTAATTTAATAACTTTAATTTAATAATATTTTAATAACGTTAATTTAAGAACGTTTTAGTAAAACTATAATTTTTTATTTATTATTAGTATAGTTTCATCTTTTAGCTGAAAATAATAATAAAAATAATAGTGAAAAGTCATTTAAATATATAAAAAGGAATTAGTAAGGGCATAATAGTCATTTTTCCCTTTTTTAACTGTTGGAACGCTCAAATTTTTAGCCCGACGCGCCCAGTTTTGCGTGTGCAACACACGTTTTGCCACGTCGGATCGGAGGTCATATTTGTGCAGTTTTGAATAGTTAAAGGTCATATTTTTGCACTGTCAAAGTTTAAGGTCAAAGTTATAATTTGATGTCAAGTTTAAGGTCATATTTATGTATTATGCCTTTAATAGTTCATAAATAACTTTCCTTTATTCCACTTACCAAACCATCAGTATCATTAATGAAGTTACTATAATATTATTTTTTATTTACTAAAAAGGAGTCAAATTTATAGGTCTCCTACTTCTATATATTTGTTCTTCCATTTTTGTTTAATTTATTTAAGTTTTCTCTTTAAATTGAAAATCTCTAAAAGAGGGAAGGGAAATGGCATATAGAATTGAAAGTGTGAAGGGAAATAAAATAAGGGTGTTTAAGTGGGAACAAAATATGATTAAAAATAATGTTGTTGATCAATATTACTACCAATTAGGGTCGTCATCGAGATTTGAATTTCTGATTTTAACAGTGAAAAACCAAATCGAGATTATAAGACCTTTAGGTTATTATGTCCCGGATAATGGGGAACGCGCGAGAACTACAATTCTCAAAAAAGGTGTTCAGCCATTTAAAATTGCTGGATCTCCTAATGAGTTTGTTAAAAACATCGAATTAGCTTTGAGGTTATCTGATTTGTTATTTAAAGAAACAATTCCGCATGTAGCTAACGTAATTTTTTATTATCTGTCTAGTAGCTTTGAGCTTTTCGGTGAAAAATTAAATTTGTTGGGTACTAAAATGGATGATGATGATGAGTTCCACAAGATTGTTATGGTTATTGATGTGGATATGTTGAGTAAACAAATTGGAATTGGGTCAGAAAGATCGATGAGTGCTTGTAGTTTCGTATTTAATAATTTGTATGAAACACTGACGAATGATGGTGACAATGACAACAGCGAGAGAGAATTTTGTTTACGAGTTGATAGAGTTCAAGAATCTTCTGGTAGGGTTAGCAAAAAGAGAAAATTTGATACAGATATTCAGAGTGAAAACACTGAAATACATTATGCTTTCGATGATTTTAATGTTCAGGAAATTTTGAATGCTTTGTTCGACTTCTTCACCTTGGAAAAAGGATTTCTTCATAAAGCTGAGGGCTTTGTTGGGAAAATTCAAAAATTTAGGGTTATAAAAAGTGGACTGAAGATTATGAAACTGAAAATGGAAAATGTTGCGACTTTTGAGTTGGGAGACATATGCCCTGTTTGCTTGAAGATTTTTGGAGAAGAATCAGTCGTGGTGATCACGCCATGTTCACATATGTTCCATAGGAGGTGTGTATTTACATGGCTGTCAAACAACAACACTTGCCCAATATGTAGGGAAGGTTGTTCTGTCTGAGTTATTATTGTTGTTCATTTTTTTTCCTTATATTTAAAGATAAATTTATGTACGGTCAAATTTCCAATTTTCTTGGGACCAATCGAGGCAGAATTATTTATTATTATAATTATTATTATTGTTGTTGTTGGAAAAAGTTAATTTTATTTTCTATTCATTATTTACCGTCAATAGCATTGGGGCAAAGCTATAATGGACGAATGTGGTTAGTATCGAAATTACATATATATAGAGAGTATATTAATATTCCATTATATTTAAATTATATACATATATTATACCCAACCCAATACCAAATCTCAACCCCCAACTACAGGCCCAACTCATTGGCCCACTACCCATTATAATATATTACCCCAAGTGCCTAACCCTAATCATTTTCACTAATCAGTAGACAGTCACAACCTCTCACACACTCTCCCTCAACTGATCAAAAAATTAATCTCAGCTCTCAGCCTTTCACACTCTCTCCCTCAACGCCGCCAAGTCGTTGTCATAGTCTAGTCGTAGTCTTTGTTGTCATTTCGATCCGTCTTACTTCAAAATATGTCTGTCGATACTCACTATTTTTATGTAACGCCCCGAAAATGGACCCAAGACGTCACACGGTGCTTGGGACCACAAGTGATCCCAAGTTAATCCTTCTACCGACATAACTCATAAGCAACTGAATAGATATGTATAAAATGACTGAATTTACTGTGCGAAAACATAAAAATGATGAAATCTGTAAAACACGATATTGATACAACTTTTACATTCTGATAAAGTCTGAAAAGAGGGACTGAAAGTTATATAACCGACTCTAATTGACATCTGTGAAGCCTCTACTATACTGACTATGGATAGATAAGACGCGACCCCAACTACCACTAATCAATACATATGAGTAAGAAAGTAAAGAACATAAATAAATCTGACTGGAGTCCCCAAGTAGGAGGACTCATCATCTTGCTGGCCGGAATCTGCAACTGTCTAAATGTGCATACTAAAAATTGTACCTACATTATGAGACAATATAGCACATAAACATATATATGGATCAGTACTTTGAGTATGTACTGAATATATGGAGGGCGAAATGCATAAGTAAAACATAATCTCATCATCATAATTTGTAAAACAATGCATGCTAAATGTAAATGACTCACATAAGTTGGAATAATTGAAATACTGAAGTAAAAGAAACAAATCATACTTTATAAATCTAGTGAGTCACAACATTTAGTTCTAAAAGCTGTATTTGTATTACCTCTTTAAATCATGTTATCTAAGTGTAGAAAGGACTCACTCTAAAATCTGAAAGCTGAAATCTGAAGTTACTATCTTTCTTTAAAACATAACCTGAGTAAAACTTGTGAGCCTTTACACTTAGTTTTTCTAAAAACTTTTATGTTATTTTTTTTCTATTAGGGGATTCTTTAAAAAACTTTTCTTTACTATTAAGGAGGTTCTCTTAACCGACATAAATCATGCGAGCAACATGAAGTCCAACGTCTCATCCTCCTAAGAAAGAAACCTCACGTTGGGGAAAGGTGTCATACTCTTGCCAGGGAGTATAACCTATCCATGTGATCGATCACACGCTAAAACAGTCATTCGTATAGAAATGGGAATAATCTAATAATCTGTATCTACATTGGCTACGTAGTTCTGTGAAAGTAGGATGCACTAAACCCACACTTCCCGCTCGGTGCTAAATGCTACTCCCTTTTATTTGCTACGCTCATTTTGTTGGAAATCCACTTTTGTAAAAGTTAGCATAAGGGTTTATCTAAAATCAATTATGCATCTATCTGATGAAAATCTGTAATCTATTTTCGTAAGTGTTTTGCGGAGAAATTTTGACTTTTTGAGAAGAATCGCCACTTAATTTTGAAAAGGAATTAGGAAACCTTTATAAAGTACTTCAAACGATTCAAAACAGGAAAATCATTTTAAGTTAGAGAATCTAGATAAGCGGTTCCTATTAACGTTTTAGGAAGGTGTTAGGCATCTAAAACGTCCTCTAACTTGCGGTTATCCGAACTGTTTGAAAATATCTTTCATTAACTTTCTAAAATTTGATTTATTGAAAAATGGTTGACTCTTAGAAATACTTTTAAAGTTTGCAAAAGTTAATTTTTAGCGAATTCATTAGGGGATTTGACTAGGTTCGCAAAAAGGCATGCAAAACAAATAATCAAAAAGAAAGGAGAAGTAGTGATTTAGGCTTTGAAGCCCAAATCGCTAAACCTGTCCTAATCTAATTGGGTTTTCAACCTATTTCTCCTTTCACCTGTCCTAATTCTATGTTTTTGAGCCTTTAGCTCGAGTTTTGCCTCCACCTGTATTAAATACAACTTTGGCTTCGAGGCCCGAATGAATAAATGAGAAAATAAATAAATAAATAAATAAATAAACAATGACGACAAAATAACAAATGAAATTTTTGGGTCTTGTAGCCGCTTCAAATGGGTTTAATCCTTCTTATTTTTTCTTCGACTCCTTGCGATCGTACTAATGGGCGTTCAAAGTCTTCTAAACTAGTGGGCCTTAATGGCCCATTGCAAAAATGTGGAAGGAAAGAGTCCATTCAGACTCAGAGAATAAATTCACATGCAACAGAGAAAAAAGAGGAAATTAACACATATCTGGAATGCAAAGACAGAAGTAAAGAACTTAACCTATGTTCGAAAGTTGACACCTAATGAATGACTGACTAAAAAAGACATGGAACGGCATTATGGCATATAATAAAGTTCACATTAGTCTAATCTCTCTGTTTTCATTCGGGAACAACTAATATGTTGCTATGAGAATCTTTTGGCGACCTCGGATGCTACAAGAAATATGTCGTTCCAAGGTTCAGGAAGCTAAAGAAAAATAGAACCATATAGTTCACTCCAAGTTTTTAGTAAATGAAGAAAACAACTTGTAATTCAAACATTACACAAGAAAAGTCCGCATAAAGTAAGAATAAAATATGAATGAATCAGTTCGACAAGGACAGTACATGGATCGAATCTCACTAGGCTAGCATGTGAATTACTAGCAGTAAACAAGCGTGTTATGCCAGAAATAGGGGAGAAGACAACAATGATAACCAAACTCACAAGTGTATCCCAGGGAGGTAAACCAATTGGGTGTCATACTTGTTTGGAATTAAAAAAAAAAACTTGCTTAACTAAACTTTACACATTTTTATTTATGCATTGTACAAACATGACAACTAAATTCTCAGAAAGGACTAAATCAGATTGCTAGATGAGATACGCGAGACAAATCAAGTTTCGACAGACAACGGCCTTAATTCCAAACCCCAGAAGATTTTCGAACATATTACTTAGGTGGAAAAATTAAAATATTGGCGTTTAGACATCACGGAAGAATGAAAAGATCTTCTATTATCAAAACATTCACTGGATATTCAATTTATTAAAGGATATCGCACTCTTGAGAAAAGAAATCAGAGAAAGGAAAACTACTCAAAACGAACATTTTATAGGATCGTCTTGACATCTTTGGAGGGTAAACCTACCGCTTCTTTTGACATTAGCCGTTAAAGCCAACATGATGAAGAGTTTATCATGTTGAAACAATGAAAAGACGGGATGGACCAAACATGCGTAAGACTCCAAACATTTTCTACAAAAGAAAAATCAAAGAGGACATGAAATTTGCACTGCCAGGCCACGATTTCGAATGGATAACTACTAACGGTACATGAACAAAATTGTATCAAGGAAAGACCAAGCAACTGGGAATGACACAAAATCAAAAACGTAAATTGCCAACTTCCATCAATATGCAGTTTTATAACCCATATAGTCAAACAAATAGCGACATAAAACTCAACCCAACAGGTTTTGATCAAAATTTAAACATGCAGTCAATAAACATTCTTTTCTTCCTTAGCCGACACAGCTCGCATATAATACAAAATACAGTTGAAATTACTTGAATATCACAACGTGAACATCATCGCAACCAAACCTATGGCCTTCAGGGCCTCTACAGCAGACAAAACCCAGCCTCATTCATGATTGTCACTAAACAATTAACTAATTCTATAGAGGAAAAATAAGGGATGAAGCAGAAAGTGACGAAGCTTAAAGAACAAGAGTATGCTCACCTCTTCGGGTGCAGCAAAACAGGGACCCGAGCTATCAGCCGAATTTGTCACCACTGGGAAACAGTCCTTCGGGAACTCCGACCCAAATTGTCAGCTTCAAAATTTTCTAGCTAAATCGACAGCTTCAAAGTTTCCATTTTTACTCAACTAAAAAAAAGACTTTTACTGATTTTTTGCCCTAAATGGATTTTTTCCCTTCAAGACGACAGGTGAATTTTTTGCTCTTTTACGACTTCCCTCAAAATTTCGAAACCCCCTAAAAGAAAGAAAAAAGAAAAAAAAAAATCCTCCTGGAGAAAGGAAGAACCCCCCTTCTCGACCAAAAACTTCAAACCCTAGAGAACATCGTGACCTCCCATTCCTCTCCCCTCTTGAACAAAGAACGAAGGTCCTCTTATATAGAGGACAAAATTGGGGCCTTCCGGATTTGAAAGAAGGAAACCCTCGGATCTCAAATTTCCCAAAAAATTCTCCTCCCAACCCCATCTCTTATCCTCGATCGTACTCCTTTTGGATTTTTCTGAGAAATTTGTGACGGGTGAACCAATAGGGTTTGGGGAAAATTCATCCTTTTCAAGAACCAATGGAAAGTGTACCAATATGTACGAAATAGTACCATTCCAACCGAGAAACGCGGTATTGAGCCGTTGGAGAGGCCACCTAACCTCGTTTCTAGAAGATTTGAGGCTTCTCCTCGTACAAATGTTGTGTGAAACGCGTGTGGAGAGAGAGAAAAAAACTGATGGGCTAGGGATGAGTCGATTCGAAAACGGGTTGGAGACCGGTTAAGGGTCGGGTTTGCTTTGAGTTGTTCATAGGTGTTAGTGTTGATGAGGTTATTGTTTTGATGAATAAGAAAAGGAGATATGGGAATGGGCCGGGTCAATTGATTTTGGAGTGGGCTTGTGTGAGATTAAGAGAGAGAATGGGCTAGGTTGTAAATTGGGTTGGAATAACTATCAAGGTTTTGGGATTAATAATGGGTAGATTAGGTCAATTTTGGGGTTATTTTAGAAAATAACCTCAATTGAATTGGGAATTGTCTAAATCTATTTAAATTTTTGCCAATTTTAGAATCATTTGGCCCATTGTATTGCAATCGGGGCCAATTTGATTTCGATTATAGCTAGATTTAATAGATTAGCCAAATTCGATACGAATTTATATCTCACTCACTCCCGAGCTTCTCGGTTTAACAAAATCAAATGCATATTTATCCAAATAAATTATTTTCGAGAATAAATTATATTTAAATTAAGATTTTAATTATTATTTTTCGAAATGATCCTTAATTGAAATGTGATATTTGTGAAATAAAAATTTAAGTAAAAAAGTTATAATCTCGTATAATTGAATGCGATAATATATAATCGCTACATAAAATGACAAAATTATGTACAAAGTATTTTGACAAAAATTTATTCGGATGAAATAAATATTTTAATTTTATTAACAACCGAAGAAGCTCGAAATTGAACTTGGTTGTGGAGGGCAAAAATTAGGTGTCAACAACTGCCCCCTCCCTTTGGGTAGGGTGGATGCAAGTAACCCTGGGCAAAGGAAGATCGACGTTCCTAATTTTTGTTTGACCACAAATTTATATTTGAAAAGGGGTTGGCTTTTACATGATTTTATGGAGTTATGGCCGGACCTCGGTATCAGGCTTCCTACATATCTCAGATTACATGAGAATTCAGGCCACTTGTAGTTCATGGAGCTTGATTTTAAGCACGATTTTCACAAAAATTCACCGCCTATCACGGTTTTAGAGTTTTTGATAAACCAAGAAGCTGGGGAATAAAGGGATTGGGGGGAGGTTGGAATGCAGTCGAGTTTTTTACATAGATCCCAGCTTACATATCCCCAGGACTCGGGGAATCAGACTGCTTGTAGTTCGACTCAATCAGTAGAAAAGATAGTCTTTTATTTCAGACGATCTTTGGCTCAAGATGAGTGACAAGTTGATCGAGTTGCGGAAAAGAGGCTTGTAAACTTTTAACCATGAATGTGGGATCCTTCACATCCATAGGCAAGAACTTACCTGGACATAATTTCCATAACTCTAAGTGTGTTGCCACCCGAATTTGAAAGAAAGAGAAGGTTACCCTCGGCATGAGTTTAGAAATATCCCGAAGGTGAAGCTGAGAACAGAACTTCCCAAAATACCCACATGCCTTCTAATATAGGCGTGGTTAGATGGTGGTGGTGATCATCATTTAGCTCGCGTCTAGAGAGTTTGACATCCCTCTCCAGACTATGTCCCGTTTTGTTGCTGAGACAGAGTTCCACGTTGTGTTGCGTCCTATTTGAAGTCGTCCGCACCTGTGGTTTTGATTTGAGATTTTCATCCTCTTGGATGCTCTCGAAAATGCTTCAAGCAAAAAGTGTTAGTACTAAACATAATTCACGAAAAAGGTATGTAGTCTTTTACCATATCTTCACGTGAGTTGTGCCTGAAAAGCGGAGTCATCTCTTCATGTACCTGTTTGGAATAAAATAACTGGCAATAACAAACAAAACAACCTTCTTAGTTGTTGTATAATTATGACATTTGTCGGTTGAATATGTCTTCCAAGTGGGGTGGCCCTTTTGGACACCGGCAATACTTTATGCAGAACGGTCCCTACAACCGTATAATTTTATGCTGGAGTGGCAACCCTTTTGGTTTCTTATATCACTTGTTGTATGTGAAATGGTAACCTCTCCAGTTATAGCCGATGATCGATTTATAAGTTTTGCTTAAATTTTTAATCTTTGGATAATCTTGCGCACTATTTGACCTTGGATACGAGGCGACTTATAGATATCCTTTGAATTGTTAGCTTTTAGGTAATCCTGCACATTATCCGACTTTGGATAAGAGATGGCATACAGATATCCCTCCAATCGCTAGCTTTCAGGTGTTCCTGCACATCATCCGACCTTGGATACAACATGACTTATAGATAATCCCTCAAATTATTAGTCTTTGGGTAATCCTGCACATAATCGATATTGGATATGATGCGGCTTATATAGAACCCTCAGACGTATCAATTTGATAATCTTGCATATTCTCCGGTAAGGATTTAGTTGCGACTTATGGATAACCTTTGAACTATCGACTTTTGGGAGATCTTGCACACTATTCTGTTAGGATGTTGTTGTGGATTACGGATGACCTACAGGCTATCAACTTATAGGTGATCTTGCACACTATCCTATTTCAAATAATATGACTTATAGATGATCCTCAAATTGTCAATTTCTAGGAAACCTTATATATCATTCATCCCTAGATAACGATTTAAAGGCGTCCCTTCAAATCGTGTGCTCTCGATGCATTCAGATGCTGATTCATAAAATAATGAGATATCCTCGACGTCAGCATTTTTGTCTAGTGTGTCAAATGATATTAAATGATGATATCCTCGACGCCAACATTTTTGTCTAGCACGTCAACAGATATTGAATGCCTTTTGGGGTGATGGTATGAGATGGCCTTTACGGCAATAATATGTGATGGCCCTTGCGGCAATGATATGTAATGGCCCTTGGGGCAACGCCTTGCGGCAATGATATGTAATGTCCCTTAGGGCAACGCCTTGCGACAATGATATGTAATGTCCCTTGGGGCAACGCCTTGCGGCAATGATATGTAATGTCCCTTGGGGTAACGCCTTGCAGAAATGATATGTAATGTCCCTTGGGGAAACGCCTTGTGGCAATGATATGTAATAGCCCTTGGGGCAACGCCTTGCGGCAATGATATGTAATGGCCCTTGGGGCAACGCCTTGCGGCAATGTTATGTAATGGCCCTTGGGGCAACGCCTTGCGGCAATGATATGTAATGGACCTAGGGGCAAAGCCTTACGACAATGATATGTCATGTCCCTTGGGGCAACGCCTTGCGAAAATGATATGTAATGGTCCTTGGGACAACGCCTTGCGGCAATGATATGTAATGGCCCTTGGGGCAACGCCTTGCGGCAATGATATGTAATGGCCTTTGGGGAAACGCCTTGCGGCAATGATATGTAATAGCCCTTGGGCCAACGCCTTGCGGCAATGATATATAATGGCACTTGGGGAAACTCCTTGCGGCAATGATATGTAATGGTCCTTGGGGCAACGCCTTGCGGCAATGATATGTAATGGCCCTTGGGGCAACGCCTTGCGGCAATGATATGTAATGGCCCTTGGGGAAACACCTTGCGGCAATGATATGTAATGGTCCTTGGGTCAACGCCTTGCGACAATGATATGTAATAGCCCTTGGGGCAACGCCTTGCGGCAATGATATGTAATAGCCCTTGGGGCAGTGCCTTACGGTAATGATATGTAATGGCCCTTGGGGCAACGCCTTGCGGAAATGATATATAATGGCCCTTGGGGAAATGCCTTGCGGAAATGATATGTAATAGCCCTTGGGGAAACACCTTGCAGCAATGATATGTAATGGCACTTGGGGCAACGCCTTGCGGCAATGATATACAATATCCCTTGGGGCAACGCGTTGCGACAATAATATGTAATGTACCTTGGGGCAACGCCTTGCGGCAATGATATGTAATAGCCCTTGGGGCAACGCCTTGCGGCAATGATATGTAATGGCCATAGGGGCAACTCCTTGCGGCAATGATATGTAATGGCCCTTGGGGCAACGCCTTGCGGAAATGATATGTAATATCCCTTGTGGCAATGCCTTGCGGCAATGATATGTAATGGCCCTTGGGGCAACGCCTTACGGCAATGATATGTAATGGCCCTTGTGGCAACGCCTTGCGGCAATGATATGTAATGGCCCTTGGGGAAACGCCTTGCGGTAATGATATGTAATGTCCCTTGAGGCAATGATAAAAATAATTTTACCTGAATTCATCTGTCATCGCCTTGCTTTCTGCATGTACCTGTGCTTAAGGTAGGCGATTAGTAGACACAAAGTCGTTTTTGCTAGCGACTATTTTTAGGAAACTTCTAAATACAATATTTGTAAAGAAGATTAGGCATTTTTGTTTGTCGCCTATGATCTCAAGAAATGAGATGGAAAAATCAAACGGTCCTCAATAAATAGCTGTTAACCCATTTTTAGGGCTACCCTAAAATACCGTTCTTGGACATTAATGATCTGTTGTGGCTCCCAATTTACTCGGGATTTTTGAAAGAGACTCTCATTTTTGTGTATTGATCCCTGCATCCACAGAAAAATGATTAGTTTGAATGAAATTACTCCATGTTGACCTTCTTCGATGCTCGATTTTCTCCTTGCCATCTCTTGGGCATTCCATCATATTGGGACTTCCACCCTGACACTCCATCCCAAATGATGTCTAGGCAAGTACTAAATAAGTGAGTCGTAAGATTTTTAAAAATAGTCTTAAATTTTTGAAAATAATTTCGAAAACTTCTATAAAACTTTAGAAAATCTCTGCCAGTCATGTCATGTACTAGCTCAACGAACGTCTTCCTCGTGGTTTTGACTATATCCGACGGATGGTTTCCAAAACTTATGATCATTGTTTGAGGGTTTCCTCTAATAGTTCTATCATAGCCAAAAATTGAGTCTCCCCAGAATTTGTTACAGCCGATGGCTTCCAAAGCTTGACTTTAACCTCTGGTGCTGGGGAATTTGGAATATGTTCTGGCATTTGGTGGAAATTTTGAGGCCTTCCTCAAAATTTCTGCCCCAATTAAAGTTGTTTGAGATGATACCAATCCGGATGGGTCTGAAGTCTCTGCTGATCTTCATTTTCTTTGTTGGATGTCGATCTTCTCTTGTGAATTTCGAGATTCCTTCTCGAAAATTCTGCCCCAGTTTCCATTTTCTGGGGTTATATGACCGAGCCGTTGGGGCGCCTATGTATCCCGTTAAAGCAGGAATCAGGTCAAACGTAGTTCAGGACTACGCTAGGGATATACAAAAGAAATTAATGGGTTGACCAAAGCCGACATAGGCTGCCTACGTATCCTTTTTATTGGGAATTCAGGTCATCATGTAGTTCATACATAGGGGAAAGGATAAATTTTCCTAAAGGGTTGACCGAAACCGACATAGGCCGCCTACGTATCCCTTTCTTGGGAATTCAGGTCAAACATAGTTTGTACATAAAGAGAAACGATAAATTTTCCTAAGGGGTTGACCGAAGCCGACATAGGCCGCCTACGTATTCCTTTCTTGGGAATTCAGGTCAAACGTAGTTCGTACATAAAGAGAAATGATAAATTATCTTAAGGGGTTGACCGAAGCCGACATAGGCCACCTACGTATCCCTTTTATTGGGAATTCAGGTCATCATGTAGTTCATACATAGGGGGAAAGGATAAATTTTCCTAAGGGGTTGACCGAAGCCGACATAGGCCGCCTACGTATCCCTTTCTTGGGAATTCAGGTCAAACGTAGTTCGTACATAAATAGAAACGATAAATTATCCTAAGGGGTTGACCGAAGCTGACATAGGCCGCCGACGTATCCCTTTCTTGGGAATTCAGGTCAAACGTAGTTCGTACATTAAAGGAAAGGACTCTAGGCAGTCACACACTAGAAAACAACATTATTACAAAAGTGATTACAAGTAAATTAACTAAAGAAACACAAAATCTAGAATGTCCTTCAAACATAATATCTCTTTACCGCGACGGGATTGATTGGTTTGGTCCACTCCGTGCCATCCATCTCAGACAAAATCAGAGCTACTCCAGATATCACCTTGCGAACTATGTATGGCCCTTGCCAGTTTGGATAGAACTTGCCCTTGTAATCCTCTTGGTGAGGGAATATTCGTTTGAGAACCAGTTGCCCCACTTCAAATGCCCAAGCCCTCACATTCTTGTTAAAGGCACAAACCATCCTGTGTTGGTACAACTGACCATGGCATACAACGACCATTCTCTTTTCATCAATCAACATGAGTTGTTCATAGCGAGCACGAACCCATTCTTCGTTACTTAGTCCAGCTTCCTGAATAATCCTTAGGGAAGGTATTTCAACTTCAGCAGGTATCACAGCTTCATTCCCATAGACAAGCAAATAGGGGGTCGCCCCGGTGGAGGTTCGAACTGTTGTGCGATACCCTAGCAAAGCGTAAGGTAACATCTCATGCTATGATCTATCATTTTCGACCATCTTTCTCAAGATCTTCTTGATATTCTTGTTGGCTACTTCTACAACTCCATTCATTTGGGGACGATATGCAGTCGAGTTGCGATGCACAATCTTGAAATGATCACAAATTTCTTTCATCAAGTGACTGTTCAAGTTTGCCCCATTATTAGTAATGATCGATTCCGGTACTCCGAACCGGCAAATCAAGTTATTCCTGACAAAATCCGCAACCACTTTCTTAGTGACGGCTCTGTATGAAGCCGCTTCGACCCACTTAGAGAAATAATCAATGGCAACCAAAATAAATCTATGCCCATTCGACGCTAATGGATCTATCGGTACGATGGCATCCATGCCCCAAGCTACAAAAGGCCAAGGTGAATTCATTGTGTGAAGCTCGTATGGAGGCATTCAAATCAGATCTCTGTGTATTTGACATTTTGGACATCTCTGCACATACTTACTACAATTATTTTCCATAGTCATCCAGAAGTAACCGGTTCTCAGGATCTTTCTGGCAAGGACAAACCCATTTATGTGGGGCCCACAAATTCCAGCGTATACCTCTTTTATCAATTTATTGGCTTCCGCAGCATTGACGCATCTTAGAAATCCCAAATCAGGAGTCCTCCTAAAAAAAAATTCCCCACTTGGAAAGTAATTCTTTGCCAAACGCCAGATTGTCTTCTTTTGGTTGTTACTAGCCTCTTCAGGATATATTCCAGATTCCAAATACCTTTTAATGTCATAGTACCAAGGCTTTCCATCAGGCTCCTCTTCCACGTGTACACAATGCGCGGGTTGCTCCTTCAAGCTTATTTCCAAAGGATCAATGTAACTCTGATCCGCGTGCTGAATCATGAAAGATATAGTGGCCAAAGCATCAGCAAACTCATTTTGTATCCGTGGGATATGCTTATAATAAACTTCCTTGAATCTTTCACATAATTCTTGCACCATCTCTACATAAGGAGTGATCTTGGGATTTTTTACCGCCCATTCTCCCCGTACCTGGTGAATCAGCAAATCTGAATCCCCAATGACTAATAATTCACGAACACTCATATCAAGTGCCAATTTGAGACCCAGAATGCAAGCCTCATATTCAACCATGTTATTGGTGCATGGAAAATGTAACTTAGCAATTACCGAATAATGCTGGCCCGTTTCTGATACCAAAACTGCTCCAATTCCTGAACCTTTGAAGTTGAACGCCCCATCAAAAAATAACCTCCATCCAGGGTAAATCTCTGTAATGTCTTCTCCTACGAACAAAACTTCTTCATCTGGAAAGTAAGTTCGAAGTGGCTCATATTCCTTATCAACTGGGTTCTCTGCCAAATGATCTGCTAAGTCTTGCCCCTTGATTGCTTTTTGGGTTTCATACACAATGTCAAACTCACTCAGCAACATTTGCCACTTGGCTAGCTTTCCCGTAGGCATGGCCTTTTGGAAAATATACTTTAATGAATCCATTCTCAAGATGAGGTATGTTGTGTAGGACGACAGATAATGCCTCAACTTTTGTGCCGTCCAAGTTAAATCACAACATGTCCTTTCTACAAGAGTGTAACGGGCTTCATATGGCATGAACTTTTTACTCAAGTAGTAAATGGCTTTTTCTCTCCTACCGGTCTCATCATGTTGTCCGAGGACACTTCCGAAATCATTTTCTGAGACTGACAGGTAAAGAAATAATGAAATTCCTTCTCTTGGTGAAACCAAAATCGACGGTGCAGACAAGTATTCCTTGATGCGGTTAAAAGCTATCTGACATTCTTCTGTCCACTCGTTCAATGCATTTTTCTTCAACATCTTGATAATTGGCTCGCATATGACTGTAGACTGTGCGATGAACCTGCTAATGTAATTCAAATTACCCATGAAACTCATAACTTCCTTCTTAGTTTTCGGCGGTGGCAAATCCTGAATTGTCTTGATTTTGGATGGGTCTAACTCGATGCCTCTTCTACTGACTATGAACCCCAACAACTTCCCTGATGGCACACCAAAAGCACACTTAGCAGGGTTTAATTTCAAACTGTACCTTCTTAATCTGTTGAAAAATTTCTCCAGATGAGTCAGATGATCCGAACTCTCGCGGGATTTGATAATTACGTCATCCACGTACACCTCAATCTCTTTATGGATCATATCATGGAAAATCATCATCATAGCCCTCATATATGTTGCAACCGCATTTTTGAGACCAAACGGCATTACCCTGTAATGATAAATACCCCAGGGTGTAATAAAAGCCATTTTTTCTGCATCTTCCTCATCCATTAATATCTGATGATACCCGATGAAACAATCAATGAATGACTGCACTTCATGCTTTGCACAGTTATCGATTAGGATGTGGATATTGGGAAACGGAAAATTATCTTTAGGAATGGCTCTATTCAAGTCTCTATAGTCAACACAAATTCGAATCTTTCCGTCCTTCTTCGTCACAGGGACGATGTTGGCCAACCACGTCGGATATTTTGTGACATCCTCAACCTTAGACTGGATTTGTTTTGTCACTTCTTCCTTGATCTTTAGACTTAAATCTGTCTTGAATTTTCGTATTCTTTGTTTGATTGGATCGAACTCTGGATTTATCGGCAACTTATGCGACACAATACTGGTGCTCAATCCCGGCATGTCATCATAGGACCAAGCAAACACGTCAATATATTCCCGCAATAAGTGAATGAGCTCTCTCTTTTGTGCTTCCGGCAGGTTGACACTGACACTTGTTTCTTTGATTTCATCATGATCTCCGAGGTTGACTGTTTCAGTTTCCTCCAGGTTGGGTTTTTCTCGATTCTCAAATTCCTCCATATCTTCAACTAATTGTTCCTCATCACCGTCCTTCCAATCATCATCACTCCCTTTATTTTGTTTGTTTAAACTTTGACATGACATGACATTGGCAGATTTTAAGTTGTTGCTACTGTAAGGGACAAACAAACCAAGTTAGATGATGACAGAATGATAACAAAACATATGACTAGGAGTGTTTTAGAAATAATATAATTTTCCAAATAAATGAAGGCCTTTTCATTGAAATTTGAGAGATAATTATAAAACCATGGCTCGTGACTTGCACAACTACAAGTCCCTGCCTTTTTGAAAGCAGAGATACGAAAAGAAAGTTTTGAGATATAAAAGGTGGATCGCGGGGCCTCCTCCGGATCATCACCGATTTCAAAACTATTAGTAATTGCTCTTTCATCTACCACGACGAGCGACGGGTTATGAGTGGAGTGGAGGTCCAATTTTGCAAGGCCTTCCCTAGCGCGATCTGCTTCACCCCGCTGGACTTTGGGAGATCTTCTAGTACAACATTGTATCCTTCGAACAAATCTCCTATCCCATCCCCAAGACCATTATCATCTGACACCTCTCGTACAGGAAATGACTCGAACAGGAGTGGCAAGGGCCTAAGAAGACTCTTCTCTGGCTCATCCTCAACCCTATCCTTCCTGGTAGGCCGATATCCCAACCCGTACTTAGAGTCTCTCTCTGGGATTGCAATAGGCTTGATTCCTTGTAAATTCTTGCCCAAGCCTCGACCAAGTTCGAACCCATTAATTAACATCACCGTTGCAATCATTTTGTATACAGAAGGCATTGGGACTTTGGACATCGAATCTCTGTCCACAGCATTTATGATTTCCACTATATAGAAACGGCTACCTTTTGGAACATCTTCAATCACCGGCACATAACCATTGGGACGGTCCGTTTGACTTCCTTCTACTCGGATGACTACTTCATGATCTTCCCAAATGAACTTCAATAATTGATGAAGGGGTGATGAAACTCCCTTTGCACCGTGTATCCATGGTCTTCCCAAGAGCAGGTTGTATCTAGGATGGATATCCATAACATGAAACTTAGTCTTGAATTCAGCAGGCCCCATTTGGATGTACAAATCAATCTCTCCTATGGTATCTCTCTGCCCTCCATCGAATGCTCTCATATTTACATGGCTTTGACGAATTTTTCCCAAACCATAGCCCATTAGAACCAATGTGGAGAGGGGACAAATAGTCACACCAGATACGTCATCTATTAATACCTGATTAATCGCATAATCACGGCAAATAACGGTGACATGCATGGCTTTGTTGTGCATCGCTCCTTCAAACGGCAATTCTTCATCACTGAATGATATGCGATGATTCCCCACAATGTTCCCTATCATCGCAGCCAGATTCTCAAGACTCGTTCCTATGGGAACATATGCTTCCTCCAAGACCTTCGATAAAGCCTGTCGGTGGTATTGCGAACTCATTAATAATGCCAAGACAGAGATTTGGGCTAGCGTTTTATCCAAGTGTTTGACAATTCCTCAGTGATTGACTTTTTCTGTGAATCATTTTTTGTTGGTCAATTCCCAGGGATGTAACATCGTCCCGATTGCGTCATCCCTTGGGTAGCAGCGGTTTGCACAATAAATTCCTTTCTTAGCGGGGGAGCATACACTTGAGTCGGGGCCGACATCACTATAAATGGGGCTTTCTCGTTGATATTTATGGCAGCCACAACCTTCTCTATCTTTCCTACCTCTTCCGCTCTTTTGCGTTTTTCAAAGTTCACCTAGGTAATGTATTACCAGATGCGCATTCGCCTTCTACTTCAATCATGTTAACTGTAGATCCCCCATGGTTGGGCAATGGATTTCTGTTAACATTTGGAGTAGGCGCCTGGAGCGTGATGACCTTTTGATCGATTAAATCCTGGATCTTGTATTTCAAGTAGACACAATCCTCTGTATTGTGCCCCGCTGCTCCTGAATGATAGGCACAATGTTGACTTGCATTAAAAAATCGAGAGTTGGGATTGACATGCCTTGGCTGTATTGGTTGTAAATGACCAGCATTCTTCAATCTTTCAAACAATTAGGTGCGACTTTCAGCTAGCGGGGTGAAGTTTCGAGGAGGTTTCTTTTCGTGGTTTGGTCGTTGGGGGTTGTACTGGCTTTGATTTGAAGGAGGAGGTACTTGATGATGATTTGGAGGCACTTGGAAATTTGTTCGGTTATTTGGAGGAGTGGATTGGAAATGAGACTGATAATTTGGAGGTGAAGCTGGGTATGAGGATTGGATGTTTGGAGTGGAGTTTGGTACTGAGGTGAGGTATTTGGTTGTGGAGCATGATATTGGGGTGAGATATTTGGATGTGGAGCTTGGTGTTGGGGGTGGACATAGAATACATGTTGAAGTCTTGGTGATGCGGAGAAGAGAAAACATTCCTAGAGTTGAACCTCTTTTCCATTTTCGCAACAGGATTAGCAAAAATCACACCTACATCTTCCTTTTTCTTCTTCGAGAACATGCCAGTCCCAGACGACGTCGGGATTTTGGCAATTTTCCCTGTCCGAATACCTTCTTCTAATGATTCTCCTATTTTTACCAAATCCACAAAAGTTGCCCTAATTGCGGATACCATCCTGGTATAATATTCTCCTTCTTGAGCGCGGGAGAACACGGATACCATTTCCTCCTCGGACATGGGGGGTTGCACTTTGGCGGCTTCTTTCCTCCAACGAAAAGCATAGTCTCAAAAACTCTCAACATTCCTCTATTTGATCCGATCTAGTGAATATCGGTCAGAGACTATTTCAATGTTGAATGCGAACCGGTCAAGGAAACCCTTGGCCAATGCTTTCCAACCAGTCCACTTTTTCGGCTCCTGAGACATGAACCAATCCAAGGCTTCGCCACTTAAACTTCGACTGAATAGGCGCATTAATAACGCCTCATTTTTCCCTATCCCTACCAGTTGCTCACAGTACCTTCTCAGATGGGCCATTGGATTTTTGGTACCGTCAAACATCTCAAACTTAGGGACTTTGTACCCATCTGGTAGGTCTACTCCCGGGTGAACACATAAATCGTCATACCCCAAACCGTCATGGTCCTTGGCACCGTGAGACTCTTTGATCCTCATGATCTCTTCCTTCATGGCTAGAAAATTCTTTTAATGCTCGGTCCTCCACTCTTTCTCTTTCTCCTCGTAATTATACATCTCGGGTTAGGAATGGGTTCACAAATATCAGGGGATGTGATGGCTTGAGGGGGATTTGGAAGGGAGGCTTGATTTTGCGGAAGAAAGGAACTTGGTTGGTAAGTGGGGAGGATGTTTTGGAAATTGGAAAGGTTATGTGGACTTTGTGAGTAGTTTGGTGGAATATGAGAGATATTTTGCGGATTTGGAAATGAATTTGGTGGATTCAAAGGTAGGTTTGACATATTTTGTGGATTTGGGAGTGAATCTTGCGGATTTGGGAATGTTTTTTGTTGATTCGAGAATGTGTTTTGAGGATTTGGAAATGGATTTGAAGACGGGTTCTGTGGGGTTACAGATGGATTTTGTGAATGGTAGGCGTCTGGGTTATTTTCACGATTAGTATTTTGGACAAATGGAGGATCGGAGACGGATGATACGTTATTTGGCTGATCCCCGAGAATAGGTGTGCTGAGGGGAAGGATTTGGAGTGGAGTCCCATGTTCTCCTGGAGCGGGGGCATTGACGGTGATGGCCAAGTTAGCCAAATTTCGAGTGCGATTTATTTCCTCTTGAAGCATTTCTAACTTTCTTGCAAGTTCCGCAATCATCTCATTTTGTTACGCTATCACATCATCCTGGATAGTCAGTGTGCTTTCTTCGTCATTTCCCATTATTTTTGAGTGATGGTCAGAGGATGGGATTTTGTGCGCTTTCAATCGGGTGAAGTAGGGATGTTCTGCCAGCTTATATCAACACGGAGTAATTTCTATTATTTGTAAAGTAAAACAACTCAAAGACATATGTGTTAGTTTCCGTATATGATAAGTAATGCAAAATACTTGACAGGAAATAACCACATAGAGTTGCTTGAGTCATAGCCAAATTCATCCATAGAACATAGTGGATGAACTTGCCTTTGATCCAAACAAATGCACATAAGCACATAAAACAATTATATCACACAAAACATTATAATAACGCGTATCCTAGCTGGGGTGACCCTTTTTGAGCCAAAGGTTCAGGCCTAACGATTTTTGAAGAAAATATATGCTTCCTCGAAGTCAATCCATTAACCCCCAACTCATATAGACACGAAAAGGGCATAAATGGCTACAAAAGATAACTAAAAAGGGATACAATCTTTAGGGAAAAAGGGAAATAACATGAAAGAAGATAAGTTCCCGCTCAGGGGAGATAGAAAAACTAGCTACTGGAGGATCCTTCGTCTGTCTTTGCCTTCTTTGCCTTATTTACCTCCTTTTCCATTTGATACCTATTGATGATAAGATGACTCTAGCATAATTGTACCTTGCAGTCGTAAGTTGTTTTCCCTATACTATCGAGTTTGGAGGCCATGCTATCATCCAAATCGATTAGACATTGCCTGGCATCATCAGCGTCTTGCCTAGCTCTTTTCAACTCTTCCCTCAACATACGTATGGTTAAAGCGTCCTCCATGTGTATCTGCCGGTGCGCGATTTCACTTTTCTGGAACTCATCTTGTAGCCTGTGGAGCCGAATTTGATGCTCGGATTCCACATCTACAACCCGAGTGGGCACATTTGGTCCCGGAATCAATGCTCCGGCGAAACTCTTTTTCAACCACTCCTTGTAAGTGTCGCTGACTTCAGGGTCATGCTCTATACGAAAAGTCACTTCCATCCACCTTCTTCTTCTCCATCCATTTATCATGCCATCTTTGAATGGAGACTCTCTTTCATTGTATTCGGTGAAAAAACTAAGCATGGAATCTATTTGTGGTGCCTCCTGCTTGATCTCGAATTGCCTAAGAACTCTGCCAGGATTGTAGGGACGAGTCCCCCTGAGACCGGGAAGCACTAGGATAGGCCACTTGCCCCCTCGAATGGCGTATTTCCCTGAACAAAGAGAGTTAATGGACCATTGCACATCGTCATCTCTTAATTCCCCGAAAGTCTTAAACCAAAATTCGTGAGATGCTTCCCTTTTGAACCTGTGTAGAAACAAGCAAATGTCGTGCGAAGCCAGCATATCCACCCTTGTTTTATGATCAGGTTGTACCGTTCTCGAATCCTTTATCAAATGCTTCATCATCCACCATTGTAATATGAGGTTGCAACCTTGAAAGAAACAATTTTCGACTTGACACCTTCCCAAGGCTCGATATATGTCGGTGACAATCATGGGAGCTAAATTGTGGAATACCTTGGTAGAATCGTAATCTACTCCAAAGAAAAGTGCATGGGCCACCGTAACAACCCTTGGATGAATTGTGCCATTTTCCCCCTGTGGGAACACCATGGTTCCTAGTAGACCTACCGCAAACGCAAAGGCTCTCATCTCCTTCCATTTTGCTTCGGACTCAAATTTATGTCCAAATTTGTGAAAGGCATTGAATCTTCCAAACCGATGATACAAATCCTAAAAAGTGATATTTTCTCCATCACGTTCCCCTAGACAGGTGTCGTCGTCAGTTAAAAATGCCTCTTTGATTATTTGACGGTCCCACACGGCAGGAACTAAAATGTTCTTATCAGGTTTTTCCTTTCTCTTGAAACACATTTCAATACTCTCATAGTAAATTAACACTTCTTCGATGGTAGGAGTCAATTCCACATCCCCGAAGCGAAACACCATATTCTGATCATCCCAAAAAGTCGTAAGCACGTGGATCATTTCAGGCCAAGCGTCCATTTCGATCAACAAAGGCAGGTGCCCGATGTGTGTCCTAACAATTTTTCTCTCATCTGGACCCATGTAATCCCACCATAATTTAAGGTAATCGTCAGGTTTGGTAACCATCTTGAACTTTTCACGAGAATGAAATTGAGCCATATCTACATAAAAGAAGACAAAGATAAGCCTTTCCCCGACCCAACGGGTAATGGATTGAATTTAGACAAGCATATATTTCTCCAACACATAAGTATGATCAGTCTGTGATTGACTCCAACACATAAGTATGATCAGTCTCCAACACTGGTTCTCAAGCGGACAACTTGAGTTTGAAAATACAAACATCCATCAGATGACTCACGTGTTAATAAACTGTTTGTATTTCCAACACATTTTTGGAAATGATCAATAGGGGCCGGGATACCCACGAAACCCCAAAACAGTTTAAATAATGTAGGAATATTCCATGCTATGCGATAATTAAACTCTGCAGAATCGAAACACATGAACTCATAAACAGTTAATCTAAAGACGAAATCAAACATTTGGTTAGAACCTAATTAGAGATCCCCAGCAGAGTCGCCATTTCTGTTTTACGGAGAAATTTTGACTTTTTGAGAAGAGTCGCCACTTAATTTTGAAAAGGAATTAAGAAACCTTTATAAAGTATTTCAAACGATTCAAAACAGGAAAATCGTTTTAAGTTAGAGATTCTAGATAAGCGGTTCCTATTAAAGTTTTAGGAAGGTGTTAGGCACCTAAAACGTCCGCTAACTTGCGGTTATCCGAACTGTTCGAAAACATCTTTGATTAACTTTCTAAATTTTGATTTATTGAAAAATGGTTGACTTTTACAAATACTTTGAAAGTTTGCAAAAGTTAATTTTTAGCGAATTCATTAGGGGATTTAACTAGGTTTGCAAAAAGGCATGCAAAACAAATAATCAAAAAGAAAGGGGAAGGTAGGAGAAGTAGTGATTTAGGCTTTGAAGCCCAAATCGCTAAACCTGTCCTAATCTAGTTGGGTTTTCAACCTATTTCTCCTTTCACCTGTCCTAATTCTATGTTTTTGAGACTTTAGCTCGAGTTTTGCCTCCACCTGTATTAAATAAAACTTTGGCTTCGAGGCCCGAATGAATAAATGAGAAAATAAATATATAAATAAACAAAGACGACGAAATAACAAATGAAATTTTTAGGTCTTGTAGCCGCTTCAAATGGGTTTAATCCTTCTTATTTTTTCTTCGACTCCTTGCGATCGTACTAATGGGCGTTCAAAGTCTTCTAAACTGGCGGGCCTCAATGGCCCATTGCAAAAATGTGGAAGGAAGGAGTCCATTCAGACTCAGAGAATAAATTCACATGCAACAGAGAAAAAAGAGGAAATTAACACATATCTGGAATGCAAAGACAGAAGTAAAGAACTTAACCTATGTTCAAAAGTTGACACCTAATGAATGACTGACTAAAAAAGACATGGGACGGCATTATGGCATATAATAAAGTTCACATTAGTCTAATCTCTCTATTTTCATTCGGGAACAACTAATATGTTGCTATGTGAATCTTTTGGCGACCTCGGATACTAAAAGAAATATATCGTTCCAAGGTTCAGGAAGCTAAAGAAAAATAGAACCATATAGTTCACTCCACGTTTTTAGTAAATGAAGCAAACAACTTGTAATTCAAACATTACACAAGAAAAGTCCTCATAAAGTAAGAATAAACTATGAATGAATCAATTCGACAAGGATTGTACATGGATCGAATCTCACTAGGCTAGCATGTGAATTACTAGCAGTAAACAAGCGTGTTATGCCAGAAATAGGGGAGAAGAGAACAATGATAACCAAACTCACAAGTGTATCCCAGGGAGGTAAACCAATTGGGTGTCATACTTGTTTGGAATTAAAAAAAAAAACTTGCTTAACTAAAATTTACACATTTTTATTTATGCATTGTACAAACATGACAACAAAATTCTCAGAAAGGACTAAATCAGATTGTTAGATGAGATACGCGAGACAAATCAAGTTTCGACAGACAACGGCCTTAATTCCCAACCCCAGAAGATTTTCGAACATATTACTTAGGTGGAAAAATTAAAATATTGGCGTTTAGACATCACGGAAGAATGAAAAGATCTTCTATTATCAAAACATTCACTGGATATTCAATTTATTAAAGGATATCGCACTCTTGAGAAAAGAAATCAGAGAAAGGAAAACTACTCAAAATGAACATTTTATAGGATCGTCTTGACATCTTTGGAGGGTAAACCTACCGCTTCTTTTGACATTAGCCGTTAAAGACAACATGATGAAGAGTTTATCATGTTGAAACAATGAAAAGACTGGATGGACCAAACATGCGTAAGACTCCAAACATTTTCTACAAAAGAAAAATCACAGAGGACATGAAATTTGCACTGCCAGGCCACGATTTTGAATGGATAACTACTAACGGTACATGAACAAAATTGTATCAAGGAAAGACCAAACAACTGGGAATGACACAAAATCAAAAACGTAAATTGCTAACTTCCATCAATATGCAGTTTTATAACCCATATAGTCAAACAAATAGCGACATAAAACTCAACCCAACAGGTTTTGATCAAAATTTAAACATGCAGTCAATAAACATTCTTTTTTTCCTTAGCCGACACAGCTCGCATATAATACAAAATACAGTTGAAATTACTTGAATATCACAACGTGAACATCATCGCAACCAAACCTATGGCCTTCGGGGCCTATACAGCTGACAAAACCCAGCCTCATTCATGATTGTCACTAAACAATTAAACTAATTCTATAGAGGAAAAATAAGGGATGAAGCAGAAAGTGACGAAGCTAAAAGAACAAGAGTATGCTCACCTCTTCGGGTGCAGTAAAACAGGGACCCAAACTATCAGCCGAATTTGTGACCACTGGAAAACAGTCCTTCGGGAACTCCGACCCAAATTTCAGCTTCGAAATTTTCTAGCTAAATCGACAGCTTCAAAGTTTCCATTTTTACTCAACTAATAAGAAGACTTTTACTGATTTTTTGCCCTGAATGGATTTTTCCCCTTCAAGACCTTAATGGAGACAGGTGAATTTTTTGCTCTTTTATGACTTCCCTCAAAATTTCGAAACCCCCTAAAAGAAAGAAAACAAAAAAAAAATCCTCCTGGAGAAAGGAAGAACCCCCTTTCTCGACCAAAAACATCAAACCCTAGAGAACATCGTGACCTCCCATTCCTCTCCCCTCTTGAACAAAGAACGAAGGTCCTCTTATATAGAGGACAAAATTGGGGCCTTCCGAATTTGAAAGAAGGAAACCCTCGAATCTCAAATTCCCCAAAAAATTCTCCTCCCAACCCCATCTCTTATCCTCGATCGTACTCCTTTTGGATTTTTCTGAGAAATTTGTGACGGGTAGACCAATAGGGTTTGGGGAAAATTCATCCTTTTCAAGAACCAATGGAAAGTGTACCAATATGTACGAAATAGTACCATTCCAACCGAGAAACGCGGTATTGAGCCGTTGGAGAGGCCACTTAACCTTATTTCTAGAATATTTGAGGCTTCTCCTCGTACTAATGTTGCATGAAACGCGTGTGGAGAGAGAAAAAAAATTGATGGGCTAGGGCTGAGTCGATTCGAAAACGGGTTGGAGACGGTTAAGGGTCGGGTTTGCTTTGAGTTATTCATAGGTGTTAGTGTTGATGAGGTTATTGTTTAGATGAATAAGAAAAGGAGATATGGGAATGGGCCGGGTCAACTGATTTTGGAGTGGGCTTGTGTGAGATTAAGAGATAGAATGGGCTAGGTTGTAAATTGGGTTGGAATAACTATCAAGGTTTTGGGATTAATAATGGGTAGATTAGGTCAATTTTGGGGTTATTTTAGAAGATAACCTCAATTGAATTGGGAATTGTCTAAATCTATTTAAATTTTAGCCAAATTGAGAATCATTTGGGTCATTGTATTGCAATCGGGGCCAATTTGATTTCGATTATAGCTAGATTTAATAGATTAGCCAAATTCGATACGAATTTATATCTCACTCACTCTCGAGCTTCTCGGTTTAATAAAATCAAATGCATATTTATCCAAATAAATTATTTTCGAGAATAAATTATATTTAAATTAAGATTTTAATTATTATTTTTTGAAATGATCCTTAATTGAAATTTGATATTTGTGAAATAAACATTTAAGTAAAAAAGTTATAATCTCGTATAATTGAATGCGATAATATATAATCGCTACATAAAATGACAAAATTACGTACAAAGTATTTTGACAAAAATTTATTCGGATGAAATAAATATTTTAATTTTATTAACAACCGAAGAAGCTCGAAATTGAACTTGGTTGTGGAGGGAAAAAATTAGGTGTCAACAACTGCCCCTCCCTTTGGGTAGGGTGGATGCAAGTAACCCTGGGCAAAGGAAGATCGACGTTCCTAATTTTTGTCCGACCACAAATTCATATCTGAAAAGGGGTTGACTTTTGCATGATTTTATGGAGTTATGGCCGGACCTCGGTATCAGGATTCCTACATATCTCAGATTACATGAGAATTCAGGCCACTTGTAGTTCATGGAGCTTGATTTTAAGCACGATTTTCACAAAAATTCACCGCCTATCACCGTTTTAGAGTTTTTGATAAACCAAGAAGCTGGGGAATAAAGGGATTGGGGGGAGGTTGGAATGCAGTCGGGTTTTCTACATAGATCCCAGCTTACATATCCCTAGGACTCGGGGAATCAGACTGCTTGTAGTTCGACTCAATCGGTAGAAAAGATAGTCTTTTATTTCAGACGATCTTTGGCTCAAGATGAGTGACAAGTTGATCGAGTTGCGGAAAAGAGGCTTGTAACCTCTTAACCATGAATGTGGGATCCTTCACATCCATAGGCAAGAACTTACCTGGACATAATTTCCATAACTCTAAGTGTGTTGCCACCCGAATTTGAAAGAAAGAGAAGGTTACCCTCGGCATGAGTTTAGAAATATCCCGAAGGTGAAGCTGAGACCAGAACTTCGCAAAATACCCACATGCCTTCTAATATAGGTGTGGTTAGATAGTGGTGGTGATCATCATTTAGCTCGCGTCTAGAGAGTTTGACATCCCTCTCCAGACTATGTCCCGTTTTGCTGCTGAGAAAGAGTTCCACACTGTGTTGCGTCCTATTTGAAGTCGTCTGCACCTGTGGTTTTGATTTGAAATTTTCATCCTCTCGGATGCTCTCGACAATGCTTCAAGCAAAAAGTGTTAGTAATCTTTTACCATATCTTCACGTGAGTTGTGGCCTGAAAAGCGGAGTCATCTCTTCATGTACATGTTTGGAATAAAATAACTGGCAATAACAAACAAAACAACCCTCTTTGTTATTGTATAATTATGACATTTGTCGGTTGAATATGTCTTCCAAGTGGGGTGGCCCTTTTGGACACCGGCAATACTTTATGCAGAACGGTCCCTACAACCGTATAATCTTATGCTAGAGTGGTAACCCTTTTGGTTACTTATATCACTTGTTGTATGTGAAATGATAACCTCTCCGGTTATAGTGGATGATCGATTTATAAGTTTTGCTTAAATTGTCAATCTTTGGATAATCTTGCGCACTATTTAACCTTGGATACGAGGTGACTTATAGATATCCTTTGAATTGTTAGCTTTTAGGTAATCCTGCACATTATCCGACTTTGGATAAGAGATGGCTTACAGATATCCCTCCAATCTCTAGCTTTCAGGTGTTCCTGCACATCATCCGACCTTGGATAAAACATGACTTATAAATAATCCCTCAAATTATTAGTCTTTGGGTAATCCTGCACATAATCGATCTTGGATATGATGCGGCTTATAGAGAACCCTCGGACGTATCAATTTGATAATCTTGCATATTCTCCGGTAAAGATTTAGTTGCGGCTTATGGATAACCTTTGAACTATCGACTTTTGGGCGATCTTGCACACTATTCGGTTAGGATGTTGTTGTGGATTATAGATAACCTACAGGCTATCAACTCATAGATGATCTTGGACACTATCCTATTTCAAATAATATGACTTATAGATGACCCTCAAATTGTCAATTTCTAGGAAACCTTATATATCATTCATCCTTAGATAACGACTTAAAGGAGTCCCTTCAAATCATGAGCTCTCGATGCATTCAGACGCTGATTCATAAAATGATGAGATATCCTCGACGCCAGCGTTTCTGTCTAGCGTGTCAACAGATATTAAATGATGATATCCACGACGCCAGTGTTTCTGTCTAGCGCGTCAACAGATATTAAATGCCTTATGGGGCGATGATATGAGATGGACTTTGCGGCAATGATATGTAATGTCCCTTGGGGTAACGCCTTGCGGCAATGATATGTAATGGCCCTTGGGGAAACGCCTTGCGGCAATGATATGTAATGGCCCTTGAGGCAACGCCATGCGGCAATGATATGTCATGGCCCTTGGGGCAACGCCTTGCGGTAATAATATGTAATAGACCTTGGAGCAACGCCTTGCGGCAATGATATGTAATGGCCCTTGGGGCAATGCCTTGCGGCAATGATATGTAATGGCCCTTGGGGAAACGCCTTGCGGCAATGATATATAATGGCCCTTGGGGCAATGCCTTGCGGCAATGATATGTAATGGCCCTTGGGGAAACGCTTTGTGGAAATGATATGTAATAGCCCTTGGGGCAACGCCTTGCGGCAATGATATGTAATGGCCCTTGGGGAAATGCCTTGCAACAATGATATGTAATGGTCCTTGGGGAAACGCCTTGTGACAATGATATGAAATGGCCCTTGGGGCAACGCCTTGCGGCAATGATATGTAATGGCCCTTGGGGCAACGCCTTGTGGCAATGATATGTAATGGCCCTTGGGGCAACGCCTTGCGGCAATAATATGTAATGGCCCTTGGGGTAATGCCTTGCGGCACTGATATGTAAAGGCCCTTGGGGCAACGCCTTGCGGCAATGATATGTAATGGCCCTTGGGGCAACGCCTTGCGGCAATGATATGTAATGGCCCTTGGGGAAACGCCTTGCATCAATGATATGTAATAGCCCTTGGGGCAACACCTTGCGGCAATGATATGTAATGGCCCTTGGGGCAACGCCTAGCGGCAATGATATGTAATAGACCTTGGGGCAACGCCTTGCGACAATGATATGTAATGTACCTTGGGGCAACGCCTTGCGGCAATGATATGTAATAGACCTTGGGGCAACGCCTTGCGGCAATGATATGTAATGGCCCTAGGGGCAACTCCTTGCGGCAATGATATGTAATGGCCCTTGAGGCAACGCCTTGCGGAATTGATATGTAATAGCCCTTGGGGAAACGCCTTGCGGCAATGATATGTAATGGCTCTTGGGGCAACGCCTTGCGGCAATGATATGTAATGGCCCTTGGGGCAACGCCTTGTGGAAATGATATCTAATGGCCCTTGGGGAAATGCCTTGCGGCAATGATATGTAATGTCCCTTGAGGCAATGATAAAAATAATTTTACCTGAATTCATCTATCATCGTCTTGCTTTCTGCATGTACCTGTGCTCAAGGTAGGCGATTAGTAAACACAAAGCCGCTTTTGCTAGCGACTATTTTTAGGAAACTTCTAAATACAATATTTGTAAAGAAGACTAGGCGTTTTTGTTTGTCTCCTATGATCTCAAGAAATGAGATGGACAAATCAAACGGTCCTTAATAAATAGCTGTTAACCCATTTTTAGGGCTACCCTAAAATACCGTTCTTGGGCATTAATGATCTGTTGTGGCTCCCAATTTACTCGGGATTTTTGAAAGAGACTCTCATTTTTGTGTATTAATCCCTGCATCCACAGAAAAATGATTAGTTTGAATGAAATTACTCCATGTTGACCTTCATCGATCCTCGATTTGCTCCTTTCCATCTCTTGGGCATTCCATCATATTGGGACTTCCACCCTGATACTCCATCCCAAATGATGTCTAGGCAAGTACTAAATAAGTGAGTCGTAAGATTTTTGAAAATAGTCTTAAATTTTTTAAAATAATTTCCAAAACTTCGGTAAAACTTTAGAAAATCTCTGCCAGTCATGTCATGTACTAGCTCAACGAACGTCTTCCTCGTGGTTTTGACTATATCCGACGGATGGTTTCCAAAACTCATTATCATTGTTGGAGGGTTTCCTCTAATAGTTCTATCATAGCCAAAAATTGAGTCTCCCCAGACTTTGTTACAGCCGATGGCTTCCAAAGCTTGACTTTAACCTCTGCTGCTGGGGAATTTTGAATATGTTCTGGCATTTGGTGGAAATTTTGAGGTCTTCCTCTAAATTTCTGCCCCAATTTAAAGTTGTTTGAGATGATACCAATACAGATGGGTCTGAAGTCTCTGCTGATCTTCATTCTCTTTGTTGGATGTCGATCTTCTCTTGTGAATTTTGAGATTCCTTCTCAAAAATTCTGCCCTAGTTTCCATTTCCTGGGGTTATATGACCGAGCCGTTGGGGCGCCTACCTATCCCCTTGAAGCAGGAATCAGGTCAAACGTAGTTCAGGACTATGCTAGGGATATACAAAAGAAATTAATGGGTTGACCGAAGCATACATAGGCCGCCTACGTATCCCTTTTATTGGGAATTCAGGTCATCATATAGTTCATACATAGGGGAAAGGATAAAGTTTCCTAAGGGGTTGACCGAAGCCGACATAGGCCGCCTACGTATCCCTTTCTTGGGAATTCAGGTCAAACGTAGGTCGTACATAAAGAGAAACGATAAATTATCCTAAGAGGTTGACCGAAGCCGACATAGGCCGCCTACGTATCCCTTTCTTGGGAATTCAGGTCAAACGTAGTTCGTACATTAAAGGAAGGGACTCTAGGAAGTCACACAGTAGAAAACAACATTATTACAAAGGCGATTACAAGTAAATTAACTAAAAAAACACAAAAGCTAGAAAGTCCTTCAAACATAATATCTTTTTACCATGTCGGAATTGATTGGTTTGGTCCACTCCGTGCCATCCATCTCAGACAAAATCAGAGCTCCTCTAGATAGCATCTTGCGAACTATGTATGGCCCTTGCCAATTTGGAGAGAACTTACCCTTGTACTCCTCTTGGTGAGGGAATATTCGTTTGAGAACCAGTTGCCCCACTTCAAATGCCCGAGCCCTCACCTTCTTGTTAAAGGCACGAACCATCCTGTGTTGGTACAACTGACCATGGAATACAACGACCATTTTTTTTTCATCAATAAACATGAGTTGTTCATAGCGAGCACGAACCCATTCTTCGTTACTTAGTCCAGCTTCCAGAATAATCCTTAGGGAAGGTATTTCAACTTCAGCAGGTATCACAGCTTCATTCCCATAGACAAGAAAATAGGGGGTCACCCCAGTGGAGGTTCGAAATGTTGTGCGATACCCTAGCAAAGCGTAAGGTAACATCTCATGCCATGATCTATCATTTTCGACCATCTTTCTCAAGATCTTCTTGATATTATTGTTGGCTGCTTCCACAACTCCATTCATTTGGAGACGATATGCAGTCGAGTTGCGATGCACAATCTTGAAATGATCATAAATTTCTTTCATCAAGTGACTGTTCAAGTTTGCCCCATTATCAGAAATGATCGATTCCGGTACTCCGAACCGGCAAATCAAGTTATTCCTGACGAAATCCGCAACCACTTTCTTAGTGACGGCTCTGTACGAAGCCGCTTCGACCCACTTAGTGAAATAATCAATGGCAACCAAAATAAATATATGCCCATTCGATGCTAATGGCTCTATCTGTCAGATGACATCCATGCCCCAAGCTACAAAAGGCCAAGGCGAATTCATTGTGTGAAGCTCGTGTGGAGGCATTCAAATCAGATCTCTGTGTATTTGACATTTTGGACATCTCTGCACATACTTACTACAATCATTTTCCATAGTTATCCAGAAGTAACCGGTTCTCAGGATCTTTCTGGAACGGACAAACCCATCATGTGGGCCCCACAAATTCCAACGTGCTTCCGCAGCATCGACGCATCTTAGAAATCTCAAATCAGGAGTCCTCCTAAAAAAAAATTCCCCACTTGGAAAGTAATTCTTTGCCAAACGCCGGATTGTCTTCTTTTGGTTTTTACTAGACTCTTCAGGATATATTCCAGATTCCAAATACCTTATAATGTCATAGTACCAAGGCTTTCCATCAGGCTCCTCTTCCACGTGTACACAATGCGCGGGTTGCTCCTTCAAGCTTATTTCCAAAGGATCAATGTAACTCTGATCCGCGTGCTGAATCATGAAAGATATAGTGGCCAAAGCATCAGCAAACTCATTTTGTATCCGTGGGATATGCCTAAAATCAACTTCCTTGAATCTTTCACATAATTCTTGCACCATCTCCACATAAGGAGTGATCTTGGGATTTTTTACCGCCCATTCTCCCCGTACCTGGTGAATCAGCAAATCTGAATCCCCAATGACTAATAATTCACGAACACTCATATCAAGTGCCAATTTGAGACCCAGAATGCAAGCCTCATATTCAGACATGTTATTGGTGCATGGAAAACGTAACTTAGCAATTACCGGATAATGCTAGCCTGTTTCTGACACCAAAACTGCTCCAATTCCTGAACCTTTGAAGTTGAACGCCCCATCAAAAAATAACCTCAATCCAGGGTAAATCTCTGTAATGTCTTCTCCTACGAACAAAACTTCCTCACCTGGAAAGTAAGTTCGAAGTGGCTCATATTCCTCATCAACTGGGTTCTCTACCAAATGATCTGCTAAGGCTTGCCCCTTGATTGCTTTTTGGGTTACATACATAATGTCAAACTCACTCAGCAACATTTGCCACTTGGCTAGATTTCCCGTAGGCATGGCCTTTTGGAAAATATACTTTAATGAATCCATTCTCGAGATGAGGTATGTTGTGTAGGACGACAGATGATGCCTCAACTTTTGTGCCGTCCAAGTTAAAGCACAACATGTCCTTTCTACAAGAGTGTAACGGGCTTCAGATTTTTCTCTCCTACCGGTCTCATCATGTTGTCCGAGGACACATCCGAAATCATTTTCTGAGACTGACAGGTAAAGAAATAATAAAATTCCTTCTCTTGGTGAAACCAAAATCGGCGGTGCAGACAAGTATTCCTTGATGCGGTTAAAAGCTCTCTGACATTCTTCTGTCCACTCGTTCAATGCATTTTTCTTCAACATCTTGAGAATTGGCTCGCATATGACTGCTGACTGCGCGATGAACCTGCTAATGTAATTCAAACGACCCATGAAACTTATAACTTCCTTCTTAGTCTTCGGCGGTGGCAAATCCTGAATTGTCTTGATTTTGGATGGGTCTAACTCGATGCCTCTTCTACTGACTATGAACCCCAACAACTTCCCTGATGGCACACCAAAAGCACACTTAGCAGGGTTTAATTTCAAACTGTACCTTCTTAATCTGTTGAAAAATTTCTCCACATGAGTCAGATGATCCTAACTCTCGCGGGATTTGATAATTACGTCATCCACGTACACCTCAATCTCTTTATGGATCATATCATGGAAAATCATCGTCATAGACCTCATATATGTTGCACCCATATTTTTGAGACCAAACGGCATTACCCTGTAATGATAAACACCCCAGGGTGTAATAAAAGCCATTTTTTCTGCATCTTCCTCATCCATCAATATCTGATGATACCCGGCGAAACAATCAACGAATGACTGCATTTCATGCTTTTCACAGTTATCGATTAGGATGTGGATATTGGGCAACGGAAAATTATCTTTAGGAATGGCTCTATTCAAGTCTCTATAATCAACACAAATTCGAATCTTTCCGTCCTTCTTCGTCACAGGGACGATGTTGGCCAACCAAGTCGGATATTTTGTGACATCCACGACCTTAGACTGGATTTGTTTTGTCACTTCTTCCTTGATCTTTAGACTTAAATCTGTCTTGAATTTTTGTATTCTTTGTTTGATTGGATCGAAGTCTGGATTTATCGGCAACTTATGCGACACAATACTGGTGCTCAATCCCGGCATGTCATCATAGGACCAAGCAAACACGTCAATATATTCCCGCAATAAGTGAATGAGCTCTCTCTTTTGTGCTTCCGGCAGGTGGACACTGACACTTGTTTCTTTGATTTCATCATGATCTCCGAGGTTGACTGTTTCAGTTTCCTCCAGGTTGGGTTTTTCTCTATTCTCAAATTCCTCCATATCTTCAACTAATTGTTCCTCATCACCGTCCTTCCAATCATCATCACTCCCTTCATTTTGTTTGTTTAAACTTTGATATGACATGACATTGGCAGATTTTAAGTTGTTGCTACTGTAAGGGACAAACAAACCAAGTTAGATGATGACAGAATGATAACAAAACATATGACTAGGAGTGTTTTAGAAATAATATAATTTTCCAAATAAATGAAGGCCTTTTCATTTAAATTTGAGAGATAATTATAAAACCATGGCTCATGACTTGCACAACTACAAGTCCCTGCCTTTTTGAAAGCAGAGATACGAAAAGAAAGTTTTGAGATATAAAAGGTGGACCGCGGGGCCTCCTCTGGATCATCACCGATTTCAAAACTATTAGTAATTGCCCTTTCATCTACCATGACGAGCGACGGGTTATGAGTGGAGTGGAGGTCCAATTTTGCAAGGCCTTCCCTAGCGCGATCTGCTTCACCCCGCTGGACTTTGGGAGATCTTCTAGTACAACATTGTATCCTTCGAACAAATCTCCTATCCCATCCCCAAGACCATCATCATCTGACACCTCTCGTACAGGAAATGACTCGAACAGGAGTGGCAAGGGCCTAAGCAGACTCTTCTCTGGCTCATCCTCAACCCTATCCTTCCTGGTAGGCCGATATCCTAACCCGTACTTAGAGTCTCTCTCTGGGATCGCAATAGGCTTGATTCCTTGTAAATTCTTGCCCAAGCCTCGACCAAGTTCGAACCCATTTCTTAACATCACCGTTGCAATCATTTTGTAGACAGAAGGCATTGGGACTTTGGACATCGAATCTCTGTCCACAGCATTTATGATTTCCACTATATAGAAACGGCTACCTTTTGGAACATCTTCAATCACCGGCACATAACCATTGGGACGGTCCGCTTGACTTCCTTCTACTCGGATGACTACTTCATGATCTTCCCAAATGAACTTCAATAATTGATGAAGGGGTGATGAAACTCCCTTTGCACCGTGTATCCATGGTCTTCCCAAGAGCAGGTTGTATCTAGGATGGATATCCATAACATGAAACTTAGTCTTGAATTCAGCAGGCCCCATTTGGATGTACAAATAAATCTCTCCTATGGTATCTCTCTGCCCTCCATCGAATGCTCTCATATTTACATGGCTTTGACGAATTTTTCCCAAATCATAGCCCATTAGAACCAATGTGGAGAGGGGACAAATAGTCACACCAGATACGTCATCTATTAATACCTGATTAATCGCATAATCACGGCAAATAACGGTGACATGCATGGCTTTGTTGTGCATCGCTCCTTCAAACGGTAATTCTTCATCACTGAATGATATGCGATGATTCCCCACAATGTTCCCTATCATCGCAGCCAGATTCTCAAGACTCGTTCCTGTGGGAACATATGCTTCCTCCAAGACCTTCGATAAAGCCTGTCGGTGGTATTGCGAACTCATTAATAATGCCAAGACAGAGATTTGGGCTAGCGTTTTATCCAAGTGTTTGACAATTCCTCAGTGATTGGCTTTTTCTGTGAATCATTTTTTGTTGGTCAATTCCCAGGGATGTAACATCGTCCTGATTGCGTCATCCCTTGGGTAGCAGCGGTTTGCACAATAAATTCCTTTCTTAGCGGGGGAGCGTACACTTGAGTCGGGGCCGACATCACTATAAATGGGGCTTTCTTGTTGATACTTATGGTAGCCACAACCTTCTTTATCTTTCCTACCTCTTCCGCTCTTTTGCGTTTTTCAAAGTTCACCTAGGTAATATATTACCAGATGTGCATTCGCCTTCTACTTCAATCATGTTAACTGTAGATCCCCCATGGTTGGGCAATGGATTTCTGTTAACATTTGGAGTAGGCGCCTGGAGCGTGATGACCTTTTGATCGATTAAATCCTGGATCTTGTATTTCAAGTAGACACAATCCTCTGTATTGTGCCCCGCTGCTCCTGAATGATAGGCACAATGTTGACTTGCATTAAAAAATCGAGAGTTGGGATTGACATGCCTTGGCTGTATTGGTTGTAAATGAACAGCATTCTTCAATCTTTCAAACAATTAGGTGCGACTTTCAGCTAGCGGGGTGAAGTTTCGAGGAGGTTTCTTTTCGTGGTTTGGTCGTTGGGGGTTGTACTGGCTTTGATTTGTAATAGGAGGTACTTGATGATGATTTGGAGGCACTTGGAAATTTGTTCGGTTATTTGGAGGAGTGGATTGGAAATGAGACTGATAATTTGGAGGTGAACCTGGGTATGAGGATTGGATGTTTGGAGTGGAGTTTGGTACTGAGGTGAGGTATTTAGTTGTGGAGCATGGTATTGGGGTGAGATATTTGGATGTGGAGCTTGGTGTTGGGGGTGGACATAGAATACATGTTGAAGTCTTGGTGATGCGGAGAAGAGAAAACATTCCTAGAGTTGAACCTCTTTTCCATTTTCGCAACAGGATTAGCAAAAATCACACCTACATCTTCCTTTTTCTTCTTCGAGAACATGCCAGTCCCAGACGACGTCGGGATTTTGGCAATTTTCCCTGTCCGAATACCTTCTTCTAATGATTCTCCTATTTTTACCAAATCCACAAAAGTTGCCCTAATTGTGGATACCATCCTGGTATAATATTCTCCTTCTTGAGCGCGGGAGAACACGGATACCATTTTCTCCTCGGACATGGGGGGTTGCACTTTGGCGGCTTCTTTCCTCCAACGAAAAGCATAGTCTCGAAAACTCTCAACATTCCTCTATTTGATCCGATCTAGTGAATATCGGTCAGAGACTATTTCAATGTTGAATGTGAACCGGTCAAGGAAACCCTTGGCCAATGCTTTCCAACCAGTCCACTTTTTCGGCTCCTGAGACATGAACCACTCCAAGGCTTCGCCACTTAAACTTTGACTGAATAGGCGCATTAATAACGCCTCATTTTTCCCTATCCCTACCAGTTGCTCACAGTACCTTCTCAGATGGGCCATTGGATTTTCGGTACCGTCAAACATCTCAAACTTAGGGACTTTGTACCCATCTGGTAGGTCTACTCCCGGGTGAACACATAAATCGTCATACCCCAAACCGTCATGGTCCTTGGCACCGTGAGACTCTTTAATCCTCATGATCTCTTCCTTCATGGCTAGAAAATTCTTTTCATGCTCGGTCCTCCACTCTTTCTCTTTCTTCTCGTAATTATACATCTCGGGGTTAGGAATGGGTTCACAAATATCAGGGGATGTGATGGCTTGAGGGGGATTTAGAAGGGAGGCTTGATTTTGCGGAAGAAAGGAACTTGGTTGGTAAGTGGGGAGGATGTTTTGGAAATTGGAAAGGTTATGTGGACTTTGTGAGTAGTTTGGTGGAATATGAGAGATATTTTGCGGATTTGGAAATGAATTTGGTGGAATATGAGAGGGATTTTGCGGATTTGGAAATAAATTTGGTGGATTCAAAGGTAGGTTTGACATATTTTGTGGATTTGGGAGTGAATCTTGCGGATTTGGGAATGTTTTTTGTTGATTCGAGAATGTGTTTTGAGGATTTGGAAATGGATTTGAAGACGGGTTCTGTGGGGTTACAGATGGATTTTGTGAATGGTAGGCGTCTGGGTTATTTTCACGATTAGTATTTTGGACAAATGGAGGATCGGAGACGGATGATACGTTATTTGGCTGATCCCCGAGAATAGGTGTGCTGAGGGGAGGGATTTGGAGTGGAGTCCCATGTTCTCCTGGAGCGGGGGCATTGACGGTGATGGCCAAGTTAGCCAAATTTCGAGTGCGATTTATTTCCTCTTGAAGAATTTCTAACTTTCTTGCAAGTTCCGCAATCATCTCATTTTGTTACGCTATCACATCATCCTGGATAGTCAGTGTGCTTTCATCGTCATTTCCCATTATTTTTGAGTGATGGTCAGAGGATGGGATTTTGTGCGCTTTCGATCGGGTGAAGTAGGGATGTTCTGCCAGCTTATATCAACACGGAGTAATTTCTATTATTTGTAAAGTAAAACAACTCAAAGAGAGATGTGTTAGTTTCCGTATATGATAAGTAATGCAAAATACTTGACAGGAAATAACCACATAGAGTTGCTTGAGTCATAGCCAAATTCATCCATAGAACATAGTGGATGAACTTGCCTTTGATCCAAACAAATGCACATAAGCACATAAAACAATTATATCACACAAAACATTATAATAACGCGTATCCTAGCTGGGGTGACCCTTTTTGAGCCAAAGGTTCAGGCCTAACGATTTTTGAAGAAAATATATGCTTCCTCGAAGTCAATCCATTAACCCCCAACTCATATAGACACGAAAAAGGGCATAAATGGCTACAAAAGATAACTAAAAAGGGATACAATCTTTAGGGAAAAAGGGAAATAACATGAAAGAAGATAAGTTCCCGCTCAGGGGAGATAGAAAAACTAGCTACTGGAGGCTCCTTCGTCTGCCTTTGCCTTCTTTGCCTTATTTACCTCCTTTTCCATTTGATACCTATTGATGATAAGATGACTCCCGCATAATTGTACCTTGCAGTCGTAAGTCATTTTCCCTATACTATCGAGTTTGGAGGCAATGCTATCATCCAAATCGATTAGGCATTGCCTGGCATCATCAGCGTCTTGCCTAGCTCTTTTCAACTCTTCCCTCAACATATGTATGGTTAAAGCGTCCTCCATGTGTATCTGCCGGTGCGCGATTTCACTTTTCTGGAACTCATCTCGTAGCCTGTGGAGCCGAATTTGATGCTCGGATTCCACATCTACAACCCGAGTGGGCACATTTGGTCCCGGAATCAATGCTCCGGCGAGACTCTTTTTCAACCACTCCTTGTAAGTGTCGCTGACTTCAGGGTCATGCTCTATACGAAAAGTCACTTTCATCCACCTTCTTCTTCTCCATCCATTTATCATGCCATCTTTGAATGGAGACTTACTTTCATTGTATTCGGTGAAAAACTAAGCGTGGAATCTATTTATGGTGCCTCCTGCTTGATCTCGAATTGCCTAAGAACTCTGCCAGGATTGTAGGGACGAGTCCCCCTGAGACCGGGAAGCACTAGGATAGGCCACTTGCCCCCTCGAATGGCGTATTTCCCTGAACAAAGAGAGTTAATGGACCATTGCACATCGTCATCTCTTAATTCCCCGAAAGTCTTAAACCAAAATTCGTGAGATGCTTCCCTTTTGAACCTGTGTAGAAACAAGCAAATGTCGTGCGAAGCCAGCATATCCACCCTTGTTTTATGATCAGGTTGTACCGTTCTCGAATCCTTTATCAAATGCTTCATCATCCACCATTGTAATATGAGGTTGCAACCTTGAAAGAAACAATTTTCGACTTGACACCTTCCCAAGGCTCGATATATGTCGGTGACAATCATGGGAGCTAAATTGTGGAATACCTTGGTAGAATCGTAATCTACTCCAAAGAAAAGTGCATGGGCCACCGTAACAACCCTTGGATGAATTGTGCCATTTTCCCCCTGTGGGAACACCATGGTTCCTAGTAGACCTACCACAAACGCAAAGGCTCTCATCTCCTTCCATTTTGCTTCGGACTCAAATTTATGTCCAAATTTGTGAAAGGCACTGAATCTTCCAAACCGACGATACAACTCCCGAAAAGTGATATTTTCTCCATCACGTTCCCCTAGCCAAGTGTCGTCGTCAATTAAAAATGCCTCTTTGATTATTTGACGGTCCCACACGGCAGGAACTAAAATGTTCTTATCAGGTTTTTCCTTTCTCTTGAAACACATTTCAATACTCTCATAGTAAATTAACACTTCTTCGATGGTAGGAGTCAATTCCGCATCCCCGAAGCGAAACACCATATTCTGATCATCCCAAAAAGTCGTAAGCACGTGGATCATTTCAGGCCAAGCGTCCATTTCGATCAACAAAGGCAGGTGCCCGATGTGTGTCCTAACAATTTTTCTCTCATCTGGACCCATGTAATCCCACCATAATTTAAGGTAATCGTCAGGTTTGGTAACCATCTTGAACTTTTCACGAGAATGAAATTGAGCCATATCTACATAAAAGAAGACAAAGATAAGCCTTTCCCCAACCCAACGGGTAATGGATTGAATTTAGACAAGCATATATTTCTCCAACACATAAGTATGATCAGTCTGTGATTGACTCCAACACATAAGTATGATCAGTCTCCAACACTGGTTCTCAAGCGGACAACTTGAGTTTGAAAATACAAACATCCATCAGATGACTCACGTGTTAATAAACTGTTTGTATTTCCAACACATTTTTGGAAATGATCAATAGGGGCCGGGATACCCACGAAACCCCAAAACAGTTTAAATAATGTAGGAATATTCCATGCTATGCGATAATTAAACTCTGCAGAATCGAAACACATGAACTCATAAACAGTTAATCTAAAGACGAAATCAAACATTTGGTTAGAACCTAATTAGAGATCCCCAGCAGAGTCGCCATTTCTGTTTTACGGAGAAATTTTGACTTTTTGAGAAGAGTCGCCACTTAATTTTGAAAAGGAATTAAGAAACCTTTATAAAGTATTTCAAACGATTCAAAATAGGAAAATCGTTTTAAGTTAGAGATTCTAGATAAGCGGTTCCTATTAACGTTTTAGGAAGGTGTTAGGCACCTAAAACGTCCGCTAACTTGCGGTTATCCGAACTGTTCGAAAACATCTTTGATTAACTTTCTAAAATTTGATTTATTGAAAAATGGTTGACTTTTACAAATACTTTGAAAGTTTGCAAAAGTTAATTTTTAGCGAATTCATTAGGGGATTTAACTAGGTTTGCAAAAAGGCATGCAAAACAAATAATCAAAAAGAAAGGGGAAGGTAGGAGAAGTAGTGATTTAGGCTTTGAAGCCCAAATCGCTAAACCTGTCCAAATCTAGTTGGGTTTTCAACCTATTTCTCCTTTCACCTGTCCTAATTCTATGTTTTTGAGACTTTAGCTCGAGTTTTGCCTCCACCTGTATTAAATAAAACTTTGGCTTCGAGGCCCGAATGAATAAATGAGAAAATATATAAATAAATAAATAAATAAACAAAGACGACGAAATAACAAATGAAATTTTTAGGTCTTGTAGCCGCTTCAAATGGGTTTAATCCTTCTTATTTTTTCTTCGACTCCTTGCGATCGTACTAATGGGCGTTCAAAGTCTTCTAAACTGGCGGGCCTCAATGGCCCATTGCAAAAATGTGGAAGGAAGGAGTCCATTCATACTCAAAGAATAAATTCACATGCAACAGAGAAAAAAGAGGAAATTAACACATATCTGGAATGCAAAGACAGAAGTAAAGAACTTAACCTATGTTCGAAAGTTGACACCTAATGAATGACTCACTAAAAAAGACATGGGACGGCATTATGGCATATAATAAAGTTCACATTAGTCTAATCTCTCGGGAACAACTAATATGTTGCTATGTGAATCTTTTGGCGACCTCGGATACTAAAAGAAATATATCGTTCCAAGGTTCAGGAAGCTAAAGAAAAATAGAACCATATAGTTCACTCCACGTTTTTAGTAAATGAAGCAAACAACTTGTAATTCAAACATTACACAAGAAAAGTCCTCATAAAGTAAGAATAAACTATGAATGAATCAATTCGACAAGGATTGTACATGGATCGAATCTCACTAGGCTAGCATGTGAATTACTAGCAGTAAACAAGCGTGTTATGCCAGAAATAGGGGAGAAGAGAACAATGATAACCAAACTCACAAGTGTATCCCAGGGAGGTAAGCCAATTGGTGTCATACTTGTTTGGAATTAAAAAAAAAAACTTGCTTAACTAAAATTTACACATTTTTATTTATGCATTGTACAAACATGACAACAAAATTCTCAGAAAGGACTAAATCAGATTGCTAGATGAGATACGCGAGACAAATCAAGTTTCGACAGACAACGGCCTTAATTCCCAACCCCAGAAGATTTTTGAACATATTACTTAGGTGGAAAAATTAAAATATTGGCGTTTAGACATCACGGAAGAATGAAAAGATCTTCTATTATCAAAACATTCACTGGATATTCAATTTATTAAAGGATATCGCACTCTTGAGAAAAGAAATCAGAGAAAGGAAAACTACTCAAAACGAACATTTTATAGGATCGTCTTGACATCTTTGGAGGGTAAACCTACCGCTTCTTTTGACATTAGCCGTTAAAGACAACATGATGAAGAGTTTATCATGTTGAAACAATGAAAAGACTGGATGGACCAAACATGCGTAAGACTCCAAACATTTTCTACAAAAGAAAAATCAAAGAGGACATGAAATTTGCACTGCCAGGCCACGATTTCGAATGGATAACTACTAACGGTACATGAACAAAATTGTATCAAGGAAAGACCAAACAACTGGGAATGACACAAAATCAAAAACGTAAATTGCCAACTTCCATCAATATGCAGTTTTATAACCCATATAGTCAAACAAATAGCGACATAAAACTCAACCCAACAGGTTTTGATCAAAATTTAAACATGCAGTCAATAAACATTCTTTTCTTCCTTAGCCGACACAGCTCGCATATAATACAAAATACAGTTGAAATTACTTGAATATCACAACGTGAACATCATCGCAACCAAACCTATGGCCTTCAGGGCCTCTACAACAGACAAAACCCCGCCTCATTCATGATTGTCACTAAACAATTAAACTAATTCTATAGAGGAAAAATAAGGGATGAAGCAGAAAGTGACGAAGCTAAAAGAACAAGAGTATGCTCACCTCTTCGGGTGCAGCAAAACAGGGACCCGAACTATCAGCCGAATTTGTCACCACTGGAAAACAGTCCTTCGGGAACTCCGACCCAAATTTCAGCTTCGAAATTTTCTAGCTAAATCGACAGCTTCAAAGTTTCCATTTTTACTTAACTAATAAGAAGACTTTTACTGATTTTTTGCCCGGAATGGATTTTTCCCCTTCAAGACCTTAATGGAGACAGGTGAATTTTTTGCTCTTTTATGACTTCCCTCAAAATTTCGAAACCCCCTAAAAGAAAGAAAACAAAAAAAAAAATCCTCCTGGAGAAAGGAAGAACCCCCTTTCTCGACCAAAAACTTCAAACCCTAGAGAACATCGTGACCTCCCATTCCTCTCCCCTCTTGAACAAAGAACGAAGGTCCTCTTATATAGAGGACAAAATTGGGGCCTTCCGTATTTGAAAGAAGGAAACCCTCGGATCTCAAATTCCCCAAAAAATTCTCCTCCCAACCCCATCTCTTATCCTCGATCGTACTCCTTTTGGATTTTTCTGAGAAATTTGTGACGGGTAGACCAATAGGGTTTGGGGAAAATTCATCCTTTTCAAGAACCAATGGAAAGTGTACCAATATGTACGAAATATTACCATTCCAACCGAGAAACGCGGTATTGAGCCGTTGGAGAGGCCACTTAACCTTATTTCTAGAATATTTGAGGCTTCTCCTCATACTAATGTTGCATGAAACGCGTGTGGAGAGAGGAAAAAAATTGATGGGCTAGGGCTGAGTCGATTCGAAAACGGGTTGGAGACGGTTAAGGGTCGGGTTTGCTTTGAGTTGTTCATAGGTGTTAGTGTTGATGAGGTTATTGTTTAGATGAATAAGAAAAGGAGATATGGGAATGGGCCGGGTCAACTGATTTTGGAGTGGGCTTGTGTGAGATTAAGAGATAGAATGGGCTAGGTTGTAAATTGGGTTGGAATAACTATCAAGGTTTTGGGATTAATAATGGGTAGATTAGGTCAATTTTGGGGTTATTTTAGAAAATAACCTCAATTGAATTGGGAATTGTCTAAATCTATTTAAATTTTAGCCAAATTGAGAATCATTTGGGTCATTGTATTGCAATCGGGGCCAATTTGATTTCGATTATAGCTAGATTTAATAGATTAGCCAAATTCGATACGAATTTATATCTCACTCACTCTCGAGCTTCTCAGTTTAATAAAATCAAATGCATATTTATCCAAATAAATTATTTTCGAGAATAAATTATATTTAAATTAAGATTTTAATTATTATTTTTTGAAATGATCCTTAATTGAAATTTGATATTTGTGAAATAAACATTTAAGTAAAAAAGTTATAATCTCGTATAATTGAATGCGATAATATATAATCGCTACATAAAATGACAAAATTACGTACAAAGTATTTTGACAAAAATTTATTCGGATGAAATAAATATTTTAATTTTATTAACAACCGAAGAAGCTCGAAATTGAACTTGGTTGTGGAGGGAAAAAATTAGGTGTCAACAACTTCCCCTCCCTTTGGGTAGGGTGGATGCAAGTAACCCTGGGCAAAGGAAGATCGACGTTCCTAATTTTTGTCCGACCACAAATTCATATCTGAAAAGGGGTTGACTTTTGCATGATTTTATGGAGTTATGGCCGGACCTCGGTATCAGGCTTCCTACATATCTCAGATTACATGAGAATTCAGGCCACTTGTAGTTTATGGAGCTTGATTTTAAGCACGATTTTCACAAAAATTCACCGCCTATCACCATTTTAGAGTTTTTGATAAACCAAGAAGCTGGGGAATAAAGGGATTGGGGGGAGGTTGGAATGAAGTCGAGTTTTCTACATAGATCCCAGCTTACATATCCCTTGGACACGGGGAATCAGACTGCTTGTAGTTCGACTCAATCGGTAGAAAAGATAGTCTTTTATTTCAGACGATCTTTGGCTCAAGATGAGTGACAAGTTGATCGAGTTGCGGAAAAGAGGCTTGTAACCTCTTAACCATGAATGTGGGATCCTTCACATCCATAGGCAAGAACTTACCTGGACATAATTTCCAAAACTCTAAGTGTGTTGCCACCCGAATTTGAAAGAAAGAGAAGGTTACCCTCGGCATGAGTTTAGAAATATCCCGAAGGTGAAGCTGAGACCAGAACTTCGCAAAATACCCACATGCCTTCTAATATAGGTGTGGTTAGATAGTGGTGGTGATCATCATTTAGCTCGCGTCTAGAGAGTTTGACATCCCTCTCCAGACTATGTCCCGTTTTGCTGCTGAGAAAGAGTTCCACATTGTGTTGCGTCCTATTTGAAGTCGTCTGCACCTGTGGTTTTGATTTGAAATTTTCATCCTCTCGGATGCTCTCGACAATGCTTCAAGCAAAAAGTGTTAGTAATCTTTTACCATATCTTCACGTGAGTTGTGGCCTGAAAAGCGGAGTCATCTCTTCATGTACATGTTTGGAATAAAATAACTGGCAATAACAAACAAAACAACCCTCTTTGTTGTTGTATAATTATGACATTTGTCGGTTGAATATGTCTTCCAAGTGGGGTGGCCCTTTTGGACACCGGCGATACTTTATGCAGAACGGTCCCTACAACCGTATAATCTTATGCTAGAGTGGCAACCCTTTTGGTTACTTATATCACTTGTTGTATGTGAAATGATAACCTCTCCGGTTATAGCCGATGATCGATTTATAAGTTTTGCTTAAATTGTCAATCTTTGGATAATCCTGCGCACTATTTGACCTTGGATACGAGGTGACTTATAGATATCCTTTGAATTGTTAGCTTTTAGGTAATCCTGCACATTATCCGACTTTGGATAAGAGATGGCTTACAGATATCCCTCCAATCTCTAGCTTTCAGGTGTTCCTGCACATCATCCGACCTTGGATACAACATGACTTATAAATAATCCCTCAAATTATTAGTCTTTGGGTAATCCTCCACATAATCGATCTTGGATATGATGCGGCTTATAGAGAACCCTCGGACGTATCAATTTGATAATCTTGCATATTCTCCGGTAAAGATTTAGTTGCGGCTTATGGATAACCTTTGAACTATCGACTTTTGGGCGATCTTGCACACTATTCGGTTAGGATATTGTTGTGGATTACAGATAACCTACAGGCTATCAACTCATAGATGATCTTGGACACTATCCTATTTCAAATAATATGACTTATAGATGACCCTCAAATTGTCAATTTCTAGGAAACCTTATATATCATTCATCCTTAGATAACGACTTAAAAGAGTCCCTTCAAATCATGAGCTCTCGATGCATTCAGACGCTGATTCATAAAATAATGAGATATCCTCGACGCCAGCGTTTCTGTCTAGCGTGTCAACAGATATTAAATGATGATATCCTCGACGCCAGTGTTTCTGTCTAGCGCGTCAACAGATATTAAATGCCTTATGGGGCGATGATATGAGATGGACTTTGCGGCAATGATATGTAATGTCCCTTGGGGTAACGCCTTGCAGCAATGATATGTAATGGCCCTTGGGGAAACGCCTTGCGGCAATGATATGTAATGGCCCTTGGGGCAACGCCATGCGGCAATGATATGTCATGGCCCTTGGGGCAACGCCTTGCGGTAATGATATGTAATGGACCTTGGGGAAACGCCTTGCGGCAATGATATGTAATGGCCCTTGGGGCAACGCCTTGCGACAATGATATGTAATGGCCCTTGGGGAAACGCCTTGCGGCAATGATATATAATGGCCCTTGGGGCAACGCCTTGCGGCAATGATATGTAATGGCCCTTGGGGAAACGCTTTGCGGAAATGATATGTAATAGCCCTTGGGGAAACGCCTTGCGGCAATGATATGTAATGGCCCTTGGGGAAATGCCTTGCAACAATGAGATGTAATGGTCCTTGGGGAAACGCCTTGCGATAAAGATATGAAATGGCCCTTGGGGAAATGCCTTCCGGCAATGATATGTAATGGCCCTTGGGGCAACGCCTTGCGGCAATGATATGTAATGGCCCTTGGGGCAACGCCTTGCGGCAATAATATGTAATGGCCCTTGGGGCAATGCCTTGCGGCACTGATATGTAATGGCCCTTGGGGCAACGCCTTGCGGCAATGATATGTAATGGCCCTTGGGGCAACGCCTTGCGGCAATGATATGTAATGGCCCTTGGGGAAACGCCTTGCAGCAATGATATGTAATAGCCCTTGGGGCAACACCTTGCGGCAATGATATGTAATGGCCCTTGGGGCAACGCCTAGCGGCAATGATATGTAATAGCCCTTGGGGCAACGCCTTGCGACAATGATATGTAATGTACCTTGGGGCAACGCCTTGCGGCAATGATATGTAATAGACCTTGGGGCAACGCCTTGCGGCAATGATATGTAATGGCCCTAGGGGCAACTCCTTGCGGCAATGATATGTAATGGCCCTTGAGGCAACGCCTTGCGGAATTGATATGTAATAGCCCTTGGGGAAACGCCTTGCGGCAATGATATGTAATGGCTCTTGGGGCAACGCCTTGCGGCAATGATATGTAATGGCCCTTGGGGCAACGCCTTGTGGAAATGATATCTAATGGCCCTTGGGGAAATGCCTTGCGGCAATGATATGTAATGTCCCTTGAGGCAATGATAAAAATAATTTTACCTGAATTCATCTATCATCGTCTTTCTTTCTGCATGTACCTGTGCTCAAGGTAGGCGATTAGTAAACACAAAGTCGCTTTTGCTAGCGACTATTTTTAGGAAACTTCTAAATACAATATTTGTAAAGAAGACTAGGCGCTTTTGTTTGTCGCCTATGATCTCAAGAAATGAGATGGACAAATCAAACGGTCCTTAATAAATAGCTGTTAACCCATTTTTAGGACTACCCTAAAATACCGTTCTTGGGCATTAATGATCTGTTGTGGCTCCCAATTTACTCGGGATTTTTGAAAGAGACTCTCATTTTTGTGTATTAATCCCTGCATCCACAGAAAAATGATTAGTTTGAATGAAATTACTCCATGTTGACCTTCTTCGATCCTCGATTTGCTCCTTTCCATCTCTTAGGCATTCCATCATATTGGGACTTCCACCCTGATACTCCATCCCAAATGATGTCTAGGCAAGTACTAAATAAGTGAGTCGTAAACTTTTTGAAAATAGTCTTAAATTTTTTAAAATAATTTCCAAAACTTCGGTAAAACTTTAGAAAATCTCTGCCAGTCATGTCATGTACTAGCTCAACGAACGTCTTCCTCGTAGTTTTGACTATATCCGACGGATGGTTTCCAAAACTCATGATCATTGTTGGAGGGTTTCCTCTAATAGTTCTATCATAGCCAAAAATTGAGTCTCCCCAGACTTTGTTACAGCCGATGGCTTCCAAAGCTTGACTTTAACCTCTGCTGCTGGGGAATTTTGAATATGTTCTGGCATTTGGTGGAAATTTTGAGGTCTTCCTCAAAATTTCTGCCCCATTTTAAAGTTGTTTGAGATGATACCAATACAGATGGGTCTGAAGTCTCTGCTGATCTTCATTCTCTTTGTTGGATGTCGATCTTCTCTTGTGAATTTTGAGATTCCTTCTCAAAAATTCTGCCCTAGTTTCCATTTCCTGGGGTTATATGACCGAGCCGTTGGGGCGCCTACCTATCCCGTTGAAGCAGGAATCAGGTCAAACGTAGTTCAGGACTACGCTAGGGATATATAAAAGAAATTAATGGGTTGACCGAAGCATACATAGGCCGCCTACGTATCCCTTTTATTGGGAATTCAGGTCATCATATAGTTCATACATAGGGGAAAGGATAAAGTTTCCTAAGGGGTTGACCGAAGCCGACATAGGCCGCCTACGTATCCCTTTCTTGGGAATTCAGGTCAAACGTAGTTCGTACATAAAGAGAAACAATAAATTATCCTAAGAGGTTGACCGAAGCCGACATAGGCCGCCTACGTATCCCTTTCTTGGGAATTCAGGTCAAACGTAGTTTGTACATTAAAGGAAGGGACTCTAGGAAGTCACACAGTAGAAAACAACATTATTACAAAGGCGATTACAAGTAAATTAACTAAAAAAACACAAAAGCTAGAAAGTCCTTCAAACATAATACCTTTTTACCATGTCGGAATTGATTGGTTTGGTCCACTCCGTGCCATCCATCTCAGACAAAATCAGAGCTCCTCTAGATAGCATCTTGCGAACTATGTATGGCCCTTGCCAGTTTGGAGAGAACTTACCCTTGTACTCCTCTTGGTGAGGGAATATTCGTTTGAGAACCAGTTGCCCCACTTCAAATGCCCGAGCCCTCACCTTCTTGTTAAAGGCACGAACCATCCTGTGTTGGTACAACTGACCATGGAATACAACGACCATTTTCTTTTCATCAATCAACATGAGTTGTTCATAGCGAGCACGAACCCATTCTTCGTTACTTAGTCCAGCTTCCTGAATAATCCTTAGGGAAGGTATTTCAACTTCAGCAGGTATCACAGCTTCATTCCCATAGACAAGAAAATAGGGGGTCACCCCAGTGGAGGTTCGAAATGTTGTGCGATACCCTAGCAAAGCGTAAGGTAACATCTCATGCCATGATCTATCATTTTTGACCATCTTTCTCAAGATCTTCTTGATATTATTGTTGGCTGCTTCCACAACTCCATTCATTTGGAGACGATATGCAGTCGAGTTGCGATGCACAATCTTGAAATGATCATAAATTTCTTTCATCAAGTGACTGTTCAAGTTTGCCCCATTATCAGAAATGATCGATTTCGATACTCCGAACCGGCAAATCAAGTTATTCCTGACGAAATCCGCAACCACTTTCTTAGTGACGGCTCTGTACGAAGCCGCTTCGACCCACTTAGTGAAATAATCAATGGCAACCAAAATAAATATATGCCCATTCGATGCTAATGGCTCTATCTGTCCGATGACATCCATGCCCTAAGCTACAAAAGGCCAAGGCGAATTCATTGTGTGAAGCTCGTGTGGAGGCATTCAAATCAGATCTCTGTGTATTTGACATTTTGGACATCTCTGCACATACTTACTACAATCATTTTCCATAGTTATCCAGAAGTAACCAGTTCTCAGGATCTTTCTGGAAAGGACAAACCCATCATGTGGGCCCCACAAATTCCAACGTGTACCTCTTTTATCAATTTATTGGCTTCCGCAGCATCCACGCATCTTAGGAATCTCAAATCAGGAGTCCCCATAAAAAGAATTTCCCCACTTGGAAAGTAATTCTTTGCCAAACGCCGGATTGTCTTCTTTTGGTTTTTACTAGACTCTTCAGGATATATTCCAGATTCCAAATACCTTTTAATGTCATATTACCAAGGCTTTCCATCAGGCTCCTCTTCCACGTGTACACAATGCGTGGGTTGCTCCTTCAAGCTTATTTCCAAAGGATCAATGTAACTCTGATCCGGGTGCTGAATCATGGAAGATATAGTGGCCAAAGCATCAGCAAAATCATTTTGTATCTGTGGGATATGCCTAAAATCAACTTCCTTGAATCTTTCACATAATTCTTGCATCATCTCTACATAAGGGGTGATCTTGGGATTTTTTACCGTCCATTCTCCCCGTACCTGGTGAATCAGCAAATCTGAATCCCCAATGACTAGCAATTCATGAACACTCATATCAAGTGCCAATTTGAGACCCAGAATGCAAGCCTCATATTCAGACATGTTATTGGTGCATGGAAAACGTAACTTAGCAGTTACCGGATAATGCTAGCCATTTTCTGACACCAAAACTGCTCCAATTCCTGAACCTTTGAAGTTGACCGCCCCATCAAAAAATAACCTCCATCCAGGGTAAATCTCTGTAATGTCTTCTCCTACGAACAAAACTTCCTCACCTGGAAAGTAAGTTCGAAGTGGCTCATATTCCTCATCAACTGGGTTCTCTACCAAATGATCTGCTAAGGCTTGCCCCTTGATTGCTTTTTGGGTTACATACATAATGTCAAACTCACTCAGCAACATTTGCCACTTGGCTAGATTTCCCGTAGGCATGGCCTTTTGGAAAATATACTTTAATGAATCCATTCTCGATATGAGGTATGTTGTGTAGGACGACAGATAATGCCTCAAATTTTGTGTCGTCCAAGTCAAAGCACAACATGTCCTTTCTACAAGAGTTTAACGAGCTTCATATGGCGTGAACTTTTTACTCAAGTAGTAAATGGATTTTTCTCTCCTACCGGTCTCATCATGTTGTCCGAGGACACATCCGAAATCATTTTCTGAGACTGACAGGTAAAGAAATAATAAAATTCCTTCTCTTGGTGAAACCAAAATCGGCGGTGCAGACAAGTATTCCTTGATGCGGTTAAAATCTCTCTGACATTCTTCTGTCCACTCGTTCAATGCATTTTTCTTCAACATCTTGAGAATTGGCTCGCATATGACTGCTGACTGCGCGATGAACCTGCTAATGTAATTCAAATGACCCATGAAACTCATAACTTCCTTCTTAGTCTTTGGCGGTGGCAAATCCTGAATTGTCTTGATTTTGGATGGGTCTAACTCGATGCCTCTTCTACTGACTATGAACCCCAACAACTTCCCTGATGGCACACCAAAAGCACACTTAGTAGGGTTTAATTTCAATCTGTACCTTCTTAATCAATTGAAGAATTTCTCCACATGAGTCAGATGATCCGAACTCTCGCGGGATTTGATAATTACGTCATCCACGTACACCTCAATCTCTTTATGGATCATATCATGGAAAATCATCCTCATAGCCCTCATATATGTTGCACCCATATTTTTGAGACCAAACGGCATTACCCTGTAATGATAAACACCCCAGGGTGTAATAAAAGCCATTTTTCTGCATCTTCCTCATCCATCAATATCTGATGATACTCGGCGAAACAATCAACGAATGACTGTATTTCATGCTTTTCACAGTTATTGATGAGGATGTGGATATTGGGCAACGGAAAATTATCTTTAGGACTGGCTCTATTCAAGTCTCTATAGTCAACACAAATTCGAATCTTTCCGTCCTTCTTCGGCACAGGGACGATGTTGGCCAACCACGTCAGATATTTTGTCACCTCCACAACCTTAGACTGGATTTGTTTTGTCACTTCTTCCTTGATCTTTAGACTTAAATCTGGCTTGAATTTCCGCATTCTTTGCTTGATTGGATCGAACTCTGGATTTATCAGCAACTTATGTGACACAATACTAGTGCTCAATCCCGGCATGTCATCATAGGACCAAGCAAACACGTCAATATATTACCGCAATAGGTGAATGAGCTCTCTCTTTTGTGCTTTCATCAGGTGGACACTGACGCTTGTTTCTTTGATTTCATCATGATCTCCGAGGTTGACTGTTTTAGTTTCCTCCAGGTTGGGTTTTTCCCGATTCTCAAATTCCTCCATATCTTCAACTAATTGTTCCCCATCACCGTCCTTCCAATCATCATCGTTCCCTTCATTTTGTTTGTTTAAACTTTGACATGACATGACATTGGCAGATTTTAAGTTGTTGCTACTGTAAGGGACAAACAAACCAAGTTAGATGATGACAGAATGATAACAAAACATATGACTAGGAGTGTTTTAGAAATAATATAATTTTCCAAATAAATGAAGGCCTTTTCATTGAAATTTGAGAGATAGTTACAAAACCATAGCTCGTGACTTGCACAAATACAAGTCCCTGTCTTTTTGAAAGCAGAGATACGAAAAGAAAGTTTTGAGATATAAAAGGTGGATCGCCGGGCCTCCTCCGGATCATCACCGATTTCAAAACTATTAGTAATTGCCCTTTTATCTACCACGACGGGCGACGGGTTATGAGTGGAGTGGAGGTTCAATTTTGCAAGGCCTTCCCTGGCGCAATCTGCTTCACCCCGCTGGACTTTGGGAGATCTTCTAGTACAGCATTGCATCTTTCGAACAAATCTCCTATCCCATCCCCAAGACCATCATCATCTGACACCTCTCGTACAGGAAATGACTGGAACAGGAGTGGCAAGGGTCTAAAAGACTCTTCTCTGGCTTATTCTCAACCCTATCCTTCCTGGTAGGATGATATCCCAACCCGTACTTAGAGCTTCTCTCTGGGATCGCAATAGGCTTGATTCCTTGTAAATTCTTGCCCAAGCCTCATCCAGGTTCGAACCCATTTCTTAAAATCACCGTTGCAATAATTTTGTAGATAGAAAGCATTGGGACTTTGGACGTCGAATATCTGTCCACAATATTTACGATTTCCACTATATAGAAACGGCTACCTTTTGGAACATCTTCAATCACCGGCACATAACCATTGGGACGGTCCGCTCAACTTCCTTCTCCTTGGATGACTACTTCATGATCTTCCCAAATGAACTTCAATAATTGATGAGGGGGTGATGAAACTGCCTTTGCACCGTGTATCCATGGTCTTCCCAAGAGCAGGTTGTATCTAGGATGGATATCCATAACATGAAACTTAGTCTTGAACTTAGCAGGCCCATTTGGATATACAAATCAATCTCTCCTATGGTATCTCTCTTTCCTCCATTGAATGCTATCACATTTACGTGGCTTTGATGAATTTTTCCCAAATCATAGCCCATTAGAACCAATGTGGAGAGGGGACAGATATTCACACTAGATCCGTCATCTATTAATACCTGATTAATCGCATAATCACGATAAATAATGGTGACATGCATGGATTTGTTGTGCATCGCTCCTTCAAACGGCAATTCTTCATCACTGAATGATATGCGATGATTCCCCACAATGTTCCCTATCATCGCAGCCAGATTCTCAACACTCATTCCTGCGGGAACATATGTTTCCTCCAAGACCTTCGATAAAACCTGTCGGTGGTATTGCGAACCCATTAATAGTGCCAAGACAGAGATTTGGGCTGGCGTTTTATCCAAGTATTTGACAATTGAGTAATCCTTTGGTTGCATACGCCTCCAAAATTCCTCAGCCTCTCCTTCAGCGATTGGCTTTTTCTGTGAATCTTTTTTTGTTGGTCAATTCCTCAGGAATGTAATATCGTCCCGATTGCATCATCCCTTGGGCAGCAACGGTTTGCACAATAAATTTCTTTCTTGGCGGGGGAGCGTACACTTGAGTCGGGGCCATCATCACTATAAATGGGGCTTTCTCATTGATACTTAAGGCAGCCACAACCTTCTCTATCTTTCCTACCTCTTCCGCTCTTTTGCGTTTTTCGAAGTTTACCTGGGTAATGGTCTTACCAGATGCGCATTCGCCTTCTACTTCAATCATGTTAATTGTAGATCCCCCATGGTTGGGCAATGGATTTCTGTTAACATTTGGAGTAGGCGCCTGGAGCGTGATGACCTTTTGATCGATTAAATCTTGGATCTTGTGTTTCAAGTAGACACAATCCTCTGTATTATGCCCCGCTGCTCCTGAATGATAGGCACAATGTTGACTTGCATTAAAAAATCGAGAGTTGGGATTGACATGCCTTGGCTGTATTAGTTGTAAATGACCAGCATTCTTCAATCTTTCAAACAATTGGGTGCTACTTTTAGCTAGCGGGGTGAAGTTTCGGGGAGGTTTCTTTTCGTAGTTTGGTCGTTGGGGGTTGTACTGGCTTTGATTTGTAGGAGGAGGTACTTGATGATGATTTGGAGGCACTTGGAAATTTGTTCGGTTATTTGGAGAAGTGGATTGGAAATGAGGCTGATAATTTAGAGGTGGAGCTGGGTATGAGGATTGGATGTTTCGGCGTGAAGTTTGGTACTGAGGTGAGGTATTTGGCTGTGGAGCTTGGTATTGGGGTGAGATATTTGGCTGTGGAGCTTGGTGTTGGGGTGGGCATAGAATACATGTTGAAGGCTTGGTGATGCAGAGAAGAGAAAACATTCCTAGAGTTGAACCTCTTTTTCGTTTTCGCAACAGGATTAGCAAAAATCACACCTACATCTTCATTTTTCTTCTTCGAGAACATGCCAGTCCCAGACGACGTCGGGATTTTGGCAATTTTCCCTGTTCGAATACATTCTTCTAATGATTCTTCTATTGTTACCAAATCCGCAAAAGTTGCCCTGACAGCGGACACCATCCTAGTATAATATTCTCCATCTTGAGCGCGGGAGAACACGAATACCATTTTCTCCTCGGACATAGGGGGTTGCACTTTGGCGGCTTCTTTCCTCCAACGAAAAGCATAGTCTCGAAAACTCTCAACATTCCTCTATTTGATCCGATCTAGTGAATATCGGTCAGGGACCATTTCAATGTTGAATGCGAACCGGTCAAGGAAACCCTTGGCCAATGCTTTCCAACCAGTCCACTTTTTCGGCTCCTGAGACATGAACCACTCCAAGGATTCGCCACTTAAACTTCGACTGAATAGGCGCATTAATAACGCCTCATTTTTCCCTATCCCAAACAGTTGCTCATAGTACCTTCTCAGATGGGCCATTGGATTTCAAGTACCGTCAAACATCTCAAACTTAGGGACTTTGTACCCATCTGGTAGGTCTACTCCCGGGTGAACACATAAATCGTCATACCCCAAACCGTCGTGGTCCTTGGCCTCGTGAGACTCTTTGATCCTCATGATCTCTTCCTTCATGGCTAGAAAATTCCTTTCATGCTAGGTCCTCCACTCTTTCTTCTTCTCCTCGTAATTATCCATCTCGGGGTTAGGAAGGGGTTCACAAATATCAGGGGATGTGATGGCTTGAGGGGGATTTGGAAGGGAGGCTTGATTTTGCGGAGGAAAGAAACTTGGTTGGTAAGTGGGGAGGATGTTTTGAAAATTCGAAAGGTTCTGTGGACTTTGTGAATAGTTTGGCGGAATATGAGAGGGATTTTGCGGATTTGGAAATAAATTTGGTGGATTCAAAGGTAGGTTTGACGTATTTTGTGGATTTGGGAGTGAATCTTGCGGATTTGGGAATGTTTTTTGTTGATTCGAGAATGTGTTTTGAGGATTTGGAAATGGATTTGAAGACGGATTTTGTGGGGTTACAGATGGATTTTGTGAATGGTAGGCGTCTGGGTTATTTTCACGATTAGTATTTTGGACAAATGGAGGAGCGGAGATGGATGATACGTTATTTGACTGATCCCCGAGAATAGGTGTGCTGAGGGGAGGGATTTGGAGTGGAGTCCCATGTCCTAGAGGAGCGGGGGCATTGACGGTGATGGCCAAGTTAGCCAAATTTCGAGTGCGATTTATTTCCTCTTGAAGCATTTCTAACTTTCTTGCAAGTTCCGCAATCATCTCATTCTGTTACGCTATCATATCATCCCAAATAGTCAGTGCACTTTCTTCATCATTTCCCATTATTTTTGAATGATGGTCAGAGGATGGGATTTTGTGCGCTTTTGATCGGGTGAAGTAGGGATGTTCTGCCAGCTTATATCAACACGGAGTAATTTCTATTACCTGTAAAGTAAAACAACTCAAAGACAGATGTGTTAGTTTCCGTATATGATAAGTAATGCAAAATACTTGACAGGAAATAACCACATAGAGTTGCTTGAGTCATAGCCAAATTCATCCATAGGACATAGTGGATGAACTTGTCTTTGATACAAACAAATGCACATAAGCACATAAAATAGTTATATCACACAAAACATTATAATAACGCGTATCCTAGCTGGGGTGACCCTTTTTGAGCCAAGGGTTCAGGCCTAACGATTTTTGAAGAAAATATATGCTTCCTCGAAGTCAATCCATTAACCCTCAACTCATATAGACACGAAAAAGGGCATAAATGCCTACAAAAGATAACTAAAAAGGGATACAATCTTTAGGGAAAAAGGAAAATAACATGAAAGAAGATAAGTTCCCGCGCAGGGGAGATAGAAAAACTAGCTACTGGAGGCTCTTTCGTCTGCCTTTGCCTTGTTTACCTCCTGTGCCATTTGATACCTATTGATGATAAGATGACTCCCGCATAATTGTGCCTTTCAGTCATAAGTCATTTTCCCTATACTATCGAGTTGGGAGGACATGCTATCATCCAAATCGATTAGACATTGTCTGGCATCATCAGCGTTTTGCCTAGCTCTTTTCAAATCTTCCCTCAACATGCGTATGGTTAAAGCGTCCTCCATGTGTATCTGCCGGTGCGCGATTTCACTTTTCTGGAACTCATCTTGTAGCCCGTGGAGCTGAATTTGATGCTCGAATTCCACATCCACAACCCGAGTGGGCACATTTGGTCCCGGAATCAATGCTCCGGCGAGACTCTTTTTCAACCACTCCTTGTAAGTGTCGCTGACTTCAGGGTCATGCTCTAGTTCTTTTCAAATCTTCCCTCAACATACGTATGGTTAAAGCGTCCTCCATGTGTATCTGTCGGTGCGCGATTTCACTTTTCTGGAACTCATCTTGTAGCCCGTGGAGCTGAATTTGATGCTCGGATTCCACATCCACAACCCGAGTGGGCACATTTGGTCCCGGAATCAATGCTCCGGCGAGACTCTTTTTCAACCACTCCTTGTAAGTGTCGCTGACTTCAGGGTCATGCTTTATACGAAAAGTCACTTCCGTCCACCTTCTTCTTCTCCATCCATTTATCATGCCGTCTTTGAATGGAGACTCACTTTCATTGTATTCGGTGAAAAATCTAAGCATGGAATCTATTTGTGGTGCCTCCTGCTTGATCTCGAATTGCCTAAGAACTCTGCCAGAATTGTAGGGACGGGTCCCCCTGAGATCGGGAAGCACTAGGAAATGCCACTTGCCCCCTCGAATGGCGTATTTCCCTGAACGAAGAGAGTTAATGGACCATTGCACATTGTTATCTCTTAATTCCCCGAAAGTCTTAAACCAAAATTCGTGAGATGCTTCCCTTTTGAACCTGTGTAGAAACAACCACATGTCGTGAGAAGCCAGCATATCCACCCTTGTTTTATGATTAGGTTGTACCGTTCACGAATCCTTTACCAAATGCTTCATCATCCACCATTGTAATATGAGGTTGCAACCTTGAAAGAAACGATTTTCGACTTGACACCTTCCCAAGGCTCGATATAGGTTGGCGACAATCATGGGAGCTAAATTGTGGAATACCTTGGTAGAATCATAATCTACTCCAAAGAAAAGTGCATGGGCCACCGTAACAACTCTTGGATGAATTGTGCCATTTTCCCCTTGTGGGAACAACATGGTTCCGAGTAGACCTACCGCAAACGCAAAAACTCTCATCTCCTTCCATTTTGCTTCGGACTCAAATTTATGTCCAAATTTGTGGAAGGCACTGAATCTTCCAAACCGACGATACAACTCCCGAAAAGTGATATTTTCTCCATCACGTTCCCCTAGCCAAGTGTCGTCGTCAGTTGAAAATGCCTCTTTGATTGTTTGACAGTCCCACACAACAGGAACTAAAATGTTCTTATCAGGTTTTTCCTTTCTCTTGAAACACATTTCAATACTCTCATAGCAAATTAACACTTCTTCGATGGTAGGAGTCAATTCCACATCCCCGAAGCGAAACACCATATTCTGATCATCCCCAAAAGTCGTAAGCACGTGGATCATTTCAGGCCAAGCGTCCATTTTGATCAACGAAGGCAAGTGCCCGATGTGTGTCCTAACAATTTTTCTCTCATCTGGACCCATGTAATCCCACCACAATTTCAGGTAATCGTCAGGTTTGGTAACCATCTTTAACTTTTCGCGGGAATGAAATTGAGTCATATCTACATAAAAGAAGACAAAGATAAGCCTTTCCCCGACCCAAAGGATAATGGATTGAATTTAGACAAGCATATATTTCTGCAACACATAAGTATGATCCGATTTAGACAAGCATATATTTCTGCAACACATAAGTATGATCCGTCTGTGATTGACTCGGGGCCAATAGACGTAGGGCAAGTTTTCTAATGGGTCCAATACCCCGCTTGGGTATTGGGTCGTCCTAGGCTCATGCCTAAAATAGGATTTTGGTTTCGTTCTATCCTCGGTGTCTAGAGTGGGTTTGAACACTGGTTCTCAAGCGGACAACTTGAGTTTGAAAATACAAACAACCATCAGACGACTCACGTGCTAATAAACTGTTTGTATTTCCAACACATTTTTGGAAATGATCAATAAGGGCCGGGATACCCACGAAACCCCAAAACAGTTTAAATAATGTAGGAATATGCCATGCGATGCGATAATTAAACTCTACAGAATCAAAACACATGAACTCATAAACAATTAATCTAAAGACGAAATCAAACATTTGGTTAGAACCTAATTAGAGATCCCCAGCAGTCGCCATTTCTATTTTACGAAGAAATTTTGACTTTTTGAGAAGAGTCGCCACTTAATTTTGAAAAGGAATTAAAAAACCTTTATAAAGTACTTCAAACGATTCAAAGCAGAAAAATCGTTTTAAGTGAGATTCTACACAAGCGGTTCCTATTAACGTTTTAGGAAGGTGTTAGGCACCTAAAACGTTCGCTAACTTGCGATTATCCGAACGGTTCGAAAACATCTTTGATTAACTTCCTAAATTTGATTTATTGAAAAATGGTTGACTTTTAGAAATACTTTGAAAGTTTGCAAAAGTTAATTTTTAGCGAATTCATTAGGGGATTTGACTAGGTTCGCAAAAAGGCATGCAAAACAAATAATCAAAAAGAAAGGGGAAGGGAGGAGAAGTAGTGATTTAGGCTTTGAAGCCCAAATCGCTAAACCTGTCCTAATCTAATTGGGTTTTCAACCTATTTCTCCTTTCACCTGTCCTAATTCTATGTTTTTGAGCCTTTAGCTCGAGTTTTGCCTCCACCTGTATTAAATACAACTTTGGCTTCGAGGCCCGAATGAATAAATGAGAAAATAAATAAATAAACAAAGACGACGAAATAACAAATGAAATTTTTGGGTCTTGTAGCCGCTTCAAATGGGTTTAATCCTTCTTATTTTTTCTTCGACTCCTTGCGATCGTACTAATGGGCGTTCAAAGTCTTCTAAACTGGCGGGCCTTAATGGCCCATTGCAAAAATGTGGAAGGAAGGAGTCCATTCAGACTCAGAGAATAAATTCACATGCAACAGAGAAAAAAGAGGAAATTAACACATATCTGGAATGCAAAGACAGAAGTAAAGAACTTAACCTATGTTCGAAAGTTGACACCTAATGAATGACTAACTAAAAAATACATGGGACGGCATTAAGGCATATAATAAAATTCACATTAGTCTAATCTCTCTGTTTTCATTCGGGAACAACTAATATGTTGCTATGAGAATCTTTTGGCGACCTCGGATGCTACAAGAAATATGTCGTTCCAAGGTTCAGGAAGCTAAAGAAAAATAAAACCATATAGTTCCCTCCACGTTTTTAGCAAATGAAGCAAACAACTTGTAATTCAAACATTACACAAGAAAAGTCCGCATAAAGTAAGAATAAAATATGAATGAATCAATTCGACAAGGATTGTACATGGATCGAATCTCACTAGGCTAGCATGTGAATTACTAGCAGTAAACAAGCGTGTTATGCCAGAAATAGGGGAGAAGAGAACAATGATAACCAAACTCACAAGTGTATCCCAGGGAGGTAAACCAATTGGGTGTCATACTTGTTTGGAATTAAAAAAAAAAACTTGCTTAACTAAAATTTACACATTTTTATTTATGCATTGTACAAACATGACAACAAAATTCTCAGAAAGGACTAAATCAGATTGCTAGATGAGATACGCGAGACAAATCAAGTTTCGACAGACAACGGCCTTAATTCCCAACCCCAGAAGATTTTCAAACATATTACTTAGGTGGAAAAATTAAAATATTGGCGTTTAGACATCACGGAAGAATGAAAAGATCTTCTATTATCAAAACATTCACTGGATATTCAATTTATTAAAGGATATCGCACTCTTGAGAAAAGAAATCAGAGAAAGGAAAACTACTCAAAACGAACATTTTATAGGATCGTCTTGACATCTTTGGAGGGTAAACCTACCGCTTCTTTTGACATTAGCCGTTAAAGACAACATGATGAAGAGTTTATCATGTTGAAACAATGAAAAGACGGGATGGACCAAACATGCGCAAGACTCCAAACATTTTCTACAAAAGAAAAATCAAAGAGGACATGAAATTTGCACTGCCAGGCCACGATTTCGAATGGATAACTACTAACGGTACATGAACAAAATTGTATCAAGGAAAGACCAAGCAACTGGGAATGACACAAAATCAAAAACGTAAATTGCCAACTTCCATCAATATGCAGTTTTATAACCCATATAGTCAAACAAATAGCGACATAAAACTCAACCCAACAGGTTTTGATCAAAATTTAAACATGCAGTCAATAAACATTCTTTTCTTCCTTAGCCGACACAGCTCGCATATAATACAAAATACAGTTGAAATTACTTGAATATCACAACGTGAACATCATCGCAACCAAACCTATGGCCTTCAGGGCCTCTACAGCAGACAAAACCCAGCCTCATTCATGATTGTCACTAAACAATTAACTAATTCTATAGAGGAAAAATAAGGGATGAAGCAGAAAGTGACGAAGCTAAAAGAACAAGAGTATGCTCACCTCTTCGGGTGCAGCAAAACAGGGACCCGAGCTATCAGCCGAATTTGTCACCACTGGGAAACAGTCCTTCGGGAACTCCGACCCAAATTGTCAGCTTCGAAATTTTCTAGCTAAATCGACAGCTTCAAAGTTTCCATTTTTACTCAACTAAAAAAAAGACTTTTACTGATTTTTTGCCCTAAATGGATTTTTTCCCTTCAAGACGACAGGTGAATTTTTTGCTCTTTTACGACTTCCCTCAAAATTTCGAAACCCCCTAAAAGAAAGAAAAAAGAAGAAAAAAAAATCCTCCTGGAGAAAGGAAGAACCCCCTTTCTCGACCAAAAACTTCAAGCCCTAGAGAACATCGTGACCTCCCATTCCTCTCCCCTCTTGAACAAAGAACGAAGGTCCTCTTATATAGAGGACAAAATTGGGGCCTTCCGGATTTGAAAGAAGGAAACCCTCGGATCTCAAATTTCCCAAAAAATTCTCCTCCCAACCCCATCTCTTATCCTCGATCGTACTCCTTTTGGATTTTTCTGAGAAATTTGTGACGGGTGAACCAATAGGGTTTGGGGAAAATTCATCCTTTTCAAGAACCAATGGAAAGTGTACCAATATGTACGAAATAGTACCATTCCAACCGAGAAACGCGGTATTGAGCCGTTGGAGAGGCCACCTAACCTCGTTTCTAGAAGATTTGAGGCTTCTCCTCGTACAAATGTTGTGTGAAACGCGTGTGGAGAGAGAAAAAAAAACTGATGGGCTAGGGATGAGTCGATTCGAAAACGGGTTGGAGACCGGTTAAGGGTCGGGTTTGCTTTGAGTTGTTCATAGGCGTTAGTGTTGATGAGGTTATTGTTTTGATGAAGAAGAAAAGGAGATATGGGAATGGGCCGGGTCAATTGATTTTGGAGTGGGCTTGTGTGAGATTAAGAGAGAGAATGGGCTAGGTTGTAAATTGGGTTGGAATAACTATCAAGGTTTTGGGATTAATAATGGGTAGATTAGGTCAATTTTGGGGTTATTTTAGAAAATAACCTCAAATGAATTGGGAATTGTCTAAATCTATTTAAATTTTAGCCAATTTGAGAATCATTTGGCCCATTGTATTGCAATCGGGGCCAAATTTGATTTCGATTATAGCTAGATTTAATAGATTAGCCAAATTCGATACGAATTTATATCTCACTCACTCCCGAGCTTCTCGGTTTAATAAAATCAAATGCATATTTATCCAAATAAATTATTTTTGAGAATAAATTATATTTAAATTAAGATTTTAATTATTATTTTTCGAAATGATCCTTAATTGAAATGTGATATTTGTGAAATAAACATTTAAGTAAAAAAGTTATAATCTCGTATAATTGAATGCGATAATATATAATCGCTACATAAAATGACAAAATTACGTACAAAGTATTTTGACAAAAATTTATTCGGATGAAACAAATATTTTAATTTTATTAACAACTAAAGAAGCTCGAAATTGAACTTGGTTGTGGAGGGCAAAAATTAGGTGCCAACAGTAAGCTGTAGTAATTTCTGAAAAGTGGATTCCATGGCCAAATGGGGATCCGAAGATCAAATACTGTTTATATAACTGAATTTCAATATATATATATATATCAAACTAGGGCTTAAAACCCTTTCTTCAAAACTGTATAAACACATGGCAAAACATCATGTTCTACAAGCTTCCTGAAATACTTCAAAAATATCAAGATCATGACTTTAAATCACAATATCATGCTCAATTCAATTGAAAAGTTGTAAACTATATCTTAGATCATGCTTATGGTAGCCAAAATTATAAAAGAGCATTCTTTAACTCAAAACAAACATGAGATTTCATAATTCAATCATATCATACTCAAAAATCATCAATAAGATACTTTGGGTATAAATCCTAATTTAAAATCATAAGAAATTTGCTGAAAAATATAATTTTGGGCACAAGAACGAAAGGCGTGTCCTTGTTCATAACCCCACATACCTTAATAGACTTGATTTGATGAAGGAAGCTTGAATCTTGGAACTTGAATAATGGATTTGTGAAAGAAACTTTATTCTTGATATCTCTTGAAGAATTATTGAGCTTGGAAGATTGAACTCTTAGATTTCTTGGACGAAATCTTGAAATTGATGCTTTATGATCTTGAGAATAAAAGCTTGAATCATTGTTCTTGAAAAATGAGAGGGTTTTTACGTGAGTTTATTTGAAAAAGATGGGCAAATAATGCCCCTTTTGGGTGTTATTATTCGTGTTTGGACGCATTGGGGTCGAGGGGAAAGGACCAAAGTGCCCCATGACCCTTAAGAAGCTAAAATTGTGCGGGAATAGCCCCCGCATCACGACCCCTAGTTGGGTTAAGTAGCCCTCGCGATGCAACCCCTATTTGGGTCAAGCAGACCTCGCATCGCGGGGCTATCGCAACCCCTTACTGCTTCACACGAAAAATGGCATAACTTTTCGCTCGGGTATTGGATTAAGGAGAAATTGGTATCGTTGGAAAGCTAATTCGATTATCTACAATTTGGTGGGTCTTGAGCTGAAAAATTTCACATACAAAAAAAGTTATACACATTCAAAATTGACCCTTGCAGAATCGAATAGAAACATTTAGCCAAATCAAAGGCTCTTAGCTCAACTTTTGTTCTAAGTGCTTTCTATGAACATTTTTCACCTTGAGAGCTATTTACACACTAGTATAATGATCATGAAACTCATATACACATGGGAATCATTTGTATTAGAGCTTACACGCGTAGGAACGACAGTTAGAATTCTCGCACGAAAATGCGGGGTGTTATATTATCTCCCCTTGGAATCATTCGTCCTCGAAAGATGGATAGGAACTTGTTGAAGCCTTAAAGGTATGGAATAAAGTGGACATGATATGTCTTCTAAAAAAGGATATAACTGAGCTGAAATATTTAAACTTCTATCATGAAACTGAATTCTGAGCTGACGTGACTTTACTTGCTTTAAAGAGCTGATTCATGCTGAGAGTATGGAATTCACTTGAAGTGTTCATGATCCAATCATATATATATTGAATTGGGAAGTGATAACTTATGCAAGTATGAATCATGAGACAACAAGACTTAGATCATACGAGGGTATTACACTGTCTGAGCTAAAATACTTGGAAAATTTAGATTATGCGCTGAACACTTATGAACTGAGTCATGACTAAATAGCTGAACCTGGAACATGATGCTTGGACTGAACTGAATTCACAATTTACATATATGAAATAGATTATCTCTTAGAGTGGTCATACACGTGAGACTTAGGATAGTAGGACTGGGTGAAAAGGTGGAAAACCGCAGGAACTTGTCTGCCTGACTGTTAAACTGGATTGCTAGCTATACTGACTGAATTATACTGGAAACTTGTACCTAACTGGAGTATCTCTTCAAAACTCTTTCTAAAGAAGTTCTAGTAACATTAGGGAGCAAAGAATCTTGGGCATGATCTAAACAAGACATCTGACTAAGGAATCACAACATTGACACTACTCTATGGCATGAAATATAGACACATAACTCATAGGCTAAGATAGAATTACCAGGCCTTAGGCAATGCAACTTCTTACTCTCAAACTTAGCAACACTTCTAGAATACTCCCTCAACTATATTATTCCCCCTAAATACTAGACTCATTTTATTCAATTTATAATTCTCACACGGGCATTGATAAATCTTTCTACTAATGTCTAAAGTAAATTAAATCCTCTCACCGTGATCAAGCCTAACTCCAAATCACAAGATACCGCATGCCACACCACAATACTAGTCTAAACCATATGATTCAATCTTCTATATCTTTTTAGAGCTCACATACTAAGCATAGCGTGCCTTACCACTTTAATGACTAACTCTAAACTCTTACTATGGATTCACTAACGCATATTATGTTCCTTCACTTAAATCCCAACATATCATTCAAGCCTATCTTTATAACCACATATAAACTTCAAGGCAAACACCCATAAAGACATACTTCACATATTCTCTAAACCACTATCAATACAACTCCCATGCGCTACCCCAAGAACATACACACACAAATTTAAACTAACCACAACATGTATCAAATACTTGGCCCCAATCTTACTTCATACTTATGGCCTTATCTAAAACAAGCATACAATGATCTTTCCTCAACAAGAAATATTTAATCATCACCACTATCATTACATAAGGAGGAGTCACTAAAAGGTTAGAACATAAAACCTTGAAGCATGGAAGGATTCTATACAAAACTTGACACTTAACTGAGGCCTGAGGAATAGCGAATCAACATCATGGATTAATCAAAGTAATCTGAATTGAGGGAATACATGGCTATAAGCTAAATCTCGTCGATCATTAGGAGCGTAGCATGAGTTATGTGAACTGAGCATACTATAAAGCGTGAGTACACGAGTCATGAGTTGCATGACCTTAATTTGGAGTTCATAACTTATGGAATGTGATTCCAACTGCTGAATGGACTGGAACTCCTCATTTAGGAACTGGAAGAGCACATGATTCTCTATCATATGCATGAACATGAACTATGATCATGAAACTGAAATGTAAGGCATGAGTAGGTATTGTGATAACTGAAAATACTGAGATAAGAATGGGTTGATCCTCACCCTCACTTTCTGTGGTTCTATAACATACTGGCATTACTACTAGAATTTGAGAGCCTGACTTGGTTACTCATCCTATCATTTCCCCCTTAGCTTTAATCCATCATTCCAAGTCTGTGGAACCCCCTTTACTAAACTCTAACTGAACTACAACCACCTTACTCTAGAGCCCGGGGTATAAAAATACATGTAAATAATAGAACTTAACCCGAAAGACTACACGTGGAAGTGGAAAACCCACTGCTAAAACTACCCTCTGAGATACACTCTAGCTTTCTATAGCCCAATAGTCATCATATAATACTTGAACACTTACTAACTTTGAACCTTCATAAGTATCCCCAGAGTCGTAGTGCACACTATCTAGGGCTTCAACTCTTATTTTTACTAGCTCAACCTTCAAAAACTCAAATTTAGATTCCAACACTTAACATGGATATCACCAAACCTTTAATGAACCATACTACTTCCGTCATAGTGTACCAATATCGCATCTCCAAACTTATATCTCTAGACCATGAGAACCAAGATGATATCAAAAGTCTCAACACTATCAATCAAAACTCCTTAACTTGGCTATTTAGAACACCACATACCATCTAATTAGTCTTTCTCCACCTAGAAACTCAACGGTACTACTAGTCACACACATGTAATAGCCTTAGAAAATACCACAACCCCATAGCACCTTGGGAATACTTCTACATCATGCATACAACATCATACTTAATTACGAATCAAAATGGACTCAAACTCTTGCACAGACTGTTCAAGCCTACTAGAGCATTTCCATATAACTAATATCATTAACCAAGAAATCATCACATCCACCCTCATGACCATTAACTGTTCAAACTTAATGTCTAGTGCTAAACATGATTTTCAACCCAACCTCACATACAATTCTCATTTGGAAGCTATAAAACAAAGCATCAAGAAACACTAGTACACTAGAACCCCATAACAATGACAATCGGTCATAATCCTAAGATACACCTTACTAAAATCTAATAATGCATCCTCCTTCTAAATATTATGACTATTCACCCATCTCTATAAGCCTAAATTCACAATACTCAACCACACAATACTTTCATCAATAACCCATACTTTTCTAACACAACAATTATCATCAATAACTCTTTTCATACTTCAAGCAAACAACAATTCACCTTAACTAATAACTCCTTCTCTACCTTCCACTAATCTAACACACAAGGACATATCACTTTATTACTAACTCAATCATATGCAAATATTCGGCTATATATATATTCAATAAATCGCCCTTGCCACCTTTCTTGTCATTACACTTCTAAACCTATACTCCCAACTATAAGAAGGTTCAACTACTTATGAATCATAACACTCTAGGTTTTAATATCTCATGAATACAAACTCTATTCAACAATCTATATTCACACTATCTCCTCTAATGAGTACTATTCGTATTGAAAGGCTAATGAGGAATCTGAATACATATCTTACTCTGTCTTAACTAAATGACTTATAAGAATGAGAACATAACTTTAAACTTGATGGACTTATAAAACACTAGAGGGCTCCTCTCAAGCAGCTTTGTGTGACTTCTGAAGTTTTTGTTAGTAAATCTGAGAGCATTATCTGGGGAGGAACTCGAACTTGCTAATTATGTTATCTCAAGAATAGTACCTAGATGAGGAATTTCGGGGTAACATACGAATAGACAGGAGATTCTGAGAAAACAACTTTACTGCACGATCTAGAGTAGGAAAGAAAGGAAACTTTTCCTAAATGCCACGTAGCCTCTCGAAGAAAAAGTACAGACGTCTCCGTACCGTTTTGCAAGACTCTACTAGATACAACATTTATATTCTGATAAAGTATGAAAAGAGGGACTGAAAGTTACATAACCTATTCTAACTGACATCTGTGAAGCCTCTACTATACTGACCATGGATAGGACGCGACCCCAACTACCACTAATCAATACATATAAGTAAGAAAGTAAAGAACATAAAAAATTTAACTGGAGTCCCTAAAGTAGGAGGACTCATCATCTTGCTGGGTGGAATCTGCAACTATCTGAATATGCATACTAAAACTTGTACCTACATTATGAGATAATGTAGCACATAGACATATATGTGGATCAGTACTTTGAGTATGTACTGACTATATGAGGGTGAAGTGCATAAGTAAAACATTATCTCATCATCATAATTTGTAAAACAATGTATGCTAAATGTAAATGACTCACATAAGCTGGAATAATTGAAATACTGAAGTCTGAAGTAATAGAAGCAAATCATACTTTATAAATCTAGTGAGTCACAACATTTAGTTCTAAAAGTTGTATTTGTATTCCCTCTTTAAATCATGCTATCTAAGTGTAGAAAGGACTCACTCTAAAATCTGAATTCTGAAAGCTGAAATCTGAAGCTACTATATTTCTTTAAAACATAATTTGAGTAAAACTTGTGAGCCTTTACACTTAGTTTTTCTAAAAACTTTTCTGTTATTTTTTTTCTATTAGGGAGTTCTTTAAAAACTTTTCTTTACTAGTAGGGAGGTTCTCTTAACCGACATAAACCATGCGAGCCACATGGAGTCCAACGTCTCGTCCTCCTAAGGAAGAAACCTCACGTTGGGGAGAGGTGTCATACTTTTGCCAGGGAGTATAACCTACCCATGTAATCGACCACAAGCTAAAATTGTCATCCATATAGAAATGGGAATAATCTGATAATCTGTACCTACGTTGGCTACGTAATTCTGTGAAAGTAGGATGCGCTAAACCCACACTTTCGGCTCGGTGCTAAATACTACTCTCTTTTTATTTGCTACACTCATTCTGTTGGAAATTCACTTTTAGAAAAGCTAGCATAAGGGTTTAGCTAAAATCAATTATGCATTTATCTAATAAAAATCTGTAATCTGCTTCTGTAAACTATAGTAATTTCTGAAAAGTGGATTCCATGGCTAAACTGGGGATCCGAAAGATCAAATATTGTTTATATAATTGAATTTCAATATATATATTAATCTAGGGCTTAAAACCCTTTCTTCAAAACTGTCTAAACACATGGCAAAACATCATGTTCTATAAGCTTCTTGAAATACTTCAAAAATATCAAGATTATGACTTTAAATCACAATATCATGCTCAATTCAATTGAAAAGTTGTAAACAATATCTTAGATCATGCTTATGGTAGCCAAAAATCATAAAAGAGCATTCTTTAACTCAAAACAAACATGAGATTACATAATTCAATCATATCATACTCAAAAATCATCAATAAGATAATAAACCCTAATTTAAAATCATAAGAAATTTGCTGGAAAATATAATTTTGGGCACAAGAACGAAAGGCGTGTCCTTGTTCATAACCCCACACAGAGGCGAACCCATGATTTGAAGTCTGTGGGTGCACCAGTGTTGTCAAAGGCACGCATAAGCCTCGAAGTAAGACTCAAAATGTGTTGAGCGTTGGTCTCGCTTAATGTGCAACTTAGGTTCTAATTTCTAATACATACTTTTTCTAGACGAAGGCTAAACGATTGATATTTCACTTTATATAAAAAAAAAGAAATTTGTTCATATATTTCTCATTCATACTTATATTATTAGTCTTGGACTAGACATATATTTATATTTTTTTCTCCTTTTATGCCTTTTTTGTTAAATCTCACACTTTATTTGTACTTTGTGATTAAACACAATAGACTTTGAAGCTTTTTTACGCTTATTGCTTTTGATAATATTGTGGTGCACCAATATTATCTTAAGACGTTAGAAAAACTTTGAGTGTCGATTAAGGGATATTATCATATTCAATTGATCGCCAAAGACATGGACAATAATGCAAAAATAATTATATCGAATGAATATGAGTTCTAAGATAATAACTTTACTTTCTTATAATATAAAGTTTACTTTTATAACCATCAATTTTGGTAGGTTAGTGGTGAAGGGGTGTTCACCATAGGGATTGGTTGTGAGTTCGAATCCCCATTTCATCGATTTTTGTTACAACTTGGTAATAAGCCTTTAAATCTGAAGAATTAAAATATGAAGTTTACTTTTATCAATTTTTAACAATCAGTTGTGGCAGGTCAATGGTGAAGGAGAGTTCACCTTAGGTACTGATCGTTGGTTCGAATCCCCATTTTATCAAGTTTTGTTAATAAGCCTTTAAATCTGAAGAATTGAAAATAAAAGAGAAAATGTTGTGCGGTTCCCGGGAATCGACCCTTGGTCGCGTGGGTGGAAGTGCGGGCGTCAACCAGCACACCAAGGTGCACTATGTGTCAACTATGGGTGCACTAAGTATATATTCCAATTTATCAACGTATATACATATATATACACATAATTTTTTTTCGACGTTAACGGGTGCACGTGCACCCCCACCGCTACACGTGGGTTCGCCTCTGACCCCACATACCTTAATAAACTTGATTTGATGAAGAAAGCTTGAATCTTGGAACTTGAATAATGGATTTGTGAAAGAAACTTTATTCTTGATATCTCTTGAAGAATTTTTGAACTTGGAAGATTGAACTCTTACATTTCTTGGAGGAAATCTTGAAATTGATGCTTGAATTCTTATGTTCTTGAGAATAAAAGCTTGAATCATTGTTCTTGGAAAAGAAGAGGGTTTTTACGTGAGTTTATTTGAAGAGGATGGGCAAATAATGCCCCTTTTGGGTGTTATAATTCGTGTTTGGACGCATTGGGGTCGAGGGGAAAGGACCAAAGTGCCCCATGACCTTTAAGAAGCTAAAACTGTGCGGGAATAGCCCCCGCGTAACGACCCCTAGTTGGGTTAAGTAGCCCTCGCGATGCGACCCCTATTTGGGTCAAGCAGACCTCGCGTCGCGGGGCTATCGCGACCCCTTACTGCCTCACACGAAAAATGACATAACTTTTCATTCGAGTATTGGATTAAGGCGAAATTGGTATCGTTGGAAAGCTAATTCGATTATATACAATTTGGTGGGTCTTGAGCTGGAAAATTTCACGTACAAAAAAAGTTATACACATTCAAAATTGATCCTTGCAGAATCGAATAGTAAGATTTAGCCAAATCAAAGGCTCTTAGCTCAACTTTTGCTCTAAGTGCTTCCTATGAACATTTTTCACCTTGAGAGCTATTCACACACTAGTATAATGATCATGAAACTCATATCCATATGGTAATTATTTGTATTAGAGCTTACACGTGTAGGAACAACGTTTAGAATTCTAGCACGAAAATACGAGGTGTTACATTTTATCTTCAAAATCGAAAAAATAAACTGAAAAAAATAAATCGAATTTGCAAAAATCAAAATAAATCAAATTTATTTCAGTTTGATTTTGATTGTCATTTTTGCTAAATCAAAAACCAAAAAATCGAATCAAACAAACCAAATGTCCACCATAATCGCACCCTTAAACAGTTGATATCCTAAATAGTCACTGAACGTTCATTTTAGTGCTATAATTAAAAGTATCCCAAAATTCACTAAACTATTTTTATAGCTAAAAAGTAACTCAATCTTGCCTAAATATCATACAAAGTCATTTAAACTTGTCGAGGACTGGAGTGTATGTAATGACAACATCAGATGAAACATTCATAAAGAGAATGAAATCAAAATTTTCAATGACAAGTGGATCCCCAACCATGACCCCATCAGAAGCTACATTCAAGGTCTTCTAAACAAAGGGCAAAATCAGTTAAGGGTAGATAACATCTACTCTAATGGAAACTGGAACCTGCAGAGCCTTTCCCCCGCTCTCCCTCCTGACCTCTCCCACACCATCCAAAGCTTCTTCATCGCCTCACAATAGTGTTGTTAATGATAGCTGTACTGGTAAAGAACCAGCTATTGTGCTTCTCCATGAGAACAACCTATCAAGCAGTGATTGAATCCCATAAGCCTACCCCAACCACTACTAGTCCAAACTTTCACTGGATTTTGAGACTAAAAATCCCCAACAAAATCAAAACTTTCATTTAGCTATTTTATCACAATTGACTCCAAACTAGGATATATCTACCTCACATAAGGGTAACTACCAATGACCAATGCCACTTTTGTGACACCTAAGAGGAAGACATCAACCATCTCTTCTTCCACTGCATAAATGCCTCCACTTTTTGCAGCCTTAGCTAGCCAAAGGATCTTCATCCACACTTTTGACTCTAATCACCTCAACACTGCTAACTAGCTCACCACTTGGACCTACATCAAAGATATTCCCTTCAATAGATGGTTGTGTTGGGACATCGGATTTGAGGTAGGCTAGGCTTATTCCTTGTTAGATTGAGTTATGTTATAGTAAAATTGTGATATTTTTCTAGATTGGGTAGGGTTTTAAGTATTGGATTGATGAGATGCTAGACTTGGGTTAGTTGGACTAATTAGGCCATGTGAATCTTACAGGTGGAAAGCTTGATTAGTTGGACTAATTAGGCTATGTGAATATTACAGGTGGAAAGCTTGACTTGCTCCCCTCTATGTTAGGTGGAATAGACTTCATCACTCATGTTTAGCATGAGAATGCCTTATAATATTCAACCTTAGGTGAAATACTCTAGTTTCTCATACTTAGAGCAAATTGGCCTTGGTCACTTATAATAGAGAAGGTTGCCTTAGTTTCATTGGACTTAGTAAAAGTGCTTGAGTAGAATCTCTACCTTAGGGCTTATGGTGGCTTAATATACATCTAAGAGTTTATTAAGATACCATAGCTTAGGCGGCGGTAGAAATTGACTTAGAATGCATTTTGGGGATTTAGAAGTGGGCTAGTTGACCCACCTTAAGGAAAAACTGAGGATTAGCTCTTTGGAGTATTTGGCTTAACAGGAATAATAACCTCTTCAATAACAAGAAACTCCTAATTGACCACCACACAGCTATCCGCTTGGCTACTGAATTCCACTTCAAGACTCACAATCACAATCACACCTCCACCCCCAGCTTCACCACCATCCTAAACCTGAAATGGGAACCCCCTCTCTCCACACTTGGAACCTACAAGTTGAACACTGACGGGATCATAAACCAGCACACTAAGCAAAAAGGGATAGAGGGTCTTCAGAAACCACCAAGGGGAACAGACCCTTGGGTACATCAAGACCCTTCACAATACCTCCCCCATCCAAACTGAATTCCTAGCCATCCTGGAAGGACTCGAGCTAGCAGTTTCGTTTGGACTCCGCCCTGTACAAATCAACTCTGATTCTATCGAAGTTGTAAACATGATTATACATGATAATCCCATTTATAGTAATATTATCTTTGAATGCAGATTACTGATGATATAGTTGAATGTTTCACCTCTCATACACACGTGAAGGGAGCAAAATAGAGTCACAGACCATCTAGTCAAGAAAGGGAAAACTGGAACAACGTCATCGCAATCACAAATTTTGACAGTTCTTCCAATATACACAACAGAAGTAGTGGCAGCAGATAGTGTAGGAACTATCTTTCATAGAAAGATTGTGGCTTGTAATAACTGTTTCTAAGGTCAAACTCTAGCCCACTAGATATTACTACCAACAAGACAAAAGCTTGAAGGAATGTTGCAACTAGTCTACTTGTCTTCTTCTAAAAGCCACCACTAGCTGAAATTCTCAAATTCAATTATCTTCTCACCAAAACTTAAAAAAGCTTCCCCTTTTCTCATTTTTTGCTTCATCTTCAAGGTAACCCCACAAAATCTTATCTTGATAACTCCCCCACCAACCCTTTTTAACTAAATTTTGAGTTTGTTTTTTCTAAAAGTTTGAATCTTGATAACTCACAAACAACCCCTTTTTGCTTATTTTGAGTTTGTTTTTGTGAAATTTTGAATCTTGAACTTCATTAGATTTTTGAAGAGAAGTCAATTGCGGTGATTACTCCATATTCACATATATTTCATAGAAACTGCATATTTACATGGCTATCGAAGAACAACACTTGTCCAATGTGTAGAGAAAGTTATGATGTATGTATGAGTAGTTCTTGATGGTCATTTTTTTTTCCCTAAGAGTCATGTAATTGAGTTTCAATATTTTAATTATACTGTTTTAATATTTGTACATAAATTGTTTATGCTATTTTGTTAATCATATCTGATCAATATTTGAATATCATGACCCTATGAACAGTAGTGTGTATAAATTTTCTTGTAAGTAATGTAAATATTTACATAGGACAAACACTAAATAACATTTGTCATTGATATTGTAAACATGGAATTGTATTTAGTGGCGGGGCCTGAGGAATTCAAAAGCAGATATACGAACTAGTCGAAGAGGATTCAATATCGTCAATATATAGATAAAAAATAATTTTTAATCATGCAAAAATAATATAAGTTTTCGTCGAAGAGAATTCGGTTGAACCCCTAGATAAACGGTGGCTTCACCCCTGAGTGTATTGGTTCATTCGTTTTTTGGTTATCTTAGTTTAATAGAGTCCTACGGTTTGCTAAAAGATATTTTCTTCATTTTAAAATGAGTGATGTTTTTAGTATGGACACATCCTTAAGAAATCTATACGCTTCTAGGAAGTAAGCAGTATTTTTCGACTTACTGTTGATCAAATGTCTTGAAAACAAAATACTTTTTCTATTCCAAAATAAGTGTCATTTTAGCTCTTTTCACGTATGTTAAGAAAAATAGTACTCCCTTCATTTCTTTTTAATTGCTCCTTTTTCTTTTTTAGACTCAAACAATACAAACTTTGACTAATATTTTAAAATGTATTCCTTACTCAAATTGACAAAAAAAAAGAAAATTGTAATTTATAGTAATTTTCATGTAAGTATTGAATATCTAACTTTTAGTTTAAGAAAATTAAATTAGTCTAATCTAATTTAGCTTTGAAATTTAGTCAAATTGACTCAAAAAAAAATTAGGGGTGCAATTAAAAAAAAAATGAAGGAAGTAAATAGGATGTGTCATTTACTAAGTCCCCTTTATTTATTAGTAGATGTTTTTTTTACAATAGAGTACTATCAAGAAGGCGTAATTTATTAATATAAATTATAACTATATAATTGGAAAAATTACTAAATTGCATCAATTTAAAAAATAAGGATAATATTGAAAGAAAATAATAAGTGTCCTCTTGATTTTGAGAAATACTTACTATAAAACAAAATGCTAAGGTGAAAATATCACTTCTTTTGAAACAGATGGAGTAAGTAAAATACGGAATCCACTTGAATGATGTGTTAAAATTTTAATGAAATTAAAAAATACATCATAAAATTTAATTACTTACAAAAATGTCATTTACTTTTTCTAACTTGATTAAACAACACATAAGTTGTCACGCCAGCTTAAAAAGTTCACGAAACATATTACAACTAAGTTAAAAAGTCTATCTGATCACTAGCAAAGCTAAAATATCTAGCTTGAAAAAATTACAAATTAAAGGGACTATTTAAGTATTAATAAAGTGAATAAATAAATAAATATAAGTTGACTTTTTGCTATTATAGTATATTCTTAACTGAATTAATAAAGACAAACATTTTTAGAGAAAATAGGTAAGATCTTTAATATTTCATAAATAACTTTCCAATATTCCACTCACCATCAGTATCATTAATGAAGTTACTATAATATTATTTTTTAATTTTTTATTTACTAAAAAGGAGTAAAATTTATAGGTCTCCTACTTCTATATATTTGTTCTTCCATTTTTGTTTTATTTATTTAAGTTTTCTCTTTAAATTAAAAATCTCTAAAAGAGGGAAGGGAAATGGCATATAAAATTGAAAGTGTGAAGGAAATAAAAATAAGGGTGTTTAAGTGGGAACAAAATATGATTAAAAATAATGTTGTTGATCAATATTACTATCAATTAGGGTCGTTATCGAGATTTGGATTTCTGATTTTAACAGTGAAAAAACAAATCGAGATTATAAGACCTTTAGGTTATCTTATCCCTAATCGTAGGGAACATGCGAGAACTACAATTCTCAAAAAAGGTGTTCAGCCATTCAAAATTGCTGAATCGCCTATTGAGTTTGTTAAAAACATCGAATTAGCTTTGAGGTTATCTGATTTGTTATTTGAAGTCACAATTCCGCATGTAGCTAACATAATTTTTGATTATCTGTCTAGTAGCTTTGAGCTTTTCGGTGAAAAATTAAATTTGTTGGGTACTAAAATGGATGATGATGATGAGTTCCACAAGATTGTTGTGGTTATTGATGTGGATATGCTGAGTAAACAAATTGGAATTGGGTCAGAAAGATCGTTGGATGCTTGTAGTTTCTCATTAACTGATCTGTATGAAACACTGACGAATGATGGTGACAGTAACAACAACGAAAGAGAATTTTGTTTACGAGTTGATAGAGTTCAAGAATCTTCTGATGGGGTTAGCAGAAAGAGAAAATTGGATACGAATATTCTTGAAATACAGTATGCTTTTGATGATTTTAATGTTCTGGAAATTTTGAATGCTTTGTTCGACTTCTTCACCTTGAAAGAAGAATTTCTTCATAAAGTTGAGGACTTTGTTGGACAAATTCAAAAATTTAGGGTTATAAAAAGTGGACTGAAGATTATGAAACTGAAAATGAAAAATGTTGCGACTTTTGAGTTGGGAGATATATGCCCTGTTTGCTTGAAGATTTTTGAAGAAGAATCAGTCGTGGTGATCACACCATGTTCACATATGTTCCATAGGAGTTGTGTATTTACATGGCTGTCAAAGAACAACAGTTGCCCAATATGTAGGAAAAGTTGTTCTGTCTGAGTTATTCTCGTTGTTTATTTTTTTTAATCTCTAAAGATAAATTTATGTATTGTTAAATTTTCATTTTACTTGGGACTGATCGAGGCAGAATTATTATTATAATTATTATTGTTGTTGTTGGAAAAAAGTTATTTTTATTTGTAGTCATTTTTTACCCATTGGCCCAACTGCAACCCATTGGTACATTTAGGGCCCTCCAAACAAATGGGAAAATCAGTTAAGAATAGATAACATCTATTCTAATGAAAATCGAAACCTGCAGAGCCTTTCCCCCCGCTCTCCCTCCTGACCTCTCCCACACTATCCAAAGCTCCTTCATCCCCACAATAGTACTCTTAATGATAAGCTGTACTTCGAAAGAACCGGCAATTGGATCTTCTCCATGAGAATAGCCTATCAAGCTCCCATAAGCCCACCCCAACCACTGCTAGTCCAAAATTCCACTGGATTTGGAGACTAAAAATCCCCAATAAAATCAAAACTTATCATTTGGCTGCTTCATCACAATAAACTCCTAACTAAGAGATATCTGCATCACATAGGGGTAACCATTAGTGGCCAATGCCACTTCTGTGAAACCCAAGACGAATACATCAATCATGTCTTCTTTCATTGCATAAATGCCTCCACCTTTTGAACAGCCTTAACCAGCCAAAGCATCTACATCCACTCTTTTGACTCCAATCACTTGAACATTGCTTACTAGCTCACCACTTGGACTAACATCAAAGAGATACCCCTTCAACAGATGGTTGAGTTGGGACATGGGTATTCCTTTTGCTCTTTAAAGTATTTGGCATAACGGGAATGATAACCTCTTCAATAACAAGAAACTCCCAATTGACCACCACACAGCTATCCGCTTAGCTACTGAATTTCACTTCATGATTCACAATCACACCTCCAACCCTAACCCCACCACTATCCTAAACCTAAAATGGGACCCCCCCCCCCCCCTTCGGGGGAACCTACAAGCTGAACATTGACGGGACCATAAACCAGCACACTAAGCAAGGGGACTGGACCCTTTGGGTACATCAAGACCATTCACAAGACCTTCCCCATCCAAGCTGAACTCGTAGCCATCCTGGAAGGACTCAAGCTAGCACTTTCATTTAAACTCTATCCCATATAAATCAAATCTGATTCTGCAGAAGCCGTAAACATGATTATACATGATAATCCCATTGATAGTAATATTATCTTTGAATATAGATCACTGATGATGCAGATGAATACTCGACCTCTCATGCACGCGTGAAGGGAGCAAAATAGAATCACAGACTATCTAGCCAAGGAAGGGAAATTAAAACAACATCATCGCAATCGCAAATTTTGACTGTTCCTCCATTATATGCAGCAGAAGCAGTAACAGCACATAGTGCAGGAACTATCTTTCATAGAAAGATTGTGGCTTGTAATAACTGTTACCAAGGGCAAACTCTAGCCCAGCTTGTTTTGAATCAACCCATTCCCCTATATTTCTCCTTAATTAATTATTAAATCACCCATTTATCAAAAAAAAAAAAAACTATAAAGTGGTGTATGTGAATGATAAAGTGTTCAAAGACCTTACCTTTATTTTCAATAATCTCTCATTTCAAGGAAAAATAATTCAATGCCTTCCACAAAAAAAAAAAAAAAAAAAAAAAAATAGTACAAGAAAGAAAAGATAATACAAAATAACATATAGTAACAACCAATAACTACAATAAAATAATATAATAATTGAGGTACAAGAAATAACATATGATAACAGATATTAAAGAATAAGAAACTATCGGAGCAATTCTATGACTACTTATACGAATTGACTGCAAGACAAACAACACATTACCACCTAATTTGTATCCTTCATGCTCTTCTATCTAAGCTCATTTCCTCGATAAGCTTAAATTGCGTCATATCATCTCTAATTACCTCTCGCAAATAGTTCTTCAGCCTACCTCTACCTCTCTTAAAACCATTCATAGTCAACCTCTCACACCTCCCCATTGAACATCTATGCATTATATCTTCACGTGTCTAAACGATCTCTAATTTCACTTTCCATTCCTTGTCCTCCACCAAAGTCACTATCCCGAATATTCTCATTTCTAATCATATCTGCCCTATACACCCACACATCTATCACAACATGTTGCCATATCATTACTAGCAATTTCAAATTCAGGTTCACGAGTTGCAGAGAAAATCCAAACTTAAGTAATCTTTTTGAATTTGCTTGATCTTATAGCTCGAGGTTTTAGTTTTGAGAAATTAACATAATTAATCGTCCATCGGAATAATAGTCAGAAAAATAAATGTATTTTTTTTTATACATATTTAGCAACAAATATAATTATTTTGATTAATCAGTCTAACGTGTGACTTGCGTTCTAATTTTTCTAGTAAAGTAAAAACATATATTAACAACAAAAATGATGACAACAATAATAACATATCTAGTAAAGTTTTACAAATAAATTCAAATAAAATAGAGTGTATGGAGGATCTTTGTAAAGATAAATAAAGAGTGAAGCATCTAGTGTCCCTCTGAATTATGATCAAATTTGCTGCGATATCCTCCAACTTCATTGGAGTTCTATTATCCGTGAACTTAATTTTATAATATTTTTGTCACTTTTTGTGCTGTCAAGGCACCTTTTGTCTACCTTTTTAGCTGACGTGACATCTTTGACGTGAATCTCATTTTATATAATAAAGTGTCACGTCAGTATAAAAGGATGTTAAAAATATACTAAAATTAAGTTTGAAGTAAAATAGAAATTCTGCGAAATTGAGTATATCGTAGCAACTTTGATCATTTCTCGCAGGTATATCTCATAAAAAGAAATGATTTGCAATAGACCATGGCTTAAAATAGTGCATATCCAAGATATTTATACTAAGAAGGAGACAAAAGCTTAAAGGAATGTTTGCAACTAGTCTCCCTGTCTTCTTCTAGCAACCACCCCACTGGCTCAAATTCTCAAATTCAAAATCCCAAAATTCTCCACTCCACTGCTTCACTATTTCACTTTCCATTATCTTCTCAAGAAAACTTAAAAAAGAAACTTCCCGTTTTCTCATTTTTGGCTCCATCTTCAAGGTAACCCCTCAAAATCTTAATCTTGATAACTCCCCACCAACCCCTTTTAACTAAATTTGAATCTTGATAACTCCCAAAACAACCCCTTGTTGCTAATTTTGTGTTTGTTTTCTGTGATATTTTGAATCTTGATAACTCCCAAACAACCCCTTTTTGCGAAATTTTCAGTTTGTTTTTTGTAAGAGTTAGAATCTTGATAACTCCCAAACAACCCCTTTTTGCTAAATTTTGAGTTTGTTTTTGTAAAAGTTTGAATCTTGATAACTTCCCACCAACCCCTTTTAGCTATTTTTTAGTTTGTTACAATAAATTTTTAATCTTGATAGCTCCCACCAATCCTTTTTAGCTAATTTTGACTTTGTTTTTTTGTAAAAAAATTGAATCTTGAATGCGCCCCAACAACCCCTTTTAGCTGAATTTGAACTTTGCTTTTTTATGAAATTTTGAATCTTGATTACTCCCCACTAACCCCTTTTAGCTAAATTTTGAGTTTGTATTCTAATAAATTTGGAATCTTGATGAATTAATGCTAAAGTTATCAGCTTTTCTTGAGGCCATTCTGCTTCATGGCCTCTTTGAAATTGTCCCTTTATGTAGATAGTTCATGGGAATCCAAGAAAGCTTTGAACTTTACTGATTCTAAGTGTTGGGTTCCTTCATTTTTGGGTGGTGGTGCATTTGTGGTTAGACCATTTTGTAATTTGAAGCACATTAGAGTTTCAAGATTAGAAACTGAGGAATTAGAGACTTCTGAGTTGAGTTTATATGGTGATGGGGTTGATGGTGAGTTAGGAAATGAGAGTTTTGTAACTGAAAGACCAAATCTTGGTGGGGGTCCCCAGAAAGGAAAGTTTAACGTTTGGAAGAGATTTAGGAGGGTGAAGAAGGTACCGAGAGACTCGAATTATAGGTCTAGTTTTAGATTGAAAGATAGGAAAAATGGAATGGGAGAAAATCCCATGATTGTGTTTGATGTAAATAGTGATGAGAATGTGATTGATAGCCAAAATGGGGTTGATTTTCATGATGAGAATATCGGGTCTGACTCGAGTTTGGATCAGTGCAATGCAATGTTGAAGCAATTCGAATGGGGTGATGATGGGAAAGCGTTGGGTTTTTTCCGATGGATGAGGAAAAATGGAAAGTTAAAGAAAAATGTTACTGCCTATAATTTGATACTCCGCGTCTTGGGGAGAAGAGGGGATTGGGATGGGGCGGAGGCAATGATTAAGGAAATGAGTGTGGAGTCGGGTTGTGACCTTACCTATCAAGTTTTCAATACCCTTATTTATGCTTGCCATAAGAAAGGGCTTGTGGAGTTGGGCGCTAAGTGGTTCCATATGATGTTGGAAAACAAAGTGCAGCCAAATATAGCGACTTTTGGGATGCTAATGGCTCTATATCAGAAAGGATGGAATGTCGAGGAAGCAGAATTTGCATTTTCGATGATGAGAAATCTCAAAATTATGTGCCAGTCTGCATATTCTTCTATGTTGACGATATATACACGAATGAGATTGTATGATAAAGCAGAAGAAAGCATTGGCTTTTTGAGGGAAGATGAAGTAATTCTGAATCTGGAGAATTGGTTGGTTCTGCTCAATGCTTACTGTCAACAAGGCAAGTTACGCGAGGCTGAGCAGGTCTTAGCTTCCATGAACCAAGCCGGTTTTCCGCCAAATATAGTTGCTTACAACACATTGATCACTGGATATGGGAAGATTTCCAACATGCGTGATGCACAACGCTTGTTTAGTGACCTTAAAAAGGTAGGGTTGGAGCCTGATGAAACAACCTACAGGTCTATGATTGAAGGATGGGGTCGTGCAGACGATTATGAGGAAGCAAGGAGATACTATGTGGAACTGAAAAGACTTGGACACAAACCAAACTCGTCTAATTTATACACAATGCTAAATTTACAAGTCAAGCATGGAGGCGAAGAGGATGTTGTTAGAACTATTGAGGAAATGATGCACACTGGCAGCGAAAAGTCGACCATCCTTGGCATTGTTTTGCAAGCATATGAGAAGCTTGAACTCATTCACAAAGTCCCTTCCATTCTGAGAGGTTCTTTATATGATCATGTTTTGAGAAATCAGATATCTTGTTCAAGTCTGGTAATGGCTTATGTGAAAAACAGCATGATAGATGATGCGTTAAAAGTCTTACGGGAAAAGCAGTGGAAGGATGCTTTATTTGAGGACAACTTGTACCATTTGTTAATTTGCTCGTGCAAAGATTTTGGGCATCCAGAGAATGCTGTGAGAGTGTTCACTTGTATGCCAAAATCTGATAAGCCTAACTTACATATAATATGCACTATGATAGACATTTACAGTACGAACAACGATTTTGCTGAAGCTGAAAAGCTTTATTTAATGTTGAAGAATTCAGATGTCAAACTGGACGCGATAACTTTCAGTGTTGTGGTAAGGATGTATGTGAAATCTGGAGCTTTAGAAGAAGCCTGCTCTGTGTTGGATGCAATGGAAAAACAAAAGGACATTGTTCCAGACACATATTTGCTCCGTGATATGCTCCGGATCTACCAGCGATGTGACAAGAAGGACAAATTGGCAGATCTTTACTACAAAATCGTGAAAAGAGGAGTCATCTGGGATCAGGAAATGTACAGTTGTGTCATAAACTGCTGTGCCCGTGCACTGCCAGTTGATGAGCTCTCGAGGCTTTTTGATGAGATGCTTAAACATGGATGTTTACCTAATACAGTCACCTTCAATGTTATGCTTGACGTATATGGAAAATCCAGGCTCTTCAAGAGGGCAAGAGAAGTTTTTTCGATGGCTAAAAAGTGTGGTCTGGCTGACGTTATCTCTTACAACACTCTCATAGCTGCATATGGGAGAAGCAAAGACTTCAAGAATATGTCATCAACTGTCAAGAAAATGCACTTCAATGGCTTTTCGGTTTCTCTTGAAGCCTACAATTGTATGTTAGATGCCTACGGGAAAGAAGGACAAATGGAGAAATTCCGTAATGTCTTGCAAAGACTGAAGGAATCTGGTCACTCTTCTGATCATTTCACCTACAACATTATGATAAACATTTACGGTGAGCTAGGTTGGATTGAAGAAGTTTCAGTTGTACTGGCCGAACTAAAAGAATCGGGAATTAGACCTGATTTGTGCAGCTATAACACATTAATAAAGGCATATGGAATTGCTGGAATGGTTGAAAATGCAGTAGATTTGGTTAAGGAAATGCGCAAAAATGGAGTTGAACCTGATCGAATAACCTACACTAACCTAATCAATGCATTACGGAAGAATGATAAGTTTCTTGAGGCTGTTAAGTGGTCTTTGTGGATGAAGCAGATTGGGTTATAAGTCCATTTTTCGCAAATATTGCTGTTATTCGTCGTGGCCCATTCATCTCTTCGTTAAAGGTAAATACATGTATATACATATTGATCATCTTTGAATTGTTTCGTATAGTTTCGTGCTGATAGCTAGTGTCCAGCTTGCTGTAGTTTGGTGCACTGTTTGGTATTCGAACCTTGATTACACTGCAGAACTTTTACCATGTCATGCATATGTTCGTATCTAAACTGACTAATAAAAGGGGGCAGCCTAGTGTATGATCCCGCGTCCACGCAGGGTTCGGGAAGGGCTGCACCGCTAGGGGTTGTAATGTAGGTAGCCTACCTTAATGCAAGCATCGATGGCTGATTCCACGGCTTGAACTCGTGACCTATAGGTGACATGGATACAACTTCACATTACTCCAAGTCTCCCCTTGACCGTCTCATAAAAAATATAGAGATAATGGTCAAAAAAAGACCTGATGTACCATGTTTTTGTGAGTTTCCTACCTAAAGTCTATGTTGCTCGGACTCGTCAAAAATGTCAATGCGTGTATATCGGATTCGCCAAAAATAGTGTATTTTTGAAGAATCCAACACGGGTGCGACATTGAAAATGAAGAGTCCGCGCAACTTAGCCTAATGCATCATGTCTTTACTTTTCCTACATGAACTATCACCAACTATTTTTATCAAAATACACCTCAACCGTTAGTTGTTCCCTTTTCCTACTTGAACGATGGTGATATCTGAAGTAGGAAAAGGGAACAACGGATAGTTAAGGTATGTTTTGATAAACAGTCGGTGATAGTTCAGGTAGGAAACTCGCAAAAACATGATACTCAGTGCGTTTGAAGTGTACTTTCTGCCGACTCCCTTGAACTCGTGTAACTGCATGTCTTCCTGCGCAAATTGCATGCTTTCTAACACTGCGACTCATTTTCGCCTTTTCAGGTCAAGACTTGTATCATTCTTGTACAGTCGACACTATAGTTTTCAAGCAAAGGTCTTACCGAGAAGGCTTAATCATCGGTGATGCTGATCACATATATGCAGCCGTCTATTCACAAGTTTCTGCAGCGTAATTTAAAGACAACTGCGTATCGATTGTAGCATAATGCACCGTTAGAGTATAGTCATAACGTTCATGCCCCGCCCCATTGCCATCCCTACAAGAAGTAATCTCTGTTGTAACGCATTCTAATGTTTTAGCTTCTGTGTGGCTGAGCCTTTTATAGTATATAGTTTTAATAAAATCTCTGTCATTCTGTTATCTCCTTAATTCATTTCTTTTAAGTATACAAATGAGAAAGTTTACATTACTGTTGTGAAAGTAGCACCTTGAAATTAATCGAGCAGTTCCGTTTTGGGGTTCAAAAGTAAACAGATGAACTAATCGATGGGGGTTCAACATCTACTGTATATGCATAAACTTTTTTTTTAACTAAATAGTATAATTTTTTGCTTCCGACCCCCCTTGGCCTCCGCCCCTGTAATCGAGGTGTGGTAGCTGACACAGACACCTTAATCATGATAAAAGATATTTGGATCAAAAAAAGCACTGGTATGAAGGAAAATATTTTCCATGAAAAATGTTTTCTTGGAAAATAAGTTGATTTCTTACTTGTTTTCCTATGTTTGGTTGGTGAATGGAAAATATTTTTCGAAAAATATTTTATAGTGTTTGGTTGGTGAATGAAAAAATAGTTTTTTCAAAAAATACATTTTAGTATTTAGCTAAAGTGTAAACATACATTTTAAAAAAATAATTTTTGATCTCAAAAAAATATTTTTTTAGGGTGTGTTCGATATAAAGGAGGAAAAATATTTTCTAGAAAAATAAGTTGTTTGTTACTTATATTCTGTGTTCGTTATGCAAATTGGATAAGTATATATTTTTTAAAAGTATTTGTATATATTTAACAAAAACAATGAGAATGAATATGATAAAAAAGGTGGGATAAGAAAAAAGTTTTGAATTTTATTTAAGAAACAAATTAAAAACATTTTTTTTTAAGAGGGGTTGTTAGGTGGGGGTGGGGTTGTCAAAATAGGTAGTACGGGCAGTTAAGAAAATAATTTTGATTTTTTAGAAAACAATTTTTTTAGGGGGGCTAGTACGGGGTGGGGATAGGGGTAGGGAAGTAAGAGTGGGGTAAGAAAAAAAAAATTTAATATTTTTTTTGAATGGGGGTGGGGTTCGGGGTAAGGGAGTGAGGGTGGGGTAAAGAAAAAATTGAATTTTCTCAAAAAATAAATTATTATTTTTTGGGGGGAGTGGGGGGGGGAGGAAGTTAGTAGGGTGGTCGGGTAGGGAAGGTAAGAAAGGTTTGAATTTAAAAAAAAAAAAAAACGAAAAGGGGAAGGGAGTAAGGTTTTGGGTTTTGGGTAGGGGTGGTAGGGGGTGGGGGTGGGGGATTGAGGGTCGGAGTAGGAATGAGTGATTTTGAGAGTTGTGTGAATATTTTAACTTAAGAGTGAAGTTGAAAGAGAGTTTTGAAAAATATTTTTTTTTACCTTTTGAAGGGAAGTCATTTTCCTCATTTTCCTTAGATTTGAGGAAAATAATTTAATTTGGAAAATATTTTTCAAAATCTATAAGCTAACCAAACATGAGAAAATTGGAAAACATTTTTCAGAAAATATTTTCCTTCATACCAAACACACCCTAAGTTTTATTTCTTTTTTGATATTATATATAATTTGAGGGGGTGAAATAGTGAGTATATTCACATCCATTACAATTTTTTTCTTTTGGACATGTGACAACTAAATGCAATATAGGTAAGTTTTTCATGAAGGAAATAATGAAATGTTTAATATTTATGATTAGTCAAAAACATGTTATATTTTTAAATTATTTGTATCCTTGTCGTCTAGCTTTGAGTATGTATATTTCCTTGAACAATTGAAAATGGTACGTATATATTCTTAAATTAAACGGCGCACGCCACGTGTCCTTGTCGAAAAGGAATTAACCCATTTTCCCTGAGCAATTTATTCCTGGCCTGCCGGCGAAATGTTCCACTGCCGTAGTGTGAAGCAAGTTTCGCCCACACCTATTTCTTGGTGAACCAAAATCAATGCGGTCAGAGAGTATTTCTTTAGGACGAAAACACGTGGGCAAAACTCGCTTCCAATTCCGATCGTAAAATATTTTTGCGGTAGTTCAGGCGATAAATTGCTAAGGAAAGATAGGTTAATTTCTTTTGAATGAGGTCACGTAGTGCGCATCGTCTAAGTGAAGGATATATGCATACCATTTTCAATAATTCAGGGATATATATGTACTCAAAGTTAGACGACATGAATACAAATAACCAAAAGTATAAAACATAGGGCATTTACGCATCATTTTCAATACTTTGGGGGATATATATGACCTTTTTTCAAAATGAAAATAACAAATAATTGGGGTGTGGAACTCAAAGAGAAATGGTGACTCTCAAAATTTATAAATATTTATAGTAAAAAGGATTAAAGCGCATATTTCGTAAAAGTAGAATATTATAACAACAACAATAACATACTCGATATATTCCTACACAGTGAGGTCTAGATGTATGAGTTCATACCACTAGCTCAGATGCGAGGTAGAGAAACTATTTTCGATCGACCCTCGACTTAAAATTAAATAACGTATGAGAAAAACATAATATAAGAACACGAAACAAAAAAGTAGTAACAAAACAACAGATAGTAGCATAAACAAAGATTACTACCAAATAATATAACCAACGATCTACCCAAAATCACAAACAGCACAGTAAAACTCCAAAAATAAGATACTAGCCGTGAAACATTATAACTACTAGCCCTCATCCTCGGGGGCGATACGGTGTTGTAACCCCATCCGCTACCGTAGATCCGATAAATATATTAAAGAATAGAAGAAGTCAATAAAATTTATAAATTAAAATTAAAGTCTACCAATAATAATTTAAAAACAAAAACTAATATTAATCCTTTTTTTTTTTTTCAATAATAAACTTACACGTGAAAATTGGTCTAGAAATTGCTTGATTTTTGTCCCTTTATAATTTCCTTTTATCCTATGGTTCTCCTCATTCATCAATTTTAGTCACCTTCTTGACCCCCCAACCCCCTATTTGAAACCCTCCACCCCACCCCAAGATTTGATCACATTTGGTCACTTACAAGTAATAATAATAATAAAGGTATCTTTTTTATTTTTTTTTGGTTAATTTCAGTGCAATGTAAATCTCTTGTTAATGGAAAAAAAAAGAATTATGGGTTTTACTTTTTTAATTAATATTTGTGGGTTTGGATCTTGTATTTAGTTAGCGGGACAATAAAGTTTGTTAATGTATGTATGATTTCTGAGTTTTATGTTTGATTTGGCTATCAATAATGATGGATGCTTGCCCCATTTGACTTGGATTGCGTGTGTGTGTTGTTGTTGTTGGGTATTGCTTATTTCTTTGTTTCGTGATTGTTTATGGGAGTAAAGTTTGAATCTTGAAGTGATTTTGATAATTTGTGCTTTTCTGACTTTGTTAATGTTAATGTATATATGATTATCCCATTTGATAGAATTTCTGAGTTTTGAGTTTGATTGGCTATCAATAATGATGGATGCTTACCCCATTTGACTTGTATTATGTGTTGTTGTTGTTGTTGTTGGGTATTGCTTATTTCCTTGTTTCTTGATTGTTTATGGGAGTAAAGTTTGAATCTTGAAGTGATTTGATTGATGTAATTCAATCAGCAATAATTTGTGTGGTTTTGTGGTGTGGGGATGTTGAGTCTTGAAGTGTTCTGACAATGGTGTGATTGAAGTGACTCAATCATTGATAATTTGTGCTTTTTTGGGTTTGTTAATGTATGTATGCTTACCCCATTTGCAGAATTATCTAGTTCGTGTGTTTGACTATTGTGATGGAGCTAGATTTGGTGTGTGTGGTGGTGGGTTGGGTATTGGGTATTGCTTATTTCTATCTTTGGTGATTGTTTATGGGAATGAAGTTTGAATATTGAAGTGTTTTGACAATGGTTTGATTGAAGTGATTTAATCCGTAATGATTTGTGTGTTTTTTTTTTTTTTTTTTTTTTTTGGGGGGGGGGGGGGGGGTTATGTATGTATGCTTCTTAACTCAATTGGCAGAATATTCTGGCTTTTTGTGTTTGATTGATGTTATAGTTTTGGATCTTAGATATTGGTTTGGGAGACTGGGTATTATTGTTTATGGGAATAAATTTTGAGTCTTGAAGTAGTAAACTTAATTAGCTTGATAGGTTTGCGGAGAATGTATGTAGGCTTACCTCAATTGGCAGAAATTTTTTGGGTTTTTTCTTTCATTGACTATTGTGGCCTTGGATATTCTCGGTTAATGGTGTGAAGCGATAATTTCTGGAAGAATTTTTTGGCTTTTATGTTTGATACTTTGATTGACTATTATAGTTTTAGATCTTACATTTTGGTTTGGCTTAGGGGAACTGGGTATTATTGTTTATTGGAATAAAGTTTGAGTCTTGAAGTAGCTGGTAAAGTTGCTGTCATGTGATCAGGAGGTCACAGGTTCAAACCTTGGAAACAGCCCCTTGCAGAAATGTAAGGTGAGGCTGCGTACAATAGATCCTTGTGGTCGGGCCCTTCCCCTGACCCTGTGCATAGCGGGAGCTTAGTGCACCGGGCAACCCTTTTTTTTTTCCTTGAAGTAGTGAGCTTAATTAGCACGAGAGTTGGTGGAGAATGTCATCAGTGACATTCTTATATTGTTATGCTTTTCTGGGTTTGCTTGGATTAGTGATGTTGACTTTTACTTGTTCAGTAAGTTTTATGATGAATGTTGAAACTGTTGCAATGAGATTATGGGGTCAACCTTCTCTTTGGATGTGTCGTCTTGTGGATTCTGTCAAACCTTTTACGTCAAATCTTTAGTTGTTCCTCAAGTTTCTACGACGATGTCCATGATTGAATGGCAAATTTACTCCCTGAACCTCTTTTTACCTAATGCATTGTCATTGAGCAACGGCACATCTTTTTAAAGTTTTTTACGGGTGTGTGTTTTAGGTATTTTGTTGCTAAAAACACTGATTTGTGGATTTTATGAGAAGATACATGCAGAAATTACAGAACCTCTTTAGCTATGCAGGGAGCTCAAAAAGTCTTTTCTTATATTTCTTATATGTTACTTAAAATATCAGATATACTCCAAAAGTACATAATATGAGACATAAGCCTTTCAATTGCTGAATTGTCCTCTCGGTGTTAATAATTTTAAGTTCTTAACTAGTTGATATCTCCTATGTGGATCTTTTACTTCCATCGTATTCTATCTGTTTGTTTTACCAATTTTGTATGTGAGATAACCATACAAATATTAAATTATCTTACCACGTTAGGGAGAGATCTTCTGCTCGATTGTTCACCAAGTGTTAACTTAAATTTTGCCTAAAAACTGTAATGAAGCTGGTGCAAGTCAGTTTCAAGTCTAAGGAGGTAGATTTGGTCATTATGTCGGTAATATGGACTCAATATAAAGTGATGGGTCTAACTCTCGAAATAAAATCGGTGATTGGTTCATCAATAAGTTAAGGATTAGCAATGGTTTAGAGATTTAACGGATTTGGTCTTATCCATACTAGAGGAAAGTAATAAAGGACTATGCTTTATCACATAGGAGCCTTGTAAGATAAAAATCTCGTAAACGGTTTTGAATGAAAGAAAGAAGTGATGAATCCTCTTTTCGACAATGCAGTTGCTGCTTTTCTTTCTGTGACTCTGAAAGTAGTTTCTGCTTTAGCCGCTTGAATTTATGATCTAGACCTAGGTGGAGATCAGTTATACCATAGTAGTAAATTTCAGTTTCGTTTTGATTTAAAATTCTACTTCGATCAGATTTTCAAATTATGAATCCTTTCCTTCTCATAAGTGAAGTGAAACAAGATCGCCTGATGACATTAATTTGTTGATAGTAGGTTTTGCAAGTTTTTTGGTGTTCTCTTTCCCGCTTATTTTCTGTATCTGTTGCCAAATTCATTTTGATTTCGTAGGAATACGTTTATTTATCCTGTTTCTAGTTGGCATCTTTAAATGTGTGGAATCTATGACCTGTCAGGTTTTGAGATATTTCCGTGGAATCTATACAGGATAGAGGAAGACCAATCCATATTCTGGCTACTTGGTAAGAGGATAATAAATTTCGGATTTGAAGGGCATAATCGCAATGACAATGGAGAACTCTGAGCTTACTACAGAGCAGGTAATATCACATGTATAAGCTCGATAAAGAACCTACATTATAACTAGCTTGGACAATAAATTTCAACCGCCATCATAGTAAATGTGCAGCACAGGATCTAGGCTCTTAGTCTTAGCAATTAGTTGCTTTACTTTGTTTCCATTTACTTTTTGAGAAAGTTTAGAGTAGAACATCAACGTCGATAAACATTAAGTGGAAAGAATTTTGTGCATTAAATGATAGGTGATTATAAAGATACTTTTGGTTGCCAAAATTTTAATGGACTGGCTAAGGTATCTATTTTGATAAGGACAAAGAATTCGTTACTGTCAGGATTTTCTTTTGTGGGCTGTCCTGGAAGAATGGTTGAGCGTCCTTTTTGTTCTCTTCTCTCTATTTTACCAACTACATCACCTATAAATAAACATAAAAGTGGCTTTATGTCTTTTCGTTTAGGGGAAATGGAGTGGGGGAAGAAAAAGAAACTGAAAGAATAGTGATGAATTTGGGTCTTTTAGCACAGCTGATTGTGCAATAACATCATTGTGTCTTTTTGTTTCCTAAGGTTTTGAGGAGGGATATCCCATGGGAGACATACATGACTACTAAGCTGATCACTGGAACAGGTTTTCAGTTGTTGAGGCGCTATGACAAGAAGGCAGAAAGTTACAAAGCCCAGTTGCTGGATGACGTAATGTTTCTAGCTCGACTTGTCCTTAGCTATGACTTACATTTTGGTTTCCTACAAAGTTTAATTCATGCATCTTGGTTCTTCCGCTACTTTCTGTGTAATTCCTCTTGTATGTAGGCCGACTTATTCTAAATTGCAGGTCTTCTTTCTCAAAAAGAAAAAGTAAAGTTCTTCCAAATTATGTTACGAACAGGTCTAGTTGTTGTAGTGTAATTTTTACTTTTTGCTTGCCAGTGGCTACGTGGAGTAGCTGTTATTTGGGAAGTAAAACAAAAATTGTCATCATCAGCCTCACCTGCAGTAGTCAAGTTTGGCATACACTTGACTCCCATCGTATATATTGTCTTGTTATATTGATTGATATCTTCATTTTCCGAAATAGTCATCTATAATCAGCATCATCAAAATTTAGTATGAATGTGCTTTTAAATACATTTGAGTTATTGCCAAATTACAGGTTTTTTCATGGGGCTAATGTGGGGAATGGGATTCTTGCTACTGCTGATTTCTAAGCATCCCCATTTTTAGATTTCGTTTTTGGGTGCTTGGTCAAGCTCTCAAGATTTTGATTGTCTTATCATGGTCTTAGACGCTCAATTGGTGATACTCTTATAAAATGAATACCATTATTACAGGATGGTCCAGGTTATGTCCGCGTCTTTGTCACCATTTTACGTGACATCTTCAAGGAAGAAACCGTGGAATATGTTTTGGCTTTGATTGATGAAATGCTTACAGGTAAATGAAGAATTTGTAATTCTTAGAGTTCCATTGGTAAGTAGACTGATGTAATGCTTATTTCTTGGCAGCAAACCCAAAAAGAGCAAGACTATTCCATCATGACAGTCTTGCGGACGAAGATACCTATGAACCTTTCCTCAGGTAATTCTTCAACCCTTTGTCAAATTTTGGTCCGTCTTCTCTGAATGCAACGGTGATGTCCTTTATTTACACTTTCCGTGTAGATACTATTTTCTTTGTCTTCCTTTAGCAAAGAATTGGCAATTTGCATGAACCCCCTTCCTCTCTCTTCTTCCTATATCGACATCTATTGGCAGATGTTAACGCATAATATGCATCAACTCATGCCATATTATAGAAGATCACATCTATCGTGTTCCTCATTTAAATACAATAGAACTCAAACTTTCACTTAAAAGAAAGGATTTGGTAGTGTGATTTCTTGCTTTAATTTGTAAATGTTGGTATTGGTGCTGGTAAACGGGTTGGTCGGATCGGATATGGGAGGGTCAAAAATCCGGTTAGATTAAAATGGATAAAACGTCCAACTCGCCCATATTTCACGCTGATAAAAAACGGATTGAATGGCGGAGGATACGGATATCCATATAATCTACTCGTATATTGTACTAGACTGAAATCCAGCTAATATATTATATTAATCATAAATTGAATATTTTGATATAATTTTTTTTGTAACATATATAAATTGAATAGAAAGTTGCAGTAGCAGCTTATAAATTAAAGAGGAGAAAATTTGGCTATTAAGCCTCTTTAAGTTTCTAATTAGCAAAATGTTCAACCCTCTTCAAGTTTTCAATTAGCAAAATGGCCTACTTTTATTTTCTCATTTGTCGGACAGATAATAGATCTGTCGGATTGATAATCATTTGCCCATATATCTGTCGGACAGATAATAGGTCTGTCTTAAAAATAGGTCATCTCACTAAATAAAAAAACTTATGGTCCATTTAATTAAAAAATAGACTTAAAAGGTCTATTTAACAAAGAGTCCCAGATTAGAGATCTGCTTTAAACAATATATATTAACTTATAAGCTAGCTTATGCTACATCCTACCCTCCCCAGTCCCTATTTGTGGGATTACACTAGGTATGTTGTTGTTGTCCAGAAGCTATATTTTCTACTTTTGGGTATGAAGTTTTTGGATGCTAAAACTATAGATGCTAGAATTGGAAAACTTCGAATCAAACTAGGAATTAAATTACATTAAATGTACTTTAATAATTCGGTATTCTGTTACTTTGAAAAAAAATAATACGCAGTGGCAAAGTCAAGACACCTTTACCTTGACATTGTAGAATGTTGATAGTATAGGCATACAGATATGTTATGAAGAAATCATTGAGTTTATTGGTCATAATGACCAGGCATTGTCAATCGGGTGATATTGAAATGATAAATAGAAGTATAGAACCACCAAATACATATATATAGGTTGTTGAAAAGGTTGACGCTTGTATTGTATATTGGAGTCCTCTGTTCTCCTCTTTTATTGTTTCTTCTGAACTGTTATCCTTATAAATCATCAAAGATCTTGTATTCTTTTCTGTCCGTGAAGCTCCACTTCTCTTTCTAAAGATTACTTTTGTTTTCCAGATTGCTGTGGAAAGGTAATTGGTTCATACAAGAAAAGAGCTGTAAGATTCTATCTTTGATAGCGAGGTAATTAGATTATGATCCCTCCTCCCATTTCAATGATAACAAAAGACTGAGAACGTTAGAATGATTAAATGAACTTATATCTTTGTGATCCTCTTAATGACAACTCCAGTGCCCGGTCAAAAGGTCAGAATGGTGTTGATGCAAATGGAGATGCCTCAAGTTCAAAGAAGAAACACACTACCATTGACGATGTTCTGGCAGGCTTGGTGGAGTGGCTTTGTGCACAGGTTTGTCTATGTTCCTATATTTCCGCTTTTTTTTTCCTTCCATCCCACCCAAACCTGCGATTACTGGGTTTGCAAACATTCAAGGGGGATTCAGTATAGATGTCTTCAGTTGTTGTGAATATATTTCATAAAAGAAATGTTGTAGAATAAAGAAACAGTGAAACGAAGTGGCTGGAGAAAAAGGGATAGAAGCATAGGACTATGTGGTGTGATGTGTTAGTTTAATCAGTACGAAGCAATGAGAAATAAAGCTGTTGACGGGGATCAGGAAGCCCTTGCTTCTCATCAAGATCTTCTTCGAGCCTCACAACTGGGTTTATGACCTATTTATTCACATCGAAGATAGGAAAAAGCAATTCTACGGGATGGGGGTTTATCAGTTAATTTCACTTGGTGGTGTTATCATATCTCAGTTTGTTGCTGCTGATCCTGATTTTGACCATCTGTGCAGTTGAAAAAGCCTACTCATCCTACCCGCAGCATTCCTAGCACAATCAACTGCCTATCAACTCTGTTGAAAGAGCCAGTGGTTCGATCTTCATTTGTTCGAGCTGATGGAGTGAAGTTGCTTGTTCCTTTAATTTCACCAGCATCCACGCAGCAGTCTATCCAGGTTTTCTTCACTCTATAATGCCACATATTGCATTAACTTTATAAATTATATACATGTCGTGCTAGTAAATGGTGGTGATTGAGATGGTTCTGTATTCGCTCACCGCATCAGTCATCTCCAGAAGCAAGACGACAAAAGGATACTTTTTCTTTCTTCTTCCTGATTTTATTTTCTTCTTAAAACAGCTTCTCTATGAGACATGCCTATGTGTCTGGCTTTTGTCTTATTATGAACCTGCAATAGATTACTTGGCTACTTCCAGAGCCCTCCCTCGATTGATAGAAGTTGTTAAAGGTTCAACAAAAGAGAAGGTGAGCTACTTTTGTTGCTTTATAATGACTAATTCATAGTCCCTATTATTTTTTTAAAAAAATTGATGCTGCTGTTTTCTACCGTGGTTGTCCTTAGCTCATCTCTGTTCATGGCCTGTGGTATTTCTATAACTATAGGTTGTACGGGTCGTCATCTTGACTCTTCGGAATTTGCTTTCCAAAGGAACATTTAGTGCTCAGATGGTAGACTTGGGAGTGCTGCAAATTGTTCAGAGCTTGAAAGCACAGGCTTGGAGTGATGAGGTGAAGAACCTTAGTTATGGTATTTAATCTGATAGTATATCTTAAATTTAGTCTTATCGCATTTGGAAACCGCCGCGGAAACAACCCCTTGCAAAAATGTAAGATCCTGCTGCTTTAGTGCAACGGGCTGCCCTTTTATTTTCAAACAGTGTGAAAGATGAATAGAGGAATAGTCACTAGTAGAGCTTCGTCGCGGTTCATCTCAGTAGTAACTATGTTGACAGTTAATCATGTTTTACTGTGTCTGCTGGAGAATGAGAAAATTATTTACCTTTATATATTATCTCTGCAGGACCTTTTGGACGCTCTGAATCAACTAGAACAAGGATTGAAGGAGAACATCAAAAAGCTGAGTTCGTTTGACAAGTATAAGCAGGAAGTCCTTCTTGGCCATCTTGATTGGTCCCCAATGCACAAAGATCCTATATTCTGGCGGGAGAACATAAACAATTTTGAGGAGAATGATTTCCAGGTAATACTTGTGTATTGCAGAAATTTCCAAGCTACATATATGTGAAGACTGTTAAGTACGCGTTGCATAAATACGACACCGTCTTGGTGCAACCTTAGCACACCATACTTGCTTTTGACGCCTCCCTTTGCCGACCAGCAGCAGGATGCTACTTACGAGCTGGTCAGTGACAGGTTCTGGTTGCTCTCTCAATGCCCTGCCATTGTGGTGCCACAGGGACCACTAACAGCAGAAACATAGTTTTCTGCTGGGCGTGATGATGTTCGCTTTTTGCTGGTCTTCAAACAAGTTTATCTGCTACTATTAATCAAAAACCTACGTTGCTCGGACTCTTCAAAAATATCAACGGGTGCGTGTCGGATTCTCCAAAAGTAGTGTATAGTTTGAGAATCCGACATGGGTGCGGCATCAAAAGTGAAGAGTCCGCACAACTTAGCAAAAAACTGCTTTTGAAAATTCATGTCTAAGTAGGTATCTTCCATCAGCAGATATCGACTCTGGGCCATAGTGGCATAGGTGGATGGAGGAGTGTACTATCTATGAGCGTTCAATTGAACTAGTATCTTTAAAAAGGGAACAATATGTACATGCAAACAACACTAAAATTTGATCAAATCTTAAACGCTGAACCATAATGTTGAAAGTGCCATGAGATTTACGCGAAGAACCTTAAGGTTGAGCCCAACAAGTTTAAATCTTGAATCTCTGCTGCATAGGGGTGATGATCTTCGTAGCATAATGCTGTTTTTCTTCAGGGTGGATCTTCGTATCTGCACAGCACAATTTTTCATAATATTGAGACTAATAATATCTCGTGTTGTGTGGTGTTGCAGATCTTGAGGGTGCTGATTACAATTTTGGACACATCAACTGATGCAAGGACACTTGCTGTTGCTTGCTATGATCTATCACAGTTCATTCAGTGCCATTCTGCCGGACGAATTATAGTGAACGACCTCAAAGCTAAGGAGCGCGTAATGAAACTGCTGAACCACGAGAATGCAGAAGTCACCAAAAACGCTTTGCTCTGTATCCAAAGGCTTTTCCTAGGTGCCAAGTATGCCAGTTTTTTGCAAGTTTAAGCCTCGTCGAATGGTTTCATTACATTGTTCAGACAACAGAGAACTAGACTCATCTCGTTATTTCCCTGGACACAAGGAGTTTGTGATCGCGTATCTTTTTGTTGTATCACTATTCGAGTATTGTATCTAAGGCATACCTCTTTGTGAGATTCTCATCCCAAATAAGGCGTACAAGTTTATTTCATTTCCCCCTCCAATAAAAGAGATTTTGTATCGACATGCTTATCGAACTGGGGAATTGTTTTGTGGTATATACAATCTGGAAATTGTACGACGATTTTGTATGATCGTATTGTTTATGTTATCAAGGTTTATCGGACGTGTTACTTTTGTGGATCAACTAAAAAGAAAAGAATGTCACATGACAAAGGGCGTAAATAGCACTTGAGAATACTGTTTATTTTGTTTTGTAAAGGCACAAGTATATCTTTTTCCTGTATTAGATACAACAGTTCTCAAGTTTCTATACCTATATACATATCAAAGAATCCTAAACTAGAGAAGTTGCAATTTCCCCCAAAAATTTCTGTACAGCACCTACAAGAAACTGAACCAGTATACACAGCTCCAAAGCAGACAGATGGATGCCACTTCGTCCAGTAATATTGCGCACGGCGTGTGGTCTCATGCCACGGTGTAATCGCACAAAGTGGGGTCTGGGGAGGGTAGAGTGTTACCCCTGCTGCAGAGATGGAGAGGCTGTTTCCAAAGCTGCCGGACTATTTTAGGCGCCTAGAAGGGTCAGCGCAATAAAGCTCTGATGTTTCATCGGAATACATGTCTCACCGATTTTCCTGCAGGATTTTGATGAAGAGTTTCGTTGTTTCAATGCTACTGGTTCTCAGTTAAAGAAGTAGGGAGACTCGAGAACTTCCCGTAAATCAAAATCACCTCTTTTTGGTAGAGGGGGGAATGTCAATGCTGGATATGATTCCTGGAAGCTTTTCAGCAACTGCAGAAAAGATATCAGTTATAACATAGGAGCAGCTTGGGAAAGAGAAACAAAAGTAAAGATTACAACGCTTTTGAAGTGCGCTCGCTGAAAAGGTAACTTTCACTTCTAACATACTTACATCTTCAAGAATAGGCATGCTGTATAGCTCCACAAACTTTTCCCTGAGTATCCTGTTCATCTGGTCGACATCGCAAGCATGAGTCCAGAAAGAGTCATGTACCCCTACAAGAAGTTGGGGTTTTGATTAAGCATTTTCAATAAATAGAAAGTGTGTATCAAACAAGACCACTGCTTGACAAGTACGCAAGTAAATGAACATTAACGCAAAGTTGAAGTCGTCCTAAGAGTTTATGAACTTATATACAACAATCGACAAATGACTCAACATAAGTTTCTGCTAGGTTTGCCCATAAAAGTTCGGTTTGCCTGGAGTGAAAATCATTTAATGGAGGATCATTTTTCACATATTGATAGCATGCTATAGTAGCACCGATATTGAAAGTTGACGATGGATGGGAGCATGACAGAGTAAAGAAAAAATGAAAACGATGTTATGCTAACATATGATGAACTTTTATGACTATCAAGAATTGTTCCTTCAGGTCAAACTATCTAATTCAGAAACTTGAGTGAGAAAGCATTTCTGTTTCTCTTGGTAAAGCCAACTCATTACTGTTTTCATTCATGTATTAATGCTTTTTTTTTAAAGCTGAGGATTCTTTCGGAAACAGTTTCTCTATCTCATCGAGGTAGGGGACATACACTCTACCCTCCCAGACCCCACTTGTGGGATTACACTGGGTATGTTGTTCTTGTAGGTAAAGCCAACTCAACATCACAATATTCCCAAGGCGAAAGTCCTAACAAGTCGGCTCCTATACCGCTAGCTATGCCCTGCTTGGTCCCCCTCCCTCTGCATGGTGGAGGTTCCGTAGCACGTCATGAGCACCAGGCTAAGGGGCGGTTGCGCAACTCAAGCAAACCGCCTTACCTTATTCCAACATAGGGACAGAAGGGAGAAGGTTGTGAAGGTGGCCTAGTTATCCATACCTCTGGTCGGATGAATGGAGGACAGACCGGCCCGGATTTTCACGAGACACTACTTGCCTTGTCGACGCTAAACTCAGAACCTCGCTTCCTTACTAGTACACCTACTAGACCCATACTCGTTACGAATGTGTTCACCAAACATCTGACAGAGCAACCTTCCACTTAGACCGGCAACGATAAGGAAGGAGATCTATGGATAATGGGATATAGAAGTCAGGTGCAACAGTCAGCTCAGTCAGAGCAGATGCGGTCACGCAAGGTTATCGTCAGACAATATAGTGCAAGCGACAGGTAGCGCTTGCCATATGAAGCAAACTGAAGTTTATTGACAACAAAACCTTTCTTCACACAAGGACTTAACATTGAGGAAACCGCTTCACATTTGAGCTTTAGAAACACATCTTCAACTTTTGTATGTTGTATGTAGGCATGCATACATGTGCACATAAGTGGTCAAAAGCTCAAATATATATTAGATATAATCAGAAAGAAAAGGATAGCCAAACCTGCAAAATGTAGTCCAGCATCCCTGCAAGCAACAGCAGTCATCATCATATGTGAACCATCCAGTGAGTGCACAAAATTCGGAGGAAAAGCAGTTCTCTGCTTCCGGACCTCAACCTAGAGTTCAACGTTTGCAATATAAATAGGCATTCTTAACAGGGAAAAAAACAAAAGTATTCACAAGAAGTATTACTTACTACATCACCCTCACGCTGCAAAGCCAAAACTTGAAGGGAAGTTCTTATCTACACATACACGGAGTAAAGTATTAGCACGAACAGATGTTGTATGAGTTGCTTGAATTTCCAGATGTTTTTGTCTAAAGAAGACTTAGCGCCATTCAAACAGAAAAGTTATGTATCTTTTTTCGAGGCTTATCATGAAGTTGAAAAAAGATCCTTATGTAAGCCAGTTTCTAATTTTACGCGAATTTATTCAGAGTCCTGCCTCCTGTCATGTATGCAAGATCCTATGAAGCAAAATCCAACTATTTAAAGAGTTAAAATGGGCAACTTTGTTATCGGTGATAACACGTAAAAGCAACTTGCAGAACAATATAAGAACCCCCTTAAGGAGCAGACTTGATCAGAATTCAGATGACTGCTACTTGGTTAAAGAAGAACTTACAACATGCCGCTGAGTTTTAAAGTAAGGCTGCACAACAGGGAGCCCCAGTGGTGTTGTCCATCGCACTGGCTGATTTTCTAAAGCAATCACCTGTTAAATGTCACTAGTTAAATCATTGAAGTCCAAACAAGTTTTGAGATTTTCCTATATAACTGACAGTTGCAATTCCCCTGCGGAAATTCCCAAAGGAACAGATTTTGATATATGCAGTATGGTCGATGTCACTCCCTTTTCTAAACTCAAACCTTAAAAGTTAAAAACGTCTTCCTTCTCATTGGTCACTAAATATAGTTCCAGGTTTACAGAATTTACAGATGGGACTATCCCACTTAGGCTTTCATTTGAACTCCAGATTTCTTAGCAATATCTGTGAACCGGGCCCTAAGGCGAGTCCCAATTTACCTTATGGCCATTGGAGGGCAATGTATAGGAAGACAGTTTTTGCTTTGTCTGTGAACTGGTTTAAGGATTTCTTATCCAACAAAAAAAGTACAAGAACGAGAACTGGGGTATAGGATGAGCTACGGAAACCTTTGCATCACTTCACGGGCAAGAGTATAGATTGCAAACCTATAACTCCAATTATAGGCTGCAAGTCTAACTTAAATTGAGCTGCATATTGTTCTATCATTTTATCAACCATTTTGCGATTACAATTAGTGTAGTATTCTGTAATCCCAAAACAAAATGAGTTAGTGAAGGGGGAGGGCCCATGGTAGGGGCAAGTGGTATGGACCTTAGCACAGTCGCCAAGCCAAGTCATTGTTCCACGTGCAGCTTCAAATAACTCCCCTAGAGCAGCTAATGTCACCTGACGAGAAACGTGAGAACAAATATATAGTCAAAACATAAAGCTGAATCAGTAAGTTTTCACAAGGGTTAGTCCTGTAACAGTGCTAGGACCAACGCCCACTCCATGCCGCTTTTACCAACCTTATCGCGTTAAGGGAGGCAAGACACTTTGGAAGAAAAGGTCCACCTCGCCTTACAGCTTAAGTCACGTGAAAATTAGTGATATGCATGCATATTGAAAGAAATAATAAGCAACAGCCTGGTTTAAACTCTCTATGTCCTTTTCGTTTAATTATAATACTTTCACATCTTGTCCATGCAGCTGACATATGTGTTAGTTAACGCAAATAACAACTACTACTACTACTACAACACGTCAGTCTCAAACAAGTTGGGGTCGGCTATATGAATCCTCACCAATGATGTTTCCTCATTTAAGCTCAACTCACGTAGATTATTGGAAAGGTAGATCGAGTGACCCAAGCTAAGAATATATAACTAGGTACCTGTGAGTAGCTTACTTTAATATTAGACAATAATCAGTGCTTACTTTAGCAGCATAGCAAGATGCAGTAAATCGCAGCCTATCGTCATCGATAAGACCCTTCTCCTCCAATCTTCTTTTGATTTGTTCACGTGCCCCGACATAAGTAACACCATAGACTGAGGTCATTACTGTCTGCTTCACCAATTTCCTGTCAACCTGAAAGTCTCCGCAGCACCAAATATTTTAATTGTTGCAATTTCAAAAACTCGAAGCTACAAACCTGAAGATAAAATAGAAATGATAATGATAATAAGATAACCAAATGACAACCTGGTCAATTAAGAGCTTGGCTAGTAAAGCATTCGGATAAGTAGCAGGGTCCTTGGTACTATCTTCTCTGATAATATGATCAACCCTGTGATCAATAGTTGTCTTCAACAATCACTAGTGGATCCAAAATATACAAATTCTCACAAATATATTAGTGGTTAAATTTTTGACAAATTGATCAGATACAGATCTTTTTTCTTTTTGATACGTGAACGATGCATTTGAATTTTGATTAATTAGAACAGAATATGCCAAAAAGTAGAAAAACAATAGCTTATCCTACGTTCCACAAAAGGGAGCTTGGTTATAAGATGTCACTTAAGAATGCATTTCAATGCAATCACTCTAATATACCTCATAGCAATTTCGGTATAAACATCAGCTGGTATCTCTCCAGCAACTAGGTTGACTGCCGCTGCCTCCATCTGTTAAAATTGCACAACCTCAGAAGATGACATAAAGTGCACAGAAGATACTCATAAAACTAGATAAATTTCAATAATCACAAGGAAACGGAGTCGAAACAAAGTTAAAAATCACAAATGGAACAACAAACATACGCTATCTCTTCCAAGAGCTGCATAGTGTTGTAGGCCATTGCATGAACCATCCTATAATAGAAAGAAGCAAAATTGTTAACATGTCCAAGGCCTACTATTTTTGTTTTCGAGATAGAAATATTTCAACCTTTACTTTCTTCCAATGGAACTTATCTTATTGTTATCCACGTATTAACTTTTCTACATTTACTAACCAAAAAAACAAAAAACAGAAAAAAGGGAATTGAACAGAAAATAAAAAATGTGATGATGTACGTATTTTACCTGATGAATAGGCAGATGGGAGACGACAGTATGTGGCGACGAGCTTTTCAAAGCTTCTGATAGGTTAATGCAAGCTGCTAAGCACTGGAAAGGATCCTCGGCATTTAACCACCATTTATTTCCATTTAGAGGATTGTGTGCTGAATCTAATATGTCATCAAGGTGGTTTTCTACGAATGCAATGCGTGCATCATAGCAGCGCTTCTCTATGCCCCCTGCATAAAGATTTGCTAAATGTATTTTCAGCCAGCGCAATCCTGACTTTCCTAGTGGCCGTCCTTCAGAAAATTCAAGGATTCCTCGACAGAGATCAGAGCTCAAGTGATTCAAATGAGGATGCATAGGGTATGCACGTCCTCGAAAATCAAGATTGTGAGGATAATAAAAACCTTCCTCATCTTTCAACTTCCGAGCAACCTAGTCCAAAGAAAGCATGCTTAAAATTTACTCCTAAATAACAAGCAAAGTGGACAACAAACCCAATGCAGTCCCAAAAGCGGGGTCTTGGGAGGGTAGAATGTATACAGACCTTACTTCTACCTCGAGGAGGTAGAGAGGCAAGCAAAGCGGACACATGTGGAAACTAAATGCTAAATCTAGTTTTAAAATGTTTAAACACTCAAAAGTCAATTAAATAATAGAATGAGTAATGATTCTGTCAAGACAAACAACTGGATCTAGATGTACAAAGGTTGAACGGTTCGCGTTACTTGTTTAGGCATCAGGATTTCCACCCACTCCCCTACCCCACTCCAGTCCTAATCCAAAAAAAGTGAGAAAGGAAGAAGAGTCCAAACAAGAAGACTCACTGAAAGCTTGAGCTCTGTGTCGCATCTTTGAGAATGCAACTCTTGGTTGATCTTTTGGGCTTTTCTCACCCTCCATTTCCACCTTTTCACTTCCATTATATCATCGGAATGCAAATCTGGTATGGGAACCTACAAACACGAAACTTCTTGCAATGAAACACAACCTACAAATGGCACCAGGTATTTGAAATTTCACAGCCACCTGAATGTCTTTAAACAAACCATCATCTGAACAGCTAAGAGAACTGGAAATATTAAGCAGGAAAAGTAACACGCTAAGCATATGGAATAATGAAGTATGGAGTAATTATTTTTGGACAGTTATAGGGGAGGCAGAAATTTAAAGATAAACTTTTAGGATCAGCCACATAAGAAGATTAATGGCGTTTAAGCAGACTGGTAGTGACAAAGATAATACTGTAATTCTATCTCCCATAACACAGTAAAACAAAATCCGCATACTTATACGTAGCACCTGAAGAAACAAAGAAAATTAGAATTTTTTTTCTTTTTGAAAAGGAACATCAAAGTGTTTCTTACATCATTGCGATCCACTAGGCCAGCAATATTTCCTCCTCCGGACCAAATACTCTCAACCACACTAAGTATCCTTTTATTCACTCTCCATTTAGTGCTTCCCAAGGTATCCAAGGCCTGCATGCGTGCAGAAAGAATTAATACACAGGTAAACCTCTTAAGAGTATCCGCTGAGCGGTCTATTGGAGCACAATCTGAAGCAAGTTAATTATCAGCAGCCCCAAGATGGATTAAGTGAATCACTGTAAGTATTAAATGAGTTAAGGGGAAAAAATCTATTCAATATGCTTACAGCACAGGTAGAACAAAAGAAATCTAGTATCATCTCAGAAAATAGAGATGATTCACGTGTATTTGTGCTGCTAACCGAGACTATGTATTATTACCTCAGATCTATGACTTACATGTATTTATGTTCATAACGAAACTATGTATTGTATGATGCATGTGTCATACCCAAACTATTAGGTGAAAAATATAAACAGTTATATCTGGTAGATAGAAGAATTGTGCTAGGCAACCTAAAACATTTGAAAACCATTCTAATTATCCAGTTCCGACATATCACAGGCAACAGCTTCATACATCCTGAAAGAATGAAGCATTAAGAAGCAAACTTCACCTCATAAACTTGTTGCATTTGTTTCCCAGAAACACTTCTAACAGCATCTTGTTGCCTCCTAGATCCATGAGTGCGCATCAAATACGAAGGCAAGAACAAGTATCCGCCTTTGTCATATCTGATGCAAAAATTGCCAGATAGTTAAAGTCCCGATAAAAATTTCTTTGAAGCTTGATAATGGACTCACATAAATTTATGCTTTTCAGAAGATAAGAGTAATTTTATAGATGAACTAGCACAAAGGATGTGCTATTATAACTCTATAATATCTTCATAAGCAAAACAGGAAAACTATGTCCCTTCTAATCCTGTCGGGCTTCTAACATTTGTAACACTGATTCATCCTTATTTACATGTTCCAATCTACAGCATGAGTTCTTGAATAAATATAATCCTATTAACTACAACCAAAACCTAAATGACGATATCATGAAAAGCTGAAAAAGAATTATACCCTCTCCATTTTTTGGGCGGCACCAACATAGGCACATAAGGAATCATCATCTGTTTAACCTGCGATAAGAAAAATTAGAAGCCTGAAGCACAATGTCACATCATTAACTGCATAATAGAGTCATTAAACAGTAACGTAGTCCTCTGGTACTTCTTTATTTGGCCGAACTAAAATAAGAAATTACTTCTTTTCTCCAGCAGGTGGGCAGTGAGTTAAAAAGACACAGACCTTCTAGCTTTTATACAACCAAAAGGGTTGCAGTGCAACTCCTCAGTTGCAGGGTCACTAAAGTTATACTATAAAATGAATTAAGTGAGTACTTATACTCGTGATGAAATATGGATGTGACTAAAACAAAATAAGTTTGCGTAACTTACTGTTCTGTCAACTCCCACAATAACCAAGGGATCACATTCTATGACACCATACTTCTTGACAATGTTCTTCCTGCAAGAACAACAAACAATTTTGTGAAACGAAAAATAACACACGATTCTTCTATCTGGAAGGTAACACCAAGGAGAATGTGGTTTGATAATGAGAACTTAATCCTACATAAATCAACTAGGGACAGCTGTTTTAGGCATGTTTTTAGTTTAAGGATCAGAGTTTACACACAGCTTATCGCTAAAACAATTTCTGTTGTTATATTTGTTTCCATGATGTAACATTCTGGTCACAACTCCAGACTCCTTTTTTTATGAATAAGACGTATGATATAATGCTACTTTAGGATATAATTATAAGGAAAGGAAAATGCACTGACCTTGGATCTCTTGTAGCAATTCTGAATACATGCCTGAATGCAGGTCTAATATCAGGAGGTGTATCAGCAGACTGATCCACTGGAGGTTGCACATAAGCTGTTTCAGTTAATAATTCTAAAAGACGGCATCCTAACTGCATGAGATTCAGAGAAGCAGCCACTAAGATAAGATTTTTACATTTAAAAGTCAGTCATTAGTAGTTCACATAACAAAGAAAGTTGCTAAATCACAAACCTTAGCATGTATGTCTCGACCCCAAGCCTCGGGTTCTTCACTTTTTATCAGCCTTCTCACCTCAACTATTCTGTTCCTTTTAATCAAGCTTTTGACACGTTTCCTTAGAATCATTGTCTCCCTGCTCATATCTTCTTGACTTTGAGTTCCGGTCATATGTTTTTGGTGCTTCTTTGTTTTCTCCAAGAAATTATGAATCCTGACCTGAGAAAAAAAAAATTGTCCACCCCCCACACAGTACTTAGTACTCCAAACGACAAGTCAATCCTTGTTTAAATTCCCTAAACAGGTAAATACTATAAAGAGTTGGGCATGATAAGACCCAGTCTATGTATAAAAACTAGCTAAAATAAAGAACCAAAATTAGGGAGTTAGAGGGAAGCACATACGTTAAAAAGAAATGGTTTTAGTAGGATTCCTAGCATTGAGCAGCGGGACCTGAGCCACTCAACACCTCCATAACCAACTGAAAGGTGAACGGAGAGCCACTAAAGTAAAAGCCTATAAATCATAATCAGAAATGATGGATACTTCGACTTTTCTTATTCATTATTACTGAAGAACGATGTATCTGAGTTCTTATAAAAGGAAACAAACTAGCAGCTTCTACTTGCTATTTTTTTTGTTAAAGTAAGTTGTTCATTGATTGGCATCAAGAAGATGCAACGGTTAGAAAAATAGATATGCTATCTCCTACACAAGATGCTATGAAGGGGTCGGGAAGCTAGCCAAACAGCGAAAAGAGAACAACCATGTTAAGGGCTAGTCTAGTGTGAGGGAGCTCACAGAATCTTAAAAAAAACAGTAGAACTATTTACATAGAACTGGTAGGCCCAACGAAAAACCGAAATTCGACTAACTTCTTGGAGCACAACCACAAATCATAGTTCTCACGCAAACAGTAACTTGCAAAGAGGTGAGGATTCATTATCTAAACCCTTGGACAATTTGAAGAATTGGTCTCCGAACAAAACCACGTATCTCTCCAGAGTCTAGATATAATCTTTTGATAAGTACAGAGTAGGTTTTATTTTTCTTTTTGAGTATAGATCATTCAAATGGTCTTTATTCTAATCTGTATATCCTTGTTTAACAGTTTGTTTGTTTTTCCTTTTACTTCTTTTCGCTATTCATCGAGTATACCTTATACATTCCATACTTCTAATTTAATAAGAAAAATCATCTCTTTAGTGACTATTGTAGCACACTTCAATTACAAAACATTCTGCAAAAACGCATAATTCCTATGCATAATACAACGCAAACTTAGACGCATAATGTAACACGGAGTCACAAGCAGGCAACAAACAGGACCAACATTTTGAAAATGCAACACTCACTTCATTCTCATCGAGTATACCTTACACATTCCATACTTTATGTAACATGCAATTGCAAAAGCATCTCTTAGTTACTACGGTAGCATGCCTCCCCATTACCAAACATTCAGTGAAAAAACATAATTTGGATGCCTAATATAACACAAAATTAGATGCATAACATAACACAAAGTAACAAACGCGCAACAAACAGGAACAGCGTTTTAAGAAAATGCAACACTCACTTCATTCTCAACAGCCATGCCAATCTGCACCGCAGCTTGGACAACCTGAACACACCTCTCCTCTTTACCACCCATCATCAACAACCCCATCAACTTATGCATAACAATCACAGCCATTTTATCAGCAGGCAATGAATCAATATACGGCGAATAAGCCGCCCTATGTTTCCGCGTCATCTCAGCCTTTTGCTCCTTCTCTATACCTTGTCTCAATGGCTCAAACCAACCTAACATCAATTTCTTAACATAAGGCAAATTAGGTGCAAGTTTTTTCTCACACATCTCCCTCTCCAACTCCCTATATTCCTCTACCATCTCCTCCCACGCCTCGGTCTCCGCCTTTATCTGTCTCCTCCTCAACATACCATACTTTCTCCTCCTCTCAATATCTCTAAAATCCCTTCTAACCCCACCTACTTTTTTAGCTCTAACAAACAAACTACTCATAAAAAGTGAAGATACCCAACTTGGTTCTTGAATAAACACCCTTCTACTAACCCCCTCTTTTCTCAAAAACTCAGGAACCCCATCTCTTATCTTCTCCAAACTCACCAATTCTTCAAGATTCTCATCAGTAGACACACAAACTACATCACTATGAACACTTACAGGCAACTTAACTACAGGTAACTTCAGATTCTTAGGAAATGAACAATTTTGAGACAACCTTAACAGTTCTTGATTGTGAAGAATGGCATTAAAGCTACAACCTTTTTGGAGCTTTCGGGTTGTTCTTGATTGACATATGTCTCTTGTAGTGATGCAGTAGTCAAAAGATAACCTAAAATCCATCACAATCTGAGCAATTCTTGATTGTCAATGGCATTAAAGTTGCAATCTTTTAGGGATTTTTGAGCAATTCTTGATCTAGTAGTGAAAAAGATAACTGAAATAACTAGTTTAATGGTGGAAAAGAGAGGATAAGGTGGTAAGTAAAGAACGGGGAAAGGGAAGAAAGTACCTAAGTTTGAGTGAACGTCAAACAAAAACCTCTGCTAAAACCCTTTGGAGTGTATAAGATAGTTGTTGCCAATTTTGGACTATGTTGTTTTTGTCTTCATTTACATCTGAGTCGTTTGGCGTGAGGTATAAGGTATAATAATTCGGATCTAAAATATAGAATTGTTTTGTGATACGTTTGATTGAATGTATTAGTTAGTTTCGAGATTATTTCTCATATTATTTATATCATAGTGATGGGATATGTTATTTCATGTACATGGTGGGACAACTAATTCTGCGATAGCTAATCTCGAGATTAATTATTTTGAGATAATTTGTTACCAACCAAACGATCCTCAAGTTATCCCGAGATTAATTATTTCGAGATTAGTTATTCTGCTCCTAAGAGGAGATAAAAATAATGCTACAATTTCGAGATAACTAATCTTGTGATGAGTTATTTCGTGCATTTTATTCCGATAAAAAATGGGATAAAATTATTCTAAAATCAATTATGAAATTAGTTATTCTTTATTTCTCCTACCAGACAGACTCCTAATGTACTATAGAAGGTGTTGAAACTCGAGTATTATTTGAAAATAATCATTTAAAAAAAAAATGATTAGGTGACGTTGTTGTATCGTTAATTCCAAGCTCGAATAAAGAAAGAAGGTTGACGAGGGTCAGTTGGAAACAGTTTGCTACCAATAAAGATAAGGATAAGACTGTGTATATCTATCTGTGAAATTACACTAGATTTATTAGTATTGTTATTGTAATCAAATTTTTTTAAAACAAAAAATTTTACTCAACGCATTTTGAGGCTCGATTAACTCAGATCGATACTAAAAAGTGTCACATTAAGGGTAAAAGTCTCTCGATCTAGAAGATTCTAATTCTTGGGCATGAACTTGAAATCTCTAATGGTGGATTACTTATCTTTCCGCCACAATCTTTGATAGTTCAAATAATTAAATATTATTTATACGTTGCTAAATTTGTTTTTATAATTCTAATCGTTCTTTCAATTTTAACTTTGAAGGGGAGCTTTGGAGTAACTGGTAAAGTTGTTGTCATGTAACCAGAAGGTCCCAGATTCAAGTCTTGGAAACAGCCCCGTACGAAAATGTAAGGTGATGCTGCGTACAATAGATTTTTGTGGTCAGACCCTTCACCAAATCCTATACATAGCGAAAACTTAGTGCACCAAACTGTTTTTTTTTCCTTAAATTTTAATTTTAACTTTGAATAAAAAATTTGGATAATTTATAGATTTAAGAGATGTCAAACCCAAAACAAATTGTCTGAGTCCAACATAGATGAGCCCATTTCAACTTTATTTGGGCTGGTCTATTGGGTTAACTTTCAAAAGCTAAACTCATTTCATTAGCCCAAAATCCAAATGACTTATAGGCAATTTTAAAGACCTGAATAATGCCACGTGTCAAATTACATGACGCTATAGAACTGAAGGTTGTCGTTCTTGTCTTAGTCCAATTCTGTCCAGCCATAGAATTAAAGGTTGTCGTTCTTGTCTTAGTCCAATTCTATCAAGCCATAGAACGGAAGGTTGTCATTCTTGTCTTAGTCCAATTCTGTCCAGCCATAGAACGGAAGGTTGTCATTCTTGTCTTAGTCCAATTCTGTCCAGCCATAGAACTGAAGGTTGTCGTTCCTGTCTTAGTCCAATTCTGTCCAGCCATAGAACTGAAGGTTGTCGTTCTTGTCTTAGTCCAATTCTATCCAACAATAGAACGGAAGGTTGTCGTTCTTATTGTCTTAGTCCAATTCTGTCCAGCCATAGAACTTAAGGTTATCGTTCCTGTCTTAGTCCAATTCTGTCCAGCCATAGAACTGAAGGTTATCGTTCCTGTCTTAGTCCAATTCTGTCCGGTCATAGAACTGAAGATTGTTGCTCTTGTCTTAGTTCAATTCTATCAAAACTGCTCTAACCTTTTTGAATAACAACTTCGGATTATAGAGATATTCCCTTTCACACGAGGCTACTTCTAATGTTCCAAACTTCCCATCGGATCACGATATGTTCCACGATTAGTCAAATAAACTTACCAATACAAGCACGCCGAATGTACACGATAAATGAAATTAATACGTAACTCAAATGAACCAATCAAATCAAAGGTGAATAATTTTGACTTTATGGCAATTTCTTTATTTTATCATAATAAAAGGGGAGCTCCTATAAGATAAGTTGAAGAAAAACTATAGAAGAAGTATAAATAATTAATCCATCAATATATTTACATTTTTGGGATTGTTTTTTCTTATTTTTATCCAAATTTATTGCATGTTATGATATTTAAAAGTAAGTGAGCATACTTGCATGCATGCAATATCGTGTAAATAATTTTCTATTATTGTAAAGGCGAATCTAATATTAAAACAATGAGTTATCTGAACTTGATATTTATTCAAACATAATATTTTTATTAAATTTTTTATCAAATATTTAATTATGAACTCAGTTATTATCGTGTGTGTATATATATATATATATATATATATTCCTTTTCTTTGTGCAATTTTTTCTTTCATAGTTAGGTAAAAAATCACATGAAGCCAATTTTTTGGACTTTGGTTATTTAATTATGTCACGGCAAAATAAACCTCATGATAATCAGCCAAATACTATATGATTATCATTTATAATACTACTAGTAGTAAAATAATTATATTTCTCATCTTATATGTATATTTTTTTCCAACATTCATCTTTAGAATAATTTAAAAATAAGAAAAGTCGGCGATGACTATTGAATTACAAATGCGATGCTCTAACCTTTGAGTCAAGCCGGCCCATTTTTTGTAGAATTACAATTACCCTTAATAATTGTATCTTCTTTTTGATAATATAATAATTATATTTTCGTAGAAATAAAATCTCTAGATATTTAAATAATTTTTTAAATCTTTTTAATTAATATTAAGAAAAGAGAAAAATGACTTTCAAGATAATTTTTTCTTTTAATTAGGGACAAATTAAAGCAGATGAAAAATTATACCATTTATATATGATTAAAATTACTTTTTATGTGTGTGCAGATATACACCCACAACAAAAACAATATACCCACTAATCCCCGCATGTGTGTATTAGATGTTGAATTTACTTCGATTTCTTTTTGTGTTTGCTTCTTCATATTTTGAACTCTTTAGTAAACATTCTAATTCCTATATATGTGTGCGTGTGTGTAGACAACAATAATATACCCAGTAGAATCCTCGTGTGTGTGTATATATATGATGTTGAATTCTCTTCGATTTCTTTGCGTATTTGCTTCTTCATATTTTAAATCATGTAGTAAAAATTCTAACTCCGCTGCTACTTATAATAATTGAATATTAATAGGTGTATAACAATAAAACATATTTATTTGCTTTATTTTTCTATTAAATTTTGTTTCCAAATGAGGGGCATAATTTCATCAACTATGCCTAGTGGATAATTATTATTATAATTTATATTCCATTTACGCGGCAAATGGACCAAATCATTAAAATCAAACATGTAATTAACTTTTTCACCTTTATACTTTCTTGAGAATTCTTTTTAAAATAAATAAATATTATTTTCTCCGTTTCGTTTTAATTCACTATCTTTTCAAAAATATTACTTTTAATTTAATTATTTCTTTTATGAAATTAAGAGAATTTTATTATGTTCTTTCGATATACTCCTATCTTTAAAAAAACTAAACAAAGCGTATATACTAAAATTTATATTTTCAAAACATAATTAATAAAACTAATTTGATAAAATAAATTCCTCCTAGCATATGAAAGAATATAATAATTTCAATTAGTCAAATTTTCAAAAATACCAACAAAAAAAAAAAACTAAAATATTTTTATGATCTTATAATTGACTTCTTTTAATTGGTGTGAGAACTCAATCTTTTATCCTAAGTTGTCATTCCAAATTAAAATGACATGAGGCTAATTGCAAAATAATATTTTGATCATGAATGTCTTTGACTTTATTAATGTCAAGCCAACCTAGTATTTTTCCAAAACTTTTTCTTAATTACTTTTGACTTTCTTTCAACAATACTAGGATTTTTTTTTTTTTGAGAAACTAGACTATTATTAACTTAATCTTTTTCCACACCATTCAACTTTTTTTTTTTTTCATAATTATAATGACCGGGTTAGTTTACGCGTATTTTGATTAATTTCATGAGGTAATCGATTCCGACTAATCTAGATTTAAGTAGTACGTACATGACTTATTTATTTCTGTTTAAATATGATTTGATCTCACGGTACTATATATACTTGTTGATGGTCAATATATTACTCTCTTCGTCGTAAATTCTCATCGTCACTTTTTGCTTTTGGAGATTCAAAGCCCCAGGTATATTGATCCATTTGAGATTCTTCGGACTGTTGCTGATATTGGCTTATGAGTTGGCTTTGTCCCCAGATTTATCAGTTGTCCATCCATTTTTTCATGTTTTCATGCTTTGCCGTTACATTCCAGAGGAGTCTCATGTCATTCGTTGGGATTCAGTTCAGTTAGATGAGAGATTGTCTTTTGTTGATGAGCATGTATCCATCTTGGCTAGAGATGTTAGACGATTGCGTTCTAGAGTTATTCCAGTGGTTAAGGTCCAATGGAGACACCAACCAGTAGATGAGGCTATTTGGGAGGTCGAGTCTGATAATGCACTTATAGTTCTTATCCTCGGCAAAATACAAACCAAAAGAAATAAAGGAGCTACGTCTGATCAGTTAAACTAGGAGATTTTTTTACTAATATTTTAAGATGTGTTCTTTCACCATATCGATATGTGAAGAGTTATAATATCTTTTCGTATACTTTTTAAATATGTAAATTGTCCGATTTAGTCTAAAAAATTAGTCAAATTAAATTCCGAAAAGAGAACAAAGAAAGTAACTAAATTTTTATAAAATAACAAATTGGTATCTCAAAAATACATTGCATTAGTCCAACACAACTTCGTTCCAAAACTTTTTTTATTTCAAAGTAAATAGTATATGTTAATGTGTATGGTGCACTATTCAAATATTGTGTTCTTTTAATTCAAGATTTTAGTGGCTTAATTCAAATCTTTGTCTTAATTAATACCCACTTAAACAAGATTTTAATATAATTAATCATGTTTTCCCACAATGTCTCACATGTTTTTTAAAAATAAAATAAATTTAATTGACATAGTTAAAATTGCACTATAGATGTGCCAATGAAATAAGCTAATGCAAAATCATGATGAATTAACTTTACAATTTCTTAGTACCAAGTAGCCATTTAAAAAATATATAATAAAAATATGTACACTTTTTTTTTTTTTAAACATTTTTTAAAGTAAAAGTGGCCATTGTAATCTCTATAATAACTTTAATAAATAACATAAAATCATGATGAAATATACTTTTAGATTTATTTAGTAACAAGTAGACATTCTAAAATATACCTCAATTTCATTTGTGATCCTTTATAAGATAGCCTAATAAGTAGTAATTCAACTACCCAATTGAAAAATATAAAATAAAAACCACCAAATGAAAGCACAAAAATTCTACTATAATTTCTTTTAAATAGAAAAATAAATTCTATCTTTTTTTTTTTCTACCTTCCTATTCCTTTCTGCAGCACTAGAATTATTGTTAATTCACTTATATGTTTATATAATATCGACGATTGTAATGGGATGTATAAGATATTTTTATTTTAAATTAAAAATTTTGAATTTAAACCCAGAGTTTTCTTTTTTAAAAGAATCTCGTGGTAGGGAACATTTTTCGTTTTTAGTGGGCTTTATGTATGCAACACGAATTTGAGTTAATCTGATTAGTGAGTTTCGAATATTGAATAGTTACATAAAAAAATCACTTATTAACATACGATTGCAACGGGATCAATAGGATATCTTCATCTTTAATTAGAAGTTTTGGATTTAAGCTCTGAATTTTCTTTTAAGGAAAAACTCATGGTAGGGAACATTTTCCGTTTGGGTGGGCTTTACGTTTGCAACGCGATTTGAGTTAGTCTGGCTAGTGAGTTTCGTATATTGAATTATACAAAAAAATTCACTTATTATTTATTAATAATATTCTTACGAACTGCGGTGGGATGGATATAATCACTTCATCTTAAATTAGGAGTTTCGAATTCATGTTTCGAGAAAAGAAAAGATCCTAATAGAGAGCTTTTCCCGCGCTAGTGGACCTTGCATGTTGTGATTTCAGATTAGTCGGATCAGTAAATTTTGACTTTGCATGATGTGATTTTAAATCAATCGGATCAATAAATTTCGACCTTCCTTGCATGATGTGATTTTTGATTAGCCGGATCAGTAAATTTTGACCTTGCATGATATGATTTTAGATCAGTTGAATTAGTAAATTTCGACCTTACATGATGTAATTTTAGATCAGTCGAATCAATAAATTTTAACCTTGCATGATATGATTTTAGATCAGTCGGATCAATAAATTTCGACTATGCATGATGTGATTTTAGATCAATCGGATCACTAAATTTCGACCTTGCATGATGTGATTTTAGATCGATCTTGCATGATGTGATTTTAGATTAGTAGGATCAGTAAAGTTCGTCCTTACATGATGTGATTTTAGATCAATCGGATCAGTAAATTTCGACCTTCCTTGCATGATGTGATTTTAGATTAGCCGGATCAGTAAATTTTGACCTTGCATGATATGATTTTAGATCAGTTGAATTAGTAAATTTCGACCTTACATGATGTAATTTTAGATCAGTCGGATCAATAAATTTTAACCTTGCATGCTATGATTTTAGATCAGTAGGATCAATAAATTTCGACTATGCATGATGTGATTTTAGATCAGTCGGATCACTAAATTTTGACCTTGCATGATGTGATTTTAGATCAATCGGATCACTAAATTTCGACCTTGCATGATGTTATTTTAGATCGATCTTGCATGATGTGATTTTAGATCAGTAGGATCAGTAAATTTCGTCCTTACATGATGTGATTTTAGATCAGTCGGATCAGTAAATTTCGATCTTGCATGATGTGATTTTAGATCAGTAGGATTAGTAAATTTTGACTTTGCATGATGTGATTTTAGATCAGTCGGATCAGTAAATTTCGACCTTGCATGATGTGATTTTAGATCAGTTCTTGCATGATGTGATTTAAAATCAGTAGAATTAGTAAATTTCACCAATATGGGTTGTGGTGCAAAGGATGGGGTTGCTCCACCCTTAACCAGAGGTCTAGGGTTCGACCCTGGGCATGGAGAAAACTTTGTTGGGAGCGCTACCCCCGAATGGTGCCCTACTCGATGCGAATCCTGATTAGTCGGGCTCTAATGCGGGTACCGGACATCAGATGGGAAACAAAAAAAAAAAATTAGTAAATTTCGAATAATATAAGGTTATGGCAAAAGTTGTATTTTAATTTTTTTTTAGTGGAAAGATGATTATTAAAGAGACAAAACATTCCTATGTTCCTTGCATATAGTCATTAATTTCATTGGTCCCTTTGAGCACTATGCCTTATAACGTTAAAAAAATTTAGGTACACTTTTATACATGAAAATCATTATTATAAACTTTGTGAGGTTGGTAGTTATTATAATTAATATTTTACTAGCTAGATATTGTAGATAACTACCATGTCAAACTTGTAAAAGTTATCGAAGGTAGGGATAATCGTCCAGATCTTATTATTATAAAAGAAAAATTCAGGACGAATTTTAACGTTAATAATTGAATATTCATCTCAGACTACTAATTCCGCTTCGTATATCAAAAATTTTTGTTCAATGCGCCTTGTTCTGCCCCGAGAGTGGTCCCACACTACTCTGCGATCTGCATACATAAATTTTAAATTTCGAATTCGCCTTTGTACCTTCCAAGGGAATTATATTATTTGGAATTGTTTTCACATGTTGAATCATACAATTTAAAATAGAAATTGTTTCACATGTTGATTGTGTATAGAAATACAACGAACGATTTCTATTCTCTGAGCTGAGGTATATAGAGAATGACTTGTTGATCCCTTTCGTCCAAGGATTAGGACATTGTTTTTTCATGTCGGTCGTCAAACATGAACACAAACGAAATAAAACGAACGATTTCTATTCTCAGAGCTGATATATATAAAAACTGACTTGTTGATCCTTTTCGTTAAGTGATTAGGACATCGTCTTTTCATGTCGAAGACACTATTTAAATCATGACCAAAAAATGACCTAATCTTTTAAATCATGACCACTTGAGCCGACATAAATACCCAAAAAACAAACAAAAAGGTTGTCAACTTGCAAGAATATCCAAATCCTTAAATCCTGTCTTAACCTAAGCATGATTAATAACCTAGATTATCTTCAACTTAAACACATCATCATCCACTAATTAATACACTAATCCCACAAGTAATTCCAAAACCTTCTAATGGTTAGGCCTAATGACATGTAAACCATCAACAAATATTAATTTAATTAAGTTTCGTGTACTGACAGTATATAAAATATTTACATCATCAGGTTATGCACATGTTACTATTTACGACGAACGTGATATGGAAACCAATGGCATTGCCAAAATTTAAATTTTATGAGTTTCTATAGCGATTGTAAGTTAATACACCCTTTGACTGTGAATTCGGACGTTGAATTTGTAATTTTCATAAAGTAAAATTTACATATTTAAAAACAACATAACAAAGAATACTATAAGTTATAATAATTAATAATTTAAAATATTTTAAATGTATAAGAAAAGTCACGTACAGTCGATAATAAGTTGTTTCATAATCAAATATTTAATTAGTGATATTTAGTAGATCTTGTAACATACATACAAGATTTGCAAATAAATTACTATGTCCCCATGAATCGTAACTGACATATATTATACGTTCTCTCTAACAACGATTCACTAGAGCAAATGATATCCAAACAAACGACATCGTTAGAGATTTGAATTTACAAGGTTTACGCAAAAATTGTTGCGCTCACGTGAATCATAACTGACTCTTTTAGATCCACCCTGCCCTGCTAAATTTCAATGAAAGTTTAATATTTAGTAGATCTCGTAACATACATACAAGATTCACGCATAAATTACCGTGTTCCCATGAACCGTAACTGACATATATTATATGTTCTCTCTAACAACTATTCACTATAGCAATCAAATAATATCCAAACAAACGAAATCTTTGAATTGCACTCATGTGAAACGTAACCGACATTTTTAGATCTGCCCCGACCTGCTAAATTTCCATCACAATTTAATATTGATTTACTCTGTCATCAACGTATATAACTTAAATTCATTATCAAATGTATACATGGCATTAATTTAACAATATACAAGTGGCATTCAAATATGTTCACACGTGTTACATATCTAACTATTTGACTTTTTTTTCAAGTCAAAAATCATTGGCGCCAAATAGATACATTCATTTCTTCAACTCTAGTTAGGCACAAACAAAATATATTTTAATATGGTGGCGGAGTCAGAAATTTAAACGAAGATTTTTTTTTTTAAAAACGTGTTTAAGTCGAGGGGATTTAACAATTGTTTTCCCCACCCCACCCCCTCGAAAGATCGATAGTTTTCCCATTTACCCCTAGAGTGACTCCAACGCGATTTAACAATTTATATAGGGAAAAAGGTTCGAAATATATCTAAATTTTGACGAAATTCGCTATAACACGCCTTAACTTTGCGGGGGTCCTATGACCCCCTAGACCATTTATTACCGCATTTCTGTGACATATATTTGCTTAGCTGGACGACTTCAGAGCCTCACGCGCTCATTGCGCGTGTATTCACACAGTGGTCCAGCTGACAAATATATGTCACAGAAATACGGTAAAAAATAATCTAGGGGGGTCATAGGACCCCCGCAAAGTTGAGGCGTATTACAACAAATTTCGCCAAAATTTACGTATATTTCAAACCTTTTTCTCATATATATATATGCAAAAAAAAAAGAAAATTGTTTCTATTCAATTTTTCTAGTATAATGTGTTATAAACCAAACGGGAGAGCCCAACCCGAAAGATTAGTCTAATAGGTGAAAGAATTCATTTGACTTATAATTCTCTTAATATTTCTCTATTTTTCCAATGCGGGACAATTGATTCATAACAATCGCCTCCGCTTGAGAACCAACGACCTCGTTGGTCACGGCTGACACCCCTCTTAGGTCCAGGCCACCACTACGAGTCGTGGCTCCACGCAACAAATTTTGCCTAAGTTTAGGTATATTTCAAACCTTTTTCTCATTTATATATATATGCAAAAAGAAAAAGAAAATTGTTTCTACTGTATAATGTGTTATAAACCAAACGGGAGAGCCCAACCCGAAAGATTAGTCTAATAGGCAGAAGAATCCATTTGACTTATAATTCTCCTAATATTTCTGTATTTTTCCAATGCGGGACAATTGATTCATAACAATCGCCTCCGCTTGAGAACCAACGACCTCGTTGGTCACGGCTGGCACCCCTCTTAGGTCCAGGCCACCACTCCGAGTCGTGGCTCCACGCATGGATTGATCCTCGTTGGTCATGGCTGGCACCCCCTCTTGGATCCAGGCCACCACTTCGAGTCACAGCCCAACGCGTGAGACTCTCAATGAAAGTACCAATGTTACAAATCAAACAGGAGAGCCCAACCCGAAAGACTGGTCTAATAAGTGGGAGAACCCATTTGACTTATAATCCCCTTAGCATTTCTCTATTTTTTCAATGTGAGACAATTGGTTTATAACATAATGTTTCGACGAAGGGAGTTCAGTTGGACCCCCTTGCACCCAATATATATGTATATATACACACCTAGATAGTTGTATTAATTTCTCACTATTCAAATTTCTCATGATTGGTGCAATAGTACTACTAATTGTAACAAAAATGGGCTACTCTAAGTTTTCCATGTACAATTTTCTCTTCTTGATCATGGTTTTCTCTATGGTTTTAGGCCAAAAAAATGATCAGAAATTGTTAAACGATCGCGATTCGCTTGTTTCGTTCATGTCTGGGATTGTTTCTGATCCACATCATGTACTAGAAAATTGGAATTCTTCCAACATTCATGTATGCAACTGGACTGGAATTGTATGTGACATGAAAATCAAGAGAGTTGTTGAACTTGATCTTAGTCATCATTCGTTACGTGGGAAGATTTCGCCTTCTCTATTTGACCTCACTTTTTTGCATATTCTCGACTTGTCTGGTAACTTGTTGGAGGGCAGTATACCAGCTGAACTAGGCCGTCTTTTAAGGCTTAATCAGCTTAGTTTGTCTTCTAATCTCCTCGAGGGGAAGATCCCAAATGAGTTAGGATATCTTGATGAACTGAAGTATCTTGATTTAGGAAGTAACAATCTTTCTGGTGCAATTCCTGTATCTTTGTTCTGTAACTGTTCCGCGTCTTTACAGTACATGGACCTTTCTAACAATTCGCTTAGCGGTGAGATTCCTATGGATGATCATTGCGCGTTGAGTGGATTGAAGTTTCTACTTCTATGGTCTAATGAACTTGTTGGTAAAGTTCCTCGAGCACTTTCTAAGTCTACGAAGCTAGAATGGCTTGATCTTGAATCGAATTCATTTAATGGTGAGCTTCCTTCTGATATCGTAAGCAAAATGCCAAGGTTACAGTTTCTGTACTTGTCTTACAATGATTTTGATAGTCATAGGGATAATACTGATCTAACACCTTTCTTCGCGTCTTTAGTTAATTCTTCTAACTTGCAAGAACTCGAGTTAGCTGGTAATAATCTCGGTGGGGTGTTACCTCCTATTATCGGTAACATCTCCAAGAACCTAGCGCAGATTCATCTAGACGATAATCTTATCTATGGTCCAATCCCAACACAGATTTCAAGTCTAGGAAATCTTACTCTATTGAACTTGTCTAGTAATCATCTCAATGGTACAATTCCTCGCGAGTTGTGCCAAATGGGGAAACTCGAGAGGCTTTATCTGTCGAATAACTCGCTCTCCGGTGTCATACCTTCCGCTTTTGGAAATGTTTCTCATTTAGGCCTTCTTGATCTGTCGAAAAACAAGCTCTCTGGATTGATCCCTGATACATTTGCTGATCTTCCGCAACTGAGGAGGCTTCTGTTGCATGATAACTACCTCTCTGGAACGATTCCCTCGAGCTTAGGTGAATGTGTAAACTTAGAAATACTTGATCTTTCTGATAACAGAATCACGGGCGCGATTCCAAGTGCAGTGGCTGGATTGAGTAGCTTGAAGTTGTATCTCAACTTGTCTAGTAATCACTTACATGGTCCTATTCCTTTAGAGCTTAGCAAAATGGATATGGTGTTGGCGATTGATTTGTCGTCGAATAATCTCTCAGCTAATGTCCCTTCACAGCTTGGTAGTTGCATTGCTCTCGAGTACTTGAACCTATCGCATAATTCCTTAGAAGGACCTCTTCCAGCGTCGATAGGGAGGTTGCCTTACCTCAAGGAGTTTGATGTTTCATTCAATGTGTTGAGCGGGGAAATACCGCAGACTTTTCAAGCATCTTCGACTCTCCAGAATCTCAACTTCTCGTATAACCATTTATCGGGGAATGTGACAGATACCGGTGCATTTTCATCGCTAACCATTGGCTCATTCTTCGGAAACTCTAAGCTTTGTGGTTCAGTACAAGGCATGAAGAGCTGCCATAGAAAGCGCGGTCGCCATTTCATCATCACGATCCTCCTTTCACTGCTTATAACTCCTATCTTCTGCGTAGTCGGGTACCCTCTGGTGTTAAGGTCCAAATTCAGGAGCCAATTCGCGAGGTTCAATAACAGTAAGGTTATTGAAGATACGGAGCAAGGCGGTGGTGGGAGGAAAGAGCAAAAGTATCCAAGGATATCTCGTATGCAGCTGATTGAAGCGACAGGAGGTTTTAGCAGCTCGAGTTTAATAGGAGCAGGACGATATGGGCGTGTCTATAAAGGCATGCTGAAAAACAACATGAGCATAGCTGTCAAAGTCATCGATACAAAAGGTGGCGGTGAGATATCAGGGAGCTTCAAAAGGGAATGCCAAATCTTGAAAAGGACTAGGCATAGGAACTTGATTCGGATCATAACGACATGCAGCAGGCCGGATTTCAAAGCGCTCGTGTTCCCTCTGATGCCTAACGGAAGCCTAGAGAACCATCTGTACCCGAGCCACGGCCTCAGACATCAACTTGACTTGGCTCAATTGGTTAGCATTTGCAGTGATGTAGCAGAAGGGGTGGCCTATCTGCATCATTTTTCGCCTGTTAAAGTCGTGCACTGTGACCTGAAGCCGAGCAACATCCTTCTCGATTACAACATGACAGCTTTGGTCACAGATTTTGGGATATCAAGACTAGTAAAAGCTGTCGAGGAGAACACAAATCCTGTCGATGAATCAGTTACTTACAACTCCACAGACGGATTACTTTGTGGATCAATCGGTTACATTGCTCCCGGTTAGTCCAGTCTTTATTGTAGCTAACAGTATTTCATATCCATCGATCATGACTAAACTTTCTGTTTTCCGATCATTGCAGAATACGGGATGGGAAGGAGGGCATCAACGAAAGGCGATGTCTATAGCTACGGAGTCTTGTTACTCGAGATAGTGGCAGGGAAGCGCCCCACGGATGTTCTCTTTCAACAAGGCTCGAGCTTGCACGAATGGGTAAAGAGTCAGTATACACATAAACTCGAGGCTATGATTGATGACACACTGCAAAGATATCGCGTAACTTGTACCACCACAGTTCAGCAACTCGATAGCAATCTATGGCGCGATATCGTGTATGAGTTGATAGAACTTGGCCTAATGTGCACACAGTACAATCCATCAACTAGGCCAACAATGTTAGATGTTGCACTTGAAATTGGTAGACTAAAACAGTTTCTTTCAAGTCCTTCCAACATTGCTACTGAAGAAGATGTCTCAACAAAAAGTTGAACATTTTTTTTCAACTTTACCAATGCTACGTTGCTCGGACTCTTCAAAAATAATGTCACTGGGTGCGAGTCGGATTCTCCAAAAGTAGTGTATTTCTGGAGGATCCGACACTGGTGGTGTGGCGTTGAAAGTGAAGAGTCCGCGCAACTTAGTGCCAATGTACCTTTTAACTTTATTCATTGTACTTCTATGTTCTTTTTATTTTAATCCCTTCTTGGAGTGCGGTCCTTCCTCGGATTCTGCATGAACCAGGATGCTTCGTGCACCAGGCTGCGCTTCTTTTAGAGGGACCATTTTGTTCGTTCAATCATGATCCAAGCCCATAATACGTATTGTCTGCTTTGGCCCAACAGACCTCGCGGATTTATCCCCTGGGCTACGGTATCAGAAAGCCAAAAGCATGCGTATTATGTGAACTTGTACTATGCCTTATAAGGTTACAACATCATGTAACCCCCTTCTTACGAAGCAAATCAACCTCATTTTTCGGAGGTAGAGTTAGGATTTTTAAATTTATGAGTTTTGAATTCTAAAATATGCAGCTTATTCGGTTCTCGATAAATTATTCACACATACTAAATGAATTCTTAAATCCAAATATAAGATTTGAACCAAAGCTACTAAGTTCTGCAGAATTTAGACATGCAACCAACCAAATGTAGCCTTTTGATGTGAAAAAAGTGATGAAAAATATTTAAAAGATTATTTTATTCCATTAATTTAATTGCAATTTGATTAGCATAACACTATTTTAATAATAAAATAATCTCCTCTTTACACTAACAATTTTGGTGTTATATGACAAATCATATCTTGCATAATCAAAATGCACTTATAGGATCTTTTCAGCCTACCATTAATATTAAATATTAGAAATTTTATAGCTACCCATATAAGTGGAAAGTTGGTATTTTGCCAAACTCACTAAATAAATAATAACTAATTAAGTTAACCAATAACTTTTTTTTAAAAAAAAAAAATCAGCCTGCTGCACTAAAACTTTCGCTGTTTATAGGGTTCGGGGAAGGGCTCCACCACAAGGGTGTATTGTTCGCAGCCTTACCTTAAATTTCTGTCAGATGTTGTTTCCAAAGCTTGAACTCTTGACCTCCGAGTTACATGACAACAACCACAGGCGGATTCAGGATTCCTAAGTTCCGGGTGCCAAATTGTCCACGAAGATAAACGGGTCGATTTTTTAAAATTTTGAGTTACATTTCGAACTATTTATCTTTTTTTTTTTTTTTTTTTTTTTATATACAAGTTAATCGAATATGGATATTTAGATATATTCTCTTTCAAGATATCTGAGACTCAAGATACCTAATTAGCCCAACTTCTTTTTACAAATAAGAGAAATTAATTAACTCTAAAACAGAAAGAAAAAAAATAATGTTAAAAAAATCGAACTTTGTATAAACCATCTAATATCATTACTTCAACATATTCATATTCCATTATCTTTATATGTTGTTACAGATATATAATTGAGAAGGAGTAAAAATTATAGTTTCAATATAGTTATCTTCACTTAGCGTGAACTTTAATGAAAGATTAAACAGATCTTTAAATTTTAAAAAAAAACTTAAGCATGATAATAAATCATTTTTTAAAACTTAAATTTTTAAAACAATTTACTATTTATATATATTTTTATTTGTTCATTGATATGGGATACACTTAATACTCATAACAAGAGATTAATAGTAATTAACAAAAGAGAAAGTTAAAAAATTAAGAATTAATTAACGCAACAATTTGGATTAGTATAGAATAGAACTAAAAAAGAAAAAGCAATGAAAAAGGCGAAAATCAGCTGGGTGGCAGGGAACTCCCTTTGCCACTGGTGCTATCTAACTGCTTGATCTCAAGGGTGGCAAGCTTAATCTATATCTCATTTCTTCTGTGTATATACATATATATACAAAGTTTCAGTCGAGGTTACCGAGTGCCGTGGCACCCTCACTCATACACATAGATCCTCCCCTGACAACAACCTTACCAGTTAGTCCAAATTCACCGATAACTTATTGGCATTATCTTTACAAGATGAAAATGGCATTCTCAATTAATTTTGCAGAAGTTATAGATATGTACAGTTCGACCATCTAATTTAATCAACATGATTGAAATATGCATAACTTATACATTAAAATGTATATGTATATTATCTGTATATCATATGTATATTCTGTATAAATATACACAACTTATACATTTTGTACGCTAGTTGGCCGAAATGTTTTAGGGCCATAATTATCACTCTGAAAAATGGGTTATAGGGGTATAATATGAGGAAAAGGACATAAATAGCACTTCAGATGAAACTACTGACACGAAAATGATCATTGAATTTTATTTCTGTTTTCCAGCCATTTGCTGACAGCTTTATACAACACTGATACAAATTTGATACATATCTGTTTCTATACAATAAAGATACAATTTCTATATGCATCTTACACACACACACAGACATATTATATAACAATGATACAAATTCTATGCATGTCATATTAAAAATGCATATTCTACATAACATTTATACAATTTTTACTCATAAATTCACTGCTCTATTTTTTTTTTTACGAACTGTATCAGTATGGTATATGAATGGTATCAATATGGTATATGAAATAGCACTTCGGATGAAACTACTGAAACGAAAATGATCATTAAATTTTAATTTCATTTTTCAGCCATTTACTGACAGCTATATACAATACTGATAAAATTTGATACATATCTTATACAAATGTGTATTCTATACAATAAAGATACAATTTTCATATGCATCTTATACATATATATATTTTATACAACAATGATACAAATTCTATGTACATCAAATTAAAAAATGCATATTATACATAACAATGATACAATTTTTACTCACACATTCGCTGCTCTATTATTTTACGAACTGTATCAGTATGGTATATGAATTGTATCAATATGGTATACTAATTGTATCTGAACTATCGGGCCAAAGTGATTCAAATTATGAAATGGTCATAATATAGAATTTATTTGGGCTGACTGACCATGAATATCCGATCGCCCAAACATGGGCCAATTGTTTTGAAAAGGGTCAGTCCATGTCCTTTTTCCTATAATATATGAAATGAAACGGGTTAGATTCGAGTTGGATTGAATGATGAAAGTGAGTATTTTGTTTCTTTTATTATCTAGTGGTGTGTTTTCCAATTTTATTACTATTTGGTTTTATGTTTTTTTTTTTGCTTGTTATACTGTTATTTGTCCCAACGTGACGTAGAAACTGAAACCTGTGTAAGGTATTTCAATCCCATATGGTTACACAAATCTATGTTTATACTGATAAAACATAAGATTTTATATATGAAAAAATTCCAATTTTCTCCCTTATATATATATGGATATGATTGAAACTCGATTTAATATATACACTATCGTCTTAAGAGCTTTAATCTACAAAGACTTAGGTGGCTTAGAATTACTTAACATACTATGCACTATGTTCAATAATGTTCTATTTCTTCTTTCTGCTACATTATTTTAATCTGGAGAATCAAGCATGGTGTATTGGGCAAAAAATTTATTTTTTTGAAGAAATTTTGCAAACGAACCCTGTCCTTGTACATCCTCGGTGTATCTATCGTAGTACTCACCACCTCTAAATTTATTGTGAGAATAAATCTCCTCTTAAATAAAACTATAGATATTGATCTTCCAATCAAATATCTCTGAAATCGTGTCACCCACTCCGGCAGATTACAAACATCAAAATACAATTATGGAGAAAAATAAAATTATCAAAACACGCCAAACGAAATTAAAAATGTATGTTTAATATCATCTTTAACCTTTTATCTGTTGCCAAATAACAGAATCACATGCTAGTAGTACTTGAATTTTAATTTATTTTTAATACATTAAATAATGATTTTAATATTCAAGATTTAAAAAATGAGGAGAAGAAGAAAGGAGGAGGATATGATAACCTTGGTAATAAGAGTTTATTCGAAAATTTATTTTATTTTTAAATTTTTGATTTTGATCTCTGATATTTAATCTTGGAATCATTTTTATAGACGACGCTCTCAACACATTATTTTTATGTCAGAGGCTTAAACCAAAATCTCAACACATTATTTATCATAGTTGGTGAACCATAATATTACTTGTTGCACCCTTGATTTCACCTTATGTAACATTATTTTACTTTGGCCATGCGATATGAAATTATGATTTGATTAGAAATTAAAACTTTTAAAACTTGCGAGTTTATATACTGATACAAGTACGATCGTAATTGTGGACCAATACATAAAGACTCGAGCTCGGGTGACTGCCCAACCAATGGAACAAGCTTTGACGTGTAAAGAACAAGTCCCAACACTCCAAAGCCATCCAATATGCACACTCCAAGACCTCCCCTTTGTCTTGGCTCATTAAGGGCATTCTAATCATTTTGTATTAAGTTGAAACCTAAGCTATAAATAGGACATGTTAGGTCATTTTGTCATAACTTTGATGATATATTTGAGAACTCTAGAGAGAGAGAGTCTTGCAAGGTGGATTCCTTGTAAACAAGTGTGGAATCACTTGTGTTGGTAGCTAGTTTGAGACGTTAATTGTTTGGGGATCCCGTTCTCTTGAGGTCACGTAAGAGATAGGTTTATGTTGTGTGTGGTATTAAAGGTCTAAGAGTGGAATAAGCTCTTGGGTTGTTAATATTATACCATCCATTTGTCTATCTTTCTATCTTTGTCTTGTTGTAATCTTGTAGCCGATTCTATGTTGATATTGTGAAGCCGTGTAAGTGTTGTTGTTCTTCACATTGTTATTGTTCATTTTACTCTTCATAAATTGTTGTTAACATTAGTTTGGGTTGTTGTTTTGGTGCCAAAGACACCACTAATTCTTGTATTCTTGTTGTTGGTAGCGAATCCGAGAGTGGTCTCCATCTTGGTTCTCGAATCCTTAAGATTGTGGACTGATTTGGTGTATGTTTTTGTGTCTTCCTTATCGTTCTTGTATCATATACTCTCTCCGTTTCATATATGATTTTCCTCTGTTGACTTGACAACCCCTTAAGAAAACTTTAACTTGAGGTATATTTTACTAAATTTACCTTATAAATGATAGTTTGAAATTCTAAATTTGACTACTACAGTATAACCTCGATAAATTAATACTCGATAAATTAATAACCTCGCTAAAATAATAATTTTCTTCGGTCCCAAGTCGGGATCAACGTGGTAAATTAATAATTCGCTAAATTTATAAGATAATACAAAAAAAAAAAAATCATATAGGTCCCATTTGATATATAAATTAATAATTCATCTGTATCAAAATATTTCATACATAATACATAAGTAAACTAAACAGGTTTCTGAAAATATGAATCTAATGTTGTTTGTTTCTTCTTGAAATCAATATCACCTTGAATCTCATCTCTAACCCTTCTTACTGCATTAAGAATATCAGGTGTAGTCTTCTCATATTGCAAAAGGAAGTGATGTAAGGTGATTGTTGCTTTCAGAGCATCTTTACGCGAAACTTGTTCTAATTCCACACTATCATCTTCCACTTCATCTTCTTTATGTGTTTCCATAACACTCTCAATTATTTGTTCATCCGTAGGTAGCTCAAAACTCGTATCATTTTCTCCCGGATAATTCAAAACATCTTCAACATTCATTGCATTTCGATACTTCAATCCATTTCGATTAGAGTCAAACCGTTTCGAAAAGAATTTTTCCAAAGGTGACTTGGCACACCGGATTATGCCAAGTGGCGACTCTGAATAAGAAAAAAAAATGTAAATAATCCTTTTTTTTTCGAAACGAATTTTTTATTTTTGTCACCTTAATAATAAAACCCTTTCGAACTTAAAGTACATATATCTTTTTTTGGAGTCGAAAAAGGGGTGTGACAACATCTAATGTAAAAAACATGACTAACAATATCAAGTCAAGCCCCACTCGGACATCATAATAGAATATCCTCTCAATTAAAAGCAATATGTATACAAACCCCCCCTCCCCCCCTCCCCCCTCCTCCCCAGGCATACGATCATAAATAATTACTCAAGTTCATAATAAAGTTTTCATAAGTCTCACAAGGGCATCACAAAATAAATAGCAATCCGAAAAATAATAAATCACGGTCTACTCAAACCTAACTTGGTTCATTAAGTCTCACCAACTATCACAAGTATATTCATTCTCTAAGCATTCTCTAAACCTCAAATTCCATCAATAATGACGATAATGACATTATTACCCCTAAAAAGACACTAATCCACAATCATCTCAACAAAGTCCGCTAACACAATTCAAGCTCTAAAATGGCAATCCAACAACAATTATCTGAGAATCACTAGGTTATCTATCTACATTTTACTCTACGGACATTTATCAATAATAATACTAACTAATCAAGTAAATAATCCAACTACAATCCATCAAAGATTCTGATACCCACGGAGATGCTCTCCATTTCACCTAAGTGTGATCCCCGATCCTAAGCGATAAAAAACAACAACAAACAAGTGTACAACTCATAAACACTTTGAAAAAAGTCAAGGTATATCTCAACTTGTCTTAAATGAAGATCCGCAAATTCCAAAGCAGTCCAAAGAAATCGAGAGCCCAACTCTCACGGATTCACACCAACATGTCCAATATAGTTAAACATGTCATCTATAGTCAAAAGAAATCTAATGATACCCATATTGATCCTATTTAAGACGGATCCAAAATGAGTTTGAAAATAAAAAAGGTAACACCAAAATTTTATTTAAGAATAGTATTCTCCATATCAAGAGGAGTCTATAGCTGAAACCCCAAAAAATAATGAGCAAAAATCGAATCTCAAATTGAAGAAAAAACAATTTATACTTTACCAGATAAAAATCCCCAAAATCGTAGTTTGAAATCATGATTTTAAAATGTTTTTGATGATATAATCGATGAAAATTTATGGGAATAATGTTTTGAAACTTACCCAAGCTCAAATGATGAAAAAATCTTCAAGAATCGGCTAAACTCGAAGCTCAAAGGTCCAAAAATAGAGAAAAAGTGTGAAAATAGATTTTTATATCAAAACCAGCTTTGGCCGGTTAAGCGGTCATCACTAAAATGATGGGTGACCGCTAAATCGGTCTGGTCTACATAGCTAGACCCGCTAAAGTGGTTAAGTGACTGCTTTAGCAGTAGGAGGCAGGTCATGCATGAATGCTAAAGCGGTGCTCTTCTGCTTAAGCGGACACTGGTAAAGTGGTATTATGATCACTAAAGCGGCTATACCAAGAACTTTGCTAGGTTGCAAAGTAGTCTGTCGACCCCTTGACATTCGTTTGACATTTTGTGAATGCAAACAAACTATGCAACTAGGCTAATATTGATATCCTGAACTCAATGACGATGTTTGAATTTTCAGAAAAAGATTTTTTTCACTGAATTGATCCCCAGGACTGCTTTTTATTATTTTCCAAATGATGGACCAAAATACAAGATAAGGGTCGTGAGCTCGAATCAATCACACTACTGACCAAAATTCGATATTCCGAATCTGTTGGCGAATTTCAAAATGTCACCCATCTCTCAGAATAATGAATGTTGATCAAAGTCAACTATATGACTTCTTAAATCTCTAAAAAAGTCACAAACTCACACAAAATGTTCTCCATCACATCGAAAACCGTTCCCACTATCTTCAAATTTCAAAATTAACATGTAGCAACTATGGAGAAGGACAAAATGATCAAAACACAGAAATTTCTAAATTCCAAGACGAGGTTCATTACTGAAATCGTGTCACCCATTTCCACAGATGACAAACACCAAAATACAATTATGAAAAGGGATAAAATGACCAAAACACGCCAAACGAAGTTAAAAATATATGCTTAATATCATCCACAGTTTCGTCATAATTATCCAAATGGTCCCAAATATTTAACTTTATCTACTGCCAAATGACAAAATCACATGCTAATAGTACTTGAATTTTTATTTTTGGATTTTCTATTTGATCTCTGATATTCAGTTTTGGGCTTATTTCGGTATACAACGCTCTCAATAGAATATTTTTATTCTCAAAAGTTTAAGTCGAAATCTTTAATTAAGAATTGGAATTTCAATCATTTATCACAACTTATGTTGGTGAACCATATTACTTGCTCTACCATTCATTTCACCTTATTTAACATTATTTTACTTGGCAAGATCAACTCGCTCCTTCTTCGTGATCACGATCAAGCCCCGTGATTGAATGCTAAAGGATTTTCCACTCTACGGTCGCAACAGGGGCGTCGCGAACGCGAAGAAGGGGCCAGCTGCATCAGTTGAAACATCTCAAGACAATCTTTGTGACGGATCCTTGAAATGCATTCGGAGCTCCATGAACAAAATTCAACTATATATGTTATTAGACCAAATTTGTCATTCTAAAATCAACGAAACAGTTAGAATTTTAAACACAATTGTTATTGGTGGAAGTTGACCAAAGTTAACTCTGGGCCTTAATTTCCAACATCTCATTTAAACTCTCAAAATTACACCGAAAGCCTCAAAATCCGAACCAACTATTCTACTTATTCAAAATTGACGTTCCAATTGATGAATTTCCATACAACACCCAGATCTCCGAATGATGACCAAAGTCAACCATAGCAACTCCAAAACTATCCAAAATAAAAATTTTCTCTTAAAACTCAACCAAATACCTCCGGAATCATGTCACCCACTCCGACAGATTACTAACACCAAAATACAATTTTGGAGAAGAATAAAATGATCAAAACACGTCAAATGAAATTAAAAAATATGTTTAATGTTATCCACACTTGCTTCATAATTATCCAAATGTTCCCGAAATGTTTAACCTTAATTATATGTTGTCAAATGAAATGAAGTGAAGTGACTATATCATAACATTCATATTACTGCATAATGTTTGAAATTTGTGATCTTAAACATGTCATATCATTTGAACAACTATAAAACTGTCATATTGAGAGATACAAAAATGTATTCTTTTTGCTAAATAAATTAAATTTTTAATTTCATCCTAATGGTCTTGACTTATTAATGTCATCCAAATGGTCCTACACGTAACACTTAAAATCTGTGGCCAAATGGCAAAGTCACAGGCTATCAATAAGCACGTTTTTCTCGTTGAAGAACAAAAATAGCGACTCTTGTTTTGTATTTTCTTCGTCTCATTTATATGACATAGTTTATTAATAATTAGTATATAAAAAAAAAAATTATACATTTGAATACTTTAAAATGATAATTTTACATATAATGAAGTAATTTACAGCCACATAAATATTTATTTTAAGAGTAAATACGTAATTATCCCTCTGATGTTGGTCAGGATTTTTAAAAAGACACCTAAACTTTGAATTCGACCTATTACCCTACAATTCTTACTTAATCTGTTGCAAATACACCATTTTTCGCTGAATCTCAGTCACAACAAAGATATTGAACACACACACCAATTAGGTGCTGCCACGTGTTAAATGTATTTAATTTCATTTTTTTTAATAATCTTTTTTTTTATTTAATTTATCACCCACCCCCTCTTCCCCCTCTTCCCCCTCTTCCCCCACCCCCGCGTCCAGCACCCCCTCCCCCCTCCCCAACGTCCAGCAGATCCCCTCCATCCCCACCCCCATTCAGCACCCCCACCCTCCATCCAACACCCCCACCCTGTCAGCATCTCCCCCTAACCCCCCCACTCCGTCAAAATCTCTCTTTCCGTCCATTTTTTTTTTGTTCAAATCAATTCAAAAAATTGTTTTATGATTGAATTGAGTTTTAAGGACAGTTAAATGATTGAATTGAGTTTTAAAGATAGTTAAATGAGATTTAATGGAGTTTTAATGGAGGAGCTTTAATGGCATTTTAAAGATATTTTTTTAAAAAAAAAAAGCTTCAATGAAGCTTTAATGGTGTTGAAGGTGTTGAAGAAGAAAGGGTAGGTTGGGGGGGGGGGGTACCGGATAATTTTAAAAAATAAATAAGATATTAATTTTTTCCTTTTAAAAAATCTCGTTTAAGTGTCTTTTTGAAAATCTCGGCCAACATCAGGGGGATAATTATGTATTTACGCTTATTTTAAACCACAAACTTCATTCAAAAGTCTCCTCATATATTTTAAACTCCATATTATAAATTTTGAACTCTATTTAAATTGAATCCTTTTATGTATTTATCAATAGATATATTTTGATGTCAACTTGATACTCTAATTTGCTGTTTAGATTGAAATTCCTTATCCTTAGTAGTTTCTAGGAAATTAATTATCCTCAAGTCTCTCAAATTTGTTTATAATTTCTATCTTTGCTTGTAATGTATTGTGATAAAAATTGATTAGATGAACGCATTTCATACTTATAGACCGTAAACGATCTCTTTTCATTAAAACACACACAAACTTGATACAAGATACATAAAGGATTGATGTGTCACAACTTATTTAATGTGTCAAATGGCTACTATAGGCCAAGAACACGACATTATAAGTTACCTTTTTAAGAAAGGCAACACTTTATTTAATTTTGTGTGACATTAAATCCATAATCAGACTTAATTATGCCCTGAAAATCTCTTCTTCAAGCAATTCTGCTTCGAGAGTTTTAACATCCTGAACCAAAATAGTTCCAGCATCATTAGGAATATTGTCAAATGCACATAGCTTAGTGCATAGGCACTTCCTTTGGAGTTTGCTACAATGACCATCTTCAAATTTATCCTGCTCGATACAAACTTTTCTACATGAAGAGTCCAGCCAACATAATCCTGGGAAATGTTTGCTTGTTGTTTTGCAAATGTTGTGACCTTGCTCCCCTAAAATCATTCATAAGTTGTTACAAATGTTAGAAAAGAAAGACACATAATCGAACCAAATATATATATACAGACAGCTTTAAAGTGTGAATCAACTCACGGAACCTAAAGATCAAGTAGTACTTCTATTAATACACATACAAGTTTCATCAAGATTAATTAGCCACTAGACTATAAAATGTCTGAGGTGATTTATCAAACAAATAAATTATTTGAGATTTTAGAAAATAAAAGATGAAGACAAACCATAGGCAACAAAGAGGGTCATTGCCAAGACAAGAAATGCCATGAAGTAAATGGAACGAGCCATAGTCTCTTTGAATGACAAAAAAAGATTGAAAATATATTTTTAATAATAAGAAAGATTGCAATTTTGAGTTGTGGAATGAACAGTAGCAAAATGGAGGTATTTATAGGCAATGAAATTTGAGTAAATCCAAAAGAGATAAAATTTTGTAAGGCCAATAAATTTGTGAAGCAATGGTTGTGGGTAAATTTAAAATAATGCTTGTATATTAGAACCACAAAAAACTTGTTCCACTTCATTTTCTTAAAATAGGGATTGGGATACAAGGAGAAAATCAAACTTGCTCGTTAGTCAATCAGGCGAGCTACAAAGATTATTATATAATGCTTAAATGGCATACTAATGCATTATATACCTTAATAATTTTCCAAACACCATTAATTATATACACTCAACTTAGATATGTGCTTCAATATAAAAAAACAAGAAAGGAGTTTTGCTTAATTGGAATGAATTTTTGTAACATGGTGAGGTGAAAGCAAACGGAGCGAGGGAAGCGCTTTTCACTTGAATTTTTCCACTCGAGGTTTGAAATAAAAGCTTTTGATTAATATTGGAGAGATTCTTTCTAGGGGTGTGCATCGGTCGGTTCGGTTCGGTTTTACATATTATCAGTTCGGTTTATGAACCCTAGCTACCTAATCTATAAAATTTTTAAAAGGGTTAAATGCTTTAATTCTTTTAAGGTCCTTCCCAGAAATTAAAATATTTCAAGATATTGTTATTATTTTTCTATTTATGTAGTCCTTTTCCTTGTTATTTTTCTGTTTTTTTGAATTTCAAGAATTGTTAGGAATGCACAAATTTCTAGCACAGACACAAACTCAATGAACATGCACATTCAAAGCTTGTGCATTCAAAACTCAATGAACATGCACATTTCTCTTAATTGTCAGAGAAATTGATTTCAAAAAACTATATAATCCATCATAATTTGACTAATAATCAACCAACATACTAGATGCAAATTCAAGGACATGGTCCCCTTTCTATTAACGTATTTTTTTTTACTTAGGGTTTATATATATAAATTCAAGGACACTTGAATTTTTGTTGTCGTGAATCTGTCCACAAAGCTTAAAATTTATTAGCACAATACTCCAGGTAACTAGGGAATAATTGGCAAAAGATACCATTCTCAAAACTATTTTGCCAAAGAGACACTAAATTTCTTTTTGAATTATTTTTTAGGATTAGGGTATAAAAAGTGTGAAAAAAGGTGAAAAAGTAGGCCAAGGGACCATTGTATCATTTTTCTAACTTTACAAATTTAGCATAATACACTAACACCCATCTACAAATTTAACATAATACATTAACACCCATCAACTTATTCCACTATAAAAAAAAAAAAATTCTCCCTCCTCTTAAATTTTCTCCCAAATCCCGCTTTGAATAACAGTTCTCCCCAAACTCCATTTTCATTTTTCCTGCTTCTGCAGTTGCTAAGAGGCTGTTGTTGCTTCGTAAGGTTAGTTAAAATCATGTTTCGATCATTTGTAAATCCATTTAAACAGGTTTCTTTGCTAATCGATTCGTAGTGATGTAAGATTTTTTTTTTCCGAATTTGGTTGATTAAGGAGTTTTGGTTTAGTTCTGTTGTTTTTTTTAGCAAAGAAGTGTTGAATGGTGGGATAATCGCTATTTGAAGAGTTGTTTTGGCAGTTTGATTCGAACAATCAATTGTTTCTGTCCGTAGACCTATGGTCTATGAAATCGACCCGTGGTCTATGAAATCAGAATGCCCTAAATTGAAATCAATTTTTAGACGTATGAAATTCTTTTAAAAAATAGTTGCTTAAATAGTGAAAATTGAAAGATTAATAGCTAATTAGTTCGATTAGGTGCACCGATTTAATTTTTAGCAATCGCTGTGTTTTGATATTGCATATTGAATTTTGGTTGAGTTATTGATGTTTTGGAGTGAACTGTGATAGTGGAATGGTGGGATAATTATTATTTGAAGAGCTATTTTGGTAGCTTGATTCCAACAGTCACCTGTTTCTGTCCGTAGACCAGTGGTCTATGAAATCGACCCGTGGTCTATGAAATCAAAATGCCCTAGATTTAAATCAATTTTTAGAAGTATGAAATTCTTTTAAAATATGATGGCTGAAATAGTAAAAATTGAAATAGTAATAGCTAATTAGTTTGATTAGGTGCACTAGTTTGATTTTGATACTCCATGTTGGATTTTGGTGGGGTATTTCTTTGTTTTTTGGGGTGGTTTCATTTGAGCATTCACTTATTTCTATTGATAGACTTGTGGTTTATGAACTGAAAATGAGAGATTTGTTCTGCAGGTGTAGATTGTGTTGAAAATGGGTAAAAAAAATCATCCATCCTAAAGGCAAAGTCGGTAGAAGTAGAAAAAGAAAAGTCAAGGCAGTTGAAAATGTCTCAAAAAAATAAAATTAACGAGGAAGTGTCCGAATCAGGTTCGGATTTAAAGGAGATAAACGACTATGCCGAGTCTAGTGAAGATGTCCTTCCCGAGCGCAGTGTTAGTGGTGACAGTGAAGAGAGCGAGGGAAGTGGGAGAAACAGTCATGATGGGGATAATGATCCCTTATTCGTGCCATGTTTGTCAAGGTTCATTTTCATGGAGCGGTATGACCTTCGAACGATAATGGACGAGGTCGGATCTTACCCGACGAAGATATCGGTCAGATCAAGAATGGCTGCTTATCGAGAATTTAAGAAAGTTCTTATCGACCAGGAGTTGAAGAAAAGATTCAAGCGATCCTGTTTCGGACACCTGAGAAACCTGCCGGAACATCTCAAGTTCAATGGCCAGTTGGTCCATTATTTGTTGTTGCGACGCGTCAAGAGGGATAAGATGCGCCGTGAGATGTGGTTCTGTGTTAACAACAAGCCTGTCTGTTTTGACTTGAAAGAATTTTGTTTGATCATGGGGATGAACTGCTCATCATACCCCAGTTAATAAAAAATGAAGGTGTTAGACAAAGGGGAGCATTTTTGCTTTAAGGTGACAAAAAACAAAAACATTACGGCGGCCAACTTGTTACACTTGATCAGAGGGAATAATCTGAACGAGGAATAGAAGTTTAAGTGTTGTTTACTGTGGCTCTTGCACACCATGTTTCTTGGAAAAGATTCGACGGAAGTTGTCGACACGAAACTGATTCGAATGGTCGATTCTTTGAGTTTCTTCGAGAATTATCCATGGGGAAAAAGGATATTTCAACTGACCCTGGACTATCTGAAGAAGAAAAGTGACCTGAAGAAGCAGAGAGAAGTATTTGATGAGAAGCAGAAGGCATCCTATGCTCTATTCAGATTTTCCTGGGCATTCATGGTATCTACCATAGACCTTTTAGTGAGTTTATCATAGATTCTTGTTTTATTTATACTTTGTCATAGACTCTGAGTTCTTTTTTCACTGTTGTACTCCTTACAGGTCTGGATCTACAAGGCTTTTCCTCATCTTAAAAAATTTGCTGGAAAATCAACGAATGAGCCTTTTTCCATTCCTCGCATCCTCCGATGACACACTACAAAAAGTGATTAGATAATCGAAGGCGACCCATTCAAGTACAAAGAAAAAGTTACCGAGGTATGAACTTATTGTTTATTATGCAATAACAATACTACTATTGTATCGAATGTTATTTAATTGTTAATTGATATTTTGTAGAACGTGCACCCGTACATCATCCCTACTCTTCTAAGACGAAGATGGATTACATGATTTTCTTTGAGCCATATACGTACGAGGTGAGGAATAACATCCTCGATGGCTTAAAGAGAGAGTTAGAAGGGGTGACTGTCAAATGAGGACAACGATGATGAAGGGGATTTGGTTGGTAACTCCGTTGAAGTACGCGTTGGTGATGATGATACTTCGAGCGCCTCCAAAGATGCAGCGGGCATCACATCTCTCGGGGATCTTTATAAGCGTGTTGCTGCGCTCGAGGAAGCGGTGTTGGATATTGTTGCCTATATTAAAGAGAAAACAGTATGAGCGACAACACGAGCGAGGTAACTTCATTCAATAATTGATGTTGTTAATGAATTTTCAGCTTTAAATATTAGTAACACTTTGTAATATGGTGATACAGTGCATGTGGATCTTCGTGAATCAAAGAGAAATGAAGAAGGAGAAAAAATGACCAAAATGGATGAGTTGGCCTCTGTCGTGGTGGAAGAGAAAAAAGAAGAAAAAAAGAATGATGAAGAAGAAGAAATGGAAGAAGATAAGAGCCAAGAAGAAAGTGTAAAAGATGTAGCTGCAGTAGAAGAGGAAAAAGTTAAAAAAGAAGCAGCAGCAGTTGAAGAAGGAGGCAAAGAAAAAAAAGGAGTTGTAGTTGAAGAAGCCAAGGAAAAAGAAGAAGATGAAAAAATAGAAGCAACAGCTGATGAAGAAGAAGAAGAAGAAGCTGACAAAAAAAAAGTTGATAAAGCTGCAGCGGGTGGAGAAAAAAAGAAAAGGAAGGTGAAAAAGAAGCAGTTGTTGAAGGTGGAGTTAAAAAAGAAGGCGAGGAAGAAAAGGAGGGTGAGAAAGAAGTAGTTGTTGAAGGTGAAGGAAAAAAAGAAGGTGAGGAAGAAAAACAAGATGGGTTCATGGATATCGTTGATGAAATCAACAACACCTATGCTGATGAGGAGGAAAATAGTGAAAAAGATATTTGAATTATTTTATTGTTAATGTGTTGAATGATTTTTTTGGTAGGATATTTGAGACATTCCCATGTTTCATAGAATATTTATGTAATCTTTCGTATACTTCTTTCATAGTCTATCATTACCATGCTGGCCCATTTTAAGTTGATGTGTTGATTGATCGACTATGATTCTATCAAAAACAGTGTTTAACATTGTAGAAAAATAGAAGTATTATTATGGAAAAATTACATATATACACATGCTAACTTTGCCTTATTACATTACATCCCATGTTGAAAAAGAAATTACAAAAATCCCAAATTAATTACTTAAATCCCTACCTTTTTTATTTTCTCTCTCTTCTTTCTTATACATTCCATACAGTCATATTTTGCTTCAAATTATGCTCCATATTTTTCTCCTAAAATCTTGCAACCTTTTGTCTCAATTTATTTAGTATGTCATCTATGATTACGAGTAGCAGCTGTAATTCCAATTTTACCTTCCCTTCTTCCTCACCATTTCACTTCTCCTTAACCACGGATTCCACTTTCTCTACTCGAAATCCATAAATCCAAAATTATTATTTTTTTCAAAAAAAATTAAACCCGAATTAATCAAATAAACACTCTCAATAACAAAACAAAATCAAATTGAAAACCCCCTTTGATTATTATTTTGCGTAATTCTTTTTTTTTATTTGAATTTTTTGTTGAAGGAATTTATTATGTATAGATCTTGAACAGTGATGGCTTGGAATGTATTCAGATTTCGTACGGCCCTTAAAGGACTAGGTCAGTTATGAACTTGTTGGTGTTAGGCGTTGTGGGTGCTTATTACGCTGTCTTTTTGACCAACTATGGGGGACGAAACTAAAGGTCAAAGCCAAAGAAAATATTTACTGGGTTTTCCCTTTCACTTATTAAATTTTTCTTTCACTTATTTGTTAATGATTAAAACAACATATTACTAATTAATCTGACATTGTATTTTGAACACATAATATGTTTTTTGTTATGTACCTTTGCTTATAAGTGAATCTTACATTGAACTAAAGACAAATACATTTTAAACGTATGTATTACATAACAGTATACATGTTGTAAAGCGTTTATTACTTGTAAATTTTTTACAGAAATTGTTAATATCATGCACATTTATAATGTATGATGTTATATCATACATTGATACGAATGTATAATCAAATATTATACATTTGTAAGTCTACTGGAATGGCACAATTTCACTATACATTGCTTTGAATGTATAACAACTTATTATACATTCAAAAGTTTACTGAAAAGACACACATTTATTATACATTGATTTGACTGTATAAAAACATATTATACATTCGTAAATTTACTGGAATGGTACTGTATATAATTTTTTTTTAAAAAAATTGAATTCATCTAAATTTCGTTATTGTATTTCTAATAACCTCATACATGTTAGAAACGTATAATGCTATGTCATACATTTATTACACATTAACTATTAATGTACAATATTTTAATACACCGTGTGTTTCAACAATTACTTACTCATATAGAGGGTAAGTTACATAATTAATGTGCATTTATAATCATGTTCTAACTTCAAGTTATATGGTTACGAACTATGATATAGGGAAAAAGCATAAATTTTTTATACTAACATAAATCATTGATTAAAGAAATTAACATCTATAATCAATAAAAAATATATATATTACTTGCTCCAACATTCAAAAAAAAAACTAATAAAAAATATTTATACAACCAAAATCATTCAAAGCATCCGCACATAGAAAACCATATTATATTCTTCATGATTGATTTGGAAAGAAACCGCAAGTCCTACGATTGTGACTGACTCGTCCGCATTTACTGAAATTACTATTTCGTCACTTTTGTATGACGTATCATTAATTTCTGACTCCTAAATTTCAGAATGTCGCAACAATACGGGGATATTCATATTGATTTTACTAGTATTGAAGAACGTATGTAGAAGAAGATTTTAGTAGTTTTGAAGAACGGGTGTAGAAGAAAGTGGTTGTTTTTTGGCTTTTCAAATCGTGAATCACAGGAAAAAAAATTATGTATAACAAAAATTTTAAAATTCAAATATCAGTTACATGTTCTATCAATAAACGATTTAATGTTGACTAATTACTGCCTTTAATTAAGGAACTGTAAAATAATTAAAGATTCTCTTACCTTAAATATAGGATTAGCTGTTGCATCATACATTCGACCAATGTATAATATGTGACCGAATGTATGAGTATGTTTGCAAAAAAAGGGAGAGAGAAAACAACAAGGGATTTTGTGTAATTATTTTCATTGTCTAGGGGATTTATGTTGTTTACACAATTATTATTTATTCAATATCACTACATCCATGTTACACTTTTCCAAATAATGAATACTAGCATTATAGCACATAACATCATTTTTAGGCCATTCTCCCATTCTTCGGCCAAAATCAATTTTTGTTTTAGTTGATCCTTTTCTATTTGAGTGTCATGTAGCAATACTTTTAGGTGATTCCTTTGTTTTTCGGCTTCTTTGAACAAATTCATAAGAAAATCTCTATTTTCTTCGTATTCTTGAAGCCTTTGTAGTAGATTAAATTTTGGCAAGCCACAAAAATTTGATGTCTCGAGTCCCGGACTCAACGTTGATGGACTGCTTGGAGGTGATAGCTCATCGAGCCATTTAAAAAACGCGCATGCGCCATTATCCTAGGAAAAAAAATAATAATTACACAACGATTAACTTAACTTTATAAAAAAAAAAACACAACTCACCTTCGCAATTGCACAATTATAAAATTTACGACCTGAATTTGAATCCGTGTGTGACGTCCTCAAGAGAGACGCATTCCCACAATGACAATCTAGCGTTTTTTTAGAATTGAATGTTTGAGATGCTTGCGACATTGTAGATTTTTTAAAAACAAAAAAAGTGAATGAAATAAAATAATGAGGGATGGACACCTTATATATGAAGTAAAAACGAAGTGTTAACACTGATGGATTATAAAAGTAGCCATTTATTACCGTTGGAACAACATCTTTTTTTTTTTTTTGAAATAGTGGTGATAATTAGTAGACTTTCGTAGACCATGACCTATATCTGCCATCAACGAGATACCAAAGTCTACTGTAGACACTCGTAATTGACGAACCCTCAATTATATGTTAAGTAAAAAATAATACAGTAAGAAATATACTTGTACTTTGAGGGTCCATCGATTCAGTTGGTCTATCGTAGACTTATGACTTTAGGAGTGCATCGATTGATCTCCTGATAATGCGTAGACCAACACTTGGATGTTGTTTAAAAATAAATAAATAAATTAAAAATTAATATAGTGTGGGTTTAAACACATATGAGGAAGTGTAAACAAGTCACATAAACATATTAAAGCTTATAAAAATTAGGGGTGGTGAATTATGGAGTGTGTGGATGGGTATTAGTCGAACAAATAATATCCTAAGAGTAATGGTTGTCAAAGCATAAGTGTGTTTTGAGGATGATGATTGTTCAACAACTATCCATTCCACATACTTTTTTGATTTAGGTGTGGTGATTTAAGAGTGGTGATTGAAGGAGTATGTGGAATGGGTAGTCATCAAATACAATCAACATATCAAAACATACTTCTGCTTCGACAAACATTACTCTTAGGATATTGTTTGTTCGACCAATACCCACCCACACTCTCCTTAATTCACCACCTCTAATTTTTATAAGCTCTAATATGTTTATGTGACTTGTTTACACTTCTTCATATGTGTACAAACACACACTATATTTATTTTTAATTTATTTATTCATTTTTAAACAACATCCAAGTGTTGCTCTATGTAAGGGTACACAGACCGTTGTGGTCTACGAATAAGCAGGAGACTAATCTATGCAATCCTGAAAGTGTAAGTCTACAGTAGACCAAAAGGGTCGATGGACCCACAAAGCACAAGTATTTTTACATGGATTTGACATGGATCAACATCGATGACAACCCTAAAATATTTTTACTTTAATTATTTTATTCCACCAGCCCCAAAACATGTTATTATCAATTTATATCATTTTTTATATAATTATTTTATTCCACCAGCCCAAAACATGTTATTATCAGTTTAAATTATTTTTAATTTAATTATTTTATTCCACCAGTCCCAACACATGTTATTATCTGTTTATATCATTTTTACTTTAATTATTTTATTCCACCAGCCCCAAAATATGTCATTAACTGTTTATATCATTTTTAATTTAATTATTTTATTTCACCAGCCCCAAAACTTGTTATTACTGTCGGTCCATCGATTAACATGATCGACGATCGACTACTATGTTAGGTCGACGATAGACTATATATGTGATTGAGGATAGACCATTTTTATGATCGACTATAAACTGTTATGTGATCTGTATTTACATATGCATTCACTACGGATGCAAACACAAAAAATAACAATAACCAAAAAGAGGGAAACTTAATTTGAAAACATAAAAACTTTGTTCATTGCATAATCAAACGATTTTTATAGAGATGACATTGTCACATCGGCCAGAACTTACAAAATCAGCAAAAAAAGAATAAGCTTTCTCCTAACAACAATCCTACAAGAAAACTTCTTCTACAATGAACACAAAACAAAAACTTATAAACATAAAACAAAATAAAAAATTAAAAAGCAGATTTCACGGGGATGTTGGGGGGAGGGGGTGATATAGTCAAGGCCATCCATTCCAAGCCTTTCCAGAATTGCCCTTAGGAAACGAGCAATTCGAGGGAGTTCCTGCTCTAGGTAGATGAAGTCTTGACCCAGGTCATAGAACAAACGATCGAAATCATTCTTAAGAAGGAGGAGGTCATAGTGTCTTGGGGGAACATGTCTGACGGGGCGCAGGGGTATCCTTCTTGGAGACATATTTTTTGATTTGGGTGAAGAAGAAGAAGAAGAAGAGGGTTTCTGATATTAGGTTTAGGGACAACTAAAGGGTTATATAGAAATAGGCACTCTACTTATAGACCAATAGATGGTGTCCTTTCATATATCCACCCAATGGTCAGTCGACGTGTGTCAGAAGAGAAAACGCTTGGTTTGCGTATACCAGTTGTTTTTCTTGTGAACAGACGTTTCTGCAACTTTTCATTAAATGGGAATGGAAAACAATGATTCATTGCATCGACTGGAGAGATAAGGCGGTAAAAGACTAACATAGCGTGTTTGATAAGCAATCATATAACCAATACATAATATTTTATAGACCGTGTGAACGAAATACCGTAGAATTTACGTAGTCCATCAATGCTTTAAGTCGATTACAACTGAACGTTAAATTCTACAAAAATGAACATTTATCCCCCAAAACAGTAGCTTTACAACTGAAGCAAAAAAAAAGGTTGTCTACGATTTGTTGGCCATTCCACATGTGGTTCTTTTGTGCCCGGATTTCTTGCATATCGAACACCTATTCCTCTTTTTGGACTTGAATGTCTCACCGATGCCCTTAGTGCGTTTGACTTTCTTCCCTCTGAGTTTGCAATCGTAGGGGGGTGGAGAAATTTTACTGTCTTGCACTTCTGTGGCACAGTCCATTCGGCCTTTGGAGGGACAACTTTAATAGCTTCCAAGTACGCAAGGAGGTAAGTTTCAGCTTTATAAATTGACGAAGAGTATTCGTAGATGGAGTTACCATAATCTACGCCGTCGCATACTATGCTCGCAAAGCTGTCATCGCATGTTCGCACGACATTTTCACCAAGTCAAATTTCTGACAAGAACAACTCCTCTCCAACAGATTGACCTTGGCAGTAAAACTATTGCCGAACACCATGAATTGGTCGAGACCCCCATTTGCATTAGTCACATACAAAGAATCGCTCACACTCTTGTTATCCTTTAAGATCCTTTCCGCACAAGGCGCAAATTTATTGTTTTGACCAGCGATAAAGGCATGCCGCTCCCTAAACTTTTCACTAAATTTTCTAGCAATTGAATTAAATATGTATGTCACGGGGTACTCCCGTTCATCCATCAACACCGAGTTGAGAGATTCGGCGATGTTTGTGGTCATCACATCTTACCTATTGCCTGGGAAGTGTGCTCTACTCCATTTCTCAAAACCAAGCACATTTTCAAGGACATGTGCTGCCTCGGGGCTATTATTCTTTAATTCAGCAAAATGCTCGCTAAACTCATCAACAATATACGCCTTTGCTGCGGCGTAGAACAGATAAAGATGTTCTCCACAGTGCTGATTTACATGTAGATTTTCAGTGAGGTGCCTCATGCAAAGTCTATGATGTGCACGACTGTAAACACGGGAGAAGGCATTGACAATGCTGATGTGCCTGTCGGATATGACACATAGATCTGGTTCATCTTCTACGATAGACTTCAACTTCTGGAAGAAGAAGGTCCAAGAAGCATCGTTCTCTTTATCGATGACACAAAAGGCAATTGGAAAGATGTGATTTTTGATGTCTTGTGCAACTGCACTCAGCAACACGCCCCCATACTTTCCGTACAAATGTGTTCCATCGACGATAATTACCTTTCTCATGTGGGCATATCCCCGTATGCAAGCTCTGAATGCTAAGAAGTAGTAAACGAATGATCCATTAATCTGGTTTACCATAATAAAGTAGGAAGACCTTGGATTCAACAACTCCACCATGTGGGAAAAAGCCGTCAAGCAAGCATATCCGTGCTCCGGTGTCCCACGAATGATGTTCTTTGCAATTACACTTCCTTTCCAACACATCCAATAGCTTTCGTGGCAATGCAACTCCTTGAACACAATCCTTTGAATTTCGCTTATGCTTGGACCCTTACCATCCTGAAAATGATTTACGCATAGTGAAACAATCAATTCAGAGGACAATCTCTTATGCCTGAGGGTGGCGTGTTCAACACCGCATGTGTGCAACCTGACATACTTGTATATGCAAAATCTACACGAGGTTTCGTACTTTATTGCCCTCAACAACCAGCCACAACCATTTGATAAGCATTTCGCCTTCAAGAATTTGGAGCAGTTCTTCTCCAAACAATAATCAAAACACTGCCTCACCACTGCTGCGTCTAGTAGCATTTTGAGCACTTTCTTGTTGGCGAATATTTGATCGATATGGATATTGGCTCCGTCGGTGAAGGAATATCCCGGTTGTGATCCTGTTCCACGGTCTTCTTCGTCGTCTTGCGAGTTCGATGAAATATCTTCCATATACATAGAATCATCTTTCGTATTAATAGGATGATCGCCATCGTTCTCATAATCACTGAAATCATCGTCGACTGTCGGGCGCGGAGGTGGGGGTTCTGATGAATTTACCGATCCTTCGAAGGACGTCTTCACTACATTTATTCTCAAAATAGGCCTAAAACCATCTGCATCGACATCCATCATGTACATCGGCACACGTACATCACTATTTATGATTGTAGGATTCACCTTTTCCCTTGAATTCATTAGATAACTAATCACCATGTTGCCCGACGCGCAATCTAGATCCCCGCTCTGCATTATTCTTGCAACCAATTTGTCATACGAACTGTTGCGGCGAACAACAACGGGGATTGTCACCTTGGTAAAAGATTTTCATTTACAGCATTTGGGAGTCTCCACCCATTCTCCCATGAAATCACCAGAAACCAAAACAAATTCTGCAATAGACATCGTAGAATTAGGCTTTGGTCGATGGTAGATTATGCTTATGGTCTAGGTCGGGTTATATTCACGGTCGATGAATGACGATCAGTGGTCGATGACTGGGCAGCTTTCCGTACGAAAATTGTGAAATTGCAAATATTGCTTCTAAGAAACGATCCTTGGGTTTATAAAATAGAGAAATGAACTTGGAGTCGCCTGAGCTGCTGTAATGTACTTTCTACAGTGCTTTTGAGTAATGTGAATGGTTTCAAGCTTTTTAACAATGGTGAAAAGTGTGTTTGAGAAGATACCAAACAAATGGGATAACAATGGGTGCAATGGACAAGCTTATGATGTTTGTGGACTGATTTAGAGCTGATCGTCGGAAAATAACGCCGAAAAAGTGGTCGGAATTGGAGCTTTTTGGAGGGAAAACAACCACCTTCTATTTTAGCTTTTGGATTTTTTTATTTAATATTTTTGGAATCCTAGATATTTTTATATATCTAATGGTGGATGATGGAGTGGGTTGAAGTATATTATTTAAAACTTGTGGATGGATTTATTAAGTTGGAAGTAATGGGTTAAAGTGAATTATTATAAAATTTGTGGGTGAAGTTGTTAAGTTGGGAAAGTTGATGAAGATGTGGATTTAAGTGTCTTTTTGACAAATTATTCATCAAGTTTGGAACTTTGACAAAATATTTTTCCATAGTGTTCTTTTGGCAAACTTGCCCAAGTAACTATATATCCTAAAAGAAAATATTATTCAATGAAAAAATAAATGGAAAAATAGTAAAAGTTATTTATTTTCTTATTTTAGTTCTAGAAAGTAAAAACATAGAATTGCTTATTAAAGAAAAAAGAAAAATCACAAGAAAATATTGCATAAAGGGTTTATCGTTTTTTTTAATAAGTCATCACCTCGTGTTGCGGTGCCTTTGATGAGGGGGGTTAGACTTGACCCCTACCATACTAATTAAATCAAAAAGAAGCTTGCTAAGGATAGACATGAACCTTACCCTGAATCAACATATCACATCTCTAAAAGATTCATTAAAAAAAAGAGCGACGAAGGAATAACCTACTCAATCTCCTTCTCTATAAAAGCATATATACATCGACTTACAACGAAATTACATTTTTCTATTTCCTCTTTATATAAGGTAATTGTCGTTTAATATATGGAGGGGTGTATCTTTTCTCAAATTTTAAATGTTAGGAGGTAAAGTGAAACTCACTCAAAAAGGTTTATCGAAAAATATCATATAAAGAAATTATCGTTTCTTTTCAATATTTGAATTTGAAAGAGGTATTATTTTCTAAACTGTAAATATTATAAATGAGGACGGAAAAAATTCAAAACAAAAAAAATGTTTGCTAAGGGTAGACATAGACCGTAAACGATCTCTTTTCATTAAAACACACACAAACTTGATACATGATACATAAAGGATTGATGTGTCACAACTTATTTAATGTGGAGAATGACTACTATAGGCCAAGACCACAACATTATAAATTACCTTTTTAAGAAAGGCAACACTTTATTTAATTTTGTGTGACATTAAATCCATAATCAGACTTAATTACGCTCTGAAAATCTCTTCTTCAAGCAATTCTGTTTCGAGAGTTTTAACATCCTGAACCAAAATAGTTCCAGCATCATTAGGAATATTGTCAAATGCACATAGCTTAGTGCATAGGCACTTCCTTTGGAGTTTGCTACAATGACCATCTTCAAATTTATCCTGCTGGATACAAACTTTTCTACAAGAAGAGTCAGTAATACATAATCCTTTGAAATATTTGTTTGTTGTTTTGCAAATGTTCTGACCTTGCACCCCTACAATAATTCATAAGTTGTTACAAATGTTAGAAAAGAAAGACACGTAATCGAATCCAGTGGCGGAGCCACAGTCGACGAAGGGTGGTCAGATGAACACCCTTCATCGGAATTTTTTTTCGAGCATATAGATATTTATGGTTATATACATGTTGTTGCACACTCTTGAAAAGCTTGAGAAGCATATGCCAGTGGCCAAGAGTGTGCATTTCTGCATCAACAACCCAGGTTCGAACCTTGGCAGGTGCAACAATGATTTTTTTTCTTTTGTTTTTAAACAGTTGTTTGCCCAAGGAAAAATATGAACACCCTTAACCAAAAGTCTGGCTCCGCCACTGATCGAATCAAATATATACAAACAAGTTTAAAGTGTGAATCAACTCACTGTTCCTAAAGAAGCATTACTTAAAAGTTTCATCAAGATTAATTAGCTACAAGACTATAAGTTCGTAAAAGAGAAGACCACATACTTGAAAATGTTTATCAATCAAACAAATTCTTTGAAAGAGTGAACAAAGATGGTTAATGCAAATACTACAAATTATATATTTTTTTGAGATTTTAGAGGAATAAAAGATAAAAACAAACCATGGGCAACAAAGAGTGTCATTGCCAAGACAAGAAATGCCATGAAGTAAATGGAACGAGCCATAGTCTCTTTGAATGTGTAAAAAAGATTGCAAATATTTTTTTAATAATAAGAAAGATTGCAATTTTGAGTTGTGAATGAACAGTAGCAAAATGGATGTTAATTCTATTTAAAAATCTCTCCCTAAACAAGACTCTAAATAACTGCATTGTTAATATTATTGTGTTTTGATTTAATTCAATTTGCAAAATTCATATAATTTATTTTTTGAACAACTTTATCTATTGCAGTTTAATATCAACCCTACTTCCTCCATAGTATACAAATGGTCCTATATATACAACCAAATTTGTTGCCAAATTACTAGAATCACATGTTAATGGCCCTAAATACGTACAACCTATTAATGATCCAATAGACACGTTTCGAACATTCATTTGTGAAAATTTGTAGGAATCAAAATAGGAAAAATTACGTAATATCACAATTTATCTTTACTAAACTACATAAAATTTCTATCCTTTTAATTAATTAATTGCCTAAATCTCTCTCTCTCTCTCTCTTTTTTTCTTAAATAGACTAATGCATCCACAAATTCATATCGGATACATAATTTTGAAGTTGAGATACATAATTTTAAACTAAAGAATGTAATAGTAAATTACTCTATTTTTTTCTCGGATACATAATTAGCATTTGGATACATAGTTTTGAAGTTGAGATACATAATTATGTATCTCTTTTTGATTTAGTTAATGTACTATGTATCTTGATCAAATAGTTTCAGAAATGGATGTATCCCAGTAATTAAAATTATGTATCTCAACTTAAAATTATGTATCCAAATGCTAATTATATATCCAAGGAAAAATAGAGTAATTTACTGTTACATTCTTAAGTTTAAAATTATTATCTCAACTTCAAAATTCTGTATTCGAAAATTACACAATAAAAAATTGTTTGTAACTTAGCAAAGAGTAGGGATAGAGAGTAATTAGGAGTAAGTTTGTTGAAATTTATGGAAGTTTCGTATTAAAATAACAAGGATGTCATGTGCAAGCTAGTAATTGTAAATCTTAATGACAATAGATTAGATGACAAAATACTATGTATAACCTATATATAACAATATTAATATAAAAAGATATTCTAAATCTATTGACAAAATAAATCTCCTCTTAAATAAAATTCACGAAAAGAATACATTGAAAATGTTATTGTGTTGTTTATGAGGAAAAAAAAAAATAATTACAGAAGTTTTTTCATCATAAACACAATTTAACTATGCTTCTAGACCAAATTTGGCATGCCAAAATCAACGAAACAGTCAGAACATCCAACACAGGTGTCGTGAATGCGAAGAAGGGGCCAGCTGCACCAGTTGGCAGCAACAACAGTTGAAACATCCCAAGTAAAAATGTCTGTGACGGTCCTTCCAAGTGCGTTCAAAATTCCTTAAACACAATCCAACTATGCTACAAGAACAAATTTGACATGCCAAAATCAACGAAATAGTAAGAATTTTCAATGCAGGTGTTATCTGTGAAAGTTGACCAAAGTCAACTCTACGCCTTAGTTTCCAACATCTCATTTAAACTCTCAAAATTACACTGAAATCCTCGAGACTTAAACCAACTATTCTACGAATTCAAAATTGGCGTTCAAAATTTGATTGAGCCGACGATTTTTCATACAATGCTTAGAGCTCTAAATGTTGACCACAGTCAACCGTAGCAACAACTCCAAAACTATTCAAAAAAAAAAAATCTTCAAATGCAATCAAACACCTCTAAAATCGTGTCACCCATTCTGACAAATTACAAACACCAAAATACAATTATGAAGAGGAATAAAATGATCAAAACGCGCCAAATAAAATTTAAAATATTTGTTTAATATCAACAACACTTTTTTCATAATATACAAATATGGTGCTAAATGTGTAACCTTATTTGTTGCTAACTGAGAGAATCATATGCTAGTAGTACTTGATTTTTTTTTTTTTTTAGTATATCAAATAATGGTTTTAACAACTAAGATTAAAAAAGAAGAGAAAAAGAAAGGAGGAGGATACATAACCCTAGCCATAAGAGTTCATCCCATAGTATATTTTATTTTTGAATTTTCTATTCGATATCTGATATTTAATTTTGGACTCATTTTTGTAGACGATGCTCTCGACAGAGCGTCTTTATCCTCGGAGGTTTAAATTAAAATCTTTAATTAAGAATGAAGGATTTCAATCATTTATTACAACTTATGATGGTGAACCATATTACTTGTTGCACCCTTCGTTTCACCTTATTTAACATTATTTTACTTAGCAAAAAAATTAGGGTTTGTTAGGTCATGCGATATGAAATCATGATTTGATTAGAAATTAAAACTTTTGAAATTTGTGATTTTATATACTTACTTGACAATCCCTTAAGAAAACTTTAACTATTGGGATATACTTTACTAGATGTACCTTATAAAGGATGATTTAAAAATTCTAAATTTGACTACTATTACTATGACCTTAAACATGTCACACATAGTATTTGAACAACTTTAAAATTGTCATATTAAGGGAATACAAAAATGTATCCTTTTTGTAAAATAAATTAAATTTTTAAGGGAAAAGGCTCAAATATGCCATTGAACTATCAGAAATGACTCATTTATGCCATCAGTTAAAAGTTTGGCTCATCATGCCATCGCCGTTATAAAATCGGCCCATCCATGCCATTAATTTTTAACGGTGGTTTTCAAAAACAGCTTTGTCACGCGGCCTTTTATTAAAGGTCCACGTCATTAATTAAAATAAGGAAAAAGACACAAATTTGCCATTGAACTATTAGAAATGACTCATTTATGCCATCAGTTAAAAGTTCAGTTCATTCATGCCATCATCGTTATAAAATCAGCTCACCCGTGTCATTACTTTTTAATGTTACGTTTACAAAAACTGTTTTCTATGTGGCCTTTTATTAGAGGTCCGCAACATTAATTAAAATAAATCAATATTAATTTCAAATATCTTAGATCCATAAAACAACCAGTTCATTTAACATAATCCGACCCACACCCATTAAAGTATTTTTTTTTCCTACAACAACAACAACTATTTTTCAGATCAGAAGAAATAGTGATTAATGTATATCCTTTGGCTATTTCTAGTTGATTCTAAATCATTATAAATGTTACGCTTAACAGAAATCTCAAAAATTCTATCCTACATTTTAATTCCAGTGACTCCAATATATACTCCGAAGTTGCAAGAAAATAAGTCAATCAACGATTAGGGCAAACAAGAAAAAGAAAGAGGCGTACCAATAGAGCTTCTCCAATATTCTCCCATCACGAATTAGGGGAGCATACATTATTGAAAAATCATTTCTAAATAACGACTTAAAAGAAGTCTGTTATCCCAACTATCCCGCATTGTATATGGGATAACTTCTCCCATCACGAATTAGTGGAGCATACATTGTTGAAAAATCATTTTCAAATAACGACTTAAAAAAAGTCTGTTATTCCAATTATCCCGCCAAGTATATGTGATAACTTCTCCCTTCATTATGATATAAATGCTGGAATAAATAATCTCGATACTAACTAATTTCAAATATTTTGAAATTAATATTCATTTCTTTTAATTAATGGCGTGGACTTATAATAAAAGACCACATGACAAAGTTATTTTTAAAAAATTCATCATTAAAAAGTAATGACATGGGTGGGTTGATTTTATAACGGTGATGGCATGAATAAACCGAACTTTTAATCGATGGCATAAATGAGCCATTTCTGATAGTTCAATGGCATATTTGAGCCTTTTTGCTTATTTTAATTAATGACGTGGACCTCTAATGAAAGGCCACGTGGCAAAGCTGTTTTTGAAAATCACCGTTAAAAAGTAATGGCATGGATGAGCTGGTTTTGTAACGGCGATGGCACGAATGAGCTCAACTTTTAACTGATGGCATAAATGAGCCATTTCTGATAGTTCAATGACGTATTTGAGGATTTTCTCTTTTGTAAATTAAGAGAGAAAAGACCATCAGACAATGCACCATATCCAACAAGTTTAGTTTTATAAAATAGATCAGAATAACCTTCTAGGAAGAAGAGTATTATGAAAGACCTTTTCCAACTCCAAAATGAAAACTCTGCTAAAAACTTGCTACGAATTTGTAATATTATCGTAGAAGCAGAATCAGTCCATTGTTGAGGGTATGTTGTTGATGTCGACGTCGACGACTTCTCTTTCTGGTGAGTCTTTTAAGCACTCAACCTCACTTTTAGATGGTGTGAATTTTAAGAGAGGATCGCACTTAGGGATCAAAATCGGAGATGACATATATATATAACTGTTCCACTATCAGGAGCAGTTAACGATTCTTTTAGATAAGGGCGGCAACAGTTTTAGTTCAACTGTCCCAAATCGACAATAAACATCACCACCAACGTTTCATACAAATTGGTTTCTCAAAATTCGCAAACATCACTAGATATTTGTGATCCGATTTCAAATCTTCCGCTCTGCATATCCACATCTACAATCACAATAATCTTGGTAAACTCATCGTCCATATTACTCAAAGAGTTCAAACTTTTACCAAAACTACTCGACAAATAATCATAAATCGTGTTAGCTAAATGAGGAGTTGTGTCTTCAAAGAACAAATTCGATAACCTCAAAGCAAAATCAATGCTTTCTTCAACAAACTCCTTTGGAGTTTCACAAATCTTGAAAGGCTGAGCGTTTTTCTTGAATGTTGTCATTTTTTGTCTGTCCTCCACGATTCTTGGAGTCGCGATTTCTTGGTCCTACAATCCTAGTTTGATTCTTTACCCTAAAAAATCAAAAAATCAAATCTCGATGACGATCCTAATTGGTGATGATGATCAAGAACACGATTTTTAATCATGTTTTGAATCCACTTAAACACCCTTATTTTGATTCCCTTTATACTTCCACTTTGATTAGAAGTGAGACATGTAATATAAGGAAACTTATTGTTACCATGTTTAAGGAAACTATTTAAGGTAGGATTGAGATGCATTCATTATAAGAAAACTTTTCTCACACGTAAAATATTTATTTATTTATTTATTTTGCTAATAAAAATAGTATAGTAGTAATATATTACTTAGTGTACCAAAATGTCTCTAATTTTGTAGTCTTAAAAAATTTCACATGGGAAGTTAGAATTATAGAATTATCAAAAAAAGGAAAAATGAAGAAGAGCGTAAATACCAGGGCCGGTTCAAGTAAATTGGTGGCCTAAGGCGAAAATCAAATGGAGACCTTAAATTTTCAAAAAAAATAAAAATTATAAAGTCGATATTTTAAATTCTAAGATGAAAAGTTGTAATTATTATAGTTGATTTTTCTAATTTTTTATTTTTTTTTGCATTAATATAGGTAATGCATTTAATCTTTCTACTTTAAATACATCAAAATTCATTTATAATTCTTTTATTTTATAAAAAGGGTTTATTTTTTACAAATAATATTTAATTTTTTTTTTTAACAAAAACCTATAATCTATTATTGTTAAGATAAAAATAAAAATGATGCCTCTCAAATTTGGGGCCTTAGACGATTGCCTTTTTGTTTAAAAGGGTAGAGCCGGCACTGAGCGTAACGATCCTTCTTGTCGTTTTGTGAAACAACAATTTTTAGTACAGCCCTAAGTAAAACAAAACAAAACATAGAAAGTATAATAATATACTATGAAACGAATTTTATGAGAAATTTGAATTTATGTAGGAAAAGGATAACGTATGTTAAAATAAATTTATCTATAAATACATAAAACTCCATCAATTAAATATCTTTAGGATTTTGATATTTGATATTGTTATTTTTCTTGACCTAAGTGTTGCATATTATTTTGTGTATTAGCCCTAAGTTATGGCATTCAATGAAGAAAGAACCAATCCCTCTATTGTTATTGATGTTTCATCCAATGAACAAAATGATAATTATTTTTTTTTCTTTTTATATTGGTTTTCACTATTATTGTGGTAGTGTCTATAAATCTTTGCCCAAATTTTTGTTGAAGCAATCACATCTTCTAATATTCGTTTTTCACCATGGCCTAATTCATCCCTATCGGCTCAAAACTTGACTATCGATTTTGTGGTCGAAAATCGTGCCCCTTATGAAGTTGAGTACAAAAATACGGTGGCTTCGATTTCTTACAAGGGGAATATTGTATGGTTGAATATATTAGATCTTTATAGTCAACAGAAAGATGAACGTTCATTGGTACGAGTGACTTTTGGTAATTTTCCAGTCAAGATAATGGATGATTATGCTGCTTATACAATTATAAGTAAGGAAAATAGGACAAGTGGATTTGTAGTTTTTACAGTGGAGTTAAAGGGCAATTATAAACAAGAGACAAGATTGCTACAAAAATGTTCAACTCATATGTATCGGTTGTGTCCAGCATCTTGACTTTACTTAAATTTTAATTTTTAAGATTTTCAAGTTTGTGTGGACTGGATGGTTGTTGGTTTAAATATAATGTTTATTTTGATCGATGTTATTTAAATTTTATTGTATCATATATGTTATCATTTACTCCACTTTTTCATAGCTCTACGCCTTTACTCTATTCCCTATTTTTTTTGTAAGTATAATCGAAATTAAAGGTGTCATTCGAGCCGAGCCGGGCCAGGCCGGTATCGGCCTGGTAAATTATTGGTCTGTGGGACAGTTTGGTCCGGTTCCAAATCTTAACGGGCGAGTCCGTACCGGGTTCAACAGTAAAAAATTATAAAATGGCTCATGACCGACCCATTTAGCTATAATACCGGTTTAAATTGGTGGGCCTGGTCTGGTTTCTCAACTGGGATAGTCCACCCAGCTACTTAGGCCAAACGGCCCAGCCCGGGACCGTGGATCAGAAAATGGTCTGTGGTATCGGTGCTGGGCCAAACACGTACGATTATGTTATGGGGCCGGTTTTATCAGGTTGAATCGGCCTGGACCGACCCATTTGATATGTTTAATCGAAATCAATTCATTCAACAATGCCAGCCCCTCCCCCTCCGGACATTCTGTATTGGATTTTGTCAAAACTATTTCACCTTCCTGGAGTCTTTTGACGTAATTGATAAAATTATTATCGTGTGATCAGGAAATGACCTCTTGCAAAAATGTGTTTCTTTATGTTCCCAAAATTGTCTTGAAGCACTAAAATCATTACATATTCGGTGCTTGAAATATATGTGAGAATATACTAGGTATGTTGTTGTTGTATTTATAGGGGGCGAAGTCACCTTTAGAAAAGGGTGGTCAAATGTACGTACACCTATTCCGGCCCCATTCCTTTGAAAGTCTGTAGCCTTTCAGGTCTTCACGTTCTACGGTTATACCTGCTACTTCATCTGTTTCAATTTGTTTGTCTTACTTTCTATTTAAAAAAGAATCTCTATTTCTTCCCCCCCCCCCCCCCCCCCCCCCCCACAATTGTTGAATTTCAAATAAATCTGCTACTTCATCTGCCTCCTCGGAAATCATGTTACTCATCCCGGCAAGTCATAAATCTCAAATATAAAGCTATGGAGAGGTTCAAAATGTAGAAAACAGGTAAAATGTCGTTACATCATTCATCACTAAAAAGTAGTTGAACTGTCAAATAGTTGAGAGAAAATAATTCATGCAACCACGCATTTTTGAGAGAAAATTCACAAAAACAAAATACTAAGCGTTTCACACCAAATTCAATTTATACAGTAAGGTAACATGTGACCAGGAGTAACTGATTGATAAAGGGGAGCCTCGGAGTAACTGGTAAAGTTGTTGTCATGTGACCAGGAGGAGGTCACGGGTGTTATTTTCCACAATACGGGTACGTAGAATCTGTATAATAGAATAACAACTTCAACTCGAGTTCAAGTATGAACAAGAACACAATGAAGTTGAACAAATACCCTCAACACAAGATCAAAATGATCTTTACAAGAGGTGTATTTTATATTTCAGAAATATAGATGAAACAGAAATTGTTAAGGCCAAGTCGTCCGAATTCACGGACTTTCCTTAAGGAATAATTCCCCTCACTGTACCCGAGGTTATGGAATCTTCCTCCTAGGATAAAATGGCCTTCAATCCGACTATAGCGTTACCACAAATAGGCGGATTCTTCGAACACACTCACGGTTTGAATGATCACACTTAGAGTATTTTTAAGAAGAAGAAGAAGCTTGTAATTCTGAAAATTTTCTTTCTGTCTTAACCTGTGGAAGAAAGCAGGTTATTTATAGCCACAAGATGCCCCTTTGAAAGGTGGCATTGGTTCAATTTAGAGGTGTGTGTCTTTTCCTAAAAATACATGTCTGTTTACTTAAACCATTGCAGTAATTTTCTAAAACAGTACACCATTTCGTGAAACATTGCATCAATTCGAAACAGTGTTGCAACAGTTCGTGAAGCAGTGCACTGTTCACGCAAAACAGTGCTACTGTTCACGTAACAGTGCTACTGTTCACACGAAACAATCACTGTTCACGCGTCAGTTCGTGAAGCAGTGCACTGTTCACATAACAGTGCTACTGTTCATGCGAAACAGTCACTGTTCATGCGTTCCTGTATGTTTTAACATTTCCATTTACACCCTTTCATTACTATGAACCCAACAACGGGTTCAAGCCTTGAAAACAGTCCTTTTGCAGAAATGTAAGGTGAGACTACGTATAATTGATCTTTGTGAATGGCCCTTCCTCGGCCATGCGCATAGCGGGAGCTTAGTGCACGGGGCTGCCTTTTTATAGGAAGGTAAAAGCAGCTCTAAGCCAAGAGGGGGTTAGCTGATTCTACCTGTGTTGCTTGGACTCTTTAAAAATTTCAACGGGTGCATGAAAGAAAAGTTATGGAGAAAATTTGGCATGGCTGTGTTGGAAGCACTAGTATATATATGCATGGCCATAATACATAAACATGCCGTTTAACTTGGACACAATACACATCTATGACCACCAACTTTGGGTGTGCACAAGTAAGCGCTTAATCTTGTTTAAAGTTGAACGAGTAGACACATATACCCTATGTGGCTTCAGACGCCATGTAGGATGCATGTGTCTACTTGTTCAACTTTATACAAGTTGAACTGCCTACTTGTGCACACCCAAAGTAGGAGGACATAGATGAAAACTGAATCCAAGTTAAACGGTACATTTATGTATTATGCCTATTAGCTATCGTCGACATGTCTACTCTTCTCTTATTACAAACCCCAACACAAGATTCTTGAACCCTGTCAACTTGTAAATAAAACTCGCATTCTTTGTCCTCTTTGTTGTCGCCATCATTCACCAACGTTTCATACAAATCGATTTCTAAAAATTTACAAACATCATTAGATATCTGTGATCCGATTTCAAATCTTCTGCTCTGCATATCCACATCTATAACCCCAGCGATCTTGTTAAACTCATCGTCCATATTACTCAAAGAGGTTCAAATTTTTACCAAAACTACTCGACAAATAATCGTAAATCGTGTTAGCAAAATGAGGAGTTGTGTCTTCAAAGAACAAATTCAAAACCAGTGAGAACACCTACGGCTTGTGGTTCTACTACAGGGCCATTGCCTCTACCACTGCTGAACTTTGTTGGGTGTGTAACCTTCTCAAGGAGTTATCTATTACTCCAGCTCAGCCACCGGTCATCCCGTTGCTGCCATGTGACCAGGCGGTCACGAGTTCAAGCCTTGGAAACAGCTTCTGGCAGAAATGCAAGGTAAGACTGCGTACAATACACCCCTGTGGTGGTGGGGCCCTTCCCTGGACACCGCGCATAGGGGTAGCTTTAGTGCACCGGGCTGCCCCTTTTTAGCCACCGGTCATCCAGTGGCAGAGTGAGGATTGACACCAAGGGGGTTCACAAGTGAATATACGAACTAACCGAAGGGGGGTTCGACATCTACTATATATACATAAACAATAATTTTAATCATGTATATATATAGTATAATTTTCCATCGAAGCGGGTTCGGATGAACCCCCAACCTTATATGTAGCTACATATGTTTGTGCTCACAAAATCTCTTCCCAGCAGTTCTTTTGAGTTGTTACGTTCCAAGATTGGGTATCTCTAATCGACTTACCATCTAACGGGGGCATATTAGAGATATATCTTAGACGGATCGTGAATGGTTTTCCCTCTTTATTTACAGATTTAATTTTCCAATTTTTAGCATATTCATAACTGTAAAGATTCTCATTTATATTGAATGATTGTACAGATCTCTCCACCCTCCTGTATAAATACCTAACTCATTATTAATAAAAGACTACAAAATCACTTTTGTAAATTACTTTAGGATTGGGATGCATGCATTACAAGGAAATTTTTCTTACACGTAAAACATTTTAAATTTATTTTTTTTGGTAATAAAAATAATAGTAGTAATATATTACTTAAAATATTTCACGTGTGAAGTTAGAATTATAGAATTATATTTTGTTTATTAGCTCTACGTTATGGAGTTGAAGGAGGAAAAAACCAATCCCTCTATTGTTATTGATTTTTCATCCCACGTGTGAAGGTATCCCTTATATATATATTTTTTATTTTCTTTATTCTTGGATTTTATTTTATCTTATGGAAAAACAGATCCCAAATTTTCTATGGAAGCAATCACAGCTTCCGATATTAGTTTTTCATCTCTTTCTGCTCAAAACTTGACTATCGATTTCGTGGTTGAAAATCCTGCTCCTTATGAAGTTGAGTACAAAAGCACGGTGGCTTCGATTTCTTATGACAAAAACATTGTCGGGTTGAATACGTTAGATCTTTATCAACAACCGAAAGGTGAACATTCGTCGATACAAGTGACTTTTCGTGATAAAAATTCATAGTTGAGTGACTTTTGAGGTAAAAATCAAAGTTAAGTAACTTTTCAGATAAAATTTCATAATTGAGTGACCTTATGAGTTATTAACTCTCCTATTTAAGGTAGGATTGGGATGCATTATAAGAAAACTTTTCTTACATGTAAAATGTTTTTTATTTTTTTTGGTAATAAAAATAGTAGTAGTAATATATCTATAATCTATATCAATAATCTATATATGTATAGTCTATCTATATCTATATCTATAGTATATTAAAAGTGTGAAGAAACTTAAAAACATTACTTGAACTTTTTACCCTTCATTAAAAATCTTTGACTTAAACAAAACCGTCTTTTCACTATTTTTTCTTAATATTTAAAAGTTAAAAATTAATTAAATCTTTTCTTATTAGAAGTCATCAGAATTAATGACAACTAATAATTTTTTCATCAGTTTAAAAATTCTAAATCAACTAAATTTAATTTTAAGAAGATTTGAAAAATCTAAAAATAAATATAAATCTAAAAATTTAACAATCCAGTGTAATTACACAAAGCATGGTGGCTTTGGTTTCCTATGACGGAAGTATTGTCGGATTGAATACGTTAGACCTTTATCGTCAACAGAAAGGAGAACATTCGTCGATACAAGTAACTTTTGGTAATTTTCTAGTCAAGATAATGGAAAATACAGTGGCGGAGCCACAGCCAACGAAGGGTGGTCAGATGAACACCCTTCGTTGGAAATTTTTTTCGAGTATATAGGTTAAATATAGATATTTATGGTTATATACATGTTGTTGCAAAGCTAGAGAAGCATAGTCCAGTGGTCAAGAGTGTGCATTTCCGCATCAACAACTCGGGTTCGAACCTTGGCAAGTGTAGCAGTGCTTTATTTTCTTTGTTTTTTAAACAGTTCTTTGCCCAAGGAAAAATATGAACACCCTTAACCAAAAGTCTGTCTCCGCCACTGGGAAAATAGGACAAGTGGATTTGTGATTTTTACTGTGGAGTTAAAGGGAAATTATGAATCTCATGATATGAAAGTTTCTTGTGGAGATGTGAGGCTCAAATTTTCATCAATTAAACAAGAGACAAGATTGCTACAAAAATGTTTCACTTTACTTAAATTTTATTGTATAGTTTTTATGTAAGGAAGTAAATTTTCTTTTATGTAAAGGACCATTTGATATGATCCTATAGTAAACCTGTCAAACGGGCCGGGCTGGCCCGACCCGAACCGGCCCGAACCGGCCCTACATATCAAACCGGACCGGTTTGACCCGGCCCGGTAAGCCCTAGGGCTTTAGGGTTCCGGGTTCCGGTCCGGTTTTTTTTTAAAACTGGGCCCGGTTAACCCGGCCCGGACCAACCCGGTCCAGGCCCGCCGGTTAACCGGCCCGGAACCGGCCCGGAATTAAAAAAAAAAAAAAAAAAAAAAAAAAATTATTGGGCCAAACTAGCCGTTGGCCCAACGGCTATATTACCGTTTTTGGGTCCAAACGGCTAGTTTGGGCCCATTAACTTAAAAAAAAAAAAAAAAAAAAAAAAAAAATATTTTTTAATCCCCAAAATAAATCTATAAATACCCTACAACTTCAAATCATTTCACACACAATTTTTCACTCTCTCAAATCTCATTCTCTCTCAAATCTCATTCTCTCTCAAATCTCAATTCTCAATTCTCAAATATTCAATATATTTAATTTCTTAAAGTGTTCAATTTAAATTTTTAATTTTTCGTTTACAAAGTACGAGCGGAAGTTTCTAAAGTCGCAATCTTCGGATACTTCCAAAATTTGGTATTGTCGTTCCATCTCTTACGTTTAATTTTTATTTATTGTATTAATTGTTTAATATTTAATTTTATTATATTTGTGTATTTTGAATATTTTTAGTTTAATTTAATTTATATTATGGATAAATTAAAAAACCTCGCTACTAAAGGTGTTAGAAATTTTTGTCCCGGAAGCGGTAGTGGTAGTAAAAAGCGAATTACTAGCGGTAGAGGTAGTTCAAGTAATAGATATACCCGTGTGACTTCGCCTCCGGTACCGCTTGGTACACCTTTTGAGGAAGAAATAGGTGTAGGTGCTCACGATATGGATTATGTAGAATTTCAGGAAAATTACGGTATAGAAGAAGAAAATGAAGTAGATGCAGTTAATGTAGACGAAGATGATGAAAATATTGCTGAAACACCCGCAGTAGGACATGCTAACGTTAGATCTGAATCAGTTAATCTCCCTTCCCGTCCTCCCAGTGCCCCAAAACCCCGTAAAAGAACTAGTATTGCATGGCAATTTTTTGAACGTATATCAGATATTGAGGTGCAGTGCAATATTTGTCAACAAAAATATAAGCATAGAAGTGGCGGTAAGCAAGGGGGTACGGGTACGTTAATGAGACATATAGCTGAAGATCACACTAGAGAGTTGAATATTGCAAAAGGTGGTGGGGATGTTGGTGGGTCAACGCAAACTAGAATGGACCCAACAACCGGTCAAGTAGCGAAAAAGTATAATAAATTGAGGGACAGAGAAGAAATAGCTAAAATGGTAGCTGTGGGTTGTTTGCCTTTTAGTTTTCCTTCTTCTGATGCCTTTATTCGTTATATACAAGCAATTTATAATCCTATGTTTAATGGTATTCCTAGAACTACTTGTCGGTCTGATATTTTTAGACTCCATTCACAATATTGTTTTTATTTATCAACATTCTTAAAAAATATTCAATGTAGATTGTCCCTAACTTCCGATCTTGGTCGTGCTGTAAATAAAAATGATTATTTAACCGTTACTTGTCATTGGATGGATAGTAATTTCATAATGCAAAAACGTATTCTTGCTTTTTTATATGATGAAGATCGGAAACATACTGGACAATTTATTGCTGATTCTATTATTAAAATTGCCGGATATTATGGTATAGAAAATAAAATTTTATGTATTGCTTTTGATAATGCTTCTAACAACAAGACTGCTATAACAAAAATAAAATCTACGCTATCTCCGCCCTTTCCTGAAATTTTTCATGTTAAGTGTGCATGTCATATATATAATTTAATTGTAAAAGATGGTCTTGACTTTTTTGAGGTTTATATTGAAAAAATTCGTCTTGCTGTTGGTTTTATTCAAGGAAATAATCGTAGATCTAGAATTAAAGAATTTAAAGTTAAATGTCAAGAAAATGGACTTGCACCGATTTTGATGCCTGAGGAAATTGATATTAGATGGAATTCTACGTATGAATTTTTAAAAACTTGTTATAAATATAGAATTCCTATTACACTAGCTTTTAACCAACATTGTGGTTCATTTGCTGATTCTGCTGATTGCATGCTACATAATTCTGATTGGGTTATAATTAATGATCTTGTTAAGTTCTTAGAAAAATTTTATGTAGCTACGGTTGAATTTTCCGGTGCATATTATCCTACTGTTTGTAATATTTTGGCATATATAGCCGATATTTCTGGTTTGCTCCGACAATATAAAGATAAAGAAGGTTATAAAGAAGCTGTTGGCGCTATGTTTACGAAATTTAAAAAATATTTCTTCCCGATTCCCCCTATTTACTTGGTTGCTGCTATGTTAAATCCGTGCATGAAATATAATCATATGTGTCACTTTAGTACTCTTATTTATACTAACTTAGAAATAAATACTAACCATGATTCTGAACAAATACAACCTGATTTGTGGACGGCTACGGCTGATGCAAAAGATTATATAGAAAAATTATATAATCACTATGCTGATTTATTTGATTCAGCCGTACCTACAAATATCACTCCAACTGTCGCTCCTCATCCTCCCGAGGAGCCATCAGCTTCTAAAAGGCCGGCACATAGTGGTTTTCCTGATTCGTTTTATGATTTAACTTGTTGGAACAGTGTGGATGAGAGAGCTTACACATCAACTTATCGGGAAGAGCTAAAATATTATCTGCGGACGCCACCAGAGGATCGCAGACGACGGATCAACACGCTGGATTGGTGGAGGAATAATGAATCACAATATCCTGTACTTTCAAGATTAGCCAGAGATATCTTGAATGTTCCTATGTCAACCGTTGCATCAGAGAGCGCCTTCAGTCAGGGACGACAGCAGCTTGGAGACAACCGACACTCATTGGGAAGCAACGCAATGAATGTTTTAGTTTGCCTCAGAGATTGGATTAGAGCAGAAAGAAGAAACCAAGGAATGGAACCAGAGCCCAACGACGACCTCAAACTTGAAGAAATTATGACTTCACGGGAGAACTCAGCAGAATCAAGTCCAATGCAGGGTTTTTCCCCCGTTGACTTCGACTACCCTATGCAAGTTCCAATTAATATTAACATGAATGAGTTGGAAAAAATGATGCATAATTTATAGATTTTTCATTCATGTAAATTATAAATTTTGGATCATTTTGCAATCAATAAAATTCCACAAATTCATTCACTCCTTAGTCGTTGTTTTTTATTTTTTTTTATTTAACGATTTATAATTTTAATATCTTCTATACAAGTGTATATTTAATGTATACATGTGTATATGTTTATATATCTTATATAGAAGTGTATATTTAATGTATACAGGTGTATATATCTTCTATAGAAGTGTATATTTAATGTATACATTGTGTATATAGCGTATATAGTGTATATATGTGAATAGATCTTCTATAGACATGTATATTTAGCGTATACATGTGTATATGTTTTATAAATTAGTATATAACTATACAAATATATATTGTAATGTATATATATTGTAGTATATCTCATTTAAAGTATTACATATACATAGAATAGAGTGTATGAATGTTAATAGATCTTCTATAGACGTGTATATTTAACGTATATATGTGTATATATTTTATAAATTAGAATATAACTATACAAATATATATTGTAATGTATATATATTGTAGTATATCTCATTTAAAGTATTACCTATACATAAGAATAGAGTGTATATATGTGAATAGATCTTCTATAGACATGTATATTTAACGTATACATGTGTATATGTTTTATAAATTAGTATATAACTATACAAATATATATTGTAATGTATATATATTGTAGTATATCTCATTTAAAGTATTACATATACATAGAATAGAGTGTATGAATGTTAATAGATCTTCTATAGACGTGTATATTTAACGTATATATGTGTATATATTTTATAAATTAGAATATAACTATACAAATATATATTGTAATGTATATATATTGCAGTATATCTCATTTAAAGTATTACCTATACATAAGAATAGAGTGTATATATGTGAATAGATCTTCTATAGACATGTATATTTAACGTATACATGTGTATATGTTTTATAAATTAGTATATAACTATACAAATATATATTGTAATGTATATATATTGTAGTATATCTCATTTAAAGTATTACATATACATAGAATAGAGTGTATGAATGTTAATAGATCTTCTATAGACGTGTATATTTAACGTATAGTCGTTGTTTTTTATTTTTTTTTATTTAACGATTTATAATTTTAATATCTTCTATACAAGTGTATATTTAATGTATACACGTGTATATATCTTCTATAAAAGTGTATATTTAATGTATATATTATGTATATAGCGTATATAGTGTATATTTGACCGGTTTTTAACCGGGTTTGACCGGGTTTGACCGGGTTTTAGTGGGTTTGACCGGATTGGGTTAAGTGGGCCGGTTCCGGGTGGGTTTTAATATTTTTACTGTGCAGCCCGGCCCGGCCCGGACCGGTTAAGGCCAAACCCGGCCCGTAACCGGCCCGGAACCCGGTAAGAATGAGAGGGCCGGTTCCGGGTTGAACCGGCCCGGCCCGTTAGACGGTCTTATCCTATAGTTACTAATTACTTTCTTGTAATTAGCCTATCTTAGGACTTCTATTTTATATTGTTCTATTAGCTACTCTCATGTTTGTTCTCATATTTGTTACTCAAGTCGAGGATCTCTCGAAAATATTTTTTTTACCTCTTCAAGGTAAGAATAAAGTTTGCGCGTAATTTACCTTGCCCAAATCCCAGCCTTTGAGACTATTGTGGCCATAGGGGCGGAGCCAACGCCTTTGGTAGGGTTCATCTGAATCCTCTTTGACGAAAAAATATATCATTTATACATGATTAAAATTAATTTTATGATTAAAAGAGAGAGCGTATTTCGATATACTACTCATAAAATGTGTGATAATTCATAAGCCGGTGGATTCAACAGGCACACGGTCAGAGTCCTGACACTTCTTACAGATTGGAAGTTTACGATTTCATGTTCTATTTTGTTCCCAAACATCAAAAGATATACTTGCACTTGTTGGTTAACTAGCTTATATTGTATTACATGTGAATATAGTTTTCTTTTTATAACCGTAGTGTCCGGATCAGTTTTTACGTAACTCGACTAAATTCACGGAATACGTGGCACCTCCCCACAAGCAACAAATACCATGTAACTCTGTCCTCTAAGGTTAAGACAAATGTGAATAGAGTTACTAAGATAAATTACTTTTCCCAACCCTATGGTTAATTAAGATTATGTTAATCCATTTGTGGGAGAGTTATTTTACTATGGTTAAGTAAAATATTTAGATAAGAATGTGCGACCTATTTTAATTGATTATCCCCTATTTTATGGTAAAAAATAGCCAATTCGTTAGGATCTTGTTTCAATATTTATGTTAATCAATGAAATTAATTTAGGTTATTTTTCTTGACCTAAAAGTGTTGTATATTATTTTGTTTATTAGCCCTACGTTATGGCTTTCAATGAACAAAATGATAAATATTTTTGTAATTAGCATCCTGTACTAGGAACTTTTATTGTGGTTTTCCCTTTTATTTTGGTACTATCTATATTTTTGTATATTGGTTTGTCTGAAAATAAATCTTTGCCCAAATTTACTATTGAAGCAATCACATCTTCTAATATTAGTTTTTCACCATGGCCTAATTCATCTCTTTCTGCTCAGAACTTGACTATCGATTTCGTGGTCGAAAATCGTGCATCTCGTGAAGTTGAGTACAAAAACATGGAGGCTTCGATTTTGCACAAGGGAAATATTATCTGGTTGAATACGTTAGGTCTTTATCGTCAGAAGAAAGGTAAGCGTTCGTCGATATAGGTGACTTTTTGGTGATTTTCCGGTCAAGATAATGGATGACAATGATGTTAATGATCTCACTAAGGAAAATAGGACAAGTGGATTTGGAGTTTTCACAGTGGAGGTAAAAGGTGGTTATAAATCTGTATGTTTGAAATTTAATTGTGGGAAGGTGAGGCTCAAGTTTTCACAAGTTAAACAAGAAATTAGATTGCTACAAAAATGTTCCAATGGTAAAAAATGTCCCCGTTATTATTAGTCTGGCTCCGCCTCTGGAGACCGTAGATCTAGAAACCGCACCATGCATCCTTATTGTTGAATCCATCGTTACGTAAGGATGAAAAGTTTCTTTTTATGTAACGACAGATTAGGTGTTACTGACTTATTGTGCTTCAGATCTAGCTAGCTCCTCTTTGGTATTATGTTTTCCTTATTATTTTCTATGTTCTTTTTACATTTGTATTGTTCTATTAGCTACTTTCCGAAACAACTCCTTCATATCCTCAAAGTAGGGGTAAGATTCGTGTATAGTACTCTAACCTTCCCAACCCGACTTTGGGACTATACTAGGTTTAATTTGTTGTTGTTGTTGTTGTTGTTGTTAGTGGTTGTAAAAATACATGGTAAAGCTGCGTATATTAGATTTTTGTGATCCGGAGCGGGGTCAAAATTTCAACTCATGGGGTTCAATATTTGAAGAAATCTAGCCGAAGGGGGTCAACACCTACTATAGATACATAAAAAATAATTTTAATCATATATAAATGATATATTTTTTCGTCGAAGGGGTTCAAATGAACCCCTGCCAAAGGGCTGGCTCCGGCCCTTCCCCGAACATTACACATAGTTTGGTAAAAAATAGCTAACCAATCTTTCTAATTGATTGTCCCCCAATTTTATGGTAAAAAATAGCTAACCAATGAGACCCTTCCTCAACTTGAGATCCGTATCGAGTGTTTATATTAAATCAATAAATATAAGTCAGGTACATTTTATGTGTAATAATTAGCTCTACATTGTGGTTTTAATATTGTCTGGTTGAAATAGTAGACCTTTATCGACAACAGAAAGAGGAACGTTCGTCGATACAAGTAACTTTTGGTACTTTTCCACTCAGTACAAGTGGATTTGTGGTTTTCACAGTGGAGTTAAAGGGAAATTATGAATCTCATTATATGAAAGTTTCTTGTGGAGATGTGAGGCTCAAGTTTTCATCAATTAAACAAGTAACAAGATTGCTACAAAAATGTTCCACTCGTCTGTTCTGATTGTTACTTAAATTTTATTGTAGCGTTTTTATTGTTGAATCTTCTCTTTGTTATGTTAGGACGAAAAGTTTTTTTTTATTTTTTTTATGTAAGGACCGATTTGGTGTGATCGTTTAGTTACTAATTACTTTCTTGTAATTTGTCTATCTTAGGACTTCTATTTTATATTGTTCTATTAGCTACTCTCATGTTTGTTCTCATGTTTGTTACTCGAGTCGAGGATCTCTCAAAATTTTTTTTTTTTTTACCTCTTCAAGGTAAGGATAAGGATTGCGCGTAATTTACCCTACCTAAATCCCGCCTTTGAGACTATAGTGGGCAGGGGCGGAGCCAACACCTGTGGTAGGGGTTCATCCGAATCCCCTTCGACGAAAAAATATATCATTCATACACGATTAAAATTAATTTTATGTATTTATAGTAGGTATTGAACCTCCTTTGACCAAGTTTTCTTCAAATATTGAACCACGTTAGTTGAAATTCTGACCCCTCTTCAAAATTAGTGGATTTGTTGTAGTAGTTGTTGTGTTGTAGCTATCTTTTTTTTTATCATTTTTTTCTTTGCTTATTATCTAATGATCTTATTTCATCCTTTACTCTTTTATACCTTATATTTTCATCTAGGTTTTATTCAAACATTAATTATATTTATCAAAATAATACAGTACAATATGACTATTCTTACTAGCTTATATTGTATTACACGTGAATATAGTTTTTTTTTTTTTAATAACCGTGGCGTTCAGATCAGTTTTCACGTACCTCGACTAACTTCACGGAATACGTGTCACCTCCCCGTTCACTAAAATTTGGACAAATAGGAATAGAGTTACTAAGATAAAATTATTTTTCCCAACCCTATGGTTAATTAAGATCTCCGAATGATGACCAAAGTCAACCATAGCAACTCCAAAACTATTCAAAATAAAAATTTTCTCTTAAAACTCAACCAAATACCTCCGGAATCATGTCACCCACTCCGACAAATTACTAACACCAAAATACAATTTTGGAGAAGAATAAAATGATCAAAACACGTCAAATGAAATTAAAATATATGTTTAATGTTATCCACATTTGCTTCATAATTATCCAAATGTTCCCAAAATGTTTAACCTTAATTATATGTTGTCAAATGAAATGAAGTGAAGTGACTATATCATAACATTCATATTACTGCATAATTTTTTAAATTTGTGATCTTAAACATGTCATATCATTTGAACAACTATAAAACTGTCATATTGAGAGATACAAAAATGTATTCTTTTTGCTAAATAAATTAAATTTTTAATTTCATCCAAATGGTCTTAAAATCTGTGGCCAAATGACAAAGTCACAGGCTATCAATAAGCACGTTTTTCTCGTTGAAGAACAAAAATAGCGACTCTTGTTTTGTATTTTCTTCGTCTCATTTATATGATATAGTTTATTAATAATTAGTATATAAAAAAAAAATTATACATTTGAATACTTTAAAATGATAATTTTACATATAATGAAGTAATTTACAGCCACATAAATATTTATTTTAAGAGTAAATACATAATTATCCCTCTGATATTGGTCAGGATTTTTAAAAAGACACCTAAACTTTAAATTCGACATATTACCTCACGATTCTTACTTAATCCGTTGCAAATACATCATTTTTCGCTGAATCTCAGTCACAACAAAGAGATTGAACACACACACCAATCAGGTGTTGCCACGTGTTAAATGTATTTAATTTCATTTTTTTTTTAATAAATCTTTCTTTTTTATTTAATTTATCACCCACCTCCTCTTCCCCCACCCCCCGCGTCCAACACCCCCTCCCCCCTCCCCAACGTCCAACAGATCCCCTCCATCCCCACCCCCATTCAACACCCCCACCCTCCATCCAACAGCCCCACCCTGTCAGCATATCCCCCTACCCCCCCCCCCCCCACTCCATCAAAATCTCTCTTCCCATCTACTTTTTTTTGTTCAAATCAATTCAAAAAATTGTTTTATGATTGAATTGAGTTTTAAGGATAGTTAAATGATTGAATTGAGTTTTAAAGATAGTTAAATGAGCTTTAATGGAGGAGCTTTAATGGCGTTTTAAAGATATTTAAAAAAAAAAAAAAGCTTCAATGGACCTTTAATGGAGGAGCTTTAATGGTGTTGAAGAAGATATTGTGTTGCTCAAATTTGTTTATAATTTCTATCTTTGCTTGTAATGTATTGTGATAAAAATTGATTAGATGAACGCATTTCATACTTATAGACCGTAAACGATCTCTTTTCATTAAAACACACACAAACTTGATACAAGATACATAAAGGATTGATGTGTCACAACTTATTTAATGTGTCAAATGGCTACTATAGGCCAAGAACACGACATTATAAGTTACCTTTTTAAGAAAGGCAACACTTTATTTAATTTTGTGTGACATTAAATCCATAATCAGACTTAATTATGCCCTGAAAATCTCTTCTTCAAGCAATTCTGCTTCGAGAGTTTTAACATCCTGAACCAAAATAGTTCCAGCATCATTAGGAATATTGTCAAATGCACATAGCTTAGTGCATAGGCACTTCCTTTGGAGTTTGCTACAATGACCATCTTCAAATTTATCCTGCTCGATACAAACTTTTCTACATGAAGAGTCCAGCCAACATAATCCTGGGAAATGTTTGCTTGTTGTTTTGCAAATGTTGTGACCTTGCTCCCCTAAAATCATTCATAAGTTGTTACAAATGTTAGAAAAGAAAGACACATAATCGAACCAAATATATATATACAGACAGCTTTAAAGTGTGAATCAACTCACGGAACCTAAAGATCAAGTAGTACTTCTATTAATACACATACAAGTTTCATCAAGATTAATTAGCCACTAGACTATAAAATGTCTGAGGTGATTTATCAAACAAATAAATTATTTGAGATTTTAGAAAATAAAAGATGAAGACAAACCATAGGCAACAAAGAGTGTCATTGCCAAGACAAGAAATGCCATGAAGTAAATGGAACGAGCCATAGTCTCTTTGAATGACAAAAAAAGATTGAAAATATATTTTTAATAATAAGAAAGATTGCAATTTTGAGTTGTGGAATGAACAGTAGCAAAATGGAGGTATTTATAGGCAATGAAATTTGAGTAAATCCAAAAGAGATAAAATTTTGTAAGGCCAATAAATTTGTGAAGCAATGGTTGTGGGTAAATTTAAAATAATGCTTGTATATTAGAACCACAAAAAACTTGTTCCACTTCATTTTCTTAAAATAGGGATTGGGATACAAGGAGAAAATCAAACTTGCTCGTTAGTCAATCAGGCGAGCTACAAAGATTATTATATAATGCTTAAATGGCATACTAATGCATTATATACCTTAATAATTTTCCAAACACCATTAATTATATACACTCAACTTAGATATGTGCTTCAATATAAAAAAACAAGAAAGGAGTTTTGCTTAATTGGAATGAATTTTTGTAACATGGTGAGGTGAAAGCAAACGGAGCGAGGGAAGCGCTTTTCACTTGAATTTTTCCACTCGAGGTTTGAAATAAAAGCTTTTGATTAATATTGGAGAGATTCTTTCTAGGGGTGTGCATCGGTCGGTTCGGTTCGGTTTTACATATTATCAGTTCGGTTTATGAACCCTAGCTACCTAATCTATAAAATTTTTAAAAGGGTTAAATGCTTTAATTCTTTTAAGGTCCTTCCCAGAAATTAAAATATTTCAAGATATTGTTATTATTTTTCTATTTATGTAGTCCTTTTCCTTGTTATTTTTCTGTTTTTTTGAATTTCAAGAATTGTTAGGAATGCACAAATTTCTAGCACAGACACAAACTCAATGAACATGCACATTCAAAGCTTGTGCATTCAAAACTCAATGAACATGCACATTTCTCTTAATTGTCAGAGAAATTGATTTCAAAAAACTATATAATCCATCATAATTTGACTAATAATCAACCAACATACTAGATGCAAATTCAAGGACATGGTCCCCTTTCTATTAACGTATTTTTTTTTACTTAGGGTTTATATATATAAATTCAAGGACACTTGAATTTTTGTTGTCGTGAATCTGTCCACAAAGCTTAAAATTTATTAGCACAATACTCCAGGTAACTAGGGAATAATTGGCAAAAGATACCATTCTCAAAACTATTTTGCCAAAGAGACACTAAATTTCTTTTTGAATTATTTTTTAGGATTAGGGTATAAAAAGTGTGAAAAAAGGTGAAAAAGTAGGCCAAGGGACCATCGTATCATTTTTCTAACTTTACAAATTTAGCATAATACACTAACACCCATCTACAAATTTAACATAATACATTAACACCCATCAACTTATTCCACTATAAAAAAAAAAAATTCTCCCTCCTCTTAAATTTTCTCCCAAATCCCGCTTTGAATAACAGTTCTCCCCAAATGCCATTTTCATTTTTCCTGCTTCTGCAGTTGCTAAGAGGTTGTTGTTGCTTCGTAAGGTTAGTTAAAATCATGTTTCGATCATTTGTAAATTCATTTAAACAGGTTTCTTTGCTAATCGATTCGTAGTGATGTAAGATTTTTTTTTTTTTCGAATTTGGTTGATTAAGGAGTTTTGGTTTAGTTCTGTTGTTTTTTTTAGCAAAGAAGTGTTGAATGGTGGGATAATCGCTATTTGAAGAGTTGTTTTGGCAGTTTGATTCGAACAGTCAATTGTTTCTGTCCGTAGACCTATGGTCTATGAAATCGACCCGTGGTCTATGAAATCAGAATGCCCTAAATTGAAATCAATTTTTAGACGTATGAAATTCTTTTAAAAAATAGTTGCTTAAATAGTGAAAATTGAAAGATTAATAGCTAATTAGTTCGATTAGGTGCACCGATTTAATTTTTAGCAATTGCTGTGTTTTGATATTGCATGTTGAATTTTGGTTGAGTTATTGATGTTTTGGAGTGAACTGTGATAGTGGAATGGTGGGATAATTATTATTTGAAGAGCTATTTTGGTAGCTTGATTCCAACAGTCACCTGTTTCTGTCCGTAGACCAGTGGTCTATGAAATCGACCCGTGGTCTATGAAATCAAAATGCCCTAGATTTAAATCAATTTTTAGAAGTATGAAATTCTTTTAAAATATGATGGCTGAAATAGTAAAAATTGAAATAGTAATAGCTAATTAGTTTGATTAGGTGCACAAGTTTGATTTTGATACTCCATGTTGGATTTTGGTGGGGTATTTCTTTGTTTTTTGGGGTGGTTTCATTTGAGCATTCACTTATTTCTATTGATAGACTTGTGGTTTATGAACTGAAAATGAGAGATTTGTTCTGCAGGTGTAGATTGTGTTGAAAATGGGTAAAAAAAATCATCCATCCTAAAGGCAAAGTCGGTAGAAGTAGAAAAAGAAAAGTCAAGGCAGTTGAAAATGTCTCAAAAAAATAAAATTAACGAGGAAGTGTCCGAATCAGGTTCGGATTTAAAGGAGATAAGCGACTATGCCGAGTCTAGTGAAGATGTCCCTCCCAAGCGCAGTGTTAGTGGTGACAGTGAAGAGAGCGAGAGAAGTGGGAGAAACAGTCATGATGGGGATAATGATCCCTTCTCCGTGCCATGTTTGTCAAGGTTCATTTTCGTGGAGCGGTATGACCTTCGAACGATAATGGACGAGGTCGGATCTTACCCGACGAAGATATCGGTCAGATCAAGAATGGCTGCTTATCGAGAATTTAAGAAAGTTCTTATCGACCAGGAGTTGAAGAAAAGATTCAAGCGATCCTGTTTCGGACACCTGAGAAACCTGCCGGAGCATCTCAAGTTCAATGGGCAGTTGGTCCATTATTTGTTGTTGCGACGCGTCAAGAGGGATAAGATGCGCCGTGAGATGTGGTTCTGCATTAACAACAAGCATGTCTGTTTTGGCTTGAAAGAATTTTGTTTGATCATGGGGATGAACTGCTCATCATACCCCAGTTAATAAAAAATGAAGAAGGTGTTAGACAAAGGGGAGCATTTTTGCTTTAAGGTGACAAAAAACAAAAACATTACGGCGGCCGACTTTTTACACTTGATCAGAGGGAATAAGCTGAACGAGGAATAGAAGTTTAAGTGTTGTTTACTGTGGCTCTTGCACACCATGTTTCTTGGAAAAGATTCGACGAAAGTTGTCGACACGAAACTGATTCGAATGGTCGATTCTTTGAGTTTCTTCGAGAATTATCCATGGGGAAAAAGGATATTTCAACTGACCCTGGACTATCTGAAGAAGAAAAGTGACCTGAAGAAGCAGAGAGAAGTATTTGATGAGAAGTAGAAGGCATCCTATGCTCTATTCAGATTTTCCTGGGCATTCATGGTATCTACCATAGACCTTTTAGTGAGTATATCGTACATTATTGTTTTATTTATACTCTGTCATAGACTCTGAGTTCTTTTTTCACTGTTGTACTGCTTACAGGTCTGGATCTACAAGGCTTTTCCTCATCTTAAAAAATTTGCTGGAAAATCAACGGATGAGCCCTTTCCCATTCCTCGCATCCTCCGATGACACACTACAAAAAGTGACCAGATAATCGAAGGCGACCCATTCAAGTACAAAGAAAAAGTTACCGAGGTATGAACTTATTGTTTATTATGCAATAATAATAATACTATTGTATCGAATGTTATTTAATTGTTAATTGATATTTTGTAGAACGTGCACCCGTACATCATCCCTACTCTTCTAAGACGAAGATGGATTACATGATTTTCTTTGAGCCATATACGTACGAGGTGAGGAATAAAATCCTCGATGGCTTAAAGAGAGAGTTAGAAGGGGTGACTGTCCTCATTTGAAATGAGGACAGCGATGATGAAGGGGATTTGGTTGGTAACCCCGTTGAAGTACGCATTGGTGATGATGATACTTCGAGCACCTCCAAAGATGCAGCGGGCACCGCATCTCTCGGGAATCTTTATAAGCGTGTTGCTGCGCTCGAGAAAACGGTGTTGGATATTGTTGCCTATATTAAAGAGAAAATACTGAAGAAAAAGAAACAGTATGAGCAACAACACGAGCGAGGTAATTTCATTCAATAATTGATGTTGTTAATGAATTTTCAGCTTTAAATATTAGTAACACTTTGTAATATGATGATACAGTGCATGTGGATCTTCGTGAATCAAAGAGAAATGAAGAAGGATAAAAAAGGACCAAAATGGATGAGTTGGCCTCTGTCGTGGCGGAAGATAAAAAAGAAGAAAAAAAGAAGGATGAAGAAGAAGAAATGGAAGAAGATAAGAGCCAAGAAGAAAGTGTAAAAGATGTAGCTGCAGTAGAAGAGGAAAAAGTTAAAAAAAAGCAGCAGCAGTTGAAGAAGGAGGCAAAGAAAAAAAAGGAGTTGTAGTTGAAGAAGCCAAGGAAAAAGAAGAAGATGAAAAAATAGAAGCAGCAGCTGATGAAGAAGAAGAAGAAGAAGCTGACAAAAAAAAAGTTGATAAAGCTGCAGCGGGTGGAGAAAAAAAGAAAAGGAAGGTGAAAAAGAAGCAGTTGTTGAAGGTGGAGTTAAAAATGAAGGCGAGGAAGAAAAGGAGGGTGAGAAAGAAGTAGTTGTTGAAGGTGAAGGAAAAAAAGAAGGTGAGGAAGAAAAACAAGATGGGTTCATGGATATCATTGATGAAATCAACAACACCTATGCTGATGAGGAGGAAAATAGTGAAAAAGACATTTGAATTATTTTATTGTTAATGTGTTGAATGATTTGTTTGGTAGGATATTTGAGACATTCCCATGTTTCATAGAATATTTATCTAATCTTTCGTATACTTCTTTCATAGTCTATCGTTACCATGCTGGCCCATTTTAAGTTGATGTGTTGATTGATCGACTATGATTCTATTAAAAATAGTGTTTAACATTGTAGAAAAATAGAAGTATTATTATGGAAAAATTACATATATACACATGCTAACTTTGCCTTATTACATTACATCCCATGTTGAAAAAGAAATTACAAAAATCCCAAATTAATTACTTAAATCCCTACCTTTTTTATTTTCTCTCTCTTCTTTCTTATACATTCCATACAGTCATATTTTGCTTCAAATTATGCTCCATATTTTTCTCCTAAAATCTTGCTACCTTTTTTCTCGATTTATTTAGTATGTCATCTATGATTATGAATAGCAGCTGTAATTCCAATTTTACCTTCGCTTCTTCCTCACCATTTCACTTCTCCTTAAGCACGGATTCCACTTTCTCTACTCGAAATCCATAAATCCAAAATTATTATTTTTTTCAAAAAAAATTAAATCCGAATTAATCAAATAAACACTCTCAATAACAAAACAAAATCAAATTGAAAAACCCCTTTGATTATTATTTTGCGTAATTCTTTTTTTTATTTGAATTTTTTGTTGAAGGAATTTATTATGTATAGATCTTGAACAGTGATGGCTTGAAATGTATTCAGATTTCGTACGGCCCTTAAAGGACTAGGTCAGTTATGAACTTGTTGGTGTTAGGCGTTGTGGGTGCTTATTACGCTGTCTTTTTGATCAACTATGGGGGACGAAACTAAAGGTCAAAGCCAAAGAAAATATTTACTGGGTTTTCCCTTTCACTTATTAAATTTTTCTTTCACTTATTTGTTAATGATTAAAACAACATATTACTAATTAATCTGACATTGTATTTTGAACACATAATATGTTTTTTGTTATGTACCTTTGCTTATAAGTGAATCTTACATTGAACTAAAGACAAAAACATTTTAAAAGTATGTATTACATAACAGTATACATGTTGTAAAACGTTTATTACTTGTAAAAAAATTACAGAAATTGTTAATATCATGCACATTTATAATGTATGATGTTATATCATACATTGATACGAATGTATAATCAAATATTAGACATTCGTAAGTCTACTGGAATGGCACAGTTTCACTATACATTGCTTTGAATGTATAACAACTTATTATACATTCAAAAGTTTACTGAAAAGACACACATTTATTATACATTGATTTGACTGTATAAAAACATATTATACATTCGTAAATTTACTGGAATGATACTGTATATAATTTTTTTTTAAAAAAATTGAATTCATCTAAATTTCGTTATTGTATTTCTAATAACCTCATACATGTTAGAAACGTATAATGCTATATCATACATTTATTACACATTAACTATTAATGTACAATATTTTAATACACCGTGTGTTTCAACAATTACTTACTCATATAGAGGGTAAGTTACATAGTTAATGTGCATTTATAATCATGTTCTAACTTCAAGTTATATGGTTACGAACTATGATATAGGGAAAAAGCATAAAATTTTTATACTAACATAAATCATTGATTAAAGAAATTAACATCTATAATCAATAAAAAATATATATATTACTTGCTCCAACATTCAAAAAAAAAACTAATAAAAAATATTTATACAACCAAAATCATTCAAAGCATCCGCACATAGAAAACCATATTATATTCTTCATGATTGATTTGGAAAGAAACCGCAAGTCCTACGATTGTGACTGACTCGTCCGCATTTTCCGAAATTACTATTTCGTCACTTTTGTATGACGTATCATTAATTTCTGACTCCTAAATTTCAGAATGTCGCAACAATACGGGGATATTCATATTGATTTTACTAGTATTGAAGAACGTATGTAGAAGAAGATTTTAGTAGTTTTGAAGAACGGGTGTAGAAGAAAGTGGTTGTTTTTTGGCTTTTCAGATCGTGAATCACAGGAAAAAAAATTATGTATAACAAAAATTTTAAAATTCAAATATCAGTTACATGTTCTATCAATAAACGATTTAATGTTGGCTAATTACTGCCTTTAATTAAGGAACTGTAAAATAATTAAAGATTCTCTTACCTTAAATATAGGATTAGCTGTTGCATCATACATTCGACCAATGTATAATATGTGACCGAATGTATGAGTATGTTTGCAAAAAGAGGGAGAGAGAAAACAACAAGGGATTTTGTGTAATTATTTTCATTGTCTAGGGGGTTTATGTTGTTTACACAATTATTATTTATTCAATATCACTACATCCATGTTACACTTTTTCAAATAATGAATACTAGCATTATAGCACATAACATCATTTTTAGGCCATTCTCCCATTCTTCGGCCAAAATCAATTTTTGTTTTAGTTGATCCTTTTCTATTTGAGTGTCATGTAGCAATACTTTTAGGTGATTCCTTTGTTTTTCGGCTTCTTTGAACAAATTCATAAGAAAATCTCTATTTTCTTCGTATTCTTGAAGCCTTTGTAGTAGATTAAATTTTGGCAAGCCACAAAAATTTGATGTCTCGAGTCCCGGACTCAACGTTGATGGACTGCTTGGAGGTGCTAGCTCATCGAGCCATTTAAAAAACGAGCATGCGCCATTATCCTAGGAAAAAAAATAATAATTACACAACGATTAACTTAACTTTATAAAAAAAAAACACAGCTCACCTTCGCAATTGCACAATTATAAAATTTGCGACCTGAATTTGAATCCGTGTGTGACGTCCTCAAGAGAGACGCATTCCCACAATGACAATCTAGCGTTTTTTTAGAATTGAATGTTTGAGATGCTTGCGACATTGTAGATTTTTTAAAAACAAAAAAAAGTGAATGAAATAAAATAATGAGGGATGGACACCTTATATATGAAGTAAAAACGAAGTGTTAACACTGATGGATTATAAAAGTAGCCATTTATTACCGTTGGAACAACATCTTTTTTTTTTTGAAATAGTGGTGATAATTAGTAGACTTTCGTAGACCATGACCTATATCTGCCATCAACGAGATACCAAAGTCTACTGTAGACACTCGTAATTGACGAACCCTCAATTATATGTTAAGTAAAAAATAATACAGTAAGAAATATACTTGTACTTTGAGGGTCCATCGATTCAGTTGGTCTATCGTAGACTTATGACTTTAGGAGTGCATCGATTGATCTCCTGATTATGCATAGACCAACACTTGGATGTTGTTTAAAAATAAATAAATAAATTAAAAATTAATATAGTGTGGGTTTAAACACATATGAGGAAGTGTAAACAAGTCACATAAACATATTAAAGCTTATAAAAATTAGGGGTGGTGAATTATGGAGTGTGTGGATGGGTATTAGTCGAACAAACAATATCCTAAGAGTAATGGTTGTCAAAGCACAAGTGTGTTTTGAGGATGATGATTGTTCAACAACTATCCATTCCACATACTTTTTTGATTTAGGTGTGGTGATTTAAGAGTGGTGATTGAAGGAGTATGTGGAATGGGTAGTCATCAAATACAATCAACATATCAAAACATACTTCTGCTTCGACAAACATTACTCTTAGGATATTGTTTGTTCGACCAATACCCACCCACACTCTCCTTAATTCACCACCTCTAATTTTTATAAGCTCTAATATGTTTATGTGACTTGTTTACACTCCTTCATATGTGTACAAACACACACTATATTTATTTTTAATTTATTTATTCATTTTTAAACAACATCCAAGTGTTGGTCTATGTAAGGGTACACAGACCGTTGTGGTCTTCGAATAAGCAGGAGACCAATCTATGCAATCCTGAAAGTGTAAGTCTACAGTAGACCAAAAGGGTCGATGGACCCTCAAAGCACAAGTATTTTTACATGGATTTGACATGGATCAACATCGATGACATCCCTAAAATATTTTTACTTTAATTATTTTATTCCACCAGCCCCAAAACATGTTATTATCAATTTATATCATTTTTAATTTAATTATTTTATTCCACCAGCCCAAAACATGTTATTATCAGTTTAAATTATTTTTAATTTAATTATTTTATTCCACCAGTCCCAACACATGTTATTATCTGTTTATATCATTTTTACTTTAATCACTAAAATCATCGTCGACTGTCGGGCGTGGAGGTGGGGGTTCTGATGAATTTACCGATCCTTCGAAGGACGTCTCTGCTACATTTATTCTCAAAATAGGCCTAAAACCATCTGCATCGACATCCATCATGTACATCGGCACACGTACATCACTATTTATGATCGTAGGATTCACCTTTTCCCTCGAATTCATTAGATAACTAATCACCATGTTGCCCGACGCGCAATCTAGATCCCCGCTCTGCATTATTCTTGCAACCAATTTGTCATACGAACTGTTGCGGCGAACAACAACGGGGATTGTCACCTTGGTAAAAGATTTTCATTTCCAGCATTTGGGAGTCTCCACCCATTCTCCCATGAAATCACCAGAAACCAAAACAAATTCTGCAATAGACATCGTAGAATTAGGCTTTGATCGATGGTAGATTATGCTTATGGTCTAGGTCGGGTTATATTCACGGTCGATGAATGACGATCAGTGGTCGATGACTGGGCAGCTTTCCGTACGAAAATTGTGAAATTGCAAATATTGCTTCTAAGAAACGATCCTTGGGTTTATGGAATAGAGAAATGAACTTGGAGTCGCCTGAGCTGCTGTAATGTACTTTCTACAGTGCTTTTGAGTAATGTGAATGGTTTCAAGCTTTTTAACAATGGTGAAAAGTGTGTTTGAGAAGATACCAAACAAATGGGATAACAATGGGTGCAATGGACAAGCTTATGATGTTTGTGGACTGATTTAGAGCTGATCGTCGGAAAATAACGCCGAAAAAGTGGTCGGAATTGGAGCTTTTTGGAGGGAAAACAACCACCTTCTATTTTAGCTTTTGTATTTTTTTATTTAATATTTTTGGAATTCTAGATATTTTTATATATCTAATGGTGGATGATGGAGTGGGTTGAAGTATATTATTTAAAACTTGTGGATGGATTTATTAAGTTGGAAGTAATGGGTTAAAGTGAATTATTATAAAATTTGTGGGTGAAGTTGTTAAGTTGGGAAAGTTGATGAAGATGTGGATTTAAGTGTCTTTTTGACAAATTATTCATCAAGTTTGGAACTTTGACAAAATATTTTTCGATAGTGTTCTTTTGGCAAACTTGCCCAAGTAACTATATATCCTAAAAGAAAATATTATTCAATGAAAAAATAAATGGAAAAATAGTAAAAGTTATTTATTTTCATATTTTAGTTCTAGAAAGTAAAAACATAGAATTGCTTATTAAAGAAAAAAGAAAAATCACAAGAAAATATTGCATAAAGGGTTTATCGTTTTTTTTAATAAGTCATCACCTCGTGTTGCGGTGCCTTTGATGAGGGGGGTTAGACTTGACCCCTACCATACTAATTAAATCAAAAAGAAGCTTGCTAAGGATAGACATGGACCTTACCCTGAATCAACATATCACATCTCTAAAAGATTCATTAAAAAAAAGAGCGACGAAGGAATAACCTACTCAATCTCCTTCTCTATAAAAGCATATATACATCGACTTACAACGAAATTACATTTTTCTATTTCCTCTTTATATAAGGTAATTGTCGTTTAATATATGGAGGGGTGTATCTTTTCTCAAATTTTAAATGTTAGGAGGTAAAGTGAAACTCACTCAAAAAGGTTTATCGAAAAATATCATATAAAGAAATTATCGTTTCTTTTCAATATTTGAATTTGAAAGAGGTATTATTTTCTAAACTGTAAATATTATAAATGAGGACGGAAAAAAATCAAAACAAAAAAAATGTTTGCTAAGGGTAGACGTAGACCGTAAACGATCTCTTTTCATTAAAACACACACAAACTTGATACATGATACATAAAGGATTGATGTGTCACAACTTATTTAATGTGGAGAATGACTACTATAGGCCAAGACCACAACATTATAAGTTACCTTTTTAAGAAAGGCAACACTTTATTTAATTTTGTGTGACATTAAATTCATAATCAGACTTAATTATGCTCTGAAAATCTCTTCTTCAAGCAATTCTGTTTCGAGAGTTTTAACATCCTGAACCAAAATAGTTCCAGCATCATTAGGAATATTGTCAAATGCACATAGCTTAGTGCATAGGCACTTCCTTTGGAGTTTGCTACAATGACCATCTTCAAATTTATCCTTCTCGATACAAACTTTTCTACATGAAGAGTCAGTAATACATAATCCTTTGAAATATTTGCTTGTTGTTTTGCAAACGGTCTGACCTTGCACCCCTACAATAATTCATAAGTTGTTACAAATGTTAGAAAAAAAAGACACGTAATCGAATCCAGTGGCGGAGCCACAGTCGACGAAGGGTGGTCAGATGAACACCCTTCATCGGAATTTTTTTTCGAGCATATAGATTTTTATGGTTATATACATGTTGTTGCACACCCTTGAAAAGCTTGAGAAACATACTCCAGTGGCCAAGAGTATGCATTTCTGCATCAACAACCCAGGTTCGAACCTTGACAGGTGCAACAGTGTTTTTTTTTCTTTTGTTTTTAAACAGTTCTTTACCCAAGGAAAAATATGAACACCCTTAACCAAAAGTCTGGCTCCGCCACTGATCGAATCAAATATATACAAACAAGTTTAAAGTGTGAATCAACTCACTGTTGCTAAAGAAGCATTACTTAAAAGTTTCATCAAGATTAATTAGCTACAAGACTATAAGTTCGTAAAAGAGAAGACCACATACTTGAAAATGTTTATCAATCAAACAAATTCTTTGAAAGAGTGAACAAAGATGGTTAATGCAAATACTACAAATTATATATTTTTTTGAGATTTTAGAGGAATAAAAGATAAAAACAAACCATGGGCAACAAAGAGTGTCATTGCCAAGACAAGAAATGCCATGAAGTAAATGGAACGAGCCATAGTCTCTTTGAATGTGTAAAAAAGATTGCAAATATTTTTTTAATAATAAGAAAGATTGCAATTTTGAGTTGTGAATGAACAGTAGCAAAATGGATGTTAATTCTATTTAAAAATCTCTCCCTAAACAAGACTCTAAATAACTGCATTGTTAATATTATTGTGTTTTGATTTAATTCAATTTGCAAAATTCATATAATTTATTTTTTGAACAACTTTATCTATTGCAGTTTAATATCAACCCTACTTCCTCCATAGTATACAAATGGTCCTATATATACAACCAAATTTGTTGCCAAATTATTAGAATCACATGTTAATGGCCCTAAATACGTACAACCTATTAATGATCCAATAGACACGTTTCGAACATTCATTTGTGAAAATTTGTAGGAATCAAAATAGGAAAAATTACGTAATATCACAATTTATCTTTACTAAACTACATAAAATTTCTATCCTTTTAATTAATTAATTGCCTAAATCTCTCTCTCTCTCTTTTTTTCTTAAATAGACTAATGCATCCACAAATTCATATCGGATACATAATTTTGAAGTTGAGATACATAATTTTAAACTAAAGAATGTAATAGTAAATTACTCTATTTTTTTCTCGGATACATAATTAGCATTTGGATACATAGTTTTGAAGTTGAGATACATAATTATGTATCTCTTTTTGATTTAGTTAATGTATTATGTATCTTGATCAAATAGTTTCAAAAATGGATGTATCCCAGTAATTAAAATTATGTATCTCAACTTTAAACTATGTATCCAAATGCTAATTATATATCCAAGGAAAAATAGAGTAATTTACTGTTACATTCTTAAGTTTAAAATTATTATCTCAACTTCAAAATTCTGTATTCGAAAATTACACAATAAAAAATTGTTTGTAACTTAGCAAAGAGTAGGGATAGAGAGTAATTAGGAGTAAATTTGTTGAAATTTATGGAAATTTCGTATTAAAATAACAAGGATGTCATGTGCAAGCTAGTAATTGTAAATCTTAATGACAATAGATTAGATGACAAAATACTATGTATAACCTATATATAACAATATTAATATAAAAAGATATTCTAAATCTATTGACAAAATAAATCTCCTCTTAAATAAAATTCACGAAAAGAATACATTGAAAATGTTATTGTGTTGTTTATGAGGAAAAAAAATAATAATTACAGAAGTTTTTTCATCATAAACACAATTTAACTATGCTTCTAGACCAAATTTGGCATGCCAAAATCAACGAAACAGTCAGAACATCCAACACAGGTGTCGTGAACGCGAAAAAGGGGCCAGCTGCACCAGTTGGCAGCAACAACAGTTGAAACATCCCAAGTAAAAATGTCTGTGACGGTCCTTCCAAGTGCGTTCAAAATTCCTTAAACACAATCCAACTATGCTACAAGAACAAATTTGACATGCCAAAATCAACGAAATAGTAAGAATTTTCAATGCAGGTGTTATCTGTGAAAGTTGACCAAAGTCAACTCTACGCCTTAGTTTCCAACATCTCATTTAAACTCTCAAAATTACACTGAAATCCTCGAAACTTAAACCAACCATTCTACGAATTCAAAATTGGCGTTCCAAATTTGATTGAGCTGACGATTTTTCATACAATGCTTAGAGCTCTGAATGTTGACCACAGTCAACCGTAACAACAACTCCAAAACTATTCAAAAAAAAAAAATCTTCAAATGCAACCTCTAAAATCGTGTCACCCATTCTGACAAATTACAAACACCAAAATACAATTATGAAGAGGAATAAAATGATCAACACGCGCCAAATAAAATTTAAAATATTTTTTTAATATCAACAACACTTTTTTCATAATATACAAATATGGTCCTAAATGTGTAACCTTATTTGTTGCTAACTGAGAGAATCACATGCTAGTAGTACTTGATTTTAATTTTTTTTTAGTATATCATATAATGGTTTTAACAACTAAGATTAAAAAAGAAGAGAAAAAAAAAGGAGGAGGATACATAACCCTGGTCATAAGAGTTCATCCCATAGTATATTTTATTTTTGAATTTTCTATTCGATATCTGATATTTAATTTTGGACTCATTTTTGTAGACGATGCTCTCGACAAAGTGTCTTTATCCTCGGAGGTTTAAATTAAAATCTTTAATTAAAAATGACGGATTTCAATCATTTATTACAACTTATGATGGTGAACCATATTACTTGTTGCACCCTTCGTTTCACCTTATTTAACATTATTTTACTTAGCAAAAAAATTAGGGTTTGTTAGGTCATGCGATATGAAATCATGATTTGATTAGAAATTAAGACTTTTGAAATTTGTGATTTTATATACTTACTTGACAATCCCTTAAGAAAACTTTAACTATTGGGATATACTTTAGATGTACCTTATAAAGGATGATTTAAAAATTCTAAATTTGACTACTATTACTATGACCTTAAACATGTCACACATAGTATTTGAACAACTTTAAAATTGTCATATTAAGGGAATACAAAAATGTATCCTTTTTGTAAAATAAATTAAATTTTTAAGGGAAAAGGCTCAAATATGCCATTGAACTATCAGAAATGGCTCATTTATGCCATTAATTAAAAGTTTGGCTCATTCATGCCATCACCGTTATAAAATCGACCCATCCATGCCATTAATTTTTAACGGTGGTTTTCAAAAACAGCTTTGCCACGCGACCTTTGCCACGCGACCTTTTATTAAAGGTCCACGTCATTAATTAAAATAAGGAAAAAAACATAAATTTGCCATTGAACTATTAGAAATGGCTCATTTATGCCATCAGTTAAAAGGTCAGTTCATTCATGCCATCATCGTTATAAAATCAGCTCACCCGTGTCATTACTTTTTAATAGTACGTTTTCAAAAACTATTTTCTATGTGGCCTTTTATTAGAGGTCCGCGACATTAATTAAAATAAATCAATATTAATTTCAAATATCTTAGATCCATAAAACAACCAGTTCATTTAACATAATCCGACCCACACCCATTAAAGTATTTTTTTTCCTACAACAACAACAACTATTTTTCTAATCAGAAGAAATAGTGATTAATGTATATCCTTTGGCTATTTCTAGTTGATTCTAAATCATTATAAATGTTACGCTTAACAGAAATCTCAAAAATTCTATCCTACATTGTAATTCCAGTGACTCCAATATATACTCCGAAGTTGCAAGAAAATAAGCCAATCAACGATTAGGGCAAACAAGAAAAAGAAAGAGGCGTACCAATAGAGCTTCTCCAATATCCTCCCATCACGAATTAGGGGAGCATACATTATTGAAAAATCATTTCTAAATAACGGCTTAAAAGAAGTCTGTTATCCCAACTATCCCGCATTGTATATGGGATAACTTCTTCCATCACGAATTAGTGGAGCATACATTGTTGAAAAATCATTTTCAAATAACGGCTTAAAAAAAGTCTGTTATTCCAATTATCCCGCCAAGTATATGTGATAACTTCTCCCTTCATTATGATATAAATGCTGGAATAAATAATCTCGATACTAACTAATTTCAAATATTTTGAAATTAATATTGATTTCTTTTAATTAATGGCGTGGACTTATAATAAAAGACCACATGACAAAGTTATTTTTAAAAAATTCATCATTAAAAAGTAATGGCATGGGTGGGTTGATTTTATAACGGTGATGGCATGAATAAATCGAAACTTTAATCGATGACATAAATGAGCCATTTCTGATAGTTCAATGGCATATTTGAGCCTTTTTGCTTATTTTAATTAATGACGTGGACCTCTAATGAAAGGCCACGTGGCAAAGCTGTTTTTGAAAATCACCGTTAAAAAGTAATGGCATGGATGAGCTGGTTTTGTAACGGCGATGGCATGAATGAGCTCAACTTTTAACTGATGGCATAAATGAGCCATTTTTGATAGTTCAATGACGTATTTGAGGATTTTCCCTTTTGTAAATTAAGAGAGAAAAGACCATCAGACAATGCACCATATCCAACAAGTTTAGTTTTATAAAATAGATCAGAATAACCTTCTACGAAGAAGAGTATTATGAAAGACCTTTTCCAAGTTCCAACTCCAAAATGAAAACTCTGCTAAAAACTTGCTACGAATTTGTAATATTATCGTAGAAGCAGAATCAGTCCATTGTTGAGGGTATGTTGTTGATGTCGACGTCGACGACTTCTCTTTCTGGTGAGTCTTTTAAGCACTCAACCTCACTTTTAGATGGTGTGAATTTTAAGAGAGGATCGCACTTAGGGATCAAAATCGGAGATGACATATATATAATTGTTCCACCATCAGGAGCAGTTGAATGATTCTTTTAGATAAGGGCGGCAACAGTTTTAGTTCAACTGTCCCAAATCGACAATAAACATCACCACCAACGTTTCATACAAATTGGTTTCTCAAAATTCGCAAACATCACTAGATATTTGTGATCCGATTTCAAATCTTCCGCTCTGCATATCCACATCTACAATCACAATAATCTTGGTAAACTCATCGTCCATATTACTCAAAGAGTTCAAACTTTTACCAAAACTACTCGACAAATAATCATAAATAGTGTTAGCTAAATGAGGAGTTGTGTCTTCAAAGAACAAATTCGATAACCTCAAAGCAAAATCAATGCTTTCTTCAACAAACTCCTTTGGAGTTTCACAAATCTTGAAAGGCTGAACGTTTTTCTTGAATGTTGTCATTTTTTGTCTTTCCTCCACGATTCTTGGAGTCGCGATTTCTTGGTCCTACAATCCTAGTTTGATTCTTCACCCTAAAAAATCAAAAAATCAAATCTCGATGACGATCCTAATTGGTGATGATGATCAAGAACACGATTTTTAATCATGTTTTGAATCCACTTAAACACCCTTATTTTGATTCCCTTTATACTTCCACTTTGATTAGAAGTGAGACATGTAATATAAGGAAACTTATTGTTACCATGTTTAAGGAAACTATTTAAGGTAGGATTGAGATGCATTCATTATAAGAAAACTTTTCTCACACGTAAAATATTTATTTATTTATTTATTTTGCTAATAAAAATAGTATAGTAGTAATATATTACTTAGTGTACCAAAATGTCTCTAATTTTGTAGTCTTACAAAATTTCACATGGGAAGTTAGAATTATAGAATTATCAAAAAAAGGAAAAATGAAGAAGAGCGTAAATACCAGGGCCGGTTCAAGTAAATTGGTGGCCTAAGGCGAAAATCAAATGGAGACCTTAAATTTTCAAATAAAAATAAAAATTATAAAGTCTATATTTTAAATTCTAAGATGAAAAGTTGTAATTATTATAGTTGATTTTTCTAATTTTTATTTTATTTATTTTTTTTGCATTAATATTGGTAATGCATTTAATCTTTCTACTTTAAATACATCAAAATTCATTTATAATTCTTTTCTTTTATAAAAAGGGTTTATTTTTTACAAATAATATTTAATTTTTTTTTTTAATAAAAACCTATAATCTATTATTGTTAAGATAAAAATAAAAATGATGCCTCTCAAATTTGGGGCCTTAGACGATTGCCTTTTTGTTTAAAAGGGTAGAGCCGGCACTGAGCGTAACGATCCTTCTTGTCGTTTTGTGAAACAACAATTTTTAGTACAGCCCTAAGTAAAACAAAACAAAACATAGAAAGTATAATAATATACTATGAAACGAATTTTATGAGAAATTTGAATTTATGTAGGAAAAGGATAACGTATGTTAAAATAAATTTATCTATAAATACATAAAACTCCATCAATTAAATATCTTTAGGATTTTGATATTTGATATTGTTATTTTTCTTGACCTAAGTGTTGCATATTATTTTGTGTATTAGCCCTAAGTTATGGCATTCAATGAAGAAAGAACCAATCCCTCTATTGTTATTGATGTTTCATCCAATGAACAAAATGATAATTTTTTTTTTTTCTTTTTATATTGGTTTTCACTATTATTGTGGTAGTGTCTATAAATCTTTGCCCAAATTTACTGTTGAAGCAATCACATCTTCTAATATTAGTTTTCCACCATGGCCTAATTCATCCCTATAAGCTCAAAACTTGACTATCGATTTCGTGGTCGAAAATCGTGCCCCTTATAAAGTTGAGTACAAAAATACGGTGGCTTCGATTTCTTACAAGGGGAATATTGTATGGGTGAATATATTAGATCTTTATCGTCAACAGAAAGATGAACGTTCATTGGTACGAGTGACTTTTGGTAATTTTCCAATCAAGATAATGTATGATTATGCTGCTTATACAATTATAAGTAAGGAAAATAGGACAAGTGGATTTGTAGTTTTTACAGTGGAGTCAAAGGGCAATTATAAACAAGAGACAAGATTGCTGCAAAAATGTTCAACTCATATGTATCGGTTGCGTCCAGCATCTTGACTTTACTTAAATTTTAATTTTTAAGATTTTCAAGTTTGTGTGGACTGGATGGTTGTTGGTTTAAATATAATGTTTATTTTGATCGATGTTATTTAAATTTTATTGTATCATATCTGTTATCATTTACTCCACTTTTTCATAGCTCTACGCCTTTACTCTATTCCCTATTTTTTTTGTAAGTATAATCGAAATTAAAGGTGTCATTCGAGCCGAGCCGGGCCAGGCCGGTATCGGCCTGGTAAATTATTGGTCTGTGGGACAGTTTGGTCCGGTTCCAAATCTTAACGGGCGAGTCCGTACCGGGTTCAACAGTAAAAAATTGTCAAATGGCTCATGACCGGCCCATTTAACTATAATACCGGTTTAAATTGGTGGGCCTGGTCTGGTTTCTCAACTGGGATAGTCCACCCAGCTACTTAGGCCAAACGGCCCAGCCCGGGACCATGGATCAAAAAATGGTCTGTGGTATCGGTGCTGGGCCAAACACGTACGATTATGTTATGGGGTCGGTTTTATCAGGTTGAATCGGCCTGGACCGGCCCATTTGATATGTTTAATCGAAATCAATTCATTCAACAATGCCAACCCCTCCCCCTCCGAACATTCTGTATTGGATTTTGTCAAAACTATTTCACCTTCCTGGAGTCTTTTGACGTAATTGATAAAATTATTGTCGTGTGATTAGGAAATGACCTCTTGCAAAAACGCGTTTCTTTATGTTCCCGAAATTGTCTTGAAGCACTGAAATCATTACATATTCGGTGCTTGAAATCTATGTGAGAATATACTAGGTATGTTGTTGTTGTATTTACAGGGGGCGAAGTCACCTTCAGAAAAGGGTGGTCAAATGTACGTACACCTATTCCGGCCCCATTCCTTTGAAAGTCTGTAGCCTTTCAGGTCTTTACGTTCTACGGTTATACCTGCTACTTCATCTGTTTCAATTTGTCTGTCTTACTTTCTATTTAAAAAAGAATCTCTCTTTCTTTTTTCCCCCCCACAATTATTGAATTTCAAATAAATCTGCTACTTCATCTGCCACCTCGGAAATCATGTTACTCATCCCGGCAAGTCATAAATCTCAAATAAAAAGCTATGGAGAGGTTTAAAATGTATAAAACAGGTAAAATGTCGTTACATCATTCATCACTAAAAAGTAGTTGAACTGTCGAATAGTTGAGAGAAAATAATTCATGCAACTACGCATTTTTGAGAGAAAATTCACAAAAACAAAATACTAAGCGTTTCACACCAAATTCAATTTATACAGTAAGGTAACATGTGACCAGGAGTAACTGATCGATAAAGGGGAGCCTCAGAGTAACTGGTAAAGTTGTTGTCATGTGACCAGGAGGAGGTCACGGGTGTTATTTTCCACAATATGGGTACGTAGAATCTGTATAATAGAATAACAACTTCAACTCGAGTTCAAGTATGAACAAGAACACAATGAAGTTGAACAAATACCCTCAACACAAGATCAAAATGATCTTTACAAGAGGTGTATTTTATATTTCAGAAATATAGATGAAACAGAAATTGTTAAGGCCAAGTCGTCCGAATTCACGGACTTTCCTTAAGGAATAATTCCCCTCACTGTACCCGAGGTTATGGAATCTTCCTCCCAGGATAAAATGGCCTTCAATCCGACTATAGAGGTACCTCAAATAGGCGGATTCTTCGAACACACTCACGGTTTGAATGATCACACTTAGAGTATTTTTAAGAAGAAGAAGAAGCTTGTAATTCTGAAAATTTTCTTTCTGTCTTAACCTGTGGAAGAAAACAGGTTATTTATAGCCACAAGATGCCCCTTTGAAAGGTGGCATTGGTTCAATTTAGAGGTGTGTGTCTTTTCCTGAAAATACATGTTTGTTTACTTAAACCATTGCAGTAATTTTCTGAAATAGTACACCATTTCGTGAAACATTGCATCAGTTCGAAAAAGTGTTGCAGCAGTTCGTGAAGTAGTGCACTGTTCACGTGAAACAGTGCTACTATTCACGTAACAGTGCTATTGTTCACACGAAACAATCATTGTTCACGTGTCAGTTCGTGAAGCAGTGCACTGTTCACGCGAAACAGTGTTACTGTTCACGTAACAGTGCTACTGTTCACGCGAAACAGTCACTGTTCACGCGTTCCTGCATGTTTTAACATTTCCATTCACACCCTTTCATTACTATGAACCCAACAATCTCCCACATGAATGGGGAATGGCTATTATTTTCGTAAAACTTTTACGGACAAGTATGTGATCATCAAGCAAAGACTGATTGCATCTGGATAAGTGGGTTTCCCTTTGAACTTTCCGTAGTGAACATGCATCGGATGCACTCGGTTAATCAGTAGATTTGATATCTTTGAACCGTCGAGCTTTAATGTACACCTAGACAACACATGTCACACAACTAACCTTTTACCATTTATGGTTCTTACGGTTTTGTTCTTTTCAGCCATGAACACATCCCGGTTTTCATGAGAGCTTAGAGAATAGACCTTTACTAACAGTCTCTTTGAAGAGGCTTCCACTTTGCCCACACATAGGTGATTTCTAAACGTTCAATCCTATAGATTAAACTATTTGGTCAAATCTTCCAAATTTAGATAATCATTAAAAGACTTTTCGCCTTAAGTCTTATCCTTGTTTACTATACATTGTCTACATCATGAGAATGGGTTGGGTATTTGACAATGTTGAACCTGTCAGACACAACGTTGTTTGATCTCCTTGAACCTAGCTCTTAGGATCTCCAATCTTCTAGGTAGAGTTACCGTCATGCTGACTTGTCCTAGGCCTTAAACCCATTTCCTTGGATGTCCTTTCTACTCCTTCTCTAGATAGGCCTTTTGTAAGTGGATCCGACACATTATCCTTCGACTTTAAATAGTCTACAGTGATAATTCCACTAGAGAGAAGTTCTCTAACGGTATTATGTCTTCGTCTTATATGACGAGATTTACCGTTATACATCATGCTCCCTGCCCTACCTATTGCTGCTTGGCTATCACAGTGTATACACACACTAGTGCCACTGGCTTGGGCCAATACAGAATATCTTCCAAGAAATTCCGGAGCCATTCTGCTTCTTCACCGGCTTTATCTAATGCGATAAATTCAGATTCCATTGTAGAGTGAGCAATACACGTCTGTTTGGATGATTTCCAAGAGACTGCTCCTCCACCGATAGTAAATATATATCCACTTGTGGATTTTACTTCATTCGATCCGGTGATCCAATTTGCATCACTATATCCTTCAAGTACCGCAGGATATTTATTATAAAGCAAAGCATAATTTTGAGTGTATTTAAGATACCCCAAAACTCTTTTCATTGTCATCCAGTGAGTTTTGTTGGGATTACTCGTGTACCGACTTAATTTACTGATAGCGCATGCTATGTCTGGTCGTGTACAGTTCATTATATACATTAAACATCCCAATACTCTTGCGTACTCCAATTGCGAGTCACTTTCACCTTCATTCTTTCGAAGTGCAAAGCTCGCATCCAATGGAGTCTTGGCAATACCGAATTCCATATTCGATATAATGAGATTGTGACAATGCCAACCCTTGTGGAGTTCGATGAATTTTTATACCTAAGATCACATCTGCAACTCCAAGGTCCTTCATATCAAACTTGCTCTCGAGCATTCATTTTGTAGCATTTATGTCAGAAATGTCTCTACTGATGATCAACATATCATCCACATATAAACATACAATGACTTGGTGATTTGGAGTGTCTTTAATATAAACACATTTATCACATTCATTTATTTTGAATCCGTTTGCCAACATGGTTTGGTCAAACTTCGCATGCCATTGTTTTGGTGCTTTCTTTAGTCCATATAATGACTTAATAAGTTTACACACCTTGTTTTCCTTTCCTGGAACCACAAAACCCTCAGGTTGTTCCATGTAAATTTCTTCCTCCAAATCTCCATTTAGGAATTCGGTTTTTACATCCATTTGATGAATTTGAAGATCATATACCACCGCCAAGGCAATTAACATTCGAATCGAGGTTATCCTTGTTACTGGCGAGTATGTATCAAAGTAATCAAGGCCTTCCTTTTTGTTTGAAGCCTTTTACTACAAGTCTTGCCGTGTATTTGTCAATAGTACCATCCGTCTTCATTTTCCTTTTGAAGATCCATTTAGAACCTAAAGGTTTATTTCCAGGAGGAAGGTCAACCAATTCTCATGTATGTTTATTTAAGATTGAATCAATCTCACTATTGACTGCCTCTTTTCAAAAGGATGAGTCTAACGAAGACATCGCTTCTTTAAATGTTTGAGGCTCATTTTCTAGGAGAAATATTACAAAATCCGATCCAAACGAAGTTGACGTTCTTTGACGTGTACTACGTCTTGGATTTTCTTCATTATATACATTCTCACTTGGTTCATCTCGAGGTCGTTTGGAACCTCCACTAGACTGTTAGTGTCTAATTTTATACGGGTAAATGTTTTCAAAGAATTCAGCATTGTCTGATACAATTACCGTATTTTTACTAATATACGAATGTTCAGATTTATGAACCAAAAATCGACATTCTTTACTACTTTTAGCATATCCTATGAACACGCAGTCCACCGTTTTAGGTCCTATCTTAACCCTTTTAGGTATAGGAACTTGTACCTTTGCTAGACACCCCCATACTTTGAAATATTTCAAGTTAGGTTTCCTTCATTTCTATTTTTCGTAAGGAATTGATTGTGTCTTACTATGGGGAACTCTGTTGAGTATATGATTGGCCGTAAGGATAGCCTCCCCCCATAAGTTTTGCGGTAAACCAGAACCTATAAGTAAGGCATTCATCATTTCCTTCAAAGTTCGGTTTTTCCTTTCTGCAATTCCATTAGATTGAGGTGAATACGGGGTCGTAGTTTGATGGATTATTCCATTCTCTACACATATTTGCGCAAAGGGAGATTCATATTCTCCACCCCTATCACTTCTTATCATTTTGATCTTTTTGTCTAACTAATTTTCAACTTCGCATCTATTGCTTCATCCTTACTATTTAGCAAGTAGACATAACAATATCTAGTGCAATCGTCAATAAAAGTTATGAAATACTTTTTCCCACTACGAGATGGTGTTGACTTCATATCACAAATGTCAGTGTGTATTAAGTCTAAGGGATTGGAATTCCTTTCAACGGACTTATAAGGATGCTTTGCATACTTCGATTCTACACTCGTTTGACACTTTGATTTATTGCACTCAAAGTTTGGCAAAACTTCTAAGTTAATCAGTTTTCGTAACATTTTGTAATTAACATGGCCCAAACGTTCATGCCATAAATCATAAGACTCAAGAAAGTAAGACGAATTCGAACTTTTATTCATTTCAACAGTCATTACATTCATCTTATAAAGGCCCTCTGTGAGATAGCCTTTTCCTACATACATTTCTCCTTTGCTAACTACAATTTTTCCAGAAACGGTTACATATTTGAATCCGTTCTTATCTAGGAGTGAAACAGAAATTAAGTTCCTACGTAACTCCGGAACATATAGCACATTGTTCAGTGTCAAGACCTTACCAAAAGTCATCTTTAGGCAAATTTTTCCTGTTTCCTCCACCTTAGCAGTAGCGGAGTTGGCCTTGTAAAGCATTTCTTCTGCTTGAGCCAGAGAAAATGACGAGAACAACTCTTTGTTTGTGCAAACATGACGTGTGGCACCAGAATCCATCCACCATTCATGTGGATTCCCTACCAAGTTGCATTCTGTGAACATAGCACATAAATCATCATATTCTTTGTTGGACTCAATCATGTTCGCTTGGTCCTTTTTCTTGCCTTTCTTCGGGGCTCGACAATCTGTGGACTTGTGGACAATTTTGCCACAATTGAAGCACTTTCCCTTGAACTTTTTCTTGGGTTGATTACTTCCATGTTCAACTTTATTTCTTTTCTTTGAGTTGTTTTGGCCATCTTCTATAATATGTGCTCCACTCATTGTAGAATTTCCCTTTGACCTTCTTTCGGCAGCTTTATTGTCCTCTTCAATACGAAGACGAACGATAAGATCTTCAACGGTCATCTCCTTGCGCTTAGGCTTTAAGTAGTTTTTGAAGTCTTTCCACAAATGTGGTAGCTTCTCAACTATTGCTGCTACTTGGAAAACATCATTCACAATTAAACCTACAAAACAGTTTATGTGAGTTTTAAGAACATTTTTAATTTGTTCAACTACGGTATTTTTTAAAAATATACCTTCTGCTAGGAGATCATGTATGATGACTTGCAACTCCTGTACTTGAGATACAACAGATTTTCTATCAATCATTTTGAAGTCCAGGAACCGTGCAACAAGGAATTTCTTAATTCCCGCATCCTCTGTTTTATATTTCCGTTCAAGTGCCCCCCACAGTTCCTTTGATGTCTTGGTTTCACTACAGACATTATAGAGGTCGTCTTGGAGACCACTCAGAATATAGTTCCTGCAAAGGAAATCCGAATGTTTCCAAGCTTCTACAATAACGAAGCGGTCTTTGTCCGAGGTTCCCTCAGGCACCTCGGGAGCGTCTTCGCTAGTGAACCGTTGTAGACATAAAGTGGTGAGGTAAAAGAACATCTTTTGTTGACACCGCTTGAAGTCAATGCCAGGAAATTTTCCGGACTTCTCCGCCGGTGCCATCATTGGCGAAGCATTTGTGCGACTTGATGTGGCAATACTATTTCCCCCCATAGACGTTGTCGCATCCATCATTTGACTTTCAGTTGTCATTTTTCCTATTAATAAAGTTAAATAATTTTAAACAATTCTTCTTGTTTCTAGTTAACGATGAAGTTTTTATTACTTCGAATCGTCAACCGAATGAACCTTAACTTTTGATGAAGATTTTATGTCTTCTAATCACTAGTTAAATTCAAGCGGAGTAGAAAGCCTAAGCTTTAATCTCCAAAAATAAGCAATACAGATTCTGTAAATTTATTCCTTAAGATTGTTATTTTCCACAATACGGGTACGTAGAATCTGTATAATAGAATAACAACTTCAACTCGAGTTCAAGTATGAACAAGAACACAATGAAGTTGAACAAATACCCTCAACACAAGATCAAAATGATCTTTACAAGAGGTGTATTTTATATTTCAGAAATATAGATGAAACAGAAATTGTTAAGGCCAAGTCGTCCGAATTCACGGACTTTCCTTAAGGAATAATTTCCCTCACTGTACCCGAGGTTATGGAATCTTCCTCCCAGGATAAAATGGCCTTCAATCCGACTATAGAGGTACCACAAATAGGCGGATTCTTCGAACACACTCACGGTTTGAATGATCACACTTAGAGTATTTTTAAGAAAAAAAAGAAGCTTGTAATTCTGAAAATTTTCTTTTTGTCTTAACCTGTGGAAGAAAGCAGGTTATTTATAGACACAAGATGCCCCTTTGAAAGGTGGCATTGGTTCAATTTAGAGGTGTGTGTCTTTTCCTAAAAATACATGTCTGTTTACTTAAACCATTGCAGTAATTTTCTGAAACAGTACACCATTTCGTGAAACATTGCATCAATTCGAAACAGTGTTGCAACAGTTCGTGAAGCAGTGCACTGTTCACGCAAAACAGTGCTACTGTTCACATAACAGTGCTACTATTCACGCGAAACAGTCACTGTTCACGCGTCAGTTCGTGAAGCAGTGCACTGTTCACGCAAAACAGTGCTACTGTTCACGTAGCAGTGCTACTGTTCATGCGAAACAGTCACTGTTCATGCGTTCCTGTATGTTTTAACATTTCCATTTACACCCTTTCATTACTATGAACCCAACAACGGGTTCAAGCCTTTAAAACAGTCCTTTTGCAGAAATGTAAGGTGAGACTGCGTATAATTGATCTTTGTGAATGGCCCTTCCTCGGCCATGCGCATAGCGGGAGCTTAGTGCACGGGGCTGCCTTTTTATAGGAAGGTAAAAGCAGCTCTAAGCCAAGAGGGGGTTAGCTGTTTCTACCTGTGTTGCTTGGACTCTTTAAAAATGTCAACGGGTGCATGAAAGAAAAGTTATGGAGAAAATTTGGCATGGCTGTGTTGGAAGCACTAGTATATATATGCATGGCCATAATACATAAACATGTCGTTTAACTTGGACACAATACACATCTATGACCACCAACTTTGGGTGTGCACAAGTAAGCGCTTAATCTTGTTTAAAGTTGAACGAGTAGACACATATACCCTATGTGGCTTCAGACGCCATGTAGGATGCATGTGTCTACTTGTTCAACTTTATACAAGTTGAACTGCCTACTTGTGCACACCCAAAGTAGGAGGACATAGATGAAAACTGAATCCAAGTTAAACGGTACATTTATGTATTATGCCTATTAGCTATCGTCGACATGTCAACTCTTCTCTTTTTACAAACCCCAACACAAGATTCTTGAACCCTGTCAACTTGTAAATAAAACTCGCATTCTTTGTCCTCTTTGTTGTCGCTATCATTCACCAACGTTTCATACAAATCGATTTCTAAAAATTTACAAACATCATTAGATATCTGTGATCCAATTTCAAATCTTCTTCTCTGCATATCCACATCTATAACCACAACGATCTTGTTAAAATCATCGTCCATATTACTCAAAGAGGTTCAAATTTTTACCAAAACTACTCGACAAATAATCGTAAATCGTGTTAGCAAAATGAGGAGTTGTGTCTTCAAAGAACAAATTCAAAACCAGTGAGAACACCTACGGCTTGTGGTTCTACTACAGGGCCATTGCCTCTACCACTGCTGAACTTTATTGAGTGCGTAACCTTCTCAAGGAGTTATCTATTACTCCAGCTCAGCCACCGGTCATCCAGTTGCTTCCTTGTGACCAGGCGGTCACGAGTTCAAGCCTTGGAAACAGCTTCTGGCAAAAATGCAAGGTAAGACTGCGTACAATACACCCTTGTGGTGGTGGGGCCCTTCCCTGGACACCGCGCATAGCGGTAGCTTTAGTGCACCGGGCTGCCCCTTTTTAGCCACCGGTCATCCAGTGGCAGAGCGAGGATTAACACCAAGGGGGTTCACAAGTGAATATACGAACTAACCGAAGGGGGGTTCGACATCTACTATATATACATAAACAATAATTTTAATCATGTATATATAGTATAATTTTCCATCGAAGCGGGTTCGGATGAACCCCCAACCTTATATGTAGCTACATATGTTTGTGCTCACAAAATCTCTTCCCAACAGTTCTTTTGAGTTGTTACGTTCCAAGATTGGGTATCTCTAATCGACCTACCATCTAACGGGGGCATATTAGAGATATATCTTAGACGGATCGTGAATGGTTTTCCCTCTTTATTTACAGATTTAATTTTCCAATTTTTAGCATATTCATAACTGTAAAGATTCTCATTTATATTGAATGATTGTACACATCTCTCCACCCTCCTGTATAAATACCTAACTCATTATTAATAAAAGACTACAAAATCACTTTTGTAAATTACTTTAGGATTGGGATGCATGCATTACAAGGAAACTTTTCTTACACGTAAAACATTTTAAATTTATTTTTTTTTGGTAATAAAAATAATAGTAGTAATATATTACTTAAAATATTTCACGTGTGAAGTTAGAATTATAGAATTATATTTTGTTTATTAGCTCTACGTTATGGAGTTGAAGGAGGAAAAAACCAATCCCTCTATTGTTATTGATTTTTCATCCAATGAAAAAAACCATGATGAACAATGTTATAAAGACTAATAGACTACATATATAATTATTAAATACATTTGGGTTATTCTGTAATTAGTTATTCTTCAGTTCTCTATATATACAGCTGTAACCCCTTCAATATTAATAAGATCAATTATTATTAAATCAGTATCATGGTATCAAAGCTAGGGTTTCTTCTTCCGCCCAAACCCTAATCTCTCCTCTTTTCCGACGTGTGTGCGCCGCCGCCACCGTCTACACCACGCCGCACGGCCTCCCTCCTCCGCCGTAGGTCGGCGCCATGGACAAGGTTATTGATCCTCTGTCAAAATTACCGTCTGGAGTAAAATTACTGCTCAGGAATCTCCACAATCTCATCCCCGAAAAATTATCTGACAACAACTACCCGGCCTGGGCACTTAACGTCCGCACCGCCCTCGCAGCCAACTTGCTGCTCGGATGGATTGACGGTGCGGAGAAGCCGCAGCCCGAGACAGCCGAGAAGGACGGCGTCAAGCTCCCAAATCCCGACTACCTTCCGTGGATGATCGTAGACACTCAGATCCGAGCCTGTCTTCTCGCAGTTATTAGCCCCTCTGTGCACAAACACGCCCGGGGTTTTCTTACATCGGCTTCACTTTGGGACGCACTAGCCACAAGGTACAACTCTGTGTCCACGGCTCATATTTTTCAGTTGCGTGACAAATTGCATACTCTTCGGAAGGGAACGAAGACGATGACTCAATACCTTGATGATGTGGCCTCTATTCTGTCTGACCTAGATGCTGTGAACGAGATTATTCCTGAACGAGACGTGGTGAATGCCGTGATACGTGGTCTTCCGGCTGGCTATTCCTCTCTCAAACAGCATATTCGCCTCTCGCCTGTCGAAATCACTCTGAATCAACTTTCTGGATGGCTTAATGCAGAAGAATTGAATCTAGACATGGAACACAAATTACTGCTCGGAGAAGCCAGTTCCACCCCTGGCGTCACGGCTCTTTACTCGGCTGGCAGCGGAGGCTCGGCCAGGGGTCGCGGTGACGATCGCCGTAATCAAGGGCGAGGCAGCGGCGGCGGTGACCGTCGAAACACCGGGCAGCAAGGCAGAGGCGGGCCTCCACCGAGGGACGGCTTCCAGTCAGGCCGCGGACAGGGACGAGGAAACCAGCGGATGCCCACACGAGATCTTCCGACGTGCCAAATTTGTGCTAAACGGGGCCATTCTGCGGCTAATTGCTGGTATCGTTATGATGACTCGCAGAATGTAAATAGCCAGTCCGGAGGATCAAGGGCGATGCATGCGTCCACAAACGCTCAATCTGGCGATTGGTATCTAGACACAGGTGCTAACACCCATGTGACGTCGGATTATTCACAACTTCAAGCTCCTCATCCGTATCATGGCTCAGAAACTATTACAGTAGGCAATGGTCAATCCCTTCCCATCACAAACACCGGCTCTGGGTATGTCTATACCCCAAATGGTAAATTTCATCTCTCAACCCTTCACCACGTCCCTTCCCTCACATCCAATCTTTTATCTGTTTATCGCTTTACTAAAGAAAATAACTGCACCCTCATTTTTAATGACACCAATTTCCAGATAGTGGACAATACCACGAACCGGGTGCGGTACACGGGCCGCTGTGAGCATGGGCTATACACTCTTCCATCCAGGTCTCCGTCTGTTGTGAGTCAAGCCATTCTCTCGTCAACCTGGCATCGCCGGCTTGGGCACCCATCATCCGCCATCACCAAATCCATTTTATCTTCCTTAGGTTTTAATTTTTCAGAAAAATTACATTGCGAGTCCTGTTCAGTGTCTAAATCTTGTCGTTTACCTTTTTCACTGTCTGAACACAAGGCCACTGCGCCATTTCAATTAATTCATTCTGATGTTTGGGGTCCAACCTCAGTTCCTTCTGTTCAAGGTTTTCGTTATTATATCTGTTTTGTTGATGATTACAGTAAATTCACTTGGCTTTATCCTCTGAAATTTAAATCCGAAGCTTATACTATTTTTGTAAACTTTGACCGAATGGTTCAAAATCAATTTAATGCCAAAATCAAAATTTTTCGAAGTGACAATGGCAAAGAATTTGTCAACAATGCATTTGGTGTTTTTCTTCAAAATCTAGGGGCTCTTCATCACACTTCATGTCCATATACCCCTGAACAAAATGGCGTTGCTGAGCGCAAACACCGTCACCTAATAGGAACAGTTGTTGCGCTCCTCTATGATTCCACCTTACCTGTTTCCTTTTGGGTTGATGCCCTTGCTACTGCCAACTACCTCATAAATCGCATGCCCACTCACACTCTCTCCAACTCCACTCCATATGCCCGTCTCTACAATCATCCACCCGACTACATCCATCTCCGCCCGTTTGGGTGTCTAGTTTATCCCTGGTTGCGTCCGCACACTCAACATAAACTTCAACCTCGGTCCACCCCTTGTGTCTTTCTAGGCTATCATCCCACTATCAAAGGTTACAAATGTTTCGATCCTGTATCTCAGAAAACATATGTTTCCCGTCATGTTCGTTTTGTGGAGGAACAATTTCCTTACACAAGTCTTTCCTCTACTCCATACTCCCCCAATCCACTTGGCGTTGTGCCATTATTTCCGTCCTTTTCTCACGCTCATGCTCCAGCTCACTCGGCACCTAACCCGGTACCCCACTACACCACTACCCACCCGAAACCCCAAACCTCCCACCCGAACACCCAGCCGACTGCCACACAACCCACCACTTCCCTACATCATACTCCTAACACACATACAACCACCCCATCCACCGCTGCACATCCCAGCTCCCACGGCAGCCCCACCCAAACCCCGCCCACACATCATACAACTCCACCACCCCTTCCTAATCACCCTCCACTCAACACTCATCCTATGACAACCCGAGCCAAGGCCGGTACCTTCAAACCCAAAGCCTACCACACTCAAATACCCTTTGATGCACATCCCACAACTGAGCCTACTACCTACAACCAAGCCTCCAAAAATAGTTTCTGGTGCCAAGCTATGGATGAGGAATTTCAGGCTCTGAATGAACAACGTACATGGGATTTGGTACCTCTGCCTAGTAACCGAAAGTCTATTGGGTGCAAATGGGTGTTTCGCATCAAACGAAATTCAGATGGATCTCTTTCTCGCTATAAAGCACGTCTGGTTGCAAAAGGGTATCATCAGGAGTATGGTGTGGATTATAAGGAGACCTTCAGCCCTGTTGTTAAGCAACAGACTATTCGTCTGGTCTTGTCTCTTGCTCTTCACTATGATTGGCCGCTTCATCAGCTAGACGTCAGCAATGCCTTTCTTCATGGTCATCTTGAGGAAGAAATCTATATGGTTCAGCCACCGGGATATGTTAATCCCAACCGTCCTCACTATGTTTGCAAGCTTCGCAAATCACTGTATGGCCTGAAACAGGCCCCTCGTGCCTGGTACACACGTCTCTCTACCTTTCTGCAGGGTCTTGGTTTTCGCACCTACCATCATGACAACAGCCTCTTCACCCTTCACTGTTCTCGAGGGACAGTCATCATTCTTATCTATGTGGATGATATTGTTATTACAGGCAGCTCGTCATCACTCATCACTGAAATTACTGAGGCTATGCATCGTGACTTCAAACTTAAGGACCTCGGTCCTCTGGAGTTCTTTCTTGGCCTCGAACTCATCCGCAAATCGGGAACCATATTGATGCATCAGACAAAATATACCCTTGAACTTCTAAATCGGGCTGGAATGACAGACTGCAAACCCGCGGTCACTCCCATGGCAGTCCGCCAATCCCCAGGGCCGAATACTCCCTTTGCCGATCCTACACTATATCGGAGCCTCGTCGGTGGACTTCATTATCTTGCTGTTACTCGTCCGGACATCCAATATGCAGTCAATCGAGTCTCCCAATCAATGCATGCTCCCACAGAACAACACTTTCAGGCCTTGAAACGCATTCTGCGCTATCTTCAAGGTACTCTTCACTGTGGAATTTTATTTCAAAAGGGCTCGTTTGATATATCTGTTTTTTCTGATTCGGATTGGGCTAACGACAAAGATGATCGAAAGTCCACTACTGGATATATTGTTATGATGGGACCGAATCTGATTTCCTGGTGCACCAAGAAGCAAACGCGAGTGTCCCGTTCCTCCACAGAAGCAGAATATCGTGCCATGGCTGCGGGTGTTGCTGAAGCCATGTGGTTACGATACCTTACGGATGCACTTGGCATTCCCCCGACGAAACCACAGATTTATTGTGACAATCAGTCCACTATTTGTGTTACCAAAAATCCAGTCCTTCATGATCGTATGAAGCATGTTGGGTCTGACTGTCACTTTGTTCGCGATGAGGTACTTGCAGGAGCGATGGCCACGCACTATGTCCCATCTACTGACCAGCTTGCTGATATTCTCACCAAGCCTCTTCCGTTACAGCCTTTTCAGTATCTCTGCTCCAAGCTGCCCCTCGTTACCGCTGATCAGCTTGCGGGGGGATAATAGACTACATATATAATTATTAAATACATCTGGGTTATTCTGTAATTAGTTATTCTTCAGTTCTCTATATATACAGCTGTAACCCCTTCAATATTAATAAGATCAATTATTATTAAATCAGTATCAAAGACAATTATTATTGTGGTCTCTTATTCAATAAGTATCCTCAACTAGGGTATTTTATTTTTTTGGGTATCCCTTATATATATTTTTTTTATTTTCTTTATTCTTGGATTTTATTTTATCTTATGGAAAAACAGATCCCAAATTTTCTATCGAAGCAATCACAGCTTCCGATATTAGTTTTTCATCTCTTTCTGCTCAAAACTTGACTATCGATTTCGTGGTTGAAAATCCTGCTCCTTATGAAGTTGAGTACAAAAGCACGGTGGCTTCGATTTCTTATGACAAAAACATTGTCGGGTTGAATACGTTAGATCTTTATCAACAACCGAAAGGTGAACATTCGTCGATACAAGTGACTTTTCGTGATAAAAATTCATAGTTGAGTGACTTTTGAGGTAAAAATCAAAATTAAGTAACTTTTCAGATAAAATTTCATAATTGAGTGACCTTATGAGTTATTAACTCTCCTATTTAAGGTAGGATTGGGATGCATTATAAGAAAACTTTTCTTACATGTAAAATGTTTTTTATTTTTTTTGGTAATAAAAATAGTAGTAGTAATATATCTATAATCTATATCAATAATCTATATATGTATAGTCTATCTATATCTATATCTATAGTATATTAAAAGTGTGAAGAAACTTAAAAACATTACTTGAACTTTTTACCCTTCATTAAAAATCTTTGACTTAAACAAAACCGTCTTTTCACTATTTTTTCTTAATATTTAAAAGTTAAAAATTAATTAAATCTTTTCTTATTAGAAGTCATCAGAATTAATGACAACTAATAATTTTTTCATTAGTTTAAAAATTCTAAATCAACTAAATTTGATTTTAAGAAGATTTGAAAAATCTAAAAATAAATATAAATCTAAAAATTTAACAATCCAGTGTAATTACACAAAGCATGGTGGCTTTGGTTTCCTATGACGGAAGTATTGTCGGATTGAATACGTTAGACCTTTATCGTCAACAGAAAGGAGAACATTCGTCGATACAAGTAACTTTTGGTAATTTTCTAGTCAAGATAATGGAAAATACAGTGGCGGAGCCACAGCCAACGAAGGGTGGTCAGATGAACTCCCTTCGTTGGAAAAAAATTTCGAGTATATAGGTTAAATATAGATATTTATGGTTATATACATGTTGTTGCAAAGCTAGAGAAGCATAGTCCAGTGGTCAAGAGTGTGCATTTCCGCATCAACAACTCGGGTTCGAACCTTGGCAAGTGTAGCAGTGCTTTATTTTCTTTGTTTTTTAAACAGTTCTTTGCCAAGGAAAAATATGAACACCCTTAACCAAAAGTCTGTCTCCGCCACTGGGAAAATAGGACAAGTGGATTTGTGATTTTTACTGTGGAGTTAAAGGGAAATTATGAATCTCATGATATGAAAGTTTTTTGTGGAGATGTGAGGCTCAAATTTTCATCAATTAAACAAGAGACAAGATTGCTACAAAAATGTTTCACTTTTCTGTTCTGATTATTACTTAAATTTTATTGTATAGTTTTTATGTAAGGAAGTAAATTTTCTTTTATGTAAAGGACCATTTGATATGATCCTATAGTTACTAATTACTTTTTTGTAATATGCCTATCTTAGGACTTCTATTTTATATTGTTCTATTAGCTACTCTCATGTTTGTTCTCATATTTGTTACTCAAGTCGAGGATCTCTCGAAAATATTTTTTTTAACTCTTCAAGGTAAGAATAAAGTTTGCGCGTAATTTACCTTGCCCAAATCCCAGCCTTTGAGACTATTGTGGCCATAGGGGCGGAGCCAACGCCTTTGGTAGGGGTTCATCTGAACCCTCTTTGACGAAAAAATATATCATTTATACATGATTAAAATTAATTTTATGATTAAAAGAGAGAGCGTATTTCGATATACTACTCATAAAATGTGTGATAATTCATAAGCCGGTGGATTCAACAGGCACGCGGTCAGAGTCCTGACACTTCTTACAGATTGGAAGTTTACGATTTCATGTTCTATTTTGTTCCCAAACATCAAAAGATATACTTGCACTTGTTGGTTAACTAGCTTATATTGTATTACATGTGAATATAGTTTTCTTTTTATAACCGTAGTGTCCGGATCAGTTTTTACGTAACTCGACTAAATTCACGGAATACGTGGCACCTCCCCACAAGCAACAAATACCATGTAACTCTGTCCTCTAAGGTTAAGACAAATGTGAATAGAGTTACTAAGATAAATTACTTTTCCCAACCCTATGGTTAATTAAGATTATGTTAATCCATTTGTGGGAGAGTTATTTTACTATGGTTAAGTAAAATATTTAGATAAGAATGAGTAACCTATTTTAATTGATTATCCCCTATTTTATGGTAAAAAATAGCCAATTCGTTAGGATCTTGTTTCAATATTTATGTTAATCAATGAAATTAATTTAGGTTATTTTTCTTGACCTAAAAGTGTTGTATATTATTTTGTTTATTAGCCCTACGTTATGGCTTTCAATGAACAAAATGATAAATATTTTTGTAATAAGCATCCTGTACTAGGAACTTTTATTTTGGTTTTCCCTTTTATTTTGGTACTATCTATATTTTTGTATATTGGTTTGTCTGAAAATAAATCTTTGCCCAAATTTACTATTGAAGCAATCACATCTTCTAATATTAGTTTTTCACCATGGCCTAATTCATCTCTTTCTGCTCAGAACTTGACTATCGATTTCGTGGTCGAAAATCGTGCATCTCGTGAAGTTGAGTACAAAAACATGGAGGCTTCGATTTTGCACAAGGGAAATATTGTCTGGTTGAATACGTTAGGTCTTTATCGTCAGAAGAAAGGTGAGCGTTCGTCGATACAGGTGTCTTTTGGTGATTTTCCGGTCAAGATAATGGATGACAATGATGTTAATGATCTCACTAAGGAAAATAGGACAAGTGGATTTGGAGTTTTCACAGTGGAGGTAAAAGGTGGTTATAAATCTGTATGTTTGAAATTTAATTGTGGGAAGGTGAGGCTCAAGTTTTCACAAGTTAAACAAGAAATTAGATTGCTACAAAAATGTTCCAATGGTAAAAAATGTCCCCGTTATTATTAGTCTGGCTCCGCCTCTGGGGACAGTAGATCTAGAAACCGCACCATGCATCCTTATTGTTGAATCCATCGTTACGTAAGGATGAAAAGTTTCTTTTTATGTAACGACAGATTAGGTGTTACTGACTTATTGTGCTTCAGATCTAGCTAGCTCCTCTTTGGTATTATGTTTTCCTTATTATTTTCTATGTTCTTTTTACATTTGTATTGTTCTATTAGCTACTTTCCGAAACAACTCCTTCATATCCTCAAAGTAGGGGTAAGATTCGCGTATAGTACTCTAACCTTCCCAACCCGACTTTGGGACTATACTAGGTTTAATTTGTTGTTGTTGTTGTTGTTGTTGTTAGTGGTTGTAAAAATACATGATAAAGCTGCGTATATTAGATTTTTGTGATCCGGAGCGGGGTCAGAATTTCAACTCATGGGGTTCAATATTTGAAGAAATCTAGCCGAAGGGGGTCAACACCTACTATAGATACATAAAAAATAATTTTAATCATATATAAATGATATATTTTTTTCGTCGAAGGGGTTCAAATGAACCCCTGCCAAAGGGCTGGCTCCGTCCCTGAATTCGGCCCTTCCCCGAACATTACACATAGTTTGGTAAAAAATAACTAACCAATCTTTCTAATTGATTGTCCCCCAATTTTATGGTAAAAAATAGCTAACCAATGAGACCCTTCCTCAACTTGAGATCCGTATCGAGTGTTTATATTAAGTCAATAAATATAAGTCAGGTACATTTTATGTGTAATAATTAGCTCTACATTGTGGTTTTAATATTGTCTGGTTGAAATAGTAGATCTTTATCGACAACATAAAGAGGAACGTTCATCGATACAAGTAACTTTTGGTACTTTTCCACTCAGTACAAGTGGATTTGTGGTTTTCACAGTGGAGTTAAAGGGAAATTATGAATCTCATTATATGAAAGTTTCTTGTGGAGATGTGAGGCTCAAGTTTTCATCAATTAAACAAGAAACAAGATTGCTACAAAAATGTTCCACTCGTCTGTTCTGATTGTTACTTAAATTTTATTGTAGCGTTTTTATTGTTGAATCTTCTCTTTGTTATGTTAGGACGAAAAGTTTTTTTTTATTTATTTTATGTAAGGACCGATTTGGTGTGATCGTATAGTTACTAATTACTTTCTTGTAATTTGTCTATCTTAGGACTTCTATTTTATATTGTTCTATTAGCTACTCTCATGTTTGTTCTCATGTTTGTTACTCGAGTCGAGGATCTCTCGAAAATATTTTTTTTTTTACCTCTTCAAGGTAAGGATAAGGATTGCGCGTAATTTACCCTACCTAAATCCCGCCTTTGAGACTATAGTGGGCAGGGGCGGAGCCAACACCTGTGATGGGGGTTCATCCGAATCCCCTTCGACGAAAAAATATATCATTCATACACGATTAAAATTAATTTTATGTATTTATAGTAGGTGTTGAACCTCCTTTGACCAAGTTTTCTTCAAATATTGAACCCCGTTAGTTGAAATTCTGACCCCACTTCAAAATTAGTGGATTTGTTGTAGTAGTTGTTGTGTTGTAGCTATCTTTTTTTTTATCATTTTTTTCTTTACTTATTATCTAATGATCTTATTTCATCCTTTACTCTTTTATACCTTATATTTTCATCTAGGTTTTATTCAAATATTAATTATATTTATCAAAATAATACAGTACAATATGACTATTCTTACTAGCTTATATTGTATTACACGTGAATATAGTTTTTTTTTTTTTTAATAACCGTGGCGTTCAGATCAGTTTTCACGTACCTCGACTAACTTCACGGAATACGTGTAACCTCCCCGTTCACTAAAATTAGGACAAATAGGAATAGAGTTACTAAGATAAAATTACTTTTCCCAACCCTATGGTTAATTAAGATCTCCGAATGATGACCAAAGTCAACCATAGCAACTCCAAAACTATTCAAAATAAAAATTTTCTCTTAAAACTCAACCAAATACCTCCGGAATCATGTCACCCACTCCGACAGATTACTAACACCAAAATACAATTTTGGAGAAGAATAAAATGATCAAAACACGTCAAATGAAATTAAAATATATGTTTAATGTTATCCACATTTGCTTCATAATTATCCAAATGTTCCCAAAATGTTTAACCTTAATTATATGTTGTCAAATGAAATGAAGTGAAGTGACTATATCATAACATTCATATTACTGCATAATTTTTTAAATTTGTGATCTTAAACATGTCATATCATTTGAACAACTATAAAACTGTCATATTGAGAGATACAAAAATGTATTCTTTTTGCTAAATAAATTAAATTTTTAATTTCATCCAAATGGTCTTAAAATCTGTGGCCAAATGGCAAAGTCACAGGCTATCAATAAGCACGTTTTTCTCGTTGAAGAACAAAAATAGCGACTCTTGTTTTGTATTTTCTTCGTCTCATTTATATGATATAGTTTATTAATAATTAGTATATAAAAAAGAAATTATACATTTGAATACTTTAAAATGATAATTTTACATATAATGAAGTAATTTACAGCCACATAAATATTTATTTTAAGAGTAAATACATAATTATCCCTCTGATATTGGTCAGAATTTTTAAAAAGACACCTAAACTTTAATTCGACCTATTACCTCACGATTCTTACTTAATCCATTGCAAATACATCATTTTTTGCTGAATCTCAGTCACAACAAAGAGATTGAATACACACACCAATCAGGTGTTGCCACGTGTTAAATGTATTTAATTTCATTTTTTTTTTAATAAATCTTTCTTTTTTATTTAATTTATCACCCACCTCCTCTTCCCCCACCCCCCGCGTCCAACACCCCCTCCCCCCTCCCCAACGTCCAGCAGATTCCCTCCATCCCCACCCCCATTCAACACCCCCACCCTCCATCCAACACCCCCACCCTGTCAGCATATCCCCCTAACCCCCCCCCCCCCCACTCCATCAAAATCTCTCTTCCCATCTATTTTTTTTTTGTTCAAATCAATTCAAAAAATTGTTTTATGATTTAATTGAGTTTTAAGGATAGTTAAATGATTGAATTGAGTTTTAAAGATAGTTAAATGAGCTTTAATGGAGGAACTTTAATGGCATTTTAAAGATATTTTTTTTTAAAAAAAAAGCTTCAATGGACCTTTAATGGAGGAGCTTTAATGGTGTTAAAGAAGATATTGTGTTGAGCTTTGATGGAGTTTTAATGATATTTTAAAAAAAAAAAAAGCTTTAATGGTGTTGAAGAAGAAAGGGTAGGTTGTGGGGGGGGGGGGGGGTACCGGATAATTTAAAAAAATAAATAAAATATTAATTTTTTCCTTTTAAAAATCTCGTTTAGGTGTGTTTTTGAAAATCTCGGCCAACATCAGGGGATAATTATGTATTTACGCTTATTTTAAACCACAAACTTCATTCAAAAGTCTTCCCATATATTTTAAACTCCATATTATACCTTTTGAACTCTATTTAAATTGAATTCTTTTATGTATTTATCAATAGATATACATAAAATTTGTTGTTTAGATTGAAATTCCTTATCCTTAGTAGTTTCTAGGTAATTAATTATCCTCAAGTCTCTCAAATTTGTTTATAATTTCTATCTTTGCTTGTAATGTATTGTGATAAAAATTGATTAGATGAACGCATTTCATACTTATAGACCGTAAATGATCTCTTTTCATTAAAACACACACAAACTTGATACAAGATACATAAAGGATTGATGTGTCACAACTTATTTAATGTGTCAAATGGCTACTATAGGCCAAGAACACGACATTATAAGTTACGTTTTTAAGAAAGGCAACATTATATTTAATTTTGTGTGACAGTAAATTCATAACCAGACTTAATTACGCCCTGAAAATCTCTTCTTCAAGCAATTCTGCTTCGAGAGTTTTAACATCCTGAACCAAAATAGTTCCAGCATCATTAGGAATATTGTCAAATGCACATAGCTTAGTGCATAGGCACTTCCTTTGGAGTTTGCTACAATGACCATCTTCAAATTTATCCTGCTCGATACAAACTTTTCTACATGAAGAGTCCAGCCAACATAATCCTGGGAAATGTTTGCTTGTTGTTTTGCAAATGTTGTGACCTTGCTCCCCTAAAATCATTCATAAGTTGTTACAAATGTTAGAAAAGAAAGACACATAATCGAACCAAATATATATATACAGACAGCTTTAAAGTGTGAATCAACTCACGGAACCTAAATATCAAGTAGTACTTCTATTAATACACATACAAGTTTCATCAAGATTAATTAGCCACTAGACTATAAAATGTCTGAGGTGATTTATCAAACAAATAAATTATTTGAGATTTTAGAAAATAAAAGATGAAGACAAACCATAGGCAACAAAGAGGGTCATTGCCAAGACAAGAAATGCCATGAAGTAAATGGAACGAGCCATAGTCTCTTTGAATGACAAAAAAAGATTGAAAATATATTTTTAATAATAAGAAAGATTGCAATTTTGAGTTGTGGAATGAACAGTAGCAAAATGGAGGTATTTATAGGCAATGAAATTTGAGTAAATCCAAAAGAGATAAAATTTTGTAAGGCCAATAAATTTGTGAAGCAATGGTTGTGGGTAAATTTAAAATAATGCTTGTATATTAGAACCACAAAAAACTTGTTCCACTTCATTTTCTTAAAATAGGGATTGGGATACAAGGAGAAAATCAAACTTGCTCGTTAGTCAATCAGGCGAGCTACAAAGATTATTATATAATGCTTAAATGGCATACTAATGCATTATATACCTAAATAATTTTCCAAACACCATTAATTATATACACTCAACTTAGATATGTGCTTCAATATAAAAAAACAAGAAAGGAGTTTTGCTTAATTGGAATGAATTTTTGTAACATGGTGAGGTGAAAGCAAACGGAGCGAGGGAAGCGCTTTTCACTTGAATTTTTTTCATTCGAGGTTTGAAATAAAAGCTTTTGATTAAGATTGGAGAGATTCTTTCTAGGGGTGTGCATCGGTCGGTTCGGTTCGGTTTTACATATTATCAGTTCGGTTTATGAACCCTACTAGCTACCTAATCTATAAATATTTTAAAAGGGTTAAATGTTTTAATTCTTTTAAGGTCCTTCCCAGAAATTAAAATATTTCAAGATATTGTTATTATTTTGCTATTTATGTAGTCCTTTTCCTTGTTATTTTTCTGTTTTTTTTGAATTTCAAGCATTGTTAGGAATGCACAAATTTCTAGCACAGACACAAACTCAATGAACATGCACATTCAAAGCTTGTGCATTCAAAACTCAATGAACATGCACATTTCTCTTAATTGTCAGAGAAATTGATTTCAAAAAACTATATAATCCATCATAATTTGACTAATAATCAACCAACATACTAGATGCAAATTCAAGGACATGGTCCCCTTTCTATTAACGTATTTTTTTTTACTTAGGGTTTATATATATAAATTCAAGGACACTTGAATTTTTGTTGTCGTGAATCTGTCCACAAAGCTTAAAATTTATTAGCACAATACTCCAGGTAACTAGGGAATAATTGGCAAAAGATACCATTCTCAAAATAATTTTGCCAAAGAGACACTAAATTTCTTTTTGAATTATTTTTTAGGATTAGGGTATAAAAAGTGTGAAAAAAGATGAAAAAGTAGGCCAAGGGACCATTGTATCATTTTTCTAACTTTACAAATTTAGCATAATACACTAACACCCATCTACAAATTTAACATAATACATTAACACCCATCAACTTATTCCACTATAAAAAAAAAAAAAAAATTCTCTCTCCTCTTAAATTTTCTCCCAAATCCCGCTTTGAATAACAGTTCTCCCCAAACGCCATTTTCATTTTTCCTGCTTCTGCAGTTGCTAAGAGGCTGTTGTTGCTTCGTAAGGTTAGTTAAAATCATGTTTCGATCATTTGTAAATCCATTTAAACAGGTTTCTTTGCTAATCGATTCGTAGTGATGTAAGATTTTTTTTTTTTCGAATTTGGTTGATTAAGGAGTTTTGGTTTAGTTCTGTTGTTTTTTTTAGCAAAGAAGTGTTGAATGGTGGGATAATCGCTATTTGAAGAGTTATTTTGGCAGTTTGATTCGAACAGTCAATTGTTTCTGTCCGTAGACCTATGGTCTATGAAATCGACCCGTGGTCTATGAAATTAGAATGCCCTAAATTGAAATCAATTTTTAGACGTATGAAATTCTTTTAAAAAATAGTTGCTTAAATAGTGAAAATTGAAAGATTAATAGCTAATTAGTTCGATTAGGTGCACCGATTTAATTTTTAGCAATCGCTGTGTTTTGATATTGCATGTTGAATTTTGGTTGAGTTATTGATGTTTTGGAGTGAACTGTGATAGTGGAATGGTGGGATAATTATTATTTGAAGAGCTATTTTGGTAGCTTGATTCCAACAGTCATTTGTTTCTGTCCGTAGACCAGTGGTCTATGAAATCGACCCGTGGTCTATGAAATCAAAATGCCCTAGATTTAAATCAATTTTTAGAAGTATGAAATTCTTTTAAAATATGATGGCTGAAATAGTAAAAATTGAAATAGTAATAGCTAATTAGTTTGATTAGGTGCACTAGTTTGATTTTGATACTCCATGTTGGATTTTGGTGGGGTATTTCTTTGTTTTTTGGGGTGGTTTCATTTGAGCATTCACTTATTTCTATTGATAGACTTGTGGTTTATGAACTGAAAATGAGAGATTTGTTCTGCAGGTGTAGATTGTGTTGAAAATGGGTAAAAAAAATCATCCATCCTAAAGGCAAAGTCGGTAGAAGTAGAAAAAGAAAAGTCAAGGCAGTTGAAAATGTCTCAAAAAAATAAAATTAACGAGAAAGTGTCCGAATCAGGTTCGGATTTAAAGGAGATAAGCGACTATGCCGAGTCTAGTGAAGATGTCCTTCCCGAGCGCAGTGTTAGTGGTGACAGTGAAGAGAGCGAGGGAAGTGGGAGAAACAGTCATGATGGGGATAATGATCCCTTCTCCGTGCCATGTTTGTCAAGGTTCATTTTCGTGGAGCGGTATGACCTTCGAACGATAATGGACGAGGTCGGATCTTACCCGACGAAGATATCGGTCAGATCAAGAATGGCTGCTTATCGAGAATTTAAGAAAGTTCTTATCGACCAGGAGTTGAAGAAAAGATTCAAGCGATCCTGTTTCGGAGACCTGAGAAACCTGCCGGAGCATCTCAAGTTCAATGGGCAGTTGGTCCATTATTTGTTGTTGCGACGCGTCAAGAAGGATAAGATGCGCCGTGAGATGTGGTTCTGCGTTAACAACAAGCCTATCTGTTTTGGCTTGAAAGAATTTTGTTTGATCATGGGGATGAACTGCTCATCATACCCCAGTTGATAAAAAATGAAGAAGGTGTTAGACAAAGGGGAGCATTTTTGCTTTAAGGTGACAAAAAACAAAAACATTACGGCGGCCAACTTGTTACACTTGATCAGAGGGATTAAGCTGAAAGAGGAATAGAAGTTTATGTGTTGTTTACTGTGGCTCTTGCACACCATGTTTCTTGGAAAAGATTCGACGAAAGTTGTCGACACGAAACTGATTCGAATGGTCGATTCTTTGAGTTTCTTCGAGAATTATCCATGGGGAAAAAGGATATTTCAGCTGACCCTGGACTATCTGAAGAAGAAAAGTGACCTGAAGAAGCAGAGAGAAGTATTTGATGAGAAGCAGAAGGCATCCTATGCTCTATTCAGATTTTCCTGGGCATTCATGGTATCTACCATAGACCTTTTAGTGAGTTTATCGTAGATTATTGTTTTATTTATACTCTGTCATAGACACTGAGTTCTTTTTTCACTGTTGTACTGCTTACAGGTCTGGATCAACAAGGCTTTTCCTCATCTTAAAAAATTTGCTGGAAAATCAACGGATGAGCCCTTTCCCATTCCTCGCATCCTCCTATGACACACTACAAAAAGTGACCAGATAATCGAAGGCGACCCATTCAAGTACAAAGAAAAAGTTACCGAGGTATGAACTTATTGTTTATTATGCAATAATAATAATACTATTGTATCGAATGTTATTTAATTGTTAATTGATATTTTGTAGAACGTGCACCCGTACATCATCCCTACTCTTCTAAGACGAAGATGGATTACATGATTTTCTTTGAGCCATATACGTACGAGGTGAGGAATAACATCCTCGATGGCTTAAAAAGAGAGTTAGAAGGGGTGGCTGTCCTCATTTGAAATGAGGACAGCGATAATGAAGGGGATTTGGTTGGTAACCCCGTTGAAGTACGTGTTGGTGATGATGATACTTCGAGCACCTCCAAAGATGCAGCGGGCACCGCATCTCTTGGGAATCTTTATAAGCGTGTTGCTGCGCTCGAGGAAGCGGTGTTGGATATTGTTGCCTATATTAAAGAGAAAATACTGAAGAAAAAGAAACAGTATGAGCGACAACACGAGCGAGGTAACTTCATTCAATAATTGATGTTGTTAATGAATTTTCAGCTTTAAATATTAGTAACACTTTGTAATATGATGATACAGTGCATGTGGATCTTCGTGAATCAAAGAGAAATGAAGAAGGAGAAAAAAGGACCAAAATGGATGAGTTGGCCTCTGTCGTGGCGGAAGAGAAAAAAGAAGAAAAAAGAAGGATGAAGAAGAAGAAATGGAAGAAGATAAGAGCCAAGAAGAAAGTGTAAAAGATGTAGCTGCAGTAGAAGAGAAAAAAGTTAAAAAAGAAGCAGCAGCAGTTGAAGAAGGAGGCAAAGAAAAAAAGGAGTTGTAGTTGAAGAAGCCAAGGAAAAAAGAAGAAGATGAAAAAATAGAAGCAGCAGCTGATGAAGAAGAAGAAGAAGAAGCTGACAAAAAAAAAGTTGATAAAGCTGCAGCGGGTGGAGAAAAAAAGAAAAGGAAGGTGAAAAAGAAGCAGTTGTTGAAGGTGGAGTTAAAAATGAAGGCGAGGAAGAAAAGGAGGGTGAGAAAGAAGTAGTTGTTGAAGGTGAAGGAAAAAAAGAAGGTGAGGAAGAAAAACAAGATGGGTTCATGGATATCGTTGATGAAATCAACAACACCTATGCTGATGAGGAGGAAAATAGTGAAAAAGACATTTGAATTATTTTATTGTTAATGTGTTGAATGATTTGTTTGGTAGGATATTTGAGACATTCCCATGTTTCATAGAATATTTATCTAATCTTTCGTATACTTCTTTCATAGTCTATCATTACCATGCTGGCCCATTTTAAGTTGATGTGTTGATTGATCGACTATGATTCTATTAAAAATAGTGTTTAACATTGTAGAAAAATAGAAGTATTATTATGGAAAAATTACATATATACACATGCTAACTTTGCCTTATTACATTACATCCCATGTTGAAAAAGAAATTACAAAAATCCCAAATTAATTACTTAAATCCCTACCTTTTTTATTTTCTCTCTCTTCTTTCTTATACATTCCATACAGTCATATTTTGCTTCAAATTATGCTCCATATTTTTCTCCTAAAATCTTGCTACCTTTTGTCTCCATTTATTTAGTATGTCATCTATGATTATGAGTAGCAGCTGTAATTCCAATTTTACCTTCGCTTCTTCCTCACCATTTCACTTCTCCTTAAGCACGGATTCTACTTTCTCTACTCGAAATCCATAAATCCAAAATTATTATTTTTTTCAAAAAAAATTAAACCCGAATTAATCAAATAAACACTCTCAATAACAAAACAAAATCAAATTAAAAAACCCCTTTGATTATTATTTTGCGTAATTCTTTTTTTTATTTGAATTTTTTGTTGAAGGAATTTATTATGTATAGATCTTGAACAGTGATGGCTTGGAATGTATTCAGATTTCGTACGGCCCTTAAAGGACTAGGTCAGTTATGAACTTGTTGGTGTTAGGCGTTGTGGGTGCTTATTACGCTGTCTTTTTGATCAACTATGGGGGATGAAACTAAAGGTCAAAGCCAAAGAAAATATTTACTGGGTTTTCCCTTTCACTTATTAAATTTTTCTTTCACTTATTTGTTAATGATTAAAACAACATATTACTAATTAATCTGACATTGTATTTTGAACACATAATATGTTTTTTGTTATGTACCTTTGCTTATAAGTGAATCTTACATTGAACTAAAGACAAAAACATTTTAAACGTATGTATTACATAACAGTATACATGTTGTAAAACGTTTATTACTTGTAAAAAAATTACAGAAATTGTTAATATCATGCACATTTATAATGTATGATGTTATATCATAAATTGATACGAATGTATAATCAAATATTATACATTCGTAAGTCTACTGGAATGGCACAGTTTCACTATACATTGCTTTGAATGTATAACAACTTATTATACATTCAAAAGTTTACTGAAAAGACACACATTTATTATACATTGATTTGACTGTATAAAAACATATTATACATTCGTAAATTTACTGGAATGATACAGTATAAATTTTAAAAAAAAAAAAATTGAATTCATCTAAATTTCGTTATTGTATTTCTAATAACCTCATACATGTTAGAAACATATAATGCTATATCATACATTTATTCCACATGAACTATTAATGTACAATATTTTAATACACCGTGTGTTTCAACAATTACTTACTCATATAGAGGGTAAGTTACATAGTTAATGTGCATTTATAATCATGTTCTAACTTCAAGTTATATGGTTACGAACTATGATATAGGGAAAAAGCAAAATTTTTTTATACTAACATAAATCATTGATTAAAGAAATTAACATCTATAATCAATAAAAAATATATATATTACTTGCTCCAACATTCAAAAAAAAAACTAATAAAAAATATTTATACAACCAAAATCATTCAAAGCATCCGCACATAGAAAACCATATTATATTCTTCATGATTGATTTGGAAAGAAACCGCAAGTCCTACGATTGTGACTGACTCGTCCGCATTTACCGAAATTACTATTTCGTCACTTTTGTATGACGTATCATTAATTTCTGACTCCTAAATTTCAGAATGTCGCAACAATACGGGGATATTCATATTGATTTTACTAGTATTGAAGAACGTATGTAGAAGAAGATTTTAGTAGTTTTGAAGAACGGGTGTAGAAGAAAGTGGTTGTTTTTTGGCTTTTTAGATCATGAATCACAGGAAAAAAAATTATGTATAACAAAAATTTTAAAATTCAAATATCAGTTACATGTTCTATCAATAAACGATTTAATGTTGGCTAATTACTGCCTTTAATTAAGGAACTGTAAAATAATTAAAGATTCTCTTACCTTAAATATAGGATTAGCTGTTGCATCATACATTCGACCAATGTATAATATGTGACCGAATGTATGAGTATGTTTGCAAAAAAAGGGAGAGAGAAAACAACAAGGGATTTTGTGTAATTATTTTCATTGTCTAGGGGATTTATGTTGTTTACACAATTATTATTTATTCAATATCACTACATCCATGTTACACTTTTTCAAATAATGAATACTAGCATTATAGCACATAACATCATTTTTAGGCCATTCTCCCATTCTTCGGCCAAAGTCAATTTTTGTTTTAGTTGATCCTTTTCTATTTGAGTGTCATGTAGCAATACTTTTAGGTGATTCCTTTGTTTTTCGGCTTCTTTGAACAAATTCATAAGAAAATCTCTATTTTCTTCGTATTCTTGAAGCCTTTGTAGTAGATTAAATTTTGGCAAGCCACAAAAATTTGATGTCTCGAGTCCCGGAATCAACGTTGATGGACTGCTTGGAGGTGATAGCTCATCGAGCCATTTAAAAAACGAGCATGCGCCATTATCCTTGGAAAAAAAATAATAATTACACAACGATTAACTTAACTTTATAAAAGAAAAAACACAGCTCACCTTCGCAATTGCACAATTATAAAATTTGCGACCTGAATTTGAATCCGTGTGTGACGTCCTCAAGAGAGACGCATTCCCACAATGACAATCTAGCATTTTTTTAGAATTGAATGTTTGAGATGCTTGCGACATTGTAGATTTTTTAAAAACAAAAAAAAGTGAATGAAATAAAATAATGAGGGATGGACACCTTATATATGAAGTAAAAACGAAGTGTTAACACTGATGGATTATAAAAGTAGCCATTTATTACCGTTGGAACAACATCTTTTTTTTTTTGAAATAGTGGTGATAATTAGTAGACTTTCGTAGACCATGACCTATATCTGCCATCAACGAGATACCAAAGTCTACTGTAGACACTCGTAATTGACGAACCCTCAATTATATGTTAAGTAAAAAATAATACAGTAAGAACTATACTTGTACTTTGAGGGTCCATCGATTCAGTTGGTCTATCGTAGACTTATGACTTTAGGAGTGCATCGATTGATCTCCTGATTATGCGTGGACCAACACTTGGATGTTGTTTAAAAATAAATAAATAAATTAAAAATTAATATAGTGTGGGTTTAAACACATATGAGGAAGTGTAAACAAGTCACATAAACATATTAAAGCTTATAAAAATTAGGGGTGGTGAATTATGGAGTGTGTGGATGGGTATTAGTCGAACAAACAATATCCTAAGAGTAATGGTTGTCAAAGCACAAGTGTGTTTTGAGGATGATGATTGTTCAACAACTATCCATTCCACATACTTTTTTGATTTAGGTGTGGTGATTTAAGAAAGAAGATTGAAGGAGTATGTGGAATGGGTAGTCATCAAATACAATCAACATATCAAAACATACTTCTGCTTCGACAAACATTACTCTTAGGATATTGTTTGTTCGACCAATACCCACCCACACTCTCCTTAATTCACCACCTCTAATTTTTATAAGCTCTAATATGTTTATGTGACTTGTTTACACTCCTTCATATGTGTACAAACACACACTATATTTATTTTTAATTTATTTATTCATTTTTAAACAACATCCAAGTGTTGGTCTATGTAAGGGTACACAGACCGTTGTGGTCTTCGAATAAGCAGGAGACCAATCTATGCAATCCTGAAAGTGTAAGTCTACAGTAGACCAAAAGGGTCGATGGACCCTCAAAGCACAAGTATTTTTACATGGATTTGACATGGATCAACATCGATGACAGCCCTAAAATATTTTTACTTTAATTATTTTATTCCACCAGCCCCAAAACATGTTATTATCAATTTATATCATTTTTAATTTAATTATTTTATTCCACCAGCCCAAAACATGTTATTATCAGTTTAAATTATTTTTAATTTAATTATTTTATTCCACCAGTCCCAACACATGTTATTATCTGTTTATATCATTTTTACTTTAATCACTAAAATCATCGTCGACTGTCGGGCGTGGAGGTGGGGGTTCTGATGAATTTACTGATCCTTCGAAGGACGTCTCTGCTACATTTATTCTCAAAATAGGCCTAAAACCATCTGCATCGACATCCATCATGTACATCGGCACACGTACATCACTATTTATGATCGTAGGATTCACCTTTTCCCTCGAATTCATTAGATAACTAATCACCATGTTGCCCGACGCGCAATCTAGATCCCCGCTCTGCATTATTCTTGCAACCAATTTGTCATACGAACTGTTGCGGCGAACAACAACGGGGATTGTCACCTTGGTAAAAGATTTTCATTTCCAGCATTTGGGAGTCTCCACCCATTCTCCCATGAAATCACCAGAAACCAAAACAAATTCTGCAATAGACATCGTAGAATTAGGCTTTGGTCGATGGTAGATTATGCTTATGGTCTAGGTCGGGTTATATTCACGGTCGATGAATGACGATCAGTGGTCGATGACTGGGCAGCTTTCCGTACGAAAATTGTGAAATTGCAAATATTGCTTCTAAGAAACGATCCTTGGGTTTATGGAATAGAGAAATGAACTTAGAGTCGCCTGAGCTGCTGTAATGTACTTTCTACAGTGCTTTTGAGTAATGTGAATGGTTTCAAGCTTTTTAACAATGGTGAAAAGTGTGTTTGAGAAGATACCAAACAAATGAGATAACAATGGGTGCAATGGACAAGCTTATGATGTTTGTGGACTGATTTAGAGCTGATCGTCGGAAAATAACGTTGAAAAAGTGGTCGGAATTGGAGCTTTTTGGAGGGAAAACAACCACCTTCTATTTTAGCTTTTGGATTTTTTTATTTAATATTTTTGGAATCCTAGATATTTTTATATATCTAATGGTGGATGATGGAGTGGGTTGAAGTATATTATTTAAAACTTGTGGATGGATTTATTAAGTTGGAAGTAATGGGTTAAAGTGAATTATTATAAAATTTGTGGGTGAAGTTGTTAAGTTGGGAAAGTTGATGAAGATGTGGATTTAAGTGTCTTTTTGACAAATTATTCATCAAGTTTGGAACTTTGACAAAATATTTTTCCATAGTGTTCTTTTGGCAAACTTGCCCAAGTAACTATATATCCTAAAAGAAAATATTATTCAATGAAAAAATAAATGGAAAAATAGTAAAAGTTATTTATTTTCATATTTTAGTTCTAGAAAGTAAAAACATAGAATTGCTTATTAAAGAAAAAAGAAAAATCACAAGAAAATATTGCATAAAGGGTTTATCGTTTTTTTTAATAAGTCATCACCTCGTGTTGCGGTGCCTTTGATGAGGGGGGTTAGACTTGACCCCTACCATACTAATTAAATCAAAAAGAAGCTTGCTAAGGATAGACATGGACTTTACCCTGAATCAACATATCACATCTCTAAAAGATTCATTAAAAAAAAGAGCGACGAAGGAATAACCTACTCAATCTCCTTCTCTATAAAAGCATATATACATCGACTTACAACGAAATTACATTTTTCTATTTCCTCTTTATATAAGGTAATTGTCGTTTAATATATGGAGGGGTGTATCTTTTCTCAAATTTTAAATGTTAGGAGGTAAAGTGAAACTCACTCAAAAAGGTTTATCGAAAAATATCATATAAAGAAATTATCGTTTCTTTTCAATATTTGAATTTGAAAGAGGTATTATTTTCTAAACTGTAAATATTATAAATGAGGACGGAAAAAATTCAAAACAAAAAAAATGTTTGCTAAGGGTAGACGTAGACCGTAAACGATCTCTTTTCATTAAAACACACACAAACTTGATACATGATACATAAAGGATTGATGTGTCATAACTTATTTAATGTGGAGAATGACTACTATAGGCCAAGACCACAACATTATAAGTTACCTTTTTAAGAAAGGCAACACTTTATTTAATTTTGTGTGACATTAAATCCATAATCAGACTTAATTACGCTCTGAAAATCTCTTCTTCAAGCAATTCTGTTTCGAGAGTTTTAACATCCTGAACCAAAATAGTTCCAGCATCATTAGGAATATTGTCAAATGCACATAGCTTAGTGCATAGGCACTTCCTTTGGAGTTTGCTACAATGACCATCTTCAAATTTATCCTTCTCGATACAAACTTTTCTACATGAAGAGTCAGTAATACATAATCCTTTGAAATATTTGCTTGTTGTTTTGCAAACGGTCTGACCTTGCACCCCTACAATAATTCATAAGTTGTTACAAATGTTAGAAAAGAAAGACACGTAATCGAATCCAGTGGCGGAGCCACAGTCGACGAAGGGTGGTCAGATGAACATCCTTCATCGGAAATTTTTTCCGAGCATATAGATATTTATGGTTATATACATGTTGTTGCACACCCTTGAAAAGCTTGAGAAGCATACTTCAGTGGCCAAGAGTGTGCATTTCTGCATCAACAACCCAGGTTCGAACCTTGGCAGGTGCAACAGTGTTTTTTTTTCTTTTGTTTTTAAACAGTTCTTTGCCCAAGGAAAAATATGAACACCCTTAACCAAAAGTCTGGCTCCGCCACTGATCGAATCAAATATATACAAACAAGTTTAAAGTGTGAATCAACTCACTGTTCCTAAAGAAGCATTACTTAAAAGTTCCATCAAGATTAATTAGCTACAAGACTACAAGTTCGTAAAAGAGAAGACCACATACTTGAAAATGTTTATCAATCAAACAAATTCTTTGAAAAAGTGAATAAAAATGGTTAATGCAAACACTATTTTAAGTCTTTGTGTATTTAGAGTAATACTACAATTTATATATTTTTTTGAGATTTTAGAGGAATAAAAGATGAAAACAAACCATGGGCAACAAAGAGTGTCATTGCCAAGACAAGAAATGCCAAGAAGTAAATGGAACGAGCCATAGTCTCTTTGAATGTGTAAAAAAGATTGCAAATATTTTTTTAATAATAAGAAAGATTGCAATTTTGAGTTGTGAATGAACACTAGCAAAATGGATGTTAATTCTATTTAAAAATCTCTCCCTAAACAAGACTCTAAATAACTGCATTGTTAATATTATTGTGTTTTGATTTAATTCAATTTGCAAAATTCATATAATTTATTTTTTGAACAACTTTATCTATTGCAGTTTAATATCAACCCACTTCCTCCATAGTATACAAATGGTCCTATATATACAACCAAATTTGTTGCCAAATTATTAGAATCACATGTTAATGGCCCTAAATACGTACAACCTATTAATGATCCAAAAGACACGTTTCGAACATTCATTTGTGAAAATTTGTAGGAATCAAAATAGGAAAAATTACGTAATATCACAATTTATCTTTACTAAACTACATAAAATTTCTATCCTTTTAATTAATTAATTGCCTAAATCTCTCTCTCTCTCTCTTTTTTTTTTTAAATAGACTAATGCATCCACAAATTCATATCGGATACATAATTTTGAAGTTGAGATACATAATTTTAAACTAAAGAATGTAATAGTAAATTACTCTATTTTTTTCTCGGATACATAATTAGCATTTGGATACATAGTTTTGAAGTTGAGATACATAATTATGTATCTCTTTTTGATTTAGTTAATGTATTATGTATCTTGATCAAATAGTTTCAAAAATGGATGTATCCCAGTAATTAAAATTATGTATCTCAACTTTAAACTATGTATCCAAATGCTAATTATATATCCAAGGAAAAATAGAGTAATTTACTGTTACATTCTTAAGTTTAAAATTATTATCTCAACTTCAAAATTCTGTATTCGAAAATTACACAATAAAAAATTGTTTGAAACTTAGCAAAGAGTAGGGATAGAGAGTAATTAGGAGTAAGTTTGTTGAAATTTATGGAAATTTCGTATTAAAATAACAAGGATGTCATGTGCAAGCTAGTAATTGTAAATCTTAATGACAATAGATTAGATGACAAAATACTATGTATAACCTATATATAACAATATTAATATAAAAAGATATTCTAAATCTATTGACAAAATAAATCTCCTCTTAAATAAAATTCATGAAAAGAATTCATTGAAAATGTTATTGTGTTGTTTATGAGGAAAAAAATAATAATTACAGAAGTTTTTTCATCATAAACACAATTTAACTATGCTTCTAGACCAAATTTGGCATGCCAAAATCAACGAAACAGTCAGAACATCCAACACAGGTGTCGTGAACGCGAAGAAGGGGCCAGCTGCACCAGCTGGCAGCAACAACAGTTGAAACATCCCAAGTAAAAATGTCTGTGACGGTCCTTCCAAGTGCGTTCAAAATTCCATAAACACAAACCAACTATGCTACAAGAACAAATTTGACATGCCAAAATCAACGAAATAGTAAGAATTTTCAATGCAGGTGTTATCTGTGAAAGTTAACCAAAGTCAACTCTACGCCTTAGTTTCCAACATCTCATTTAAACTCTCAAAATTACACTGAAATCCTCTAGACTTAAACCAACCATTCTACGAATTCAAAATTGGCATTCCAAATTTGATTGAGCCGATGATTTTTCATACAATGCTTAGAGCTCTGAATGTTGACCACAGTCAACCGTAGCAACAACTCCAAAACTATTCCAAAAAAAAAAATCTTCAAATGCAATCAAACACCTCTAAAATCGTGTCACCCATTCTGACAAATTACAAACACCAAAATACAATTATGAAGAGGAATAAAATGATCAAAACGCGCCAAATAGAATTTAAAATATTTGTTTAATATCAACAACACTTTTTTCATAATTTACAAATATGGTCCTAAATGTGTAACCTTATTTGTTGCTAACTGAGAGAATCACATGCTAGTAGTACTTGATTTTAATTTTTTTTTAGTATATCAAATAATGGTTTTAACAACTAAGATTTAAAAAGAAGAGAAAAAGAAAGGAGGAGGATACATAACCCTAGTCATAAGAGTTCATCCCATAGTATATTTTATTTTTGAATTTTCTATTCGATATCTGATAATTAATTTTGGACTCATTTTTGTAGACGATGCTCTTGACAGGGTGTCTTTATCCTCGGAGGTTTAAATTAAAATCTTTAATTAAAAATGACGGATTTCAATCATTTATTACAACTTATGATGGTGAACCATATTACTTGTTGCACCCTTCGTTTCACCTTATTTAACATTATTTTACTTAGCAAAAAAAATTAGGGTTTGTTAGGCCATGCGATATGAAATCATGATTTGATTAGAAATCAAGACTTTTGAAATTTGTGATTTTATATACTTACTTGACAATACCTTAAGAAAACTTTAACTATAGGGATATACTTTACTAAATGTACCTTATAAAGGATGATTTAAAAATTCTAAATTTGACTACTATTACTACTATAACATTCATATTGCTGCATAGTTTTTAAAACTTATGATCTTAAACATGTCACACATAGTATTTGAACAACTATAACATTGTCATATTAAGGGAATACAAAAATGTATCCTTTTTGTAAAATAAATTAAATTTTTAAGGGAAAAGACTCAAATATGCCATTGAACTATAAGAAATGGCTCAATTATGCCATCAATTAAAAGTTTGGCTCATTCATGCCATCGCCGTTATAAAATCGGCTCATCCATGCCATTAATTTTTAATGGTGGTTTTCAAAAACAGCTTTGCCACGTGGCCTTTTATTAAAGGTCCACATCATTAATTAAAATAAGGAAAAAGACTCAAATATGCCATTGAACTATTAGAAATGACTCATTTATGCCATCAGTTAAAAGTTCAGCTCATTCATGCCATCGTCGTTATAAAATCAGCTCACCCGTGTCATTATTTTTTAATGGTACGTTTTCAAAAACTGTTTTCTATGTGGCCTTTTATTAGAGGTCAGCGACATTAATTAAAATAAATCAATATTAATTTCAAATATCTTAGATCCATAAAACAACCGGTTCATTTAACATAATCCGACCCACACCCATTAAAGTATTTTTTTTCCTTCAACAACAACTATTTTTCTGATTAGAAGAAATAGTGATTAATGTGTAGACACGTAATTTCGTCCCTCCCCGATATCGTTTTACCCATTTTTACCTTATCCTACCCATGTAATTACATCCCACAAAAATACAAAAAATAACTCTCAACAAAATTTCTAACAAACTTTTATTCTTTTTAACATCCTAACAACCCTTTAAATTAAAAGAAGACACATTACCCATACCCCTACCCCCAACACCCCATACCCACGTGACCCCCTCCCCCTCATATTTCTTGTCCACAAAGGTAAAAAGGGATAAACATTAGAAAGGGACCCCACTAGGAAGCTTCCAGGAAAGCCCACAAGGAACCATTTTGTTTTATGGGGATGAAATACAATATATTCAGACTCTGACAAATAAAAAAGGGGGGACACGATATAATTTCCAGTGACTCCACTCACAATTGACACGGATCTTCTCCAAAGAACGCATAGACACTTCCACACTCTCTTAGATTTTTTTACTCAATTCACTGGTAAACAAAAAAAGAAAATAAGGACTCCATTTCTGTTTCTTGTTTTCTTCTTCAGGGATACGCACACAACAACACTCGAATTTCCCATAGGAGGACTGATTTCCTTCCATTAGCATAGACCCTCAAAGTCATCTTCTTCACATATATACCCAGACCACCGAAAAAGAAAAAAAATAGACTGAAAACTGAAGAGGGGTGATCGGAATAGGGGACTGGTGAGAGGTTCGATCCTTCTCCAAGCTTTTTCTGGTGAAAACTTTCACCAGAATTGATTTTAGTTCGTTGTTCGGTTGACCAGTTCAAGAAGAATCCAAATTTCTTCATTTTTCTTTGATTTCTAAGGGAATCTGGCCGGAAACGTTAAGTTTTGGCCAGAAAATGTGGACCAGCAGCGAATTCTTCACTGAAATTGGTCCAGTTTTGACTCAGTTTTGCGATTAGCTTTTGTGTATGGGTCGGGTTTATTCTGTTGCTTTTCGTTTGGTTCTTCGACCTTTGTATTGATTTTGGGGTTTAAATTTTATTCATCCCGATCAGTTCGTAGCTATCAGTCTTCGGGTTTCAAATTTCTCAATACCAAATTGGAATTCATCGTTGTTGAGGTTCTTCTCGGGATATTTGAACGCGGTCTTCGTCTTTTCTCTCGATTAATATTTGAGTTTGAAAGCTACGAATCGAGGTCCAATTCTATTCCCCTATTTTATTTAATGTTTATTATATTTGGTGTGTTGGAGTGAATATTGTGTTTGGTTGATGATTGTGGCGTGGTGATATGTTTCGATATTGTGTTTGAGCAATCGTGATTACTGTGGTTGATATTGATTGATTGATTCACGTGAATGAAGGAATTGAAAGATTTGAACTCATGTGGGAATAAGTGGGACGAGAATTGAAAACTTGATAGAATTAGTGAATTTTGATTAGTTTGATTCATTAGTTGTTTGACTTGAAATAAACGTTAATTGAATTTGGTAGTATCAAGATACGCCGATTGGAATAGGCAAGACGTAGGTCGGGTAGGCAAATCTAGAGCTTGTGAGTTGATTGAATGTTTGAAATTTGATTGAATGGTTTGATTTTATCACTTTTGAATCAATTGTATAATTTGGCCGGGGAATGCCCCGAAGTATCTATATATATTTATTCACCGGGGAATGCCCCGAGGTATCATGTACCCGGAGGACGTTCGTGATGAAGGCCCGAGGCGTCGGGTAGAGCATTTGTCTAGAATTAATTCAGAGTAGGATTTATTTTTACACATTTTTTTTATTTTTGGACTGTATAATTGGACTGGACACTAAATTTTGGATTTTTTTTTATCTTGTTTTCTTGATTGATTGTTTTGCTTGTTTTGTGTGGTTTATATATTCATAATGTCAAATTAGCCTATACGCTCCGCCAAGCAACCGTGGTCAAACCACGAGATCGAGGGGTGCCTAACACCTTCCCATCGGTCAACAGAATTCCTTAGCCAGAATCTCTATTCGCAAACCAGTTTTAAAGAGTCAAACCATTTTGAAAAGAATTTTCCAAAGGTGACTTGGCACACCGGATTATGCCAAGTGGCGACTCTGAATTTAATTATAAAAAATCCTTTTCGGAACAAAATTTTCATTTTTTGTCACTAATAATAAAATCCTTTCGAACTTAAAAATTAATCTTTTAGAGTTAAAAAAAGGGGTGTGACAACTCTGGCGACTCTGCTGGGGAACTTTTCAGAATTCGAGCTTATTTTGGAGTCGTATCGGCTTTGTTTGGCATTATGAGTGTATAAGCATTATTTGTGATTTTTGTTTGTGTTATTGTTATCACTTTTGTGCTATTTCGTGCTCTTTGTTTACAGTATTTATCTTATGTGTTACCGCTTTATATCTGGCATCATGAGTCTACCCCAGGCCTTCTTTCTGCAACAAGTTCATAGTACACGTGTTGTACACGACCTCTAGTTGAGTCACCCTTATTTTAGGGGGGAGCCGTTGGTGTTATGGAGTAGGTGGAAAGCAAAGCAGCCACTATAGACCATACGCTCCCCCGAAAAACCTTGTTAGTGAATCCCAACATAGGTCAGCCTTTAGGTCATGCTTATGTGTATCATATTGAAACTTAGCGGGGCCCACTTGGTCCTTTGTGAGAGACTCACCTCTAAAGCATCCCTATGTGCTAAATGTTGCATTTTTTAGGGTAACGTGGTCATTTGACAGACTGATTTGGGGAAAACTTGTGTTAGAAGTAAAGTGAAAAAAAAAGAGAAAAGAAAAAGTGAGTCGAAAAGAATGAATCAAAAGGAGTGTCGTAGTTTATTTTAGAGTTCTTTATGGCTTTTGTTCTTCACAATCCAAAATCTCAAAAAGATTTTTTTTACGTTTTGCATTTATCTTCTCAAAGTACTGTAAGTTCAACAAAAAAGAAAAAAAAAGAAAAAAAAAAGGGTTTTGTTTGCCTTTTCTACTTGTTTGTCAAAAGCAAAAATACCAAAAAGATTTTTCTTCATAATTGGTGGTGTCAGTCTTAGTTGAAGTGTCTAGTTGAAAATCCAAAAAAGTTTTTATTCGTTTATTTTTGGTTGTGTCTCTTAAGTTAGGGTCAATTTATTAGTTAATCGTTAATTGTCCTATCTGGATGAACTACGCATACCTGGTTCCCTTCCCTCGGGTTGGGATACGTAGGCAACCCTCGGTGGGTCCGGTAATCTTTGTGTTGGCCTTTGTCTTATTATTAGCCTAGGTATCTCGCCCCGTAATCTAGATTTGTTAGCCAAGTAGACTGATTTTGCTCAGTACTTCTGTTTGGCAAATTGTAGTCATGAAGTGGTCTGTCCCATCGACATATGTCTGCGTTAAAAATCCCAAGGGTTGGGAATCTTCTACTCCTATCGATTTTTTGAGATAACGTCTTATGTGTTATTACAGGATGGATTTCTCCACCAAGTCTAGAGTCCTGATGGTTATCAAGGTGCCCAAAAATTTAATCAAGTGGTGGGAAATGTTTAACTATGTTGATCAGCAGAAACTGATTAAAATATTAGGTGATCTTATGGAACTTCTGCATGTTACCCCTCGTCCAGATTTAATAGAGGTTGTGTTGACCTTTTGGGATCCAAGTAGTTTGGTGTTCAGGTTTAGGGAATGTGAAATGACTACTACTTTGGCAGAAATATCCGGTTTGTTGCATTTGCCCTATATCGAGAAAGATATGATTCGAGCACGAAATCATACTGGCGTGAGGTTTTTGCAGTCTTGTGGTTTAAAAAGTAAGGGTATGCATTTGGGTTGTTTAAGTGATTCGTGGGTTTCCTTAGATTTTTTGTTCGCTATATTCGGGCCCTCGGAAGGTTTTGATTGCTTTTGGGATGAATTTCATATGACTAAGGAGAAGTGGGAGAGAAAGCGTCTTGAAGTCTTCACCCTCGCTTTGTTAGGTACTTTAGTGTTTCCGCTAGAAGAAAGACGTATTAATACACGTTTGGAATCTCTGGTGATGGCTCTATTTCATAAGGATCAAAATGACAAGGGCACTAATCAAAAGGGCAAGGTCATTAATCAAAAGGGCAGGTTCACTCTCATACCCATGATCTTAACAGAAATATATAAGGCTTTAACCGAAGTGAAGGGGGGGATGAGATTTTTTTAGGGCAGTAACTTGATATTGCAGTTATGGATGATGGAGTATTTGCATGCGCCTTCTTTAGTTAGACCAGACGTGGTTGATCATTGTATTCCTAATCGAGTGAAACCCATGGACCTCAGGTTGCGTTTGGATAAATTCTCGCTACTCGTGGGAGTCGACGCTTGGATTGAATTTCTTGAGTCAAGAATCGGGGATAACATTTTGTGGACTTGTCTGTGGCTTCGACCAAAGATAATCTTGTTTGGTTGTCAAATGCAGCTCCTTCTAGTTATGTTAGGGCTCAATTGCACTAGACCATACAATCCTTCTAGGGTAATGCGACAGTTGGGTAGGCCGCAGGACGTGCCACCAGTAGTGGATCTTCTAAAGGATGTTGAGTACTTCAAGGACCAAGCCTTAGGTGAAAGCAAATACGAGCAGTTCTGGAAGCATGCAACAAAGCTAGGTGTGGACACTCTCAAAGAAAGTTTGGATAATCCAGGGTACACTCAGGGATATTGGGTCTGGCTTCAATCTATCCCTAGGGGTATCATCCAACCCTTACCAGCACAGCTTAGGGGAAGAATACAAGAAAAATGCATAGTTGACGATCATCAGGATGAAAGTGCGGGGTCCAAAGTGGAGACACTGACAGTTCAGTTAGCAGATTTGTTCAAGACGGTAGAAAGGTGTCAGAATAATCTTTCCAAGTGCACTCCTCATGAGGCAGGAATACGGGCCCGAAGCTTCTTCCCTAATATCAGGGTGTCTTTACAGGATATGCTACAAAGTTTGAATGGGAGAAAGAGAACTTCACAGGCAGGTCCATATCAGCCAGGGTCATCACGCAGAGCACCAGTCTGAAAGAGCATTTCTTATCTTTATTCAGTTTGAGTCTTTTATGTTTCTGTCATTGTAAGGAGGTGTCTGCTTTAAGTCGAAGTCAAGTAGTTTTTGATATTAGGGTCTTTATTAGTAATTTCATGTATGTCGTCTTAGGGGTCTAGAATGTTGTTTTGTATTTGTTGTTTAGTTTTAAAGTGGTCCTAAATTCTTTGTATGTTTTTGTTGTTTCTTTCATCAAAATGTTATGATGTTACGTGTTTCTTTTGCTTGTTTGTTTTTGTTTTTCATAAAAAAAAAAACCTTCAATTATGTGATGTTTATACATATGCAGCCCGAACTACGCAAGATCTGATTCATGTACAACATGATACATAGGCAACCTACTTTTGGGTTCAATCTAATCATTTTGTTTCGTTGTTTTTCATTATTTTTCCTCTTTTAAAGAAAAAAAAGCCATAAAGAATGATAAAATGAAGGTAGATAGCGAGAGAAGAAAAGAAAGAAAGGATCATGAGATAATAAAGGGAAAGAACAGAGACCGATACAAAAAAAAAAGAGCAAAAGGAGGGCGAAAAAAAATGTAGATAAAAATAAGTGTAGATAAAAATCAGGATGATGTTAAAATGACCTCGCTACCCTCAAAAGCTGGTAGAAATGAACATGAATTTAGGAAAATTTTACCAATGTGATTCCCATGCTTGTTGTGTGCCCTAATCCTAACAGATGTCGTCTTTGATGAGCATGTTCTTTCAGATAACAATGGTAGGTTTGCAGTACTCTGGCTAGTCACCCATACTTCACTAGATCCAAAGCAAAGCTCGCCATGGCTAGCAGGGAGATTGAAAATTCGCTCATTGACCCGGATCAAGATCACAGGGAAGAAAGTTCAGAACACAATGATGAGGTGGTAAGGCTCAGGCAACAATTGATAGATTTGCACCGGGCATGGGCCAGCGGAATGCCTCCTCCTCCGCTCCCTGAAGGTCTTGGGAATATCTCTAATTGCCCACTGCTCTCTCAGGTGCAATTCTCTGCTCCTACTGAGTCACCTGAGCATGCACCAGGATTCACTCCGCGACATTATTATCCTGGCAGTTCTAGTGTGCCTTTGGCAACTCCCCAATCAAGACCCGCTGCTTAGCCGACGCCATCAATCACACGAGTATTCGTGGCTCCGCCACCACCTGAAGCTCCCACATATGTTGTACGTCCGACAATGGGAAAGTCTTTTATTGAAGTCCTCAAAATGGGGGAGATGATAGAGGACGAAATCAAAACCGGCCGAATAGTGAGTTTTGCCGTATTGAAAGCCACCACACAAGTGATTCAGGGTGGATCTGGCACATTCGGAGGTAAAAAGAAGAAAGAGGACGTGGCGACTGTCGTAGATGGAACCCATTCCTATCCCAAAAGACCACCCCACCCCTATCCCTAATCCCAATCCCAAGTCTACGCCCAAGCTCCATATATTCCTCCCCACCATTAATACCCTCCACAAAATCCTTTATATTCCATTCCACCACCCCCGTACCCAGTATATAGCGCGCAACCATATGCCCAAACCCCTTCTTACCCGCAATAGCGCGTGCAAGCTCCACAAAATCGCCCATCCGCTCCACCGAATTACCAAAACCCCTCCAGACCTGATTTTCAACCTAGGCCCGAGTATAAGAAAGAGAAGGCGGTCAAAAATCAATTTACACCTCTTGGGGAGTCATATGCTAGCTTGTTTGATAGGTTGAGAAAGTTGAAGGTCTTAAGCCCAATTCAAGGAAGGCTTTCAAATCCACCGCCGAGGAATCTCGATTATTCTTTAAGGTATGCATACTGTTCTGACATGCCAGGCCATGATATCGAGAAATGCTGTCATTTAAAGAGAGTTGTCCAAGATTTAATTGACACAAATCAGATGCTGGTCCAGGCCCCGGAGGGTCCAAACATTAACCAGAATCCGTTGCCAACCCATGCTGAAACCAATATGTTAGAATTGATATATGACGGGAAAGAGTCTTCAAGGTGTTATAAGCCTATTGTCAAGATACAGACCACTAAGGAGAAATAGGTGAATATAGAAGAGTCTTTGAAAGCAATGTCATTGAGCTAGAAAGGAATGAGAGAATATAAAGCCCAAGAAAGCACAAAGAAACCCCTGATCACGGTGCAAGGTGCCAGAAGGTATGTTGATTTAAGTCAGGATAAACCTAAGTTGACAGTGGTAGGAGCTCTGAGTCAGCCCATCTTGACGGTGAAAGGAGCACTGGCAGCGCCTATTGTCCTCAAACCGGTGACCCAACCTCCGATAGTTGATACGAAAAGGGTTCCCTAGAATTATGGGCGTACTGTGATGACCTATCACAGGAAGGAAGTAGTGGAAGATGTAGATGAGGTAGGGGGTTTGACTCGGTCAGGAAGATGCTTCGTGCCTGAACGTTTAAGAAAGTCCAAGCCAATGGTGAGTTGACCGTCATCTATCAAAAAACCTATCACCGAAGAAGAAGCCGAAGAATTTTTGAAAAAGATGAAATTGCCAGAGTATTCAATAATAGACCAGTTGAAGAAAACCCCTGCTAAAATTTCCCTCTTATCTTTGTTGTTGCACTCCAAGGAACATCGTGATATTTTACTGAAGGTATTAAATGAAACATATGTTCCTAGGGAGATTACAGTAAATCCGCTTGAGAAAATGGTTGGAAAAATCTTTGAGGTCAATCGGATCAACTTTTCGGACGATGAATTGCCTGTTGAAGGTACAGGGCATAACCGGGGCCTTTACATTACAGTGAAGTGCGAAGATTTCTACGTCACTCATGTTATGATTGATGGAGGTTCAGGTGTAAATATCTGCCCTATTTCTACTTTGCAAAAGTTGAATATTGGTGCTGAGAGGATCAGTCCCAACAATGTATGTGTCAGGGCTTTCGATGGTGCAAAATCAAACTCCATTGGCGAAATAGAATTAATGTTGATCATAGGGCCTGTTGAGTTCGTCATAGAGTTTCAAGTATTGAATATAGACTCCTCTTACAATCTGTTGTTGGGAAGGCCGTGGATCCACAAGGCCAAGGCGGTTGCATCTACACTGCACCAAATGATTAAGTTTGAGCATGACAGGCAAAAAGTAGTTATTCACGGTGAAGGAGATTTGTCTGCCGGCGAAGATTCTCCCTTGTCTCTTATTTAAGAAAATAATGTAGAGGAGACATTCGTCTATCAATTTTATTATACAGTGCCAGTGAATCGTATCCTTGAATGGCAGGTTATACTGGGACCGCAATTGTCTTCCACTTCTATCATGATGGTGAGTGAACTTTTAAAATACGGATTTGAGGCAGGAAGGGGTTTGGGAGCGTCTCTGCACGGTATAGTTCGTCCCATATGTCCGAGTGAGAACGTGGGAACATTTGGTCTAGGATTTGAGCCTACGGCTGAAGATCTGAAGAAAACCAAGGGAAGGAAAAGAGAAACATGGGCACTCCCTCGCCCAATGCCACAACTCAGTGAATCATTTGTTAAGAGCGGTGTTATGAAGCATGTGGAATTTGAAGTTGAATTGGTTGATGACTGCCAGAACCTTTTTTTTGAAGTTGATATGGTCGAAGAAGGAGAAGGTACCAGTATGGCAGACGTGCAATTCATAGGTCCAGTTGTCCGGCTCAACAATTGGGAAGTCACTCTTCGCCCCGTCAAGAGGGAGTTTTGGTAGTTTGTTTTGTTTTTCTTTCTGTTTATCCGAGTTATTTCAGGGTTGTAATTCGGATTTTAGTTTGTTTATGTTATGTTGACATCTATGTTTAAACCCTCTTATCTTTTTATTTAATGAAATGCAATGTCCCTTTTGTTTCGTGTCTGATATATTTTGTTTTTCTTTTTTTTTTATATACAGTTCTCTTTATGCTGATTCTAATGGCATGACATGTATGCAGAATTTTTAGCCTGATCTTAAAATCCAAACTAATCAAGATGTAATGAAGAAGGATGGGGAATATGATGAAGAAGAAGCACTAGAAGAAATAAGCAAAGAGTTGGAACGGTTTGAAGACAAACCGAATCCTAATTTGAATGAGACTAAGCCAATAAATCTAGGGAATCAAGAAGATGTTAGGGAAACTAAAATCAGTGTACATGTTTTTCCATAGCTAAAAGATGGAATGATTCAAGCATTAATTGATTATAAGGATGTTTTTGCATGGTCTTATGATGATATGCCTGGTTTAAGCACTGAATTAGTGGCTCACAAATTTCCAACTGATCCCGCATTCCCTCCTGTCAAACAGAAGTTGAGGAAGTTTAAAACTGATGTAAGTATTAAAATCAAAGAGGAAATGATGAAACAACTTGAAGCCAAAGTAATTCGAGTGGCTCGTTATCCCATGTGGTTATCCAATGTTGTTCCCGTACCAAAGAAAGATGGCAAAATTCGAGTGTGTTGATTACCGTGATTTGAACAGAGCAAGTCTGAAAGATGATTTTCCACTGCCCAACTTCCTTATTTTTCTAGACAACTGTGCTAAACACGAGGTTGCCTCTTTTGTGGATTGCTATGCCGAATATCACCAGATCATTATGGATGATGAAGACGCGAAGAAGACATCTTTTATCACACCATGGGGGACCTATTGTTATCGAGTGATGCCGTTCGGTTTGAAGAATGCTGGAGCAACATACATGAGAAAGTCAAGTCTGTGTCAAAACAAGCGAGAAAGGATTTCAAAATTTACTACCAGTCTTTCCAATTATATGAGAAAAAGCCAAGGACCAGCACATGAAAGAAATATGATCGTAATTCAACACGAAGCAAAGGAAGTCTATCGACCGACAGACTGTTGGATTTGTGGAAGCATTCAGATTTGGGAAAAGGGTGCACCTCAGAGGCATGGTAAAATGAAAACCCATTGTTCGAGTCAGAACTCATTTCCCTTAATCTGGATCCGGGTCAATGATGCGGCAAGACAGGGCAAGTGTCAGCGATTTAAAACAAAGATGAAAGGAACGAGTAGCGGGGCAGATACCTGAGAAGCCAAGAGCTGCAAGCCACCACTAAGTTTTTAACTGACAAATTTTCTTTGTTGAAATAGGGGCAAATTCGCTTCGCTTAATTCAGCTACCATTGGAAATGCACATCCGTGGGATTTTACTTTTTATTCAGGACCCTCCTGAAAAATGGGACTTTACTTTCTGTTCAGGACCCTCCTGAAAAATAAGATTTTACCTTCTGTTCAGGACCCTGCTGAAAAATGGGACTTTACTTCTGTTCAAAACCCTCCTGAAAAATGGAATTTTACCTTCTGTTCAGGACCCTCCTAAAAATGAGACTTTACTTTCTGTTCAGGACCCTCCTGAAAAATGGGATTTTACTTTATGTTCAGGACCCTCCTGGAAAATGGGAATTTACCTTCTGTTCAGGACCCTCCTGAAAAATAGGATTTTACTTTCTGTTCAGGATCCTCCTGAAAAATGGGATTCTACTTTATGCTCAGGACCCTCCTGAAAAATGGGACTTTACCTTCTGTTCAGGACCCTCCTGGAAAATGGGATTTTACCTTCTGTTCAGGACCCTCCTGAAAAATAGGATTTTACCTTCTGTTCAGGACCCTCCTGAAAAATGGGATTTTACTTTCTGTTCAGGAACCTCCTGAAAAATGGGATTTTACTTTATGTTCAGGACCCTCCTGAAAAATGGAATTTTACTTTCTGCTCAGAACCCTCCTGAAAAATGGGACTTTACCTTCTGTTCAAGACCCTCCTGGAAAATAGGACTTTAATTTTGTTCAGGACCCTCCTGAAAAATGAGAATTTATTTTATGTTTAGGAACCTCCTAAAAAATGGAATTTTACATTCTGTTCAGGACCCTCCTGAAAAATGGGATTTTACTTTCTATTCAGGACCCTCCTGAAAAATGGGATTTTACCTTCTGTTCAGGACCCTCCTGAAAAATGGGACTTTACTTTCTGTTCAGGACCCTCCTGAAAAATGGGATTTTACTTTATGTTCAGGACCCTCCTGAAAAATGGGACTTTACCTTCTGTTCAGGACCCTCCTGAAAAATGGGATTTTACTTTCTGTTCAGGACCCTCCTGAAAAATGGGATTCTACTTTATGCTCAGGACCCTCCTGAAAAATGAGACTTTACCTTCTGTTCAGGACCCTCCTGAAAAATGGAATTTTACTTTCTGTTCAGGACCCTTCTGAAAAATAGGATTTTACCTTCTGTTCAGGACCCTCCTGAAAAATGGGACTTTACTTTTGTTCAGGACCCTCCAGAAAAATGGGATTTTACCTTTGTTCAGGACCCTCCTGAAAAATGGAACTTTACTTTCTGTTCAGGACCCTCCTGAAAAATGAGATTTTACCTTTTGTTCAGGACCCTCCTGAAAAATGGGACTTTACTTTCTGTTCAGGACCCTCCTGAAAAATGGGATTTTACTTTATGTTCAGTACCCTCCTGGGAAATGGGACTTTACCTTCTGTTCAGGACCCTCTTGAAAAATGGGATTTTACTTTCTGTTCAGGACCCTCCTAAAAAATGGGATTCTACTTTATGCTCAGGACCCTCCTGAAAAATGAGACTTTACCTTCTATTCAGGACCCTCTTGAAAAATGGGATTTTACTTTCTATTCAGGACCCTCCTGAAAAATGAGATTTTACTTTCTGTTCAGGACCCTCCTGAAAAATGGGATTTTACTTTCTGTTCAGGACCCTCCTGGAAAATGGGAATTTACTTTCAGCTCAGGACTCTTCTGAAAAATGGGACTTTACCTTCTATTCAGGACCCTCCTGAAAAAATGAGATTTTACTTTCTGTTCAGGACCCTCGTGGAAAAAATAGGATTTTACTTTCTGTTCAGGACCCTCCTGAAAAATGGGATTTTACTTTCTGTTCAGGACCCTCCTGGAAAATGGGACAACGCTTTCAAAAATGAAATACTACTTTACTATAATTTTTGTTTGGGATAGTTTTCGTTCTAGTTTTAATTTTGGATTATAGGAGCCCGCATGAAGAACAGGGTGATGAAATAGCAAGTCAGGAGCCCGCCTGGAGAACACAGTGAAGAAATGAAAAGTCAAGCAACAAAGTGATGAAATAGAAAGTCAGGAGCCCGCCTGGAGAATAGGGTGAAGAAATGAAAAGTCAAGCAACAAAGCGAAGCAATTGAAAGCCAAACAACAAGTTGAAAGAAATTGCAAGTCAGGAGCCCACCTGAAGAATAGGGTGATAAAAGTCGAGTCAAGAGCCAACAGAAGCTGTATAGATAGGATTTTGTAATTTTATTTATGTTTTAACTTGTAATTTTCATTTTTGATGTAATGATAGAGCCGTGGACCGGAACCTCGATGGAACCTCACTCGACTCTCCAACTCGGTATAGTCCACTTCTCTTCCAACCCTTTGAGATACTTGTGACTTCCTCATGACTTGGGTAGATAGGGTGTCTGACAGGATTCGATTGTCCTTCTTTCTTGTACTCCTCTCTTTGAATAATGATCGGGACAAAATTCAGTCTCGTTGTTTACTTCTTTGTCTGAAAACACTGCGTGTTTACATTCAAAGGGGGCATGATGTAGATATGTAATTTTGTCCCTCACCGATATCGTTTTACCCATCTTTACCTTATCCTACTCATGTAATTACATCCCACAAAAATACAAAAAATAACTCTCAACAAAATCCCTAACAAGCTTTTATTCTTTTTAACATCCTAACAACCCTTTCAATTAAAAGAAGACACATTACCCATACCCCTACCCCCAACACCCCATACCCATGTAACCCCCTCCCTCTCATATTTCTTGTCCACAAAGGCAAAAAGGGATAAACATTAGAAAGGGACCCCACTAGGAAGCTTCCAGGAAAGCCCACAAGAAACCATTTTGTTTTAAGCGGATGAAGTACAATATATTCAGACTCTGACAAATAAAAAAGGGGGGCCACGATATAATTTTCAGAGACTCCACTCACAATTGACACGGATCTTCTCCAAAGAACGCATAGACACTTCCACACTCTCTTGGATTTTTTTACTCAATTCACTGGTAAACAAAAAAAGAAAATAAGGACTCCATTTATGTTTCTTGTTTTCTTCTTCAGGGATACGCACACAGCAACACTCGAATTTCCCATAGGAGGACTCATTTCCATCCATTAGCGTAGACCCTCAAAGTCATCTTCTTCACATATATACCCAGACCACCAAAAAAGAAAAAAAATAGATTGAAAACTGAAGAGAGGTGATCGGAATAGGGGACTGGTGCAAGGTTCGATCCTTCTCCAAGCTTTTTCTGGTGAAAACTTTCACCAGAATTAATTTTAGTTCGTCGTTCGGTTGACCAGTTCAAGAAGAATCCAAATTTCTTCATTTTTCTTTGATTTCTAAGGGAATCTGGCCGGAAACGTTAAGTTTTGGCCAGAAAACGTGGACCAGCAGGGAATTCTTCACTGAAATTGGTCTAGTTTCGACTCAGTTTTGCGATTAGCTTTTGTGTATGGGTCGGGTTTATTCTGTTTCTTTCCGTTTGGTTCTTCGACCTTCGTATTGATTTTGGGGTTTAAATTCTGTTCGTCCCGATCAGTTCGTAGCTATCAGTCTTCGGGTTTCAAATTTCTCAATACCAAATTGGAATTCATCGTTGTTGAGGTTCTGATCGGGATATTCGGACGCAGTCTTCGTCTTTTCACTCGATTAATATTTGAGTTTGAAAGCTACGAATCGAGGTCCAATTCTATTCCCCTCTTTTATTTAATGTTTATTATATTTGGTGTGTTGGAGTGAATATTGTGTTTGGTTGATGATTGTGGCGTAGTGATATGTTTCGATATTGTATTTGAGCAATTGTGATTACTGTGGTTGATATTGATTGATTGATTCACGTGAATGAAGGAATTGAAAGATTTGAATTCATGTGGAAATAAGTTGGGCAAGAATTGAAAACTTGATATAATTAGTGAATTTTGATTAGTTTGATTCATTAGTTGTTTGACTTGAAATAAAAGTTAATTGAATTTGGTAGTATCAAGATACGCCGATTGGAATAGGCAAGACGTAGGTCGGGTAGGCAAATCTAGAGATTGTGGGTTGATTGAATGTTTGAAATTTGATTGAATGGTTTGATTTTATCACTTTTGAATCAATTGTATAATTTGTCCGGGGAATGCCCCGAAGTATCTGTATATATTTATTCACCGGGGAATGCCCCGAGGTATCATGTACCAAAAGGACATTCGTGATGAAGGCCCGAGGCGTCGGGTAGAGCATTAGTCTAGAATTAATTCAGAGTAGGATTTATTTTTACTCATTTTTTTATTTTTGGACTGTATAATTGGACTGAACACTAAATTTTGGATTGTTTTATCTTGTTTGCTTGATTGATTATTTTGCATGTTTTGTGTGGTTTATATATTCATAATGTCAAATTAGCCTATACGCTCCGCCAAGCGACCGTGGTCAAACCACGGGATCGAGGGGTGCCTAACACCTTCCCATCGGTCAACAGAATTCCTTAGCCGGAATCTCTGTTAGCAAACCAGTTTTAAAGAGTCAAACCATTTCGAAAAGAATTTTCCAAAGGTGACTTGGCACACCGAATTATACCAAGTGGCGACTCTGAATTTAATTATAAAAAATCCTTTTCGGAACAGAATTTTTATTTTTTGTCACTTAATAATAAAATCCTTTCGAACTTAAAAATTAATCTTTTGAAGTTAAAAAAGGGGTGTGACATAATGTATATCCTTTGGCTATTTCTAGTTGATTCTAAATCATTATAAATCTTACGCTTAATAGAAACCTCAAAAATTCTATCCTACATTTTAATTCCAGTGACTCCATTATATACTCCAAATTTGCAAGAAAATAAACCAATCAACGATTAGGGCAAACAAGAAAAAGAAAGAGGCGTACCAATAGAGTTTCTCCAATATTCTTCCATCACGAATTAGGGGAGCATATATTATTGAAAAATCATTTCTAAATAACGGCTTAAAAGAAGTCTGTTATCCCAACTATCCCGCATTGTATATGGGATAACTTCTCCCATCACGAATTAGTGGAGCATACATTGTTGAAAAATCATTTTCAAATAACGGGTTAAAAGAAGTCTGCTATTCCAATTATCCCGCCAAGTATATGTGATAACTTCTCCCTTCATTATGATATAAATGCTGGAATAAATAATCTCGATACTAACTAATTTCAAATATTTTGAAATTAATATTGATTTCTTTTAATTAATGGCGTGGACTTATAATAAAAGACCACATGACAAAGTTATTTTTAAAAATCCATCATTAAAAAGTAATGACATGGGTGGGTTGATTTTATAATGGTGATGGCATGAATAAGCCGAACTTTTAATTGATGGCATAAATGAGCCATTTCTGATAGTTCAATGACATATTTGATCCTTTTTGCTTATTTTAATTAATGACGTGGACCTCTAATAAAAGGCCACGTGGCAAAGCTATTTTTGAAAACCACCGTTAAAAAGTAATGGCATGGATGAGCTGGTTTTGTAACAGTGATGGCATAAAAAGTAAAACTGCGTATGATACACCTTTGTGGTGGAGCCTTTCCCCGAACACCGCGCATAATGATATCTTTAGTGCACCGCGCTGCCCTTTTATTACATTTAAGACATAAGTTGTACGAGATTCCACCATCTTACACATTACATGGATGACATAAGTTGGACAAGACTCCACCATCTTTTTGATACATGTAGTGTGAAAATTTGTAGGAACTGAAATAACAAGGTCGTCATGTGTACGTAAGGTAATAATTGTTAATCTTAACGATAATAGATTAGATGACAAAAAAAAAATCTATACAAGAGACTTTATGATACGACGTACAACCTACTAATAAAAAGATATCTAAATTTATTGTGAGAATAAATCTCCTCTTAAATAGAACTATAAATATTGATCTTTCAATCAAATATCTCTAAAATCATGTCACCCACTCCAACAGATTACAAACATCAAAATATAATTATGGAGAAAATAAAATTATCAAAACACGCCAAACGAAATTAAAAATGTATGTTTAATATCATCCCCACTTTCTTCGTAATTATCCAAATGGACCCAAATGTTTTAACCTTTTATCTGTTGCCAAATAACAGAATCACATGCTAGTAGTACTTGAATTTTAATTTATTTTTAATACATTAAATAATGATTTTAATATTCAAGATTTAAAAAATGAGGAGAAGAAGAAAGGAGGAGGATATGATAACCTTGGTAATAAGAGTTTATTCGAAAATTTATTTTATTTTTAAATTTTTGATTTTGATCTCTGATATTTAATCTTGGAATCATTTTTATAGACGGCGCTCTCAACACATTATTTTTATGTCAGAGGCTTAAACCAAAATCTCAACACATTATTTATCATAGTTGGTGAACCATAATATTACTTGTTGCACCCTTGATTTCACCTTATGTAACATTATTTTACTTTGGCCATGCGATATGAAATTATGATTTGATTAGAAATTAAAACTTTTAAAACTTGCGAGTTTATATACTGATACAAGTACGATCATGATTGTGGACCAATACATAAAGACTCGAGCTCGGGTGACTGCCCAACCAATGGAACAAGCTTTGACGTGTAAAGAACAAGTCCCAACACTCCAAAGCCATCCAATATGCACACTCCAAGGCCTCCCTTTTGTCTTGGCTCATTAAGGGCATTCTAATCATTTTGTATTAAGTTGAAACCTAAGCTATAAATAGGACATGTTAGGTCATTTTGTCATAACTTTGATGATATATTTGAGAACTCTAGAGAGAGAGAGAATCTTGCAAGGTGGATTCCTTGTAAACAAGTGTGGAATCACTTGTGTTGGTAGCTAGTTTGAGACGTTGATTGTTTGGGGATCCCGTTCCCTTGAGGTCACGTAAGAGATAGGTTTATGTTGTGTGTGGTATTAAAGGTCTAAGAGTGGAATAAGCTCTTGGATTGTTAATAATATACCATCCATTTGTCTATCTTTCTATCTTTGTCTTGTTGTAATCTTGTAACCGATTCTATGTTGATATTGTGAAGCCATGTAAGTGTTGTTGTTCTTCACATTGTTATTGTTCATTTTACTCTTCATAAATTGTTGTTAACATTAGTTTGGGTTGTTGTTTTGGTGCCAAAGACACCACTAATTCTTGTATTCTTGTTGTTGGTAGCGAATCCGAGAGTGGTCTCCATCTTGGTTCTCGAATCCTTAAGATTGTGGACTGATTTGGTGTATGTTTTTGTGTCTTCCTTGTCGTTCTTGTATCATATACTCTCTCCATTTCATATATGATTTTCCTCTGTTGACTTGACAACCCCTTAAGAAAACTTTAACTTGAGGTATATTTTACTAAATTTACCTTATAAATGATAGTTTGAAATTCTAAATTTGACTACTACTACTATGTAGTTATTTAATACTAAGGATATTATGAAAAAAAAGTAATAAAACTAAATGAACAAGTAAATTGAGTTTCTATTTTTTAGTATAAGAATCAAGTAAAACTAAATAAAATGACTATACCATAACATTCATATTGCTGTATAATCTTTAAAACTTGTAATCATAAATATGTGATAGCTTTTGAACAGCTATAAAACTGTCTAATTAAGGGATACAAAAATGTATCTTTTTTGCTAAATAAAATAAATTCTTAATGTCATCCAAATGGTCCTACATAACAACAACAACAACAAACCTAGTGTATTCCCACATCGTGAGGTCTGGGGAGGGTAAGATGTACGCAGTCCATACCACTATCTCCGGAGAAGTAGCAAGACTGTTTCCGATAGACCCCCGGCTCAAGATAAGGAATAGTAATGAAATCCGTACACGTACAACATAAAATATTAATATCAATAAACACATTTTTCTCGTTCAAGAACAAAAGTAGCGAGTCATATTTTGTATTTTCTCCATCTGTATTTATATGATATAGTTTTGATTATAGTCAATATAAAAAAGAGTTATATATTTAAAAAATTCAAATGTCTTCTCATATATTTTGAACTCCATATAAGTTTAAAAGGCTTATGTACTGCAAAATATATAAATAAATTGAGTTTAAAATTCTCCTCACATTGTGTATTTTTTCAGAAAGAAGAGGCTAATACTTCAAAAAAAAGGGCAGCCCGGTGCACTAAAGCTATCGCTATGCGGGGTGTCTGGGGAAGGGCCCACCACAAGGAAGTATCGTATGCAACTTTACCTTGCATTTCTTATTGAGAAATATGTTTATTCCTCTCGCTCTCTTTCTCCTCCTATGCGATCGCGATAGGAGTGGTGCGAATGCGAAGAAGGGGCCAGCTGCACCAGTTAAAACATCCCAAACCAAAATCTTTGTGACCGGCCCTCGAAATGCGTTCAGAATTTCACGAACACAATTAACTATGCTACTTGATCAAATTTGATATTTTGAAATCAATTAAACAGTCAAAATTTTCAACGTAGATGTTATCAATGGATGTTAATCAAAGTTAACTCTAGGTCTTAATTTTCACCATCTCATTTAAATGCTCAAAATCATACGAAAGCCTCGGGAGTTGAACCAACCATTCTACTAATTCAAAATTGACATTTCAAAACTAATGAAACTGGCGAATTTTCATACAACACTGGAATCTTAGGTTGTTGACCAAAGTCAATCATAGCAACTCCAAAAATATCCAAAATAAAAATTTTCTAGCTCTTTAAACCCAACCAAACACCTCTAGAATTGTTATGAACCAAAATAGGTACGTGGTGGCACTTGTCGAACCCACCAGACAAGTAAGCCTAACTCATCCAAAGAACACAATTTAAGGAGAAAGAAACAAAAATAGAAGGAAGAATAATCTCCCCCCCCCCCCCCATATATATATATATATATATATATATATGAGACACGTCTCAAAAATACAGCTGGCTGTCATCAATACAAGCCTCTAAATACAGAATGATAACAATATCTAAAGTATCTTAAATGTGATTAAGCATAAGATAAATATAGATAGATCTAGATAATCATGGAGTCTGTCACCACTACTTCGATCTCCACAACATCGATGCTTAAAGAAAACAATCTACAGGCTGCTACTCGATCCAATACCTGCATGGGGTACAGGAAAAAAAAAAAGAGAAGCAAGGGTGAGTAAGAAATCATATGTCTCAGCAAGCATCATCGCTAACCAACCCTAATCCAAAGCAATGGAGAGAACCACCAGCCCAACTAACCAAGATATTTCGAGCAGCCTCTAACCCACCAAATCATAGTACTTATCCTACGATACAGGGTAGGCACATTAATCTAGGTGAGTCAACATTAATTATTTATATTCAACAACAAGAGAGGTCATTTATGAAGAAGTACTGTTAATTGATTATCATTAACCAAATACTATAAGATTGCAATAAGGATATATATATATATATATATATATATATATATATATATATATATATATATATGTATATATAAAGTCTCACGAATATGGTAAAACAGTCTTAATTGATTATCTTAACCAAATACTATAAGATTGCAATATCACAAATAAGTTGCTATCAAGATAATACAATACAAGAGTAAATACTAACACAATATCAAATCATATCAAGAAATATCAATGCAGTATAAATGATGCAGTGTAATGTAGTGATAATGATGAGATGATGATGAATGATGAAATTCATTGCATGATTTTTTGTATGCACCCACCGAGATCGCAAGCTACCAGGTAGGGTTCATAGGAGGTCGTGATTCATATACTCATATAATCTCAATCTTGTATCTCAGATCAACCTTATTGGCACATCCCTCAGTACAGGCATTTCATAAGGTGTCTCAATTTTTTATAAAAATTAGAATGTCTCAGTGGTACCAATGTCTCACGAATATGCATGCGGGGTCTGAGGATGTAATTCTCACAACTAATCGGTATGAAGTCAAAATTTATTCAATACATGTATAAGTGTGATCAAAATCAACTCAGTATATCAATAATTCATAATATCAATTTTCATTTAGCACCACCAGAATAAATAGTTATATAGTCATCAATATAATCTTTTTTAACCCCACTCGGACATCACTATAATGAAACTACAATTAAATACTTATATGAGATCTACAATGTCAAATCAAGTACCCACCCGGATGACAAAAAAATATACAAGACATCTAATGCAAAAAACATGACTAACAATATCAAGTCAAGCCCCACTCGGACATCATAATAGAATATCCTCTCATTAAAAGCAATATGTATATAAGCCCCCCCCCCCTCCTCCCCAGGCATACGATCATAAATAATTACTCAAGTTCATAATAAAGTTTTCATAAGTCTCACAAGGGCATCACAAAATAAATAGCAATCCGAAAAGTAATAAAACACGGTCTACTCAAACCTAACTTGGTTCATTAAGTCTCACCAACTATCACAAGTATATTCATTCTCTAAGCATTCTCTAAACCTCAAATTCCATCAATAATGACGATAATAACATTATTACCCCTAAAAAGACACTAATCCACAATCATCTCAACAAAGTCCGCGAACATAATTCAAGCTCTAAAATGGCAATCCAACAACAATTATCTGAGAATCACTAGGTTATCTATCTACATTTTACTCTACGGACATTTATCAATAATAATACTAACTAATCAAGTAAATAATCCAACTACAATCCATCAAAGATTCTGATACCCACGGAGATGCTCTCCATTTCACCTAAGCGTGATCCCCGATCCTAAGCGATAAAAAACAACAACAAACAAGTGTACAACTCATAAACACTATGAAAAAAGTCAAGGTATATCTCAACTTGTCTTAAATGAAGATACACAAATTCAAAAGCAGTCCAAAGAAATCGAGAGCCCAACTAACACCAAAATACAATTTTGGAGAAGAATAAAATGATCAAAACACGTCAAATGAAATTAAAATATATGTTTAATGTTATCCACACTTGCTTCATAATTATCCAAATGTTCCCAAAATGTTTAACCTTAATTATACGTTGTCAAATGAAATGAAGTGAAGTGACTATATCATAACATTCATATTACTGCATAATTTTTGAAATTTGCGATCTTAAATATGTCATATCATTTGAACAACTATAAAACTGTCATATTGAGAGATACAAAAATGTATTCTTTTTGCTAAATAAATTAAATTTTTAATTTCAGCCAAATGATCTTGACTTATTAATGACATCCAAATGGTAACACTTAAAATCTGTGGCCAAATGGCAAAGTCACAGGCTATCAATAAGCACGTTTTTTCTCGTTGAAGAACAAAATTAGCGACTCTTGTTTTGTATTTTCTTCGTCTCATTTATATGACATAGTTTATTAATAATTAGTATATAAAAAAAAATTATACATTTGAATACTTTAAAATGATAATTTTATATATAATGAAGTAATTTACAGCCACATAAATATTTATTTTAAGAGTAAATACATAATTTTCCCTCTGATGTTGGTCAGGATTTTTAACAAGACACCTAAACTTTGAATTCGACCTATTACCCTGCGATTCTTACTTAATCTGTTGCAAATACACCATTTTTTGCTGAATCTCAGTCACAACAAAGATATTGAACACACGCATCAATTAGGTGCTGCCACGTGTTAAATGTATTTAATTTCATTTTTTTTAATAAATCATTTTTTTTATTTAATTTATCACCCACCCCCTCTTCCCCCACCCCGCGTCCAGCACCCCCCTCCCCCCTCCCCAACGTCCAGCAGATCCCCTCCATCCCCACCCCCATTCAGCACCCCACCCTGTCAGCATCTCCCCCTAACCCCCCACTCCGTCAAAATCTCTCTTTCCGTCCAATTTTTTTTTTGTTCAAATCAATTCAAAAATTTGTTTTATGATTGAATTGAGTTTTAAGGACAGTTAAATGACTGAATTGAGTTTTAAAGATAGTTAAATGAGTTTTAATGGAGGAGCTTTAATGGCGTTTTAAAGATATTTAAAAAGAAAAAAAAAGCTTCAATGGACCTTTAATGGAGGAGCTTTAATGGTGTTGAAGAAGATATTGTGTTGAAGAAGACATTGTGTTGAGCTTTGATGGGGTTTTAATGATATTTAAAAAAAAAAAAAGCTTCAATGAAGTTTTAATGGTGTTGAAGAAGAAAGGGTAGGTTGGGGGGGGGGGGTACCGGGTAATTTTAAAAAATAAATAAAATATTAATTTTTTCCTTTTAAAAAAAAATATAAATTATATATTAATTATTTACACGTCGCAACTTTTAATTGATAAAAAAAGTCAATTTTGAGCCCTTTCACGCGCCTGTGACGCGTGTCTACACGCAGAGGTCCAAAATGGTGTATTTGTAACGGAATAAAGAAGAATCGTGGGGTAATAGGTCAAATTCAAAGTTTAGGTGTCTTTTTTAAAATCTCAGCCAACATCAGGGGGATAATTATGTATTTACACTTATTTTAAACCACAAACTTCATTCAAAAGTCTTCCCATATATTTTAAACTCCATATTATACATTTTGAACTCTATTTAAATTGAATTCTTTTATGTATTTATCAATAGATATATTTTGATCTCAACTTGATACTCTAATTTGTTGTTTAGATTGAAATTCCTTATCCTTAGTAGTTTCTAGGTAATTAATTATCCTCAAGTCTCTCAAATTTGTTTATAATTTCTATCTTTGCTTGTAATGAATTTAATGTGGAGAATGACTACTATAGGCCAAGAACACAACATTATAAGTTACCTTTTTAAGAAAGGCAACACTTTATTTAATTTTGTGTGACATTAAATTCATAATCAGACTTAATTACACCCTGAAAATCTCTTCTTCAAGCAATTCTGATTCGAGAGTTTTAACATCCTGAACCAAAATAGTTCCAGCATCATTAGGAATATTGTCAAATGCACATAGCTTAGTGCATAGGCACTTCCTTTGGAGTTTGCTACAATGACCATCTTCAAATTTATCCTGCTGGATACAAACTTTTCTACAAGAAGAGTCAGTAATACATAATCCTTTGAAATATTTGCTTGTTGTTTTGCAAATGTTCTGACCTTGCACCCCTACAATAATTCATAAGTTGTTACAAATGTTAGAAAAGAAAGACACGTAATCGAACCAAATATATATATACAGACAGCTTTAAAGTGTGAATCAACTCACGGAACCTAAAGATCAAGTAGTACTTCTATTAATACAGATACAAGTTTCATCAAGATTAATTAGCCACTAGACTATAAAAGAGAAGACCACATTTTAAAATGTATGAGGGGTTTTTCAAACAAATAAATTATTTGAAAGAATCAACGAAAATTGTTAATGCAAACCCTATTTTAAGTTACACATTTTTATCATAATAGACCTAGAGATCCTAGCCCCATTCTGACTAAAAAAATTAGAGTAATACTACTGAGTATATGTAACACTCCAGCTTAGGATAAGGAGTTCGACATCGGTAAAATACAGGAGATCCTTTCTCCCTAGTGACGCGTTTTAAGCCGTGCGGGTCTAGACCCAGAACGGACAATATCACTAGTGGGTTGGGTCGTTACAGGGGTCTCTCGGGCCTTGATGGTTCGGTATGCCCGCCGCAGCCAGGAGCCCCGGCTGGGGGTCATGACATTATATTATTTGAGATTTTAGAAAATAAAAGATGAAGACAAACCATAGGCAACAAAGAGGGTCATTGCCAAGACAAGAAATGCCATGAAGTAAATGGAACGAGCCATAGTCTCTTTGAATGTGTAAAAAAGATTGAAAATATTTTTTTAATAATAAGAAAGATTGCAATTTTGAGTTGTGGAATGAACAGTAGTAAAATGGAGGTATTTATAGGAAATGAAATTTGAGTAAATCCAAAAGAGATAAAATTTTGTAAGGCCAATAAATTTGTGAAGCAATGGTTGTGGGTAAATTTAAAGAGAAAATCAAACTTGCTCGTTAGTCAATCAGGCGAGCTACAAAGATTATTATATAAAGATTAAATGGCATACTAATGCGTTATATACCTTAATAATTTTCCAAACACCATTAATTATATACACTCAACTTAGATTGTGCTTCAATATAAAAAACCAAGAAAGGAGTTTTGCTTAATTGGAATGAATTTTTGTAATATGGTGAGGTGAAAGCAAACAGAGCGAGGGAAGCGCTTTTCACTAGAATTTTTTCACTCGAGGTTTGAAATAAAAGCTTTTGATTAAGATTGGAGAGATTCTTTCTAGGGGTGTGCATCGATCAGTTCGGTTCGGTTTTACATATTATCGGTTCGGTTTAATGATTTTCGGTGTTTAAATATGCTAAACCAATAACCAAACCAATGAGATATTTTTTATCGATTTTCGGTTTATCGATCTTTAGTCCTTAACGGTTCGATTTTCGGTTTAACCGATAAGAAAATATTCATAAAATAGAAATAGTAGTAACTAACATGAAAAATAATCTAATCTTAGTTGAAAACAAAAATCCTACATAATGTGTTTTAATTTACAAGAATCTTCAAGTTTGAATTAAATGTTGTTAGAAGAAATTAAGAGAAATATCTAATAAGTCATATATATATATATATATATCTTATTGGGTTATCGGTTTACCCAATAACCCAATAAGAAAAAATCGAACCGAACCAATAACCCAATAATTTTTTTCATAAGACCTTTAAAAACCCGTTAACCCAATAACAATAAACCAATAACATTTTTATCGGTTCGATTTTTGCACAGCCCTAATTCTTTCTATCTCACCATATTCAGTTTTACAAATTTATGTATATTTTTTCGATCTTTCTTGAACATTCTTATTCTTTGTAGTTTAATTTCAACCCTACTTTCTATGTGAGGATACAAGTGGTCCTAATTGTACAAACTTATTTGTTGCCAAATGAATGGAATCACAAGCTAATGGTCCTATTAATAGACACGTTTCAACATTCTAATGAAAGAAATAAAACACTCTTATGAACCCTAGCTACCTAATCTATAAATTTTTTAAAAGGTTTAAATGCTTTAATTCTTTTAAGGTCCTTCCCAGAAATTAAAATATTTCAAGATATTGTTATTATTTTGCTATTTATGTAGTCCTTTTTTCCCTTGCTATTTTTCTGTTTTTTGAATTTCAAGCATTGTTAGGAATGCACAAATTTCTAGCACAGACACAAACTCAATGAACATGCAGATTAAGGGTGTCTAACGGGCCGGGCCGGGCCAACCCGGAACCGGCCCTCCCATTTTACCCGGGTTTCGGGACGGTTCTGGGCCGGGTTTGGCGTTAACCGGGCCGGGCCGGGCCAAACAGTAAAAAAATGAAAACCCACCCGGACCCGGCCCACTAAACCCAATCCGGTCAAACCCACCAAGACCCGGTCAAACCCGGTTAAAAATCGGTCAAACCCGTTTAAAAAATATATAAAAAATCCAATATACACTATATACACTCCAATATACAACATATATTTTTAAAAAAATATATAAAGTATAAACAATTACACATATATACGTACCATTCAATATATAATTATATATGACTATACGTACTACTTTAAATAAAACATTTGCTATAATAGTATAATATATATATATATACACTACAATATATATATATACTAATTTATAAAACATATACACATGTATACGTTAAATATATACTAATTTAGAAGATATATACACATATATATGCACCATTCAATATATATGTACTACTTTAAATAAAATATATACAACAATATAGTGATATACATATATATATATACAATAATATGTATATATATATAGTTACATACTAATTTATAAAACATATACACTTGTATACTTTAAAGATATACGTCTATAGAAGATATATACACATATATACGCACCATTCAAAAGATATGTACTACTTTAAAAAAAGTATATACTACAATATATATACTAATTTATAAAACATAAAGTAATGTATACGTTAAATATACACGTCTATAGAAGATCTATTCACATATATACACTCTATTCTATGTATATGTAATACTTTAAATGAGATATATGCAATATATATACATTACAATATATATTTGTATAGTTATATACTAATTTATAAAATATATACACATGTATACGTTAAATATACACGTCTATAGAAGATCCATTCACATATATACACTCTATTCTATGTATATGTAATACTTTAAATGAAATATACTATAATGTATATACATTACAATATATATTTGTATAGTTATATACTAATTTATAAAACATATACGCATGTATATATTAAATATACACTTCTATAGAAGATATATACACGTGTATACGCACCATTAAATGTATATATACTACTACTTATAAAATATACTACATTATATATACATTACAATATGTATAGATATACTTATATACTAATTTATAAAACATATACACATGTATACGTTAAATATACACTTCTATAGAAGATATATGCACATATATACGTACCATTCAATATATAATTATATATGACTATACGTACTACTTTAAATAAAACATTTGCTATAATAGTATAATATATATATATATACACTACAATATATATATATACTAATTTATAAAACATATACACATGTATACGTTAAATATATACTACTTTAGAAGATATATACACATATATATGCACCATTCAATATATATGTACTACTTTAAATAAAATATATACTACAATATAGTGATATACATATATATATATACAATAATATGTATATATATATAGTTACATACTAATTTATAAAACATATACACTTGTATACTTTAAAGATATACGTCTATAGAAGATATATACACATATATACGCACCATTCAATATATATGTACTACTTTAAAAAAAGTATATACTACAATATATATACTAATTTATAAAACATAAAGTAATGTATACGTTAAATATACACGTCTATAGAAGATCTATTCACATATATACACTCTATTCTATGTATATGTAATACTTTAAATGAGATATATGCAATATATATACATTACAATATATATTTGTATAGTTATATACTAATTTATAAAATATATACACATGTATACGTTAAATATACACGTCTATAGAAGATCCATTCACATATATACACTCTATTCTATGTATATGTAATACTTTAAATGAAATATACTATAATGTATATACATTACAATATATATTTGTATAGTTATATACTAATTTATAAAACATATACGCATGTATACATTAAATATACACTTCTATAGAAGATATATACACGTGTATACGCACCATTAAATGTATATATACTACTACTTATAAAATATACTACATTATATATACATTACAATATGTATAGATATACTTATATACTAATTTATAAAACATATACACATGTATACGTTAAATATACACTTCTATAGAAGATATATGCACAAATATTCAAAATTTATTCAAAAAAAAATAAAAAAGAACGACTAAGGACTGAATGAATTTGGGAAATTTTATTGATTGCAAAATGATCCAAAATTTATAATTTACATGAATGAAAAATCTATAAATTATGCATCATTTTTTCCAACTCATTCAATGTAATATTAATGGGAACTTGCATAGGATAATCAAAGTCAACGGGGGCAAAACCATGCATTGGACTTGATTCTGCTGAGTTCTCCCGTGAAGTCATAATTTCTTCTAGTTTCAGCTCGTCGCTCGGCTCCGGTTCCATTCCTTGGTTTCTTCTTTCCGCTCTAATCCAATCTCTGAGGCAAACTAGAACATTCATTGCATTGCTTCCCAATGAGTGTCGGTTGTCTCCAAGCTGCTGTCGTCCCTGACTGAAGGCGCTCTCTGATGCAACGGTTGACATTGGAACATTCAAGATATCTCTAGCTAATCTTGAAAGCACAGGATATTGTGATTCATTATTCCTCCACCAATCCAGCGTGTTGATCCGTCGTCTGCGATCCTCTGGTGCCGTCCGAAGATAATATTTCAGCTCTTCCCGATAAGTTGATGTGTAAGTTCTCTCATCAACACTATTCCAACAATTTAAATCATAAAACGAATCAGAAAAACCACTATGTGCCGGCCTTTTAGAAGATGATGGATCCTCGGGAGGATGAGGAGCGACAGTTGGAGTGATATTTGTAGGTACGACTGAATCAAATAAATCAGCATAGTGATTATATAATTTTTCTATATAATCTTTTGCATCAGCCGTAGCCGTCCACAAATCAGGCTGTAGTTGTTCAGAATCATGGTTAGTATTTATTTCTAAGTTAGTATAAATAAGAGTACTAAAGTGACACATATTATTATATTTCATGCACGGATTTAGCATAGCACCAACCAAGTAAATAGGGGGAATCGGGAAAAAATATTTTTTAAATTTTGTAAACATGGCGCCAACAGCTTCTTTATAACCTTCTTTATTTTTATATTGTTGGAGCAAACCAGAAATATCGGCTATATATGCCAAAATATTACAAACAGTAGGATAGTAAGCACCGGAAAATTCAACCGTAGCTACATAAAATTTTTCTAAAAACATAACAAGATCATTAATTACAACCCAATCAGAATTATGTAGCATGCAATCAGCAGAATCAGCAAATGAACCGCAATGTTGGTTAAAAGCTAGTGTAATAGGAATTCTATATTTATAACAAGTTTTTAAAAACTCATACGTAGAATTCCATCTAGTATCAATTTCCTCAGGCATCAAAATCGGTGTAAGTCCATTTTCTTGACATTTAACTTTAAATTCTCTAATTCTCGATCTACGATTATTTCCTTGAATAAAACCAACGGCAAGACGAATTTTTTCAATATAAAGCTCAAAAAACTCAAGACCATCTTTTACAATTAAATTATATATATGACATGCACACTTAATATGAAAAATTTCAGGCAAGGATGGAGATAGCGTAGATTTTATTTTTGTTATAGCAGTCTTGTTGTTAGAAGCATTATCAAAAGCAATACATAAAATTTTATTTTCTATACCATAGTATCCGGCAATTTTAACAATAGAATCAGCAATAAATTGTCCAGTATGTTTACGATCTTCATCATATAAAAAAGCAAGAATACGTTTTTGCATCACGAAATTACTATCCATCCAATGACAAGTAACGGTTAAATAATCATTTTTATTTACAGCACGACCAAGATCAGAAGTTAGGGACAATCTACATTGAATATTTTTTAACAATGTTGATAAATAAAAACAATATTGTGAATGGAGTCTAAAAATATCAGACCGACAAGTAGTTCTAGGAATACCATTAAACATAGGATTATAAATTGCTTGTATATAACGAATAAAAGCATCAGAAGAAGGAAAACTAAAAGGCAAACAACCCACAGCTACCATTTTAGCTATTTCTTCCCTGTCCCTCAATTTATTATACTTTTTCGCTACTTGACCGGTTGTTGGGTCCATTCTAGTTTGCGTTGACCCACCAACATCCCCACCACCTTTTGCAATATTTAACTCTCTTTTGTGATCTTCATCTATATGTCTCATTAACGTACCCGTACCTCCTTGCTTGCCTCCACTTCTATGCTTATATATTTGTTGACAAATATTGCACTGCACCTCAATATCTGATATACGTTCAAAAAATTGCCATGCAATACTAGTTCTTTTACGAGGTTTTGGGGCACTGGGAGGACGGGAAGGGAGATTAACTGATTCAGATCTAACGTTAGCATCTCCTACTGCGGGTGTTTCAGCAATATTTTCATTATCTTCGTCTAAATTAACTGCATCTACTTCATTTTCTTCTTCTATACCATAATTTTCCTGAGCTTCTACATAATCCATATCGTGAGCACCTACACCTATTTCTTCCTCAAAAGGTGTATCAAGCGGTACCGGAGGCGAAGGCACACGGGTATATCTATTACTTGAACTACCTCTACCACTAGTAATTCGCTTTTTACTACCACTACCGCTTCCGGGACAAAAAATTTTAACACCTTTAGCAGCGAGGTTTTTTAATTTATCCATAATATAAATTAAATTAAACTAAAAATATTCAAAATACACAAATATAATAAAATTAAATAATAAACAATTAATACAATAAATAAAAATTAAACGTAAGAGATGGAACGACAATACCAAATTTTGAAAGTATCCGAAGATTGCGACTTTGGAAACTTCCGCTCGTACTTTGTAAACGAAAATTAAAAAATTAAAGTGAACACTTTAAGAAATTAAATATATTGAATATTAGAGAATTGAGAATTGAGATTTGAGAGAGTGAAAAATTGTGTGAAAAATGATTTGAAGTTGTAGGGTATTTATAGATTTTTTTGGGGGATTAAAAAATATTTTTTAAAGTTTTTTTTTTTTTTTTTAATTAAATGGGCCCAAACTAGCCGTTTGGACCCAAAAACGGCTATATAGCCGTTGTTGGCCCAAAATTAATTAATTTATTTTTTTTAATATTCCGGGCCGGGCCGGTTAACCGGCGGGCCTGGACCGGGCTTGGTCCGGGCCGGGTTAACCGGGCCCATTTTAAAAAAAAAAACGGCCCGGGACCCGGAACCCTTAAGCCCTAGGGCTTACCGGGCCGGATCAAACCGAGCCGGGTTAGCTAATAGGGCCGGGTCGGGCCGGGTCAGCCCGGCCCGTTTGACACCCTTAATGCAGATTTAATTATTCCAAAACAAAGATGTCTTAAATAAATATAAGTGTCAACCCCCTTTTTCAACTCCAAAAAGAATTATTTTTATGAGTTTCGAAAGGGTTTTCATTATTAAAGTGACAAAATTAAGATAATTTATTTCGAAAAGGACCTTTTACATTCAAAACTCAGAGTTGCCACTTGGCATAATCTGGTGTGCCAAGTCACCATTGAAAAATCCTTTTCAAAACCATTTGACTCTTTAAACTGGTTTGCGAACAGAGATTCCGGCTAAGAAATTCTTTGACTGAGGGGAAGGTGTTAGGCACCCCTCGATCCCAAGGTTCGACCACGATCGCTTGGTGGAGTGTATCGGCTAATTTTGACACTACGAATGTACAAATCACATAAAACACGTAAAACAATCAAACAAACAAACAAAACAAAAAAAACGAATAAAAAGTACAGTTTCCAGTCTAATTTATACAGTCCAAAATAGAAAAATGCAAAAATAAATTCTATCTAACCTACACTAATACTAACTACGCTCCCGTGCTTTACCCGAAGCCTCGGGCCTTCCTCACGAACGTCTTCCGCCAACATAATACGTCGGGACATTCCCCGGTGAATAAATACATTGTGTCTCGGGGCATTCCCGGCTAAATAAATACATTTGAATTAAACACGATAAACTAGAAACCAAACATTCACACACATATTAAACATTCAAAACATTGAATAAACACATCACTCCTAAGATTTGCCTACCCAAACTGACATTTGCCTATCCATTTCAACATATCATAATTCTATCACATTCCAACAATATTCATGCTCATTACGAATTAAACAAAACAACAGTAAACCAAAGTTAATCTAAATTCAACTTTTTATCAATTTCTCAATTTCATCCCCAAACAATCAATTTCAATTCTCAAACGAGATACCATTTCACCAAACCATAATCAAGCAAACCAACCACGAGTCAAAATAAACACGCATTCATCACCAACAAGGACCAAATAACACGTAATATTCAATCCAACACCAAATATAATAAACAATGAAATAAAAAGAGAGAGAGTAGAATTGGACCTCAATTTGAAGTTTTCAAACTCAATGTTATTCGAATAAAGAGAGTCCGCACCCGAAAACCTCGAGCCAAACCTTAACACCAACAATCCAACTCTACATTGAGAAATAATGACCCATTCACCGTCATTTTTCACCAATACTGTTCACTCTGTTACTGTTTACGCTGTTACTTTTAACGTTGTTACTATTCACGCTATTACTGTTCACCGGCACTGTTTATGCCGGATTCCCATTGTCTTAACCCTTTTTCTCTCTCAATTTTTTTTCTCGCGCGATTCTCTCTTTCTCTCCCTCATTTTTTTTTGTTCTTGTGAGGAAGATGATTTGGTGATTGTTGTTATTGTGGAGAAGATGATGATGAAAGAATGAGCCTCCTCCTTTTCACCTTTTAGAATTTTTCTTTTATATTTTTTATTTGATTTTTCTTTTTCTTTATTTATTATCTTATGTGGAAGCATATAATTGGTGGCTTGTGGGAATAAGTGTGTTGCATGTGAAAAGTTAGTGTGACATATGGAAAGATGAGGGTGGCGTGTGGAAAAATGAGTAGGGCGTATGTCTTTTGCATGTATTCAATGAAAAATAGAAAGTGAGGTGTTGAGGTGACATAGTGAGGTGGCAAAAATGCTATGTATTTAATTAATTTTAATTCTTTTTTTTTTTTTTGGGGGGGGGGGGGGGGGGGGTTAAACAAAAGTATGGTAAGGTGAATTAAAAAAAAAAAAAATTAAAAAAAAAAAAAAATGATTAAAATATTTTTGAAAAAGGACAAAATTACGTGTCTACATCATGCCCCCTTTGGATGTAAACACATGGTATTTTCATACAAAGTAGTAGACAACGAGATAAAATTTTGTTCTGACCTTTATTCAAAAGCACGGAGCACGAGGAAGGAGGGAAACCAGGTGTTGACTTAGGACATCCTACCTACCCAAGTTATGAGGAAATCGAGTGACAGTTATCTCAAAGGATTGGAAGGAGATGGACTATGCCGAGTTGGAGAGTCAAGTGAGGTCCCATTGAGGTTCCGGTTCGCGGCTCTGATATCACATCAAAAATGAAAATTACAAGTTAAAAACATAAATGAAATTACAAAATCCTATAAACGCAGCTTCTGTTGGACTCTTGACGTATGTTTCATCACCCTATTCTTCAGGCGGGCTCCTAATTTGAAATTTCTTCAACTTGTTGCTTGGTTTTCAATTTCATCACCCTGTTCTCCAAGCAGGCTCCTGACTTGCTATTTTCAATCCGTTGACTTTCATTTTCTTCACTTTGTTACTTGACTTTCAACTTCTTCACCTTGTTGCTTGACTTTCAATTTCTTCACCTTGTTGCTTGACTTTTCATTTATTCGCCCTGTGCTTCGGGCGGGCTCCTGAAATCACATCAAAACTAGAAAGAAAATTATCCCAAACAAAATTATTGTAAAGAGAAAATCGTTTGCAAAAAAAGTAAAGTTCCAAAACAGATATTAATTTTTTTTGCCCCAGTTTACCATCAGAAGACTTTTGAGAAAGTCAGATCATACCTACTTGCATGTTGCAATAATGAATCAAGACTCTGAATAAGAAATGCATCTCTTGAGAGTAAAATTGAATGACCAAGACTAAGAAGTGCGTCTCCTAAGAATTAAAGTGAGGAATTCTGACTAGAAAGTGCGTCTTCTAGAGATAGAAGCTTAAATTTAAAAGTGTGTCACCTGACAAATGAAAACTAACAAGGAAGTGCGTCTCATAAGGATTCAGTGCAATGACTCGACTAGAAAGTGCATTTTCTAGAAATCAAAGAAAATGACTTGACTAAAAGGTACGTCTTATAGGAATTAAAGGAAATGACTCGACTAAAAGGTACGTCTTCTAGGGGTCAAGGGGAATTCTTTACACCCAATTTTTGCTCTTCGTTCTTAAAAATAACGTATTCAGGCTTCCTGACAGTTAAAGGTCACAAAATACAACTTTCACATATTTTTTACAATTGATAACAAATTATTGATTTTCATCCTTACTTTAGAATTTTTTACTCTTTATAATTTATTAATAATTTTTCTTATTCTTATCAATTTATTATTTTACAAATATTTGCGCACGTGCACGACATGACGTTATATATATATATATTTTTACAGTATTTTTAAATTAATTATACTTTAATAATTTTAATATTCTTTACATTTTTTCATTCAACATCTATATTTTACAGTCTGCAAACACTGAGTCGGATCAATTATTTTTGTGCAGTATAATAATTCGATGTCATATCACATCCAACAACGACTACACAATAATGTCTTGTCACGTCCAACAATGACCACTCAGTGTTGTCTTGTCACATTTGACAATGACCACTCAATGACACTATCCTTTGAATAATTACTTTGTCCGTTGGTTAAAAGGATGAAAATCCTTTGGCCAATAACTTAAGGACCTAAGGATGTTCTATTATAAAAAGAGAGGACACCCCTTTATTCATTGGATAAAAGGGGTGCTCAATTTTTTGTATAAATAGGTGGTGGGAGGACACATTTTTTTTTTGTTCATTTTTTCCTCTCTTTCAAAATACACATATATTTATTTTTTTACAACTCATAAACATTTTTCCTTTGCAAACCCACACACATATTCATAAATATACAAGCATATTTTATTTATTCCATTTTTCTCTTCAAAGCACACACAAAAATATATATAAAAACAAATATACACACTAACACACACACACACACAAACTCATGCACTAACACACACAAACATCAACACTCTCTCTCTCTACCACTTCTCTCTCTAAAGAACAAACAAACAGCCACACAACCACAACTCCACTACCGCCAGCGACCACCATCACCACACACATCTCTCTCCTCTCCTTACTACTGCCGACAAAATATGCCACCAGATCTGCTCCTGTCGCTACCGCACCTATTCTCCTTCTCTCCAGCAGCCGAAACCTGCTGCTCCGACGAACCACCAGTCCGGAGACCACCACAGCCATACGCCGCCCTTTCCTCCCCACTTCTTCCTCCTTTTCTTGTTGCTCACTCTCTCCTCTCTCCTTTATTTGCTGTTGTAGCGTCGAGAAAGGGTCAAGTTTGACTAGATTTGGTGTGATTTCGGCGTTGCTCCGGCAAAAGCCGTTGAACCAACGCCGTTTCGGTCACTGATTTATTTTGTGATATATATTAAATGTGGTTGGTTGATTGTTAGTTTCGTAGATCTGGTCGGAGTTGTACACTCTCTGACGAACTCTATTTTTTGGTGGGGTTTCGCTATTTTTAGACTGCATTTTATTGATATATTTGTATATTGTGGCTTATTCTTTTTGTTGTTGCTATATTTGCTCCGTTTTTTATTATTTTTTCCACTGGTTGGCTGTTGTGTTGAATCAGGCATTGGTTTTGGATTGTTGTATCATTTACACATTTTTACTTGACTGATAAAGAATAAGATACAACACGATACATGGCCAATGAAAAAATTATTATTAATTTTGAGGCCTCCGTAAACAAAGGACAGATTTTACGTATACAAATACGTAATAAAAATATTTTTTGGGCGATGATGAAACTTTATAACAACACAAGATTTTACAATTCATATCTTGGCAAGACGATTTAGGACGGCCAATTAATTGAGCAACCACTTCGTTGCAAGACGATTTAGGACGGCCAATTAATTGAGCAACCATTTCGCAGTCATGACATTATCTGAGCCTACTTTTTAACAAAAAAAATATATTTTTAAATATTTATATACACACATACTTGTTCAATTTATTTTGATTATTATTTATTCGTTACTAACATTTTTACAAGTGTTTATACAGGTTATTTGGATTACTCGTCGAGAGTTGCATTCAAAGAGGCCCTTTTAATTTTGTATTGTATTTTTATATTTGTACAAATGTTATTATAGTGAAAACTTTATTTTTGGGGTGTTGGGCGAAATTTTCTTTATACAACTTCACCTCGCGTTTATGCAAACTTAGGTCGTTAACATTTACACTAATAAATTAAATTAATCAAGTTAGTTTACATACTTTGACATCATAAACATTGTGATCTTTTTTGTTAAAGTAAACCTTTACTTTTTCATAAACTTTAATCAAACAAAGAACATTATTTTTCTTTTTCTCTTCATGACATATCAAGATATATTTTCTTTCACACAACATAAAATATTTTTCTTTTCACATGTATTTTTTTACATTTTTTATAATAACATATTTTATTTATATATTTAATATACATACATCTATACATAATTTTAAACATTTATATTATTTTATATTTAATACATACACATCTATATTATTTTTTATACTTCCTCCCTCTTTAAAAAATTTAGTCTAGTCGGGTACCCCACTTGCGGATTCTGAAAGATGCCTAACCCCTTCCCTTCGGAATAACTTGAACCCTTACCTAGAATCTCAATTGGTTTTTCGCAGACTAAAAACATTAATCACATGTTAATACTTCAATAGGTTTCCTTATTTTCCTTAAAAATTAGGTGGCAACTCTGTGCAAATTTTTATTCTTTTAGAGTCTATATCGTCGTGCTCATTTTAACCTCAAGTAAAAATAGGGTATGACAAGAATGACTCGACTAAAAGGTACGTCTTCTAGGGGTCAAGGGGAATGACTCGACTAAAAGGTACGTCTTATAGGAATCCAAGGAAGATGACTCAACTAAAAGGTACGTCTTATAAGAATCCAGGGAAATGACTCGACTAAAAGGTACGTGTTCTAGGGGTCAAGGAATGACTCGACTAAAAAGTATGTCTTATAGGAATCAAAGGGAATGACTCGACTAAAAGGTATGTCTTATAGGAATCAAGGGAGATGACTCGACTAAAAGGTACGTCTTCTAGGGGTCAAGGGAGATGACTCAACTAAAAGGTACGTCTTATAGGAATCAAAGGAGATGAATCGACTAAAAGGTACGTCTTCTAGGGGTCAAGGGAGATGAATCGACTAAAAGGTACGTCTTATAGGAATCAAAGGGGATGACTCGACTAGAAGGTACATCTTATAAGAATCAAAGGGAATGACTCGACTAGAAGGTACATCTTATAGGAATCAAAGGGAATAACTCGACTAAAATGTACGTCTTATAGGAATCAAAGGGAGTAACTCGACTAAAAGGTACATCTTCTAAGAATCAAAGGGAATGACTCGACTAGAAGGTACGTCCTATAGGAATCAAAGGGAGTGACTCGACTAAAAGGTACGTCTTCTAGGGGTCAAGGGGAATGACTCAACTAAAAGGTATGTCTTATAGGAATCACGGGGAATAACTCGACTAAAAGGTATGTCTTATAGGAATCTAAAGGGATGACTCGACTAAAAGGTACGTCTTATAGGAATCAAAGGGAATGACTCGACTAAAAGGTACATTTTATAGGAATCACGGGTAATGAATCGACTAAAAGGTACGTCTTATAGGAATCAAGGGGAATGACTCGACTAAAAGATATGTCTTATAGGAATCAATGGGAATGACTCGCCTAAAAGGTACGTCTTATAGGGGTCAAGGGGAATGACATCGACTAAAAGGTACGTCTTCTAGGGGCCAAGTGGAATGACTCAACTAAAAGGTACGTCTTCTAGGGGTCAAAGGGAATGAATCAACTAAAAGGTATGTCTTATAGGAATCAAAAGGGATGAATCGAATAAAAGGTACGTCTTCTAGGGGTCAAAGGGAAATGACTCGACTAAAAGGTACGTCCTATAGGAATCAAAGAAATGACTCCACTAAAAGGTACATCTTCTAGGGGTCAAGGGGAATGACTCGACTAAAAGGTATGTCTTATAGGAATCAACGGAACAACTCAACTAAAAGGTACGTCTTCTAGGGGTCAAGGAGAATGACTCGACTAAAATGTACGACTTATAGGAATCAACGGAACGACTCGACTAAAAGGTACGTCTTATAGGAATCAAAGGAAAGACTCAACAAAAAGGTATGTCTTCTAGGAATCAAAGGAACGACTCAACTAAAAGGTACGTCTTCTAAGAGTCAAATGGAATGACTCGACTAGAAGGTACGTCTCCTAAGAGTGAAGTTTCAATTTAAGAAGTGTATCACCTAGCAAATGAAAACTGAAATCCCTGAACAAGAAAGTGTGTCTCCGAGGGACATAAGATGATGATTTTTACCATGATTCAATTATAAAACCTGTGCAGCAACATTGCTTCCTCCATTTGTAAAAGTGAGGCATTGCAGCCCTTGATATTTATGCTTTGAAGTCCCTGCTTTGAAGGTAATATGTTTCCTGTTTCATCAAAGAAAACTTGTGAGTATAAAACGAGGTAGATGGTTTGCGACTTTAGCTTTCGCGATGATCGCTCTTGCCGTCATCACATTTAACCTTGCTTCCAACCATTAGCTTGTGTCATTGACTTCCTACATCATTGACCCAAACTCAGGTTATTAAGAGTGACTGAAACAAACACAGTATTTCGGCTTTGCCATGTTTCTCAGATAAACCCTTTGCTCCTTGGTATTTCCATGGGTTCCCAGACTTGTCTATTGACAAAACTTTTTGCATGTCCTTTTTCGGCTCACAATCATGTCTCTTTCATGTGTTGTCTATTGTCTTGCTTTGTGCAATTAAAGAAGCTGGTAGCCAGTTTTGAAATCTTTTTTCACTTATTTTTTTATACGGACTTGACTCAAAGACAAGAGAAAAAATGACAATGATTTTTTATTTGGTTAAATGACTCAAGAAAATAAAATAAAAATAAAGAGAAGAAAGAAAATACAACGAATGTCCCCATTTGAAACAAAGAAATGAAAATTTATCTAGAAAAGACAATGATTATGTCATGCATTTTGGATTAAGTTGCCTGATCTTTCCATCCAAAATTCTACCAATTGTTGTTGAGTTAGTGCATTTGGAGACCTCATTCGTCTAGTGGCACCTTGAAGGATTTTTTACAATAAGCCTTCAGCTCACCATCTTTCTATGGCGTCCGTGAGGTTTTTTCACTAATGAGACTCTTTTATCTTCATTTCTCTCAACTCACAGTCGTCTTACGGTGCTCATGAGAGTTTTCACCGATAAGACTCTCTCATTTTTTATCTCTCTCAACTTACCATCATCTTACGGTGCCCGTGAGGATTTTTACCAATAAGACTCTCTCATTTTTATTTCTCTTTTTTCTTTCTTATGCTGAGGAAGACAAGTAGTTCCCAAATGCATCGCCATATCCCTTGCATGCTTATCCTTAACATCCTCAAAGATTGATCTGAAGGTCTTTCTTTGGTTGTAACTTGGCTTTTGGATAGGATTGAAAAGAAAGAATGGCATAGGGCCCAAACGATACTAAAAGTGGGGTAGGACTTACAACTTTTGGAATTGACTCAAACAATGAGGATTAACTCATGCCCCAGTTTCTTTTGACTGGGAAATTCTAAATTTTATTTGGTTAGACCGAGCCCAGAGTAAGGCGCCTACATATCTCACCCCCGCGAGAGGAGAATCAGGTCACACGTAGTTCTGGTGGCTCATTCTTTTGCTTGATTCTGATTTCCTTTTCTTTTCTTTTACTGACTCTCATTTTGGGATTTTTCTGACTCTATTTTGCTTGACACTCTTTTTTTCTTTTTGGACACATTTTTCTCTTTTTTTTTATACCTTTTGACTCTATTTTTTCGCTCGACACCTTTCTTTTGAGCTTTGTTGTCTCTATCTTGATTCCAAAAGAGGGGTATGAAAGAAAATAGGACTAAAGCTCAAATGGGGTAAACAAAGGATGACACAATGTTTGGATAGCAGAATGAAATGCCTTCGTCATATTAATCCTTGAAAATGCTAGTACACATCATGTAATATGAAAGTGAGAGATGAAGATCATTTGTGATATTTTTTACAACACTAATTTTAAATGAGACTGTGCATCGCTAATTCTTCTGCAAACTCCATCTTTGTTGTACATTCCCCATGCTTTCGTGGAGCTAATTTTTCTATTCTTTTTGATGTAGGATCACGCATCCACTATTTGACCTAATTGAGACAAGTCTTTCAATTGATGATCAAGTTATTCTTGTGATTCTCAAAATAAACGGCCTTAATTTTCAAAGTAGGCTTGAACTTGTCACCAAATGTCTCAGCACTCTACTATTTTCTCAGATGTTTCTCCTAACTTTAGCGCTCTGATCCAATGTTTCATGATTTAATTGGATTTTAAGATCTGTCTGGGAATTTCGCAAGCATGTCATATCACTAGAGTCAACATGAAATATACTGTATAAAGAAAATAAACAAACAACACATATTAAAAACACAAAGGAAAAGGGACAATTCATTTAGTTGAAATAAAAGATAGAAGGGTTTGACCTAAACAACAAAGGGACAAAACAAGATAGATCCCGAACTACAACCCTGAAATAATTCAAAAAGCAGAAAACAAAACAAAACAAACTACCAGACCTGTTCCTAGTAGGGAGAGGGGTGACTTCTCAATTGCTCAGCCTGACATCTTAGCCACTGGTTTGCATATCAACCTGACTAGATCTTCCCTCACTGTCAATGTTCTGCACCATAATTGATCCATCTTGAATCATCTTTTCTTTTTAAATCTCGACAATCTTCAATACTATGACCCTGAGCATCAGAATGATACACACATCGTACATTAGGATCAAAATTTCTTGAACGCCGATTAAGAGTGCACCCAAGGAGAGGAGTGATCATGCCCCATTGTACCAATCTTTGAAATAAACTGTCATACGACTCTCCAATTGGTGTGAAGCTATCTCTCGACTTCTGCCTTATTTCATCGTTTGGCTTGGATCGAAAATTAGGCTTAGGAGGGTTTTGGTATGTTTGTGGAGTTAGAGGATGACTCTAAGGAGTTGGTGTGTTCCACTGTGGGTAAGATGGGGGTTGAATATGAGGTTGTGCGTTATATACTGGATATGGAGGTGGAGGAGCAGAGTATAATGGATTTTCGGAGTGATTATGTGGAGCTTGGGCATGAACTTGGGTTTTTGCCTGAGAGTGACGACGACGGGGTCTTCTTGACCATTCCCGCTGTCCAACTACAATAGCAGATTGGACAATTAAGGATTAAATAAAAAAATGAACCCTGACTTGAGAGACACGATGAAAGACAGACGATGAACAACGTCAATAAAATCTTTTTTGAGTTTTCAACTTGACGCTTCACACAAAAATGACACCAATAACTATGAAAGAATTTTTTTTTTGGTATTTTCATCATATCAGATGTACGAAACTTCTACCATCTTTTTTGAACTTTCCTTTTATAAAAAACTCCTATTGAAATAAATCTCTTTAAAGTTTTCGAATTGTGAATGGTTGCCAAAGGAAACAAAAAACAAAATATTTTTGTTGTTTTTATTTTTTTTTTTAAAATGAGTGCAACACATAAAAAATCCTTTTTTCTTAAATTGTGGAAAATAAAAAACATAAAGAACTCTAAAAACTAAGAAACTCTCTTTTTTTTTGAGTCACTCTTCCTTATTTTTCCTTTTTTTTTCCCTTGCCTACACACTCGATTAATTCTAGCAATTGCTTTTCCCAAATCAGTCTGTCAAATGACCACGTTACCCTCAGAGATGCAACATTTAGCACGTAGGGATGCTTTAGAGGTGAGTCTCCTATAAAGGGTCATGTGGGTCCCACTAGTTCTCAATATGATGCAGATAAGAATGACCTAAAGGCTGAACTACGTTGGGGTCCACTAACAAGGCTGTTCGGAGGAGCGTATGGTCGATAGTGGCTGGGAGAGCTTTCCACCCACTCCATAACACCGACGGATCCCCCTCCTAAAATAAGGGTGACTCAACTAGAGGTCCTTACAACACGTGTACTACGAACTTGTTGCAGAAAGAATGACTCGGTTTATGCACATGATGCCAGATATGAAGCGGTAACACATAAAGAGAAAACTGTAAACAAAGAGCACGTAAACACTCAACAATGATAAACAATAATACAAAACAATACAAACAATGTCTATACACCCATAATGTCAAACAAAGCCGATACAACTCCAAAAATAAGCTCGAATTCTGAAAAAGATCCCCAGCAGAGTCGCCAGAGCTGTCACACCCCTTTTTTAACTCCAAAAAGATTCATATTTTTATGGGTTTCGAAAGGGTTTTCATTATTAAAGTGATAAAATAAAGATAATTTGTTTCGAAAAGGACCTTTTACATTCAAAACTCAGATTCGCCACTTGGCATAATCTGGTGTGCCAAGTCACCATTGAAAAATCCTTTTCAAAACCATTTGACTCTTTAAACTAGTTTGCGAACAGAGATTCCGACTAAGGAATTCTGTTGACCGAGGGGAAGGTGTTAGGCACCCCTCGATCCCGTGGTTCGACCACGGTCGCTTGGAGGAGCGTATCTTCTAATTTTGACACTTCGAATGTACAAACCACACAAAACACGTAAAACAATTAAACAAACAAACAAAACAAAAAAAATGAATCAAAATTACAGTGTCCAGTCTAATTTATACAGTCCAAAATGGAAAAATGCAAAAATAAATCCTATCTAACCTACACTAATACTAACTACGCTCCCGTGCTTTACCCGACACCTCGGGCCTTCCTCACGAACGTCTTCCGCCAACATAGTACGTCGGGGCATTCCCCGGTGAATAAATACATTGTGTCTCGGGGCATTCCCGGCTAAATAAATACATTTGAATTAAACACGATAAACTAGAAACCAAACATTCACACGCACATTATACACTCAAAACATTTAATAAACACATCACTCCTAAGTTTTGCCTACCCAAACCGACATTTGCCTATCCATTTCAACATATCATAATTCTATCACATTCCAACAATATTCATGCTCATTACGAATTAAACAAAACAACAATAAACCAAAGTTAATCTAAATTCAACTTTTTATCAATTTCTCAATTTCATCCCCAAACAACCAATTTTAATTCTCAAACGAGATACCGTTTCACCAAACCATAATCAAGCAAACCAACCACGAGTCAAAATAAACACACATTCATCACCAACAAGGACCAAATAACACACAATATTCAATCCAACACCAAATATAATAAACAATGAAATAAAAAGAGAAAGAGAGTAGAATTGGACCTCAATTTAAAGCTTTCAAACTCAATGTTATTCGAATAAAGAGAGTCCGCACCCGGAAACCTCGAGCCGAACCTTAACACCACCAATCCAACTCGACAATGAGAAATAATGACCCGTTCATCGTCACTTTTCACCGACACTGTTCACGCCGTTACTGTTTACGCTATTACTGTTCACCGGCACTGTTTACGCCAGACTCCCATTGTCCAGACCCTTTTTCTCTCTCAATTTTTTTCTCTCGCGCGATTCTCTCTTTCTCCCTCAGTTTTTTTTTGTTCTTTTGAGGAAGATTATTTGGTGATTGTTGTTATTGTGGAGAAGATGATGATAAAAGAATGAGCCTCCTCCTTTTCCCCTTTTAGAATTTTCCTTTTATATTTTTTATTTGGTTTTTCTTTTTCTTTATTTATTATCCTATGTGGAAGCATATAATTGGTGGCTTGTGGGAATAAGTGTGTGGCATGTGAAAAGGTTAGTGTGGCATGTGGAAAGATGAGGGTGGCGTGTGGAAAAATGAGTAGGGTGTGTGTCTTTTGCATGTATCCAATGAAAAATGGAAAGTGAGGTGTTGAGGTGGCATAGTGAGGTGGCAAAGATGCTATGTATTTAATTATTTTCAATTCTTTTTTTTTTGAGAGAAATTATCAATTAATAAAAGTATGGTAAGGTGAATAAAATAAAAAAAAAATGATTAAAATATTTTTGGTAAAGGACAAAATTACGTGTCTACAATAAGTATCAACGATCTTAATTGCCAGAGAAATTGATTTCAAAAAACTATATAATCCATCATAATTTGACTAATAATCAACAAGCATACTAGATGCAAATTCAAGGACATGGTCCCCTTTCTATTAACGTATTTTTTTACTTAGGGTTTATATATATAAATTCAAGGACACTTGAATTTTGGTTGTCGTGAATCTATCCACAAAGCTTAAAATTTATTAGCACATTATTCCAAGTAACTATATATCCTAAAAAAAAAATATTATTCAATGAAAAAATAAATGGAAAAATAGTAAAAGTTATTTATTTTCATATTTTAGTTCTAGAAAGTAAAAACATAGAATTGCTTATTAAAGAAAAAAGAAAAATCACAAGAAAATATTGCATAAAGGGTTTATCATTTTTTTTAATAAGCCATCACCTCGTGTTGCGGTGCCTTTGATGAGGGGGGTTAGACTTGACCCCTACCATACTAATTAAATCGAAAAGAAGCTTGCTAAGGGTAGACATGGATCTTACCCTGAATCAACATATCACATCTCTAAAAGATTCATTAAAAAAAAGAGCGACGAAGGAATAACCTACACAATCTCCTTCTCTATAAAAGCATATATACATCGACTTACAACGAAATTACATTTTTCTATTTCCTCTTTATATAAGGTAATTGTCGTTTAATATATGGAGGGGTGTATCTTTTCTCAAATTTTAAATGTTAGGGGGTAAAGTGAAACTCACTCAAAAAGGTTTATCGAAAAATATCATATAAATAAATTATCGTTTCTTTTCAATATTTGAATTTGAAAGAGGTATTATTTTCTAAACTGTAAATATTATAAATGAGGACGGAAAAAATTCAAAAAAAAAAAAATGTTTGCTAAGGGTAGACGTAGACCGTAAACAATCTCGTTTCATTAAAACACACACCCAAGCTTAATACAAGATACATAAAGGATCGATGTGTCACAACTTATTTAATGTGTCAAATGGCTACTATAGTCCAAGAACACAACATTATAAGTAATCTTTTAAGAAAGGCAACACTTTATTTAATTTTGTGTGACACTAAATCCATAATCAGACTTAATTACGCCCTGAAAATCTCTTCTTCAAGCAATTCTGTTTCGAGAGTTTTAACATCCTGAACCAAAATAGTTCCAGCATCATTAGGAATATGTTCAAATGCACATACCTTAGTGCATAGGCACTTCCTTCGGAGTTTGCTACAATGACCATCTTCAAATTTATCCTTCTCGATACAAACTTTTCTACATGAAGAGTCAGTAATACATAATCCTTTGAAATATTTGCTTGTTGTTTTGCAAATGTTCTGACCTTGCACCCCTACAATAATTCATAAGTTGTTACAAATGTTAGAAAATAAAGACACGTAATCGAATCCAGTGGCGGAGCCACAGTCGACGAAGAGTGGTCAGATGAACACCCTTCATCGAATTTTTTTTCGAGTATATAGATATTTATGGTTATATACATGTTGTTGCACACCCTTGAAAAGCTTGAGAAGCATAGTCCAGTGGTCAAGAGTGTGCATTTTTGCATCAACAACCCAGGTTCGAACCTTGGCAGGTGCAACAGTGTTTTTTTTCTTTTTTTTTTTTAAACAGTTCTTTGCCCATGGGAAAATATGAACACCCTTAACCAAAAGTCTGGCTCCGCCAGTGATCGAATCAAATATATACAAACAAGTTTAAAGTGTGAATCAACTCACTGTTCCTAAAGAAGCATTACTTAAAAGTTTCATCAAGATTAATTAGCTACAAGACTATAAGTTCGTAAAAGAGAAGACCACATACTTGAAAATGTTTATCAATCAAACAAATTCTTTGAAAGAGTGAACAAAAATGGTTAATGAAAACACTATTTTAAGTCTTTGTGTATTTAGAGTAATACTACAAATTATATTTTTTTTTGAGGTTTTAGAGGAATAAAAGATAAAAACAAACCATGGGCAACAAAGAGTGTCATTGCCAAGACAAGAAATACCATGAAGTAAATGGAACGAGCCATAGTCTCTTTGAATGTGTAAAAAAGATTGCAAATATTCTTTAAATAATAAGAAAGATTGCAATTTTGAGTTGTGAATGAACAGTAGCAAAATGGATGTATTTATAGGCAATGAAATTTGAGTAAATCCAAAAAAGATAAAATTTTGTAAGGCCAATAAATTTGTGGAAAAAAAGATATACATTCGATTTTTCTATTTGATTTCTTGTAATTTTATCTGGGGCTCAAATAATCTTTATTAGCATTGTAATTTTAGGGTTCGAAATCGACTGGACGTTATGCAGAAGCTAATTGTTGTGAACCATGTTGACGATAAAACAGATGACAAAGAATACTATATTACTAAAAAAACATATTATTAATATGATTTTTCGAACATCTACATTTATAAATTAATATTAAAAATCTCTCCCTAAACAAGACTCTCTAAATAACTGCATTGTTAATATTATTGTGTTTTGATTTAATTCAATTTGCAAAATTCATATAATTTATTTTTTGAACAACTTTATCTATTGTAGTTTAATATCAACCCTACTTCCTCCTTAGTATACAAATGGTCCTATATATACAACTAAATTTGGTTCCAAATTATTAGAATCACATGTTAATGGCCCTAAATACGTACAACCTATTAATGATCCAATAGACACGTTTCGAACATTCATTTGTGAAAATTTGTAGGAATCACAATTTATCTTTACTAAACTACATAAAATTTCTATCCTTTTAATTAATTAATTGCCTAAATCTATCTCTCTCTCTCTTTTTTTTTTAAAAAAAAAATAGACTAATGCATCCACAAATTCATATCGGATACATAATTTTGAAGTTGAGATACATAATTTTAAACTAAAGAATGTAATAGTAAATTACTCTATTTTTTTCTCGGATACATAATTAGCATTTGGATACATAGTTTTGAAGTTGAGATATATAATTATGTATCTCTTTTTGATTTAGTTAATGTATTATGTATCTTGATCAAATAGTTTCAAAAATGGATGTATCCCAGTAATTAAAATTATGTATCTCAACTTAAAACTATGTATCCAAATGCTAATTATATATCCAAGGAAAAATAGAGTAATTTACTGTTACATTCTTAAGTTTAAAATTATTATCTCAACTTCAAAATTCTGTATTCGAAAATTACACAATAAAAAATTATTTGTAACTTAGCAAAGAGTAGGGATAGAGAGTAATTAGGAGTAAGTTTGTTGAAATTTATGGAAATTTCGTATTAAAATAACAAGGATGTCATGTGCAAGCTAGTAATTGTAAATCTTAATGACAATAGATTAGATGACAAAATACTATGTATAACCTATATATAACAATATTAGTATAAAAAGATATTCTAAATCTATTGACAAAATAAATTTCCTCTTAAATAAAATTCACGAAAAGAATACATTGAAAATGTTATTGTGTTGTTTATGAGGAAAAAAAAAAATAATTACAGAAGTTTTTTCATCATAAACACAATCTAACTATGCTTCTAGACCAAATTTGGCATGCCAAAATCAACGAAACAGTCAGAACATCCAACACAGGTGTCGTGAACGCGAAGAAGGGGCCAGCTGCACCAGTTGGCAGCAACAACAGTTGAAACATACCAAGTAAAAATGTCTGTGACGGTCCTTCCAAGTGCGTTCAAAATTCCTTAAACACAATCCAACTATGCTACAAGAACAAATTTGACATGCCAAAATCAACGAAATAGTAAGAATTTTCAATGCAGGTGTTATCTGTGAAAGTTGACCAAAGTCAACTCTACGCCTTAGTTTCCAACATCTCATTTAAACTCTCAAAATTACACTGAAATCCTCGAGACTTAAACCAACCATTCTACGAATTCAAAATTGGCGTTCCAAATTTGATTGAGCCGACGATTTTTCATACAATGCTTAGAGCTCTGAATGTTGACCACAGTCAACCGTAGCAACAACTCCAAAACTATTCAAAAAAAAAAAAAAATCTTCAAATGCAATCAAACACCTCTAAAATCGTGTCACCCATTCTGACAAATTACAAACACCAAAATACAATTATGAAGAGGAATAAAATGATCAAAACGCGCCAAATAAAAATTAAAATATTTGTTTAATATCAACAACACTTTTTTCATAATATACAAATATGGTGCTAAATGTGTAACCTTATTTGTTGCTAACTGAGAGAATCATATGCTAGTAGTACTTGATTTTAATTTTTTTTTAGTATATCAAATAATGGTTTTAACAACTAAGATTAAAAAAGAAGAGAAAAACAAAGGAGGAGGATACATAACCCTAGTCATAAGAGTTCATCCCATAGTATATTTTATTTTTGAATTTTCTATTCGATATCTGATATTTAATTTTGGACTCATTTTTGTAGACGATGCTCTCGACAGAGTGTCTTTATCCTCGGAGGTTTAAATTAAAATCTTTAATTAAGAATGACGGATTTCAATCATTTATTACAACTTATGATGGTGAACCATATTACTTGTTGCACCCTTCGTTTCACCTTATTTAACATTATTTTACTTAGCAAAAAAATTAGGGTTTGTTAGGCCATGCGATATGAAATCATGATTTGATTAGAAATTAAAACTTTTGAAATTTGTGATTTTATATACTTACTTGACAATCCCTTAAGAAAACTTTAACTATTGGGATATACTTTACTAGATGTACCTTATAAAGGATGATTTAAAAATTCTAAATTTGACTACTATTACTATGACCTTAAACATGTCACACATAGTATTTGAACAACTTTAAAATTGTCATATTAAGGGAATACAAAAATGTATCCTTTTTGTAAAATAAATTAAATTTTTAAGGGAAAAGGCTCAAATATGCCATTGAACTATCAGAAATGACTCATTTATGCCATCAGTTAAAAGTTTGGCTCATCATGCCATCGCCGTTATAAAATCGGCCCATCCATGCCATTAATTTTTAATGGTGGTTTTCAAAAACAGCTTTGTCACGCGGCCTTTTATTAAAGGTCCACGTCATTAATTAAAATAAGGAAAAAGACACAAATTTGCCATTGAACTATTAGAAATGGCTCATTTATGCCATCAGTTAAAAGTTCAATTCATTCATGCCATCATCGTTTTAAAATCAGCTCACCCGTGTCATTACTTTTTAATGCTACGTTTACAAAAACTGTTTTCTATGTGGCCTTTTATTAGAGGTCCGCAACATTAATTAAAATAAATCAATATTAATTTCAAATATCTTAGATCCATAAAACAACCAGTTCATTTAACATAATCCGACCCACACCCATAAAAGTATTTTTTTTTTCCTACAACAACAACAACTATTTTTCTGATCAGAAGAAATAGTGATTAATGTATATCCTTTGGCTATTTCTAGTTGATTCTAAATCATTATAAATGTTACGCTTAACAGAAATCTCAAAAATTCTATCCTACATTTTAATTCCAGCGACTCCAATATATACTCCGAAGTTGCAAGAAAATAAGTCATTCAACGATTAGGGCAAACAAGAAAAAGAAAGAGGCGTACCAATAGAGCTTCTCCAATATTCTCCCATCACGAATTAGGGGAGCATACATTATTGAAAAATCATTTCTAAATAACGGCTTAAAAGAAGTCTGTTATCCCAACTATCCCGCATTGTATATGGGATAACTTCTCCCATCACGAATTAGTGGAGCATACATTGTTGAAAAATCATTTTCAAATAACGGCGTAAAAAAAGTCTGTTATTCCAATTATCCCGCCAAGTATATGTGATAACTTCTCCCTTCATTATGATATAAATGCTGGAATAAATAATCTCGATACTAACTAATTTCAAATATTTTGAAATTAATATTGATTTCTTTTAATTAATGGCGTGGACTTATAATAAAAGACCACATGACAAAGTTATTTTTAAAAAATTCATCATTAAAAAGTAATGGCATGGGTGGGTTGTTTTTATAACGGTGATGGCATGAATAAACCGAACTTTTAATCGATGGCATAAATGAGCCATTTCTGACAGTTCAATGGCATATTTGAGCCTTTTTGCTTATTTTAATTAATGACGTGGACCTCTAATGAAAGGCCACATGGCAAAGCTGTTTTTGAAAATCACCGTTAAAAAGTAATGGCATGGATGAGCTGGTTTTGTAACGGCGATGGCATGAATGAGCTCAACTTTTAACTGATGACATAAATGAGCCATTTCTGATAGTTCAATGACATATTTGAGGATTTTCCCTTTTGTAAATTAAGAGAGAAAAGACCATCAGACAATGCACCATATCCAACAAGTTTAGTTTTATAAAATAGATCAGAATAACCTTCTAGGAAGAAGAGTATTATGAAAGACCTTTTCCAACTCCAAAATGAAAACTCTGCTAAAAACTGGCTACGAATTTGTAATATTATCGTAGAAGCAGAATCAGTCCATTGTTGAGGGTATGTTGTTGATGTCGACGTCGACGACTTCTCTTTCTGGTGAGTTTTAAGCACTCAACCTCACTTTTAGATGGTGTGAATTTTAAGAGAGGATCGCACTTAGGGATCAAAATCGGAGATGACATATATATAACTGTTCCACTATCAGGAGCAGTTAACGATTCTTTTAGATAAGGGCGGCAACAGTTTTAGTTCAACTGTCCCAAATCGACAATAAACATCACCACCAACGTTTCATACAAATTGGTTTCTCAAAATTCGCAAACATCACTAGATATTTGTGATCCGATTTCAAATCTTCCGCTCTGCATATCCACATCTACAATCACAATAATCTTGGTAAACTCATCGTCCATATTACTCAAAGAGTTCAAACTTTTACCAAAACTACTCGACAAATAATCATAAATCATGTTAGCTAAATGTGGAGTTGTGTCTTCAAAGAACAAGTTCGATAACCTCAAAGCAAAATCAATGCTTTCAACAAACTCCTCTCAAGTTTCACAAATCTTGAAAGGCTGAACACTTTTCTTGAATGTTGTCATTTTTTGTCTGTCCTCCACGATTCTTGGAGTCGCGATTTCTTGGTCCTACAATCCTAGTTTGATTCTTCACCCTAAAAAATTAAAAATTCAAATCTCGATGACGATCCTAATTGGTGATGATGATCAAGAACACGATTTTTAATCATGTTTTGAATCCACTTAAACACCCTTATTTTGATTCCCTTTATACTTCCACTTTGATTAGAAGCTTATTTATAGAAGTGAGACATGTAATATAAGGAAACTATTTAAGGTTGGATTGAGATGCATTCATTATAAGAAATCTTTTCTTACACGTAAAATATTATTTATTTATTTATTTTGGTAATAAAAATAGTATAGTAGTAATATATTACTTAGTGTACCAAAATGTCTCTAATTTTGTAGTCTTAAAAAATTTCTCATGGGAAGTTAGAATTATAGAATTATCAAAAAAAGGAAAAATGAAGAAGAGCGTAAATACCAGGGCTGGTTCAAGTAAATTGGTGGCCTAAGGCGAAAATCAAATGGAGACCTTAAATTTTCAAAAAAAATAAAAATTATAAAGTCGATATTTTAAATTCTAAGATGAAAAGTTGTAATTATTATAGTTGATTTTTCTAATTTTTTATTTTTTTTTGCATTAATATAGGTAATGCATTTAATCTTTCTACTTTAAATACATCAAAATTCATTTATAATTCTTTTATTTTATAAAAAGGGTTTATTTTTTACAAATAATATTTAATTTTTTTTTTTTAATAAAAAACTATAATCTATTATTGTTAAGATAAAAATAAAAATGAGGCCTCTCAAATTTGGGGCCTTAGACGATTGCCTTTTTGTTTAAAAGGGTAGAGCCGGCACTGAGCGTAACGATCCTTCTTGTCGTTTTGTGAAACAACAATTTTTAGTACAGCCCTAAGTAAAACAAAACAAAACATAGAAAGTATAATAATATACTATGAAACGAATTTTATGAGAAATTTGAATTTATGTAGGAAAAGGATAACGTATGTTAAAATAAATTTATCTATAAATACATAAAACTCCATCAATTAAATATCTTTAGGATTTTGATATTTGATATTGTTATTTTTCTTGACCTAAGTGTTGCATATTATTTTGTGTATTAGCCCTAAGTTATGGCATTCAATGAAGAAAGAACCAATCCCTCTATTGTTATTGATGTTTCATCCAATGAACAAAATGATAATTATTTTTTTTTCTTTTTATATTGGTTTTCACTATTATTGTGGTAGTGTCTATAAATCTTTGCCCAAATTTACTGTTGAAGCAATCACATCTTCTAATATTAGTTTTCCACCATGGCCTAATTCATTCCTATCAGCTCAAAACTTGACTATCGATTTCGTGGTCGAAAATCGTGCCCCTTATGAAGTTGAGTACAAAAATACGGTGGCTTCGATTTCTTACAAGGGGAATATTGTATGGGTGAATATATTAGATCTTTATCGTCAACAGAAAGATGAACGTTCATTGGTACGAGTGACTTTTGGTAATTTTCCAGTCAAGATAATGGATGATTATGCTGCTTATACAATTATAAGTAAGGAAACTAGGACAAGTGGATTTGTAGTTTTTACAGTGGAGTCAAAGGGCAATTATAAACAAGAGACAAGATTGCTACAAAAATGTTCAACTCATATGTATCGGTTGCGTCCAGCATCTTGACTTTACTTAAATTTTAATTTTTAAGATTTTCAAGTTTGTGTGGACTGGATGGTTGTTGGTTTAAATATAATGTTTATTTTGATCGATGTTATTTAAATTTTATTGTATCATATATGTTATCATTTACTCCACTTTTTCATAATAACTCTACGCCTTTACTCTATTCCCTATTTTTTTTGTAAGTATAATCGAAATTAAAGGTGTCATTCTAGCCGAGCCGGGCCAGGCCGGTATCGGCCTGGTAAATTATTGGTCTATGGGCCAGTTTGGTCCGGTTCCAAATCTTAACGGGCGAGTCCGTACCGGGTTCAACAGTAAAAAGTTGTCAAATGGCTCATGACCGGCCCATTTAACTATAATACCGGTTTAAATTGGTGGGCCTGGTCTGGTTTCTCAACTGGGATAGTCCACCCAGCTACTTAAGCCAAACGGCCCAGCCCGGGACCGTGGATCAGGAAATGGTCCGTGGAATCGGTGCTGGGCCAAACACGTACGTTTTATCAGGTTTTATCAGGTTGAATCGGCCTGGACCGGCCCATTTGATATGTTTAATCGAAATCAATTCATTCAACAATGCCAGCCCCTCCCCCTCCGAACATTCTGTATTGGATTTTGTCAAAACTATTTCACCTTCCTGGAGTATTTTGACGTAATTGATAAAATTATTGTCACACCCCTTTTTTACCACCAAAAAGATTATATTTAAGGATCGAAAGGGTTTTTATTATTAAAGTGACAAAGATGAAAATTTGTTTTGAAAATGGATTATTTATATTTTTTATTCAGAGTCGCCACTTGGCATAGCTCGGGTGTGCCAAGTCACCTTTGGAAATCCCTTTTCAAAATATTTTGACTCTTAAAACTGGTTTGCGAACAGAGATTCCAGCTAAGGAATTCTGTTGACTGAGGGGAAGGTGTTAGGCACCCCTCGATCCCATGGTTTGACCACGGTCGCTTGATGGAGAGTATCAGCTAGTTGGACACTACGGGTGTATAAACCACACACAAAAAAACATACAAACCAATCAATCAAGCAATCAAACAAATCCAGAATTATAGTGTTCAGTCCAATTATACAGTCCAAAATAAATAAAAATGCGAAAATAAATCCTATCTAACCTACACTAATCCTCACTACGCTCCCATGCTTTACCCGATACCTCGGGCCTTTGTCACAAACAATCTTCTTTTAACATAGTACGTCGAGGCATTCCCCGGTGAATAAATACAATGTGTCTCGGGGCATTCCCCGGCTAAATGAATATATTTAAATTAAATACGATAAACGAGAAAGAAAAATTCACACGCACCTTCCAACATTCAACCAAAACAACAAGTTCTAAAATTTGCCAACCCGAACCTATATTGCCTATCCGGCTCGACCTATCATGATTCTATCACATTCAAACATTATCAATGAATCAAAATTTATTCAAATTTACTTTTATCGAGACCAATTCCTTCCCGCATTCATTCTCAAAATAATTAATCAATTCTTCGACTACCAATCCAAGTTTCCATATCCAAATCCAACATCAACCAACACAAAATAAAGATTCAAATATGTCAAACAACAAATCATTCGCATTCATATAAAAATTAAAAGGGAGAGAAGATAGAATTGGACCTCAATGCCGCTTTCAAAATCGATGTATTATTCCAATTAAACCCGGTAGAACCCACATTCAAAAACTTCGATTCGAACCTCAACAGCGGACCAACTCTAACTCAGTCCCCAAAATTGAAACCCAAAACTGACCGCGATGAACCAATCGAGACAAACAGAAAACAAATCCCTAAACCCGTACGAAAACCGATGAACCAAAATAGACAATCGCAACTGAACAACCAAACCCGTGCGCGAAACTATCGCAAAATCGATTCAACACAGAACTGATTTTCGGCAACAAAAACAAATACGCTACTGGTTTACATTTTTTCGACGATTATGACCCTTTTTCAGGTTTTCCGGTGGCTTTAAAGAGAAAGAAAGGGAGATAAAGGAGGTCGGCTACCAGCTGTTTCTGTCCAGCGGCCGACGGTGTCGCTCGGAGGATGGCCGAGTTGCGTCTGTCGGCCTCTCTGATGGTGGCCGGAGGTGAGAAGTGGAGAGAGTGAAAGGGGATGACGACGGCGATGTTTCCGTCATCGGAACTGAAATCTGAAGAGAGTCGGGAAGAGAGAGAGGTCGGGATCGGAGAGAGAGGCGCCGGCGCCGGCCAGATCTATGAAGAGAGAGCAAAGTTTTTAGAGAGAGAGAGCCAAAAATCTGATGGTCCTCCTCTTTTTTTTCTTCTGATTTTGTTTTTTTTTTCCCTTCTTTTTGGTGTATGTGGGTGTGTATATATTCTTTTTTGAAGTCTTTCTTTTGGGACAAGAAAAGAGAGTGGGGGGTGGGGTATAGGTTGTTGGAATAGATAAAATTTGTTAGTTTGTTAGGGATTTTTTTTTTGTTATTTATTTATATATTTTTTTTTGTATTTTGTGGAGGGATAATTACACGGGGTAGGGTACACGGTAGGATAACATAAAATGGGTAAAGTGAATAAAAATGGAACTTTAAGAGGACGAAATCACATGTCTACATCATGCCCCTTTTGACTGTAAACACGCAGTGTTTTCAGACAAAGAAGTTGTCCTGACCATTATTCAAAAGAAGAAACAGAAGAAAGAAGGACTATCGAGTTTTGAATTAGGACAGCCTACCCAACCAAGTTACGAGAGGATCGAGTGACAAGCATCTCAACTTTTGGACGGCGGTGGACTATACCGAGTTGGAGAGTCGAGTGAGGTTCCATCGAGGTTCCGGTCCGCGGCTCTGTTATTACATCAAAAATAAAAATTAAAAGCTAAAACATAAAGGAAATTACAAAAATCCTATCTAAACAGCTTCTGTTGGTTCTTGACTCGACTTTCATCACCCTGTTCTCCAGGCGGGCTCCTGACTTGCAATTTCTTTCACCTTGTTACTTGGCTTTCAATGACTTTGCTTTGTTTGCTTAAATTTTCCATTTCTTCACCCTATTCTCCAGGCGGTCTCCTGACTTGCTATTTCATCACCCTGTTCTTCAGGCGGGCTCCTGACTGGCTATTTCATCATCCTGTTCTTCAGGCGGGCTCCTGAAAACCAAAATTAAAACTAGAACGAATAATATCCAACAAAAATTATAGTAAATAGTATTTCATTTTTGAAAGCATCGTCCCATTTTTCAGGAGGGTCCTGAATAGAAAGTAAAATCCCATTTTTCAGGAGGGTCCTGAACAAAAGTAAAATCCCATTTTTTAGGAGGATCCCGAACTGAAGTAAAATCCCATTTTTCAGGAGGGTCCTGAACAGAAAGTAAAATTCCATTTTTCAGGAGGGTCCTGAACATAAAGTAAAATCCCATTTTTCAGGAGGGTCCTGAACATAAAGTAAATTCCCATTTTTCAGGAGGGTCCTGAACTAAAAGTAAATTCCCATTTTCCAGGAGGGTCCTGAACATAAAGTAAATTCCCATTTTTCAGGAGGGTCCTGAACAGAAAGTAAAATCCCATTTTTCAGGAGGGTCCTGAACATAAAGTAAATTCCCATTTTTCAGGAGGGTCCTGAACAGAAAGTAAATTCCCATTTTTCAGGAGGGTCCTGAACTGAAAGTAAATTCCCATTTTCCAGGAGGGTCCTGAACTGAAAGTAAATTCCCATTTTCCTGGAGGGTCCTGAACATAAAGTAAATTCCCATTTTTCAGGAGGGTCCTGAACAGAAAGTAAAATCCCATTTTTCAGGAGGGTCCTGAACATAAAGTAAATTCCCATTTTTCAGGAGGGTCCTGAACTGAAAGTAAATTCCCATTTTCCAGGAGGGTCCTGAACATAAAGTAAATTCCCATTTTTCAGGAGGGTCCTGAACAGAAAGTAAAATCCCATTTTTCAGGAGGGTCCTGAACATAAAGTAAATTCCCATTTTTCAGGAGGGTCCTGAACATAAAGTAAATTCCCATTTTTCAGGAGGGTCCTGAACTGAAAGTAAATTCCCATTTTCCAGGAGGGTCCTGAACATAAAGTAAATTCCTGGATATGCATTTCCAATGGTAGCTGAATCAAGTGAAACGAATTCGCCCCTATTTCAACAAAGAAAATTTGTCAGTTAAAAACTTAGTGGTGGCTTGCAGATCTTGGCTTCTCAGGTATCTGCCCAGCACTCGTTCCTTTCATCTCTGTTCCAAATTGCTAACACTTGTCGTGTCTTGCTGCATCATTGACCAAGATCCAGATTGAGGGAAATGAGTTCTGACTCAAACAATGGGTTTCCATTTTTACCATGCCCCTGAGGTGCACTCTTTTCCCAAATCTGAAATGCTTCCACGAATCCAATAGTCTGTCGGTTGATAGACTTCCTTTGTTTCATGTTGAATTACGATCATATTTCTTTCCTGTGTTGTTCCTTTGCTTTTCCTCATATAATTGGAAAGACTGGTAGTAAATTTTGAAATCCTTTCTCGCTTGTTTTGACACAGACTTTGATAAAAAAAAAATGTAAAGAAATGATGGTGACTCTTGTTTTGATAAATAACATAAGAAAGGACAAAAACATGAATATGTAAATGAAAGAAAAGGGCAATGTCCCATATTCAAAAAGAAAACTTATCTGAACACGACAACCAACTCCAATGAGTATGACATGTATTTTGGATGGAGCTGTCTGATCTTCCTATCCAAACTCCCCTTTTGTTGTTGAGTTCGTGCCTTTGGCCACTGAGCCGGTTCTTCAAATCTATTGGACCCATACATCACATTCGATTGATGACATCTAAAAATACTTTTGCCAACAAATCTCTTTCTTCTCACTTTTCACTTTTCTCTTGAACTCTCCATCGCCTTACGGTGCCCGTGAGGGTTTTCACCAATAAGACTCTCTCATTTTTATTTCTCTCAACTCACCATCACCTTATGGTGCCTGCAAAGGTTTTCACCAATAAGACTCTTTCATTTTTATTTTCTCACAACTCACCATCGCCTTATGGTGCCTGCAAAGGTTTTCACCAATAAGACTCTCTCATTTTTGTTTTCTCATAACTCACCATCGCCTTATGGTGCCTGCAAAGGTTTTCACCAATAAGACTCTCTCATTTTTGTATTTCTTTCCTAATTTCTTATGCTAAGGGAGACAAGCGGTACTTCTCAATGTATCATCATATCCATTGCATGCTTAGCCTTAACACTATCAAAAATTGATCTGAAGGACTTTCTTTAGTTGTAGCTTGGCTTTTGGTCAAGGTTAGAAAAGATGGTAAGAGGCTCAAACGATACTTGAAGTGGGGGTGGGACTTACAACTTTTGGAATCGACTCAAACAATGTATTAACTCATGCCCCAGTTTTGTTGACTGGGTGAATCTTAAATCTTTATTTGGTTGGACCGAGCCCGAAATAGGGCAGCCTACGTATCTCACTCCCGAGAGAGGAGAATCAGGTCGCACGTAGTTCCATCAGCTTGTTCTTTGTTTTGATTTGATTTTTTCTTTTATTTTTGAACTCTTTCTTTTATTCTTATTTTCTTGGCATTTATCTTTGACTCTATTTTGATTCCAAAAGAGGGATGTGAAAGAAAAATAAACGAGGCTCAAACGGGTAAACAAAGGATGACACAATGTTTGGATAGAAGAATAAAATGCCTTCATTATATCAATCTTCAAAAATGCAAGTACTAAACATGCAATAAAATCAAACAAAGGATCAAATATCATACATAGTATCTTTTGACCGCATCAGCATTGATAGCCATTTCTGCCATTTTGCCTTCAATATCTGTCAAATATAAGGCTCCATTGGGCAACACTTTCTTCACAATGAAGGGACCTTGCCAGTTAGGTGAGAACTTTCCTTTCGCTTCAACCTGGTGAGGAAGGATACGTCTCAATACCAACTGACCAACTTCAAAATTCCTGGGACGGACCTTTTTGTTATACGCACAAGCCATCCTCCTCTGATACAACTGGCCATGACACACGGACGTTAGCCTTTTTTCCTCGATCAAACTCAAATGTTCCAGTCGGGTTTTTACCCATTCATCATCATCAATCTCTGCTTCTACAATGACTCGAAGAGAAGGAATTTCAGCTTCTGCAGGGATGACTGCTTCTGTCCCATACACTAATAAATATGGAGTTGCCCCTGTTGAAGTGAGAACAGTGATGCGATAACCTAGCAATGCGAACGACAACTTTTTATGCCACTGTCTAGAACCTTGTACCATTTTTCGCAGTATCTTTTTTATATTTTTATTGGCGGCTTCTACAACACCATTGGCCTTTGGACGATATGGAGTGGAATTTTGATGTGCGATCTTAAACTGTTGACACACTTCTTGCATCAAATGACTATTGAGATTGGCAGCATTGTCTGTAATGATCATCTTAGGGATTCCAAATCTACAAATGATATTGGCATGAACAAAATCTACCACAGCCTTCTTTGTCACTGACTTGAAAGTTACTGCTTCCACCCACTTTGTGAAGTAGTCAATGGCTACCAAAATGAATCTATGTCCATTTGATGCCTTCGGCTCAATCGGTCCAATCACATCCATTCCCCAAGCCACGAACGGCCATGGAGCGGCCATTGCATGCAACTCAACAGGAGGAGAACGTATCAGATCACCGTGCACCTGACATTGATGAAACTTTCGAACAAACTTAATAGAATCTCTCTCCATAGTAAGCCAGTAATAACCTGCTCGAAGAATCTTCTTTGACAAGATGTGACCGTTCATATGCGACCCGCATACTCCAGAGTGTATTTCAACCATGATAGCTGAGGCTTCTTTTGCATCTACACACCTTAAAAGTCCCAGATCTGGGGTCCTCTTATACAAGATTCCCCCACTTAAGAAAAATCCACTAGCCAAATGCCTAATAGTCCTCTTTTGATCGTTGGTGGCATATGTTGGGTATTCTCCTGACTGAATGTACCACTTGATATCCAAAAACCAAGGTTCTCCATCGAGCTCTTCTTCAACCACATTACAGTAAGCATGCTGATCACGACTCTGTATATGCACTGGATCGATGTAGGCCTTGTCAGGATGTTGGAGCATTGAAGACAGAGTGGCTAAAGCATCAGCAATTTCATTACAAATCCTTGGAATATGCCTAAATCTTACTGACACAAACCGTTGACATAGCTCCTGCAAGTATTGTCGATACGGGATGAGCTTCAAATCTCGTGTCTCCCAATCGCCTTGAATTTGATGGACGAGCAAATCCGAATCTCCCAACACTAATAATTCCTGGACTCCCATATCGACAGCTAACCTCAAACCAAGAATGCAGGCTTCATACTCTGCCATATTATTAGTACAGTAAAATCGAAGTTGTGCGGTCACCGGGAAATGTTGTCCCGATTCAGAGATAAGAACCGCACCTATTCCGACTCCTTTCATATTGACAGCTCTATCAAAAAATAACCTCCAACCTGGATCAACCTCTATAACAACTTCATCGACACACGACACTTCTTCATCAGGAAAATATGTCTTTAACGGCTCGTACTCTTCATCGATGGGATTCTCAGCAAGATGATCTGCCAAGGCTTGGGCTTTCATGGCGGTTCGAGTCACGTATACAATGTCGAACTCGGTAAGCAATATTTGCCACTTTGCCAATCGACCCGTCGGCATAGGCTTCTGAAAGATGTACTTCAAAGGATCCATGCGGGAAATGAGATAAGTAGTATAGGATGATAGATAATGCTTCAACTTTTGTGCTACCCAGGTTAGGGAACAACACGTCCTTTCAAGAAGAGTATACCTGGCCTCATATGCGGTGAACTTCTTGCTAAGATAATAAATAGCCTGCTCCTTTTTGCCTGTAACATCATGTTGACCCAGGACACAACCGAAAGAATTGTCCATGACTGATAAATACAAGATCAAAGTCCTACCAGACTCCGGGGGTATCAGCACGGGCGGATTTGACAAATATCTTTTTGATTCGATCGAATACTTCCTGACATTCTTCAGTCCATTTTACCGCAACACTCTTTTTCAGCAACTTGAATATAGGCTCACAAGTGGTTGTGAGTTGAGCAATAAACCTGCTAATGTAGTTCAGTCTACCAAGCAAACTCATCACCTCCGTTCTATTCTTGGGCGGGGGTAAATCCTGAATGGATTTGATCTTTGAGGGATCCAATTCAATTCCCCGATGGCTGACTACAAACCCTAACAGCTTTCCAGATGGAACTCCAAATACACATTTGGTCGGGTTTAGTTTGAGATTATACCTGCGAATCCTCTCAAAGAACTTTCTTAAATCTTTAACATGGTCGACCTGACTTTTTGACTTAATAATCACATCATCCACGTAGACCTCAATCTCCTTATGCATCATGTCATGAAACATAGTGGTCATGGCTCTCATGTATGTTGCTCCATCATTCTTCAAACCGAACGGCATCACTCGATAATAATAAGTTCCCCATGGTGTGATAAAAGATGTCTTCTCCGCGTCTTCATCATCCATAATGATCTGGTGATATCCGGCATAGCAATCCACAAAAGAGGCAACCTCGTGTTTAGCACAGTTGTCTAACAAAATGTGGATGTTGGGTAGTGGAAAATCATCTTTCGGACTTGCTCTGTTCAAATCGCGGTAATCAACACATACTCGAATTTTGCCATCTTTCTTTGGTATGGGAACAACATTGGATAACCACATGGGATAACGAGTCACTCGAATTACTTTGGCTTAAAGTTGTTTCATGATTTCCTCTTTGATTTTAATACTTACATCTGTTTTAAACTTCCTCAACTTCTGTTTGATAGGAGGGAATGCGGGATCCATTGGCAATTTGTGAGACACTAATTCAGTGCTTAAACCAGGCATATCATCATAAGACCATGCAAAAACATCCTTATAATCCATTAACGTTTGAATCATTTCATCTTTTAGTTGGGGCAAAACATGTACACTGATTTTAGTTTCCCTAACATCTTCTTGATCCCCTAGATTTATTGGCTTAGTCTCATTCAAATTAGGATTCGGTTTGTCTTCAAATTGTTCCAACTCTTTGCTCATTTCTTCTAGTGCTTCTTTTTCATCATATTCCTCATCCTGCTCCATTTCATCTGGATTATTTTGGATTTTAAGATTAGGCTGAAAATTCCGCATGCATGTCATGTCATTAGAATCAGCATAAAGAGAACTGTGTAAGAAAGAAAAACAAAAGATATTAGACACAAAACAAAAGGGACATTGCATTTCATTAAATAAAAGATAGAAGGGTTTAAACACAGACACCAATATAACATAAACAAACTAAAATCCGAGTTACAACCCTGAAATAACTCGGATAAACAGAAAGAAAAACAAAATAAACTACCAAAACTCCCTCCTGACGGGGATAGGAGTGACTTCCCAATTATTGACCTGGACAGCTGGACCTATGAATTGCACGTCTGCCATACTGGTACCTTCTCCTGCTTCGACCATATCAACTTCGATACAAAGGTTCTGGAAGTCATCAACCAATTCATCCTCAAATTCTACATGCTTCGTGACACCGCTATTAATAAATGATTCACTGATTAGTGGCATTGGACGAGGGAGTGACCATATTTCCTTTTTCCTTCCCTTGGTTTTCTTCAGATCCTCAGCTGTAGGCTCAAATCCCAGACCAAACGTGCCCACATTCTCACTCGTACATATGGGATGAACTATACCGTGCAGAGATGCTCCCAAACACTTTCCTGGCTCAAATCCGTATTTCCAAAGTTCACTCACCATCATGATAGAAGCAGAAGACAATTGCGGTCCCGGTATAGCCTGCTATTCAAGGATACGATTCACTGGCACTGTATCAAAAATTTGATAGACGAATGTCTCCTCTATGTTATTTACTTCAATAAGAGACAAGGGAGAATCTTCGTAGGCTGACAAATCTCCTTCACCATGAATAACTACTTCTTGCCTGTCATGCTCAAACTTAATCATTTGGTGCAGTGTAGATGCAACCGTCTTGGCCTTGTGGATCCACGGTCTTCCCAACAACAGATTGTAAGAGGAGTCTACATTCAATACTTGAAACTCTATGGCGAACTCAACAGGCCCTATGGTCAACATTAGTTCTATTTCGCCAATGGAATTTGATTTTGCACCATCAAAAGCCCTGACACATACATTGTTGGGCCTGATCCTCTCTGCACCAATATTCAGCTTTTGCAAAGTAGAAATAGGGCAAATGTTTGCTCCTGAACCTCCATCAATCATAACATGAGTGACATAGAAATCTTCATACTTCACTGTAATGTAAAGGCCCCGATTATGCCCTGTACCTTCAACAGGCAATTCATCATCAGAAAAGCTGATCCGATTGACCTCAAAGATTTTTCCAATCATTTTCTCAAGTTAGTTGATTGTAATCTCCCTTGGAACATATGCTTCATTTAATACCTTCAGTAAAACATCACGATGCTCCTTGGAGTGCAACAGCAAAGATAAAAGGGAAATTTGAGCAGGGGTTTTCTTCAGCTGGTCTAATACTGAATACTCTGGCAATTTCATCTTTTTCAAAAATTCTTCGGCTTCCTCCTCAGTGATAGGCTTTTTGATAAACGACGGTCCACTCACCATTGGCTTGGACTTTCTTAAGCTTTCAGGCACGAAGCATCTTCCTGACCTGGTCAAACCTCCTACCTCATTTACATCTTCTACAACTTCTTTCCCGTGATAGGTTATCACAGTCCGCCCATAATTCTAGGGAATCCTTTTCATATTAACTATCGGAGGTTGGGCCACCGGTTTGAGGACAATAGGCGTTGTCAGTGCTCCTTTCACCGTCAAGATGGGCTAAATCAAAGCTCCCACCACCTTCAACTTAGGTTTATCCTGACTTGAATCAACATACCTTATGGCGCCTTGTACTGTGATCAGGGGCTTCTTTGTGCTTTCTCGGGCTTTATCTTCTCTCATTCTTTCCTGGCTCAATGAAATTGCTTTCAAAGACTCCGCTATATTCACCGATTTCTCCTCAGTGGTGTGTATCTTGACAATAGGCTTATAACCCCTCGAAGACTCTTTCCCATCATATATCAATTCTAACATATTGGCTTCAGCATGGGTTGGCAGCGGATTCTGGTTAATGTTTGGACCTTCCGGGGCTTGGACCAGCATCTGATTTGTGTCAATTAAATCTTGGACAGCTCTCTTTAAATGCCAGCATTTCTCAATATCATGGCCTGGCATATCAGAATAGTACGCACACCTTAAAGAATAATCAAGATTCCTTGGTGGTAGATTTGAAAGCCTTCCTTGAATTGGGCTTAAAACCTTCAACTTTCTCAACTTATCAAACAAGCTAGCATATGACTCCCCAAGAGGTGTGAATTGATTTTTGACCATTTTCTCCTACTTATACTCGGGCCTAGGCTAAAAACTGGGTCTGGAGGGGTTTTGGTAATTTGGTGGAGCGAATGGGCGATTTTGTCGAGTTTGCGCGCGCCACTGCGGGTAAAAAGGGGTTTGGGCATATGGTTGTGCGCTATATACTGGGTATGGGGGTGGTGAAATGGAATATAAAGGGTTTTGTGGAGGGTAGTAATGGTGGGGAGGAATATATGGAGCTTGGGCATAGACTTGGGCTTGGGATTAGGGATAGGGACGAGGTTGTCTTTTGGGATAGGAATGGGTTCCGGCTACGACAGTCGCAACATCCTCTTTCTTCTTTTTACCTCCAAATATGCCAGATCCACCTTGAATCGCTTGTGTGGTGGATTTTAATGCGGCAAAACTCACTATTCATCCGGTCTTGATTCCGTTCTCTATCATCTCACCCATTTTGAGGACTTCAATAAAAGACTTTCCCATTGCTGGAAGTAAATGTTAAAAATAGGTCTCATCCTGCGCCTGAATGAAAACATCGACCAACTTACTTTCTTTCATTGGAGGCTTTACCCTAGCGGCCTGTTCACGCCACCTTATCGCGTATTCCCTAAAACCTTCAGTGCTCTTTTTCTTTATGTTGACCAAAGATTTTTCGTCCGGAATCAAGTCGATGTTGTACTGAAAATGTTGAACAAATTCAGAAGCCAAATCATCCCAACTGTTCCATTTATCGATATCCCGATCGATGAACCATTCTGAAGCCAGATCTGAAAGACTCTCGCCAAAGAAGGTCATGAGTAGTTCTTCTTTTCCTCCTGCAGCCCTCAACTGGTTGCAATAACGTCTCAAATGTGCAACAGGATCACCGTGCCCTGCGTACTTCTCGAACTTAGGCATCTTAAAATCGGGGGGCAGGTTGATGTCTGGGAACATGCACAGATCTTTATAGGAAACACTTCTATAATCTCTGATTCCTTGCAAATTCCTCATAGCTTATTCTAAACTTTTCAACTTCCGCGCTATGACTTCCTATTCCTCTGTTGCGACAGGTTTCTCCGTATCAAATGGAAATGCAGGCGGTTGAGTGTACCCATATGGTTCATTCAATTGAAAAGTAGGCTTCGTAGCATAATACTGACCATCTGAAACCTTCAGTACTGGCTCACTAGAAGACCGAGGAAGCCTCATTGTGGGACGCACAGCATATATGGGAGTTTCATGTGGTGGCGGGGCCACGAATACCGGTGTGATCGGTGGCGCTGGCTTAGCAGCTGGTCTTGATTGGGGAGCTACCAAGGGTACACCAGAATTGCCAGGATAATAATGTTGCGGCGTGAATCCCGGCGCATACTCAGGTGACTCAGTAGGAATAGAGAATTGCGCCTGAGAGAGCGGTGGGCAGTTAGAGATATTCCCAAAACCTTCAGGGAGCGGAGGAGGAGGCATTCCGCTGGCCCATGCCCGGTGTAAATCTATCAATTGTTGCCTGAGCCTTACTACCTCATCATTGTGTTTAGAACTTTCTTCCTTGTGATCCTGATCCGGGTCAATGAGCGAATTTTCAATCTCCCTGCTAGCCATGGCGAGCTTTGCTTTGGATCTAGTGAAGTATGGGTGACTAGCCAGAGTGCTGCAAACCTACCATTGTTATCTGAAAGAACATGCTCATCAAAGACGACATCCGTTAGGATTACGGTATACCAAAAGCATGGGAATCACATTGGTAAAATTGCCCTAAGCTCATGTTCATTTCTACCAGCTTTTGAGGGTAGCGAGGTTATTTCAACATCATCCCGATTTTTATCTACACTTTTTTTTTCTTTCATCAATCTCTGTTCTTTTTCTCGCGTTATCGACCTTTATTTTATCATTCTTTATGGCTTTTGTTTTTCCTTAAAAGAGGAAAAATAATGAAAAACAACAAAAACAAAACGATTAGATCGAACCCAAAAGTAGGTTGCCTACGTATCATGTTGTACATGAATTAGATCTTACGTAGTTCGGGCCTTGCCAAAATGGCCAATTGAATTTTTTTTTTTATTATTATTATTTTTTTTTGAGACTTTAAGAAGAAAAGAAAAATAACAATTTGTCAACAAAACGTATAAAATTTTGGGACCACTGTAAAACTAAAAAAATGAATACGAAACAACATTATAGACCCCTAAGACGAAACAGGTGAAATTACTAATAAAGACTCTAATACCAAAAACAACTTGACCTCGAATTAAAACAGACACCGCTCTGCAATGACAGACACATAAAAAAGACTCCAACTGAAATAAAGATAAGAAGTGCTTTTTTAGACTGGCGCTCTGCGCGATGACCCTGGCTGATATGGACCTGCCTCTGAAGTTCTCTTTCTCCCATTCAAGCCTTGTAGCATATCCTGTAAAGATACCCTGATACCGGGGAAGAAGTTTCGAGCCCGTATTCCTGCTTCATGAGGAGTGCACTTGAAAAGATTATTCTGACACCTTTCTACTGTCTTGAACAAATCTGCTAGCTGAAACCTCAGTATTTCCACTTTGGACCCTACACTTTCATCCTGATGATCGTCTATTATGCATTCTTCCTGTATTCTCCCTCTAAGCTGCGCTGGTAAAGGTTGACTGATACCCCGAGGGACAGATTGAAGCCAGACCTCATATCCCTGAGTGTGGCCCGGATTATCCAAACTTTCTTTGAATGTGTCCACACCTAGCTTTGTTGCATGCTTCCAAAACTGCTCATACCTGCTCTCACCTAAGGCTTGGTCTTTGAAGTACTCAACATCCTTCAGAAGATTCACTGCTGGTGGCACGTCCTGTAGCCTACCTAACTGGCACATTACCCTGGAAGGATTGTATGGTCTAGTGCAATTGAGCCCTAACATAACTAAAGGGAACTGTGTCTGACAACCCAACAATACTACCTTTGGTCGAAGCCACAGATAAGTCCATAAAATGTTGTCCCTGGTTCTTAATTCAAGAAATTCAATCCAAGCCTTGACTCCCACGGGCAGCGAGAATTTGTCCAAACGCAACCTGGAATCCATGGCTTTCACTCGATTGGGAATACAACGATCTAGCACATCTGATCTAACTAAAGAAGGTGCATGCAAGTGCTCCATCATCCATAACTGCAATATCAGGTTACTGCCCTCGAAAAATCTCCTTCCCATTTTCACTTCGGTTAAAGCCTTATATATTTCTGTTAAGATCATGGGTATGAGAGTGAACCTGCCCTTTTGATTAATGCCCTGGTCGTTTTGATCCTTATGAAATAGGGCCATCACCACAGATTGCAAGCGGGTATTGATATGTCTTTCTTCTAGTGGAAACACTAAAGTTCCTAGCAAAGCGAGGGTGAAGACTTCAAGGCGTTTTTTCTCCCACTTCTCCTTAGTCACATGAAATTCTTCCCAAAAGCAATCAAAACCTTCTGAGTACCCGAATCTATCGAACAAAAAATCTAAGGAAACCCACGAGTAACTTAAACAACCCAAACGGATACCCTTACTTTTTAGACCACAGGACTGCAAAAATCTCACGCCAATATGATTTCGCGCTCGGATCATATCCTTCTCGATATAAGGCAAATGCAACAAACTGGATATTTCTGCCAAAGTAGGAGTCATTTCACATTCCCCAAACCTGAACACCAAACTACTCGGATCCCAAAAGGTCAACAAGGCCTCTATTAAATCTGGACGAGGGGTAACATGCAGAAGTTCTGTAAGATCACCTAATATTTTAGTCAGTTTCTGCTGATCAACATAGTTAAACATTTCCCACCATTTGATTAACTTTTTGGGCACTTTGACAACCATCAGGACTCTAGACTTGGTGGACAAATCCATCCTGTAATAACACACAAGACGTTACCTCAAAAATTCGACAGGAGTAGAAGATTCCCAACCCTTGGGATTTTTTATGCCAACATATGTCGATGGGATAGACCACATTCATGACTCCAATTTGCCGAACAGAAGTACTGAGCGAAATCAGTCTACTTGGCAAACAACTCTAGATTACGGGAAGAGAGACTTAGACTAATACTAAGACCAAGGCTGACACAAAAATTTACCGGACCCACCGAGGGTTGCCTACGTATCCCAACTCGAGGGAAGGGAATCAGGTATGCGTAGTTTATTCAGATTGGACAATTAACGATTAACTAACTTAAAAGACATAATAAAAAACAAACGAATAAAATTCTTTTTTTTTCAACTAGACGCTTTAACCAAGACTGACACCACCAATTATACAGAAAAATCTTTTTGGTATATTTTTTTATTTTTTATTTTTTTTAGTTTTTGACAATTAAGTAGAAAAAGCAAATAAACCTCCTAAAAATTTTATTTATTTATTTATTTTTGAATTTGCGGTACTTTACAAAACGTAAAGAAAAAAAACTTTTTGAGTTTTTGGATTGTGAAAAAAAAAAAACAAAGGCCATAAGGAATTCTAAAATAAACTACGACATTCCTCTCTTTTTTTTTCGTTCTTATCGACTCACTTTTCTATTTTATTTTTTTCATTTTTGCCTACACACCTTACTCCTAACAAATTAATTTAATTTTATTTATTTTTTCAAAAATCAGTCCGTCAAATGACCACGTTACCCTTAATAATGCAACAGTTAGCATGTAGGGATGCTTTAAAGGGGAGTCTCCTATAAAGGGTCATGTGGGTCCCGCTAGGTCTCCGCATGATACACATAAGTATGACCTAAAGGCTGACCTACATTGTGGTTTACTAACAAGGCTATTCAGGGGAGCGTATGATCGATAGTGGCTGCTTTGCTTTCCACCTACTCCATAACACCGACGGCTCCCCCCTAAAATAAGGGTGACTCAACTAGAGGTTGTGTACAACACGTGTACTACAGACTTGTTGCAGAAAGAAGGTCGAGGGGTGGACTCATGATGACAGATATAAAGCGGTAACACATAAGGTAAAATAATATAAACAAAAAACACAAAAAAGCACAAAAAGTGAAAATAACACAAACAATAACCACAAACAATGTTTATACACTTGTAATGCCAAACAAAGCCGATACGACTCCAAAAATAGCTCGAATTCTGAAAACTTATCATAGGTCCCTAGCAGAGTCGCCAGAAGATGTCACACCCTTTTTTTACCACCAAAAAGATTATATTTAAGGATCGAAAGGGTTTTTATTATTAAAGTGACAAAGTTGAAAATTTGTTTTGAAAATGGATTATTTATATTTTTTATTCAGAGTCGCCACTTGGCATAGCTCGGGTGTGCCAAGTCACCTTTGGAAATCCCTTTTCAAAATATTTTGGCTCTTAAAACTAGTTTGCGAACAGAGATTCCAGCTAAGGAATTCTGTTGACCGAGGGGAAGGTGTTAGGAACCCCTCGATCCCGTGGTTTGATCACGGTCGCTTGATGGAGAGTATCGGCTAGTTGGACACTACGGGTGTATAAACCACACACAAAAAAACATACAAACCAATCAATCAAGCAATCAAACAAATCCAGAATTATAGTGTTCAGTCCAATTATACAGTCCAAAATAAATAAAAATGCGAAAATAAATCCTATCTAACCTACACTAATCCTCACTACGCTCCCATGCTTTACCCGATACCTCGGGCCTTTGTCACAAACAATCTTCTTTTAACATAGTATGTCGAGGCATTCCCCGGTGAATAAATACAATGTGTCTCGGGGCATTCCCCGGCTAAATGAATATATTTAAATTAAATACGATAAACTAGAATGAAAAATTCACACGTACCTTCCAACATTCAACCAAAAAAACAAGTTCTAAAATTTGCCAACCCAAACCTATTGCCTATCCGGCTCGACCTATCATGATTCTATCACATTCAAACATCATCAATGAATCAAAATTTATTCAAATTTACTTTTATCGAGACCAATTCCTTCCCGCATTCATTCTCAAAATAATTAATCAATTCTTCGACTACCAATCCAAGTTTCCATATCCAAATCCAACATCAACCAACAAAAAATAAAGATTCAAATATGTCAAACAACAAATCATCCGCATTCATATAAAAATTAAAAGGGAGAGAAGATAGAATTGGACCTCAATGTCGCTTTCAAAATCGATGTATTATTCCAATTAAACCCGGTAGAATCCACATTCGAAAACTTCGATTCGAACCTCAACAACGGACCAACTCTAACTCAGTCCCCAAAATTGAAACCCAAAACTGACCGCGATGAACCAATCGAGACAAACAGAAAACAAATCCCTAAACCCGTACGAAGACCGATGAACCAAAATAGACAATCGCAACTGAAAAACCAAACCCGTGCGCGAAACTATCGCAAAATCGATTCAACACAGAACTGATTTTCGGCAACAAAAACAAATACGCTACTGGTTTACGTTTTTCCGGCGATTATGACCCTTTTCCAGGTTTTCCGGTGGCTTTAAAGAGAAAGAGAGGGAGATAAAGGAGGTCGGCTACCAGCTGTTTCTGTCCAGCGGCCGGCGGTGTCGCTCGAAGGATGGCCGAGTTGCGTCTGTCAGCCTCTATGATGGTGGCCGGAGGTGAGAAGTGGAGAGAGTGAAGGGGGATGACGACGGCGATGTTGCCGTCGTTGGAACTGAAATCTGAAGAGAGTCGGGAAGAGAGAGAGGTCGGGATCGGAGAGAGAGGCGCCGGCCAGATCTATGAAGAGAGAGCAGAGTTTTTAGAGAGAGAGAGAGCCAAAAATCTGATGGTCCTCTTCTTCTTTTTTCTTCTGATTTTGTTTCCCCCCCCCCCCTCCTTCTTTTTGGTGTATGTGGGTGTGTATATATTCTTTTTTGAAGTCTTTCTTTTGGGACAAGAAAAGAGAGTGGGGGTGGGGTATAGGTTGTTGGAATAGATAAAATTTGTTAGTTTGTTAGGGATTTTTTTTTTGTTATTTATTTATATATTTTTTTTTGTATTTTGTGGAGGGATAATTACACGGGGTAGGGTACACGGTAGGATAACATAAAATGGGTAAAGTGAATAAAAATGGAACTTTAAGAGGACGAAATCACGTGTCTACAATTATTATCGTGTGATCAGGAAATGACCTCTTGCAAAAATGTGTTTCTTTATGTTCCCGAAATTGTCTTGAAGCACTGAAATCATTACATATTCGGTGCTTGAAATCTATGTGAGAATATACTAGGTATGTAGTTTTTGTATTTACAGGGGGCGAAGTCACCTTCAGAAAAGGGTGGTCAAATGTACGTACACCTATTCCGGCCCCATTCCTTTGAAAGTCTGTAGCCTTTTAGGTCTTTACGTTCTACAGTTATACCTGCTACTTCATCTGTTTCAATTTGTATGTCTTACTTTCTATTTAAAAAAGAATCTCTCTTTCTTTTTTTTCCCCCACAATTGTTGAATTTCAAATAAATCTGCTACTTCATCAGCCACCTCGGAAATCATGTTACTCATCCCGGCAAGTCATAAATCTCAAATAAAAAGCTATGGAGAGGTTTAAAATGTATAAAACAGGTAAAATGTCGTTACATCATTCATCACTAAAAAGTAGTTGAACTGTCGAATAGTTGAGAGAAAATAATTCATGCAACTACGCATTTTTTAGAGAAAATTCACAAAAACAAAATACTAAGCGTTTCACACCAAATTCAATTTATGCAGTAAGGTAACATGTGACCAGGAGTAACTGATCGATAAAGGGGAGCCTCGGAGTAACTGGTAAAGTTGTTGTCATGTGACCAGGAGGAGGTCACGGGTGTTATTTTCCACAATACGGGTACGTAAAATCTGTATAATAGAATAGCAACTTCAACTCGAGTTCAAGTATGAACAAGAACACAATGAAGTTGAACAAATACCCTCAACACAAGATCAAAATGATCTTTACAAGAGGTGTATTTTATATTTCAGAAATATAGATGAAACAGAAATTGTTAAGGCCAAGTCGTCCGAATTCACGGACTTTCCTTAAGGAATAATTCCCCTCACTGTACCCGAGGTTATGGAATCTTCCTCCCAGGATAAAATGGCCTTCAATCCGACTATAGCGGTACCTCAAATAGGCGAATTCTTCGAACACACTCACGGTTTGAATGATCACACTTAGAGTATTTTTAAGAAGAAGAAGAAGCTTGTAATTCTAAAAATTTTCTTTCTGTCTTAACCTGTGGAAGAAAACAAGTTATTTATAGCCACAAGATGCCCCTTTGAAAGGTGGCATTGGTTCAATTTAGAGGTGTGTGTCTTTTCCTGAAAATACATGTTTGTTTACTTAAACCATTGCAGTAATTTTCTGAAATAGTACACCATTTCGTGAAACATTGCATCAGTTCGAAACAGTGTTGCAGCAGTTCGTGAAGCAGTGCACTGTTCACGCAAAATAGTGCTACTATTCACATAACAGTGCTACTGTTCACGCGAAACAATCATTGTTCACATGTCAGTTCATGAAGCAGTGCACTGTTCACGCGAAACAGTGCTACTGTTCACGTAACAGTGCTACTGTTCACGCGAAACAGTCACTGTTCACGCGTTCTTGCGTGTTTTAACATTTCCATTCACACCCTTTCATTACTATGAACCCAATAATCCCCCACATGAATGGGGAATGGCTATTATTTTCGTAAAAATTTTACGGACAAGTATGTGATCATCAAGCAAAGACTAATTGCATCTGGATAAGTGGGTTTCCCTTTGAACTTTCCGTAGTGAACATGCATCGGATGCACTCGGTCAATCGGTAGATTTGATATCTTTGAATCGTCGAGCTTTAATGTACACCTAGACAACATATGTCACACAACCAGCCTTTTACCATTTATGGTTCTTATGGTTTTGTTCTTTTCAGCCATGAACACATCCCGGTTTTCATGAGAGCTTAGAGAATAGGCCTTTACTAACATTCTCTTTGAAGCGGCTTCCATTTTGCCCACACATAGGTGATTTCTAAACGTTCAATCCTATAGATTAAACTATTTGGTCAAATCTTCCAAATTTAGATAATCATTAAAAGACTTTTCACCTTAAGTCTTATCCTTGTTTACTATACATTGTCTACATCATGAGAATGGGTTGGGTATTTGACAATGTTGAACCTGTCAGACACAACTTTGTTTGATCTCCTTGAACCTAGCTCTTAGGATCTCCAGTCTTCTAGGTAGAGTTACCGTCATACTGACTTGCTCTTGGCCTTAAACCCATTTCCTTGGATGTCCTTTCTACTCCTTCTCTAGATAGGCCTTTTGTAAGTGGATCCGACACATTATCCTTCGACTTTAAATAGTCTACAGTGATAATTCCACTAGAGAGAAGTTCTCTAACGGTATTATGTCTTCGTCTTATATGACGAGATTTACCGTTATACATCATGCTCCCTGCCCTACCTATTGCTGCTTGGCTATCACAGTGTATACACACTGGTGCCACTGGCTTGGGCCAATACAGAATATCTTCCGAGAAATTCCGGAGCCATTCTACTTCTTCACTGGCTTTCTCTAATGCGATAAATTTAGATTCCATTGTAGAGTGAGCAATACACGTCTGTTTGGATGATTTCCAAGAGACTGCTCCTCCACCGATAGTAAATATATATCCACTTGTGGATTTTACTTCGTTCGATCCGGTGATCCAATTTGCATCACTATATCCTTCAAGTACCGTAGGATATTTATTATAATGCAAAGCATAATTTTGAGTGTATTTAAGATACCCCAAAACTCTTTTCATTGTCATCCAGTGAGTTTTGTTGGGATTACTCGTGTACCGACTCAATTTACTGATAGCGCATGCTATGTCTGGTCGTGTACAGTTCATTATATACATTAAACATCCCAATACTCTTGCGTACTCCAATTGCGAGTCACTTTCACCTTCATTCTTTCGAAGTGCAAAGCTCGCATCCAATGGAGTCTTGGCAATACCGAATTCCATATTCGATATAATGAGATTGTGACAATGCCAACCCTTGTGAAGTTTGATGAATTCTTATACCTAAGATCACATCTGCAACTCCAAGGTCCTTCATATCAAACTTTCTCTCGAGCATTCATTTTGTAGCATTTATGTCAGAAATGTCTCTACTGATGATCAACATATCATCCACATATAAACATACAATGACTTGGTGATTTGGAGTGTCTTTAATATAAACACATTTATCACATTCATTTATTTTGAATCCGTTTGCCAACATGGTTTGGTCAAACTTCGCATACTATTGTTTTGGTGCTTGCTTTAGTCCATATAATGACTTAATAAGTTTACACACCTTGTTTTCCTTTCCTGGAACCACAAAACCCTCAGGTTGTTCCATGTAAATTTCTTCCTCCAAATCTCCATTTAGGAATGCGGTTTTTACATCCATTTGATGAATTTGAAGATCATATACCACCGCCAAGGCAATTAACATTCGAATCGAGGTTATCCTTGTTACTGGCGAGAAAGTATCAAAGTAATCAAGGTCTTCCTTTTGTTTGAAGCCTTTTACTACAAGTCTTGCCGTGTATTTGTCAATAGTACCATCCGCCTTCATTTTCTTTTTGAAGATCCATTTAGAACCTAAAGGTTTATTTCCAGGAGAAAGGTCAACCAATTCCCATGTATGGTTGTTTAAGATTGAATCAATCTCACTATTGACTGCCTCTTTCCAAAAGGATCAGTCTAACGAAGACATCGCTTCTTTAAATGTTTGAGGCTCATTTTCTAGGAGAAATATTACAAAATCCGATCCAAACGAAGTTGACGTTCTTTGACGTGTACTACGTCTTGAATTTTCTTCATTATGTACATTCTCACTTGGTTCATCTCGAGGTCGTTTGGAACCTCCACTAGACTGTTAGTGTCTAATTTTATACGGGTAAATGTTTTCAAAGAATTCAGCATTGTCTGATTCAATTACCGTATTTTCACTAATATACGGATGTTCAGATTTAACTGTACCCGAGGTTATGGAATCTTCCTCCCAGGATAAAATGGCCTTCAATCCGACTATAGCGGTACCACAAATAGGCGGATTCTTCGAACACACTCACGGTTTGAATGATCACACTTAGAGTATTTTTTAAGAAAAAGAAGAAGCTTGTAATTCTGAAAATTTTCTTTCTGTCTTAACCTGTGGAAGAAAGCAGGTTATTTATAGCCACAAGATGCCCTTTTGAAAGGTGGCATTGGTTCAATTTAGAGGTGTGTGTCTTTTCCTAAAAATACATGTTTGTTTACTTAAACCATTGCAGTAATTTTCTAAAACAGTACACCATTTCGTGAAACATTGCATCAGTTCGAAACAGTGTTGCAACAGTTCGTGAAGCAGTGCACTGTTCACGCAAAACAATGCTACTGTTCACGTAACAGTGCTACTGTTCACGCGAAACAGTCACTGTTCAAGCGTCAGTTCGTGAAGCAGTGCACTGTTCACGCAAAACAGTGCTACTATTCACGTAACAGTGCTACTATTCATGCGAAACAGTCACTGTTCATGCGTTCCTGTATGTTTTAACATTTCCATTTATACCCTTTCATTACTATGAACCCAACAACGGGTTCAAGCCTTGAAAACAGTCCTTTTGCAGAAATGTAAGGTGAGACTGCGTATAATTGATCTTTGTGAATGGCCCTTCCTCGGCCATGCGCATAGCGGGAGCTTAGTGCACGAGGCTGCCTTTTTATAGGAAGGTAAAAGCAGCTCTAAGCCAAGAGGGGGTTAGCTGTTTCTACCTGTGTTGCTTGGACTCTTTAAAAATGTCAACGGGTGCATGAAAGAAAAGTTATGGAGAAAATTTGGCATGGCTGTGTTGGAAGCACTGGTAAATATATGCATGGCCATAATACATAAACATGCCGTTTAACTTGGACACAATACACATCTATGACCACCAACTTTGGGTGTGCACAAGTAAGCGCTTAATCTTGTTTAAAGTTGAACGAGTAGACACATATACCCTATGTGGCTTCAGACGCCATGTAGGATGCATGTGTCTACTTGTTCAACTTTATACAAGTTGAACTGCCTACTTGTGCACACCCAAAGTAGGAGGACATAGATGAAAACTGAATCCAAGTTAAACGGTACATTTATGTATTATGCCTATTAGCTATCGTCGACATGTCAACTCTTCTCTTTTTACAAACCCCAACACAAGATTCTTGAACCCTGTCAACTTGTAAATAAAACTCGCATTCTTTGTCCTCTTTGTTGTCGCCATCATTCACCAACGTTTCATACAAATTGATTTCTAAAAATTTACAAACATCATTAGATATCTGTGATCCGATTTCAAATCTTCTGCTCTGCATATCCACATCTATAACCACAACGATCTTGTTAAACTCATCGTCCATATTACTCAAAGAGGTTCAAATTTTTACCAAAACTACTCGACAAATAATCGTAAATCGTGTTAGCAAAATGAGGAGTTGTGTCTTCAAAGAACAAATTCAAAACCAGTGAGAACACCTACGGCTTGTGGTTCTACTACAGGGCCATTGCCTCTACCACTGCTGAACTTTGTTGGGTGCGTAACCTTCTCAAGGAGTTATCTATTACTCCAGCTCAGCCACCGGTCATCCAGTTGTTGCCATGTGACCAGGCGGTCACGAGTTCAAGCCTTGGAAACAGCTTCTGGCAGAAATGCAAGGTAAGACTGCGTACAATACACCCTTGTGGTGGTGGGGCCCTTCCCTGGACACCGCGCATAGCGGTAGCTTTAGTGCACCGGGCTGCCCCTTTTTAGCCACCGGTCATCCAGTGGCAGAGCGAGGATTGACACCAAGGGGGTTCACAAGTGAATATACGAACTAACCGAAGGGGGGTTCGACATCTACTATATATACATAAATAATAATTTTAATCATGTATATATAGTATAATTTTCTATCGAAGCGGGTTCGGATGAACCCCCAACCTTATATGTAGCTACATATGTTTGTGCTCACAAAATCTCTTCCCAGCAGTTCTTTTGAGTTGTTACGTTCCAAGATTGGGTATCTCTAATCGACTTACCATCTAACGGGGGCATATTAGAGATATATCTTAGACGGATCGTGAATGGTTTTCCCTCTTTATTTACAGATTTAATTTTTCAATTTTTAGCATATTCATAACTGTAAAGATTCTCATTTATATTGAATGATTGTACAGATCTCTCCACCCTCCTGTATAAATACCTAACTCATTATTAATAAAAGACTACAAAATCACTTTTGTAAATTACTTTAGAATTGGGATGCATGCATTACAAGGAAATTTTTCTTACACGTAAAACATTTTAAATTTATTTTTTTTGGTAATAAAAATAATAGTAGTAATATATTACTTAAAATATTTCACGTGTGAAGTTAGAATTATAGAATTATATTTTGTTTATTAGCTCTACGTTATGGATTTGAAGGAGGAAAAAACCAATCCCTCTATTGTTATTGATTTTTCATCCCACGTGTGAAGGTATCCCTTATATATTTTTTTTTTATTTTCTTTATTCTTGGATTTTATTTTATCTTATGGAAAAACAGATCCCAAATTTTCTATTGAAGCAATCACAGCTTCCGATATTAGTTTTTCATCTCTTTCTGCTCAAAACTTGACTATCGATTTCGTGGTTGAAAATCCTGCTCCTTATGAAGTTGAGTACAAAAGCACGGTGGCTTCGATTTCTTATGACAAAAACATTGTCGGGTTGAATACGTTAGATCTTTATCAACAACCGAAAGGTGAACATTCGTCGATACAAGTGACTTTTCGTGATAAAAATTCATAGTTGAGTGACTTTTGAGGTAAAAATCAAAGTTAAGTGACTTTCCAGATAAAATTTCATAATTGAGTGACCATATGCGTTATTAACTCTCCTATTTAAGGTAGGATTGCGATGCATTATAAGAAAACTTTTCTTACATGTAAAATGTTGTTTATTTTTTTTTGTTAATAAAAATAGTAGTAGTAATATATCTATAATCTATATCAATAATCTATATATGTATAGTCTATCTATATCTATATCTATAGTATATTAAAAGTGTGAAGAAACTTAAAAACATTACTTGAACTTTTTACCCTTCATTAAAAATCTTTGATTTAAACAAAATCGTCTTTTCACTATTTTTTCTTAATATTTAAAAGTTAAAAATTAATTAAATCTTTTCTTATTAGAAGTCATCAGAATTAATGACAACTAATAATTTTTTCATTAGTTTAAAAATTCTAAATCAACTAAATTTGATTTTAAGAAGATTTGAAAAATCTAAAAATAAATATAAATCTAAAAATTTAACAATCCAGTGTAATTACACAAAGCATGGTGGCTTTGGTTTCCTATGACGGAAGTATTGTCGGGTTGAATACGTTAGACCTTTATCGTCAACAGAAAGGAGAGCATTCGTCGATACAAGTAACTTTTGGTAATTTTCTAGTCAAGATAATGGAAAATACAGTGGCGGAGCCACAGCCAACGAAGGGTGGTCAGATGAACACCCTTCGTTGGAAAAAAATTTCGAGTATATAGGTTAAATATAGATATTTATGGTTATATACATGTTGTTGCAAAGCTAGAGAAGCATAGTCCAGTGGTCAAGAGTGTGCATTTCCGCATCAACAACTCGGGTTCGAACCTTGGCAAGTGTAGCAGTGCTTTATTTTCTTTGTTTTTTAAACAGTTCTTTGCCCAAGGAAAAATATGAACACCCTTAACCAAAAGTCTGTCTCCGCCACTGGGAAAATAGGACAAGTGGATTTGTGGTTTTTACTGTGGAGTTAAAGGGAAATTATGAATCTCATGATATGAAAGTTTCTTGTAGAGATGTGAGGCTCAAATTTTCATCAATTAACCAAGAGACAAGATTGCTACAAAAATGTTTCATTTTTCTGTTCTGATTGTTACTTAAATTTTATTGTAGAGTTTTTATGTAAGGAAGTAAATTTTCTTTTATGTAAAGGACCATTTGATATGATCCTATAGTTACTAATTACTTTCTTGTAATTTGCCTATCTTAGGACTTCTATTTTATATTGTTCTATTAGCTACTCTCATGTTTGTTCTCATATTTGTTACTCAAGTCGAGGATCTCTCGAAAATATTTTTTTTACCTCTTCAAGGTAAGAATAAAGTTTGCGCGTAATTTACCTTGCCCAAATCCCAGCCTTTGAGACTATTGTGGCCATAGGGGCGGAGCCAACGCCTTTGGTAGAGGTTCATCTGAACCCTCTTTGACGATAAAATATATCATTTATACATGATTAAAATTAATTTTATGATTAAAAGAGAGAGCGTATTTCGATATACTACTCATAAAATGTGTGATAATTCATAAGCCGGTGGATTCAACAGGCACGCGGTCAGAGTCCTGACACTTCTTACAGATTGGAAGTTTACGATTTCATGTTCTATTTTGTTCTCAAACATCAAAAGATATACTTGCACTTGTTGGCTAACTAGCTTATATTGTATTACATGTGAATATAGTTTTCTTTTTATAACCATAGTGTCCGGACCATTTTTACGTAATTCGACTAAATCCACGGAATACATATCACCTCCCCACAAGCAACAAATACCATGTAACTCTGTCCACTAAGGTTAAGCTAAATGTGAATAGAGTTACAAAGATAAATTACTTTTCCCAACCCTATGGTTAATTAAGATTATGTTAATCCATTTGTGGGAGAGTTATTTTACCATGGTTGTCACGCCCTTTTTAACGTACTCCAAAATATTATGTTTTGGCGCGAAAGGGCTTTATTATTTAAGCGACAAGAAATGAAAAATTGTTTCGGAAAAGGATTATTTGCATTTTTTACTCAGAGTCGCCACTTGGCATAATCCGGTGTGCCAAGTCACCTTTGGAAAATCCTTTTCGAAACCATTTGACTCTTAAACTGGTTTGCGAACAGAGATTCCGGCTAAGGAATTCTGTTGACCGAGAGGAAGGGGTTAGGCACCCCTCGATCCCGTGGTTCAACCACGGTCGCTTGGCAGAGCGTATCGGCTAAATTGACGTTACAAATGCATAAACCAAACAAAAACACATAAAAAACAATCCATCAAACACATGAAACAAAACAAATCCAAAATTAGTGTCCAGTCCAATTATACAGTCCCAAAAATAAAAAATGCATAAAAATAAATCCTATTCTAAATTAATTCGAGACTAATGCTCTACCCGACGCCTCGGGCCTTCATCACGAACATCCTCCGGGTACAAGATACTTCGGGGCATTCCCCGGTGAATAAATATATACAGGTACCTCGGGGCATCCCCCGGCCAAATGAATACATTTCTTAGTGCGAAAAAAAATAAAACTATTCAACAAAATTTCAAACACTCCACAGAATTTCCAACATTCAACCGAAGCCACAAATCCTAAATTTTGCCTACCCAAATTATGTTCGCCTAAACCAATCGTCCTATCAAGATACTACCAAGTTCGATTAACGTTCATTTCGAAGCCAACAACCAATGAATCAAACTAATCAAAATTCAACCATTATGACAAGTTTTCAATTCTCCCCCCCACTCGTTTCATTTTTTTATCAATTATACCTTCAAAGTTACTCCGATTCATTCCGCTTATCAACAAAATCACATTGTTAAAATTCTAACATCATAACATCAACCAAAAATCCAACAATCACCACGGATAATCACAAACGATTCAAATAATCAAAAAAATAAAGAACGAGGAGACGGGTTAAAGAAATGGACCTCGATAGAACGTTCTTGTATAATAATAAAGAGATCCGAACACCAAAATAACTTGAACGGAGAACCTCAACTGCGAATCCCAAATCCAAACTCGGTATCGGAAATAATCAAACGGATTGTTCCAAACAGTGAAAACAAACTTTAATAGTAACTCAGATCACAAATGTCGACCCACTTTGAGTTCAAAAACCCTGAGAATCGATATCGACGATGAGTACACAGAAATAGATGAACCCAGCCCAACAACTTGACCGTAAGAGCTGAAACTCGGCATTGACCGAACTCCGGTGAGCTCCAACGACGAAACAGATAGGAACAGACCGGATTCTAGCTGAATCTCATCCCAATATTGGAAGAAAATTAGGTATTTTCGCGACTATAGGACTGATTCGACTAACCAAGAGTTGATTCCAGCGGATCTCACTATTTTCCGACCAGATTCTCGCCGGTGATGGCGACGAAGATGTGGTGGCTTAGGTCCTCGGTGGCTGCTGTCAGCGGGGGAGGGAAGGACGACGGAGAGACGACGGCGATGTTGCCGTCGTCGGAACTGAGATCTGAGAGGTCGGAGAGAGAGAGAGAGAGAGTGAGACGGCGGAGAGACGACGGCGAGGTTGCCGTCGTCGGAACTGAAATCTGAGAGAGAGAGGGAGACGACGGCGAGGTTGCCGTCGTCGGAACTGAAATCTGAGACAGAGAGAGGGAGACGACGGCGAGACGATGGCGATGTTGCCGTCGTCGGAGCTGAGATCGGAGAGAGAGTCGAGGAGAGAGAGATCGAGTTTTTTAGAGAGAAAATAAGAGAGCTGATGAAAATTTTTTGATCTCCTTCTTTCTTTTTGTGGTCTCCCCCTTTTTTATGTGTATGTGTGGGTATATATTGTGTTGAGTCTTTTCTTTGTTGACAAGAAAAGAGAGGGGGTGGGGTAACGTGGGGTAGGGGGTAGTGGTGAGGTGTTATGTTTTTATTGGGTATGTGGTTAGGATAAGATAGGGTTAGTTATTTTTGTCATTTTGTGGAGGGATTATCACACGGGTGAGGGTACACGGTAGGATAGGGTAAACAATAGGTAAAACGATATCAGGGATGGACGAAATTAGGTGTCTACATCATGCCCCCTTTGAATGTAAACATGAAGTGTTTTCAGGCAAAGAAGTAGACAGCGAGATAGAATTTTGTCCCGACCATTATTCAAAGAAAGAAACAGGAGAACGAAGGACTACCGGGTCTTGAATTAGGATATCCTACCTACCCAAATTATGAGGGGATCAAGTGAAAAGTATCTCAAAGGATTGGAAGGAGGTGGACTATACCAAGTTGGAGAGTCGAGTGAGGTTCCGTCGAGGTTTCGGTCTGCGGCTCTGTTATTACATCAAAATGAAAATTACAAGTAAAAACATAAATGAAATTACAAAAATCCTATCTATACAGCTTCTGTTGGTTCTTGACTCGACTTTCATCACCCTGTTCTCCAGGCGGGCTCCTGACTTGCAATTTCATTCCCTTTGTTGCTTGGCTTTCAATTGCTTCACTTTGTTGCTTGACTCTTTTGTTTCTTCAACCTATTCTCCAGGCGGGCTCCTGACTTGCTATTTCATCACTTTGTTGCTTGACTTTTCATTTTCTTCACTCTGTTCTCCCGGTGGGCTCCGAACTTGCTATTTCATCACCCTGTTCTTCAGGCGGGCTCCTGCCTTGCTATTTCATCACCCTGTTCTTCAGGCGGGCTCCTGAAACTCAAAATTAAAACTAGAACGAAAATTATCCCAAACAAGAATTATAAATAATTAGTATTTCATTTTTTGAAAGCATTGTCCCATTTTCCAGGAGGGTCCTGAGCAGAAAGTAAAAATATCTAAACAAAAACTAAAGTCCCATTTTTCAGGAGGGTCCTGAACTGAAAGTAAAATCCCATTCTTCAGGAGGGTCCTGAACAGAAAGTAAAATCCCATTTTTCAGGAGGGTCCTGAACAGAAAGTGAAATCCCATTTTTCAGGAGGGTCCTGAGCAGAAAGTGAAATCCTATTTTTCAGGAGGGTCCTGAACATAAAGTAAAATCCCATTTTTCAGGAGGGTCCTGAACAGAAAGCAAAGTCCCATTTTTCAGGAGGGTCCTGAACATAAAGTAAAATCCCATTTTTCAGGAGGGTCCTGAACATAAAGTAAAATCCCATTTTTCAGGAGGGTCCTGAACATAAAGTAAATTCCCATTTTTCAGGAGGGTCCTGAACTGAAAGTAAATTTCCATTTTTCAGGAGGGTCCTGAACATAAGGTAAAATCCCATTTTTCAGGAGGGTCCTGAACAGAAGGTAAAATCCTATTTTTCAGGAGGGTCCTGAACAGAAAGTAAAATCCCATTTTTCAGGAGGGTCCTGAACAGAAAGTAAAATCCCATTTTTCAGGAGGATCCTGAACAGAAAGTAAATTCCCATTTTTCAGGAGGGTCCTGAACAGAAAGTAAATTCCCATTTTTCAGGAGGGTCCTGAACAGAAAGTAAAATCCCATTTTTCAGGAGGGTCCTGAACAGAAAGTAAAATCCCATTTTTCAGGAGGGTCCTGAACAGAAAGTAAATTCCCATTTTTCAGGAGGGTCCTGAACAGAAAGTAAAGTCCTATTTTTCAGGAGGGTCCTGAACATAAAGTAAAATCCCTAGATATGCATTTCCAATGGTAGCTGAATCAAGTGAAACAAATTTGCCTATGTTTCAATCGAAGAAAAATTTGTCAGTTAAAAACTTAGTGGTGGCTTGCAGATCTTGGCTTTTCAGGTATCTGCCCAGCACTCGTTCCTTTCATCTTTGTTCCAAATTGCTAACACTTGTCGTGTCTTGCCGCATCATTGACCTGGATCCAAATTGAGTGAAATGAGTTCTGACTCAAACAATGGGTTTCCATTTTTACCATGCCCCTGAGGTGCACTCTTTTCCCAAATCTGAAATGCTTCTACGAATCCAATAGCCTATCGGTTGATAGACTTCCTTTGCTTCGTGTTGAATTACGATCATATTTCTTTTCTGTGTTGTTCCTTGGCTTTTCCTCATATAATTGGAAAGACTGGTAGTAAATTTTGAAATCCTTTCTTGCTTGTTTTGACACAGACTTGACTTAAAATGTAAAGAAATGATGGTGACTTTTATTTTGATAAATGACATAAAAAACTAAAAGCATGAATATGTAAATGAAAGAAAGAGGGAAATGTCCCATATTCAAAAAGAAAACTTATCTGAATACGACATCCAACTCCAATGAGTATGACATGCATTTAGGATTGAGCTGCCTGATCTTCCTATCCAAAACTCCCCATTTGTTGTCGAGTTTGTGCCTTTGCCGTTGAGCCGCTTCTTCAAATCTATTGGACTCATACATCACATCCGATTGATGACATCTTAAAATACTTTTGCCAACAAATCTCTTTCTTCTCACTTTTCGCTTTTCTCTTGAACTCTCCATCGCCTTACGGTGCCCGTGAGGGTTTTCACCAATAATACTCTCTCATTTTTGTTTTCTCACAACTCACCACCGCATTATGGTGCCTGCAAAAGTTTTTCACCAATAAGACTCTCTCATTTTTATTTTCTCACAACTCACCATCGCCTTATGGTGCCTGCAAATGTTTTCACCAATAAGACTCTCTCATTTTTTTGTATTTCTTTCCTGATTTCTTATGCTAAGGGAGATAAGCGGTACTTCGCAATGTATCGTCATATCCATTGCATGCTTAGCCTTAACACTATCAAAAATTGATCTGAAGGACTTTCTTTGGTTGTAACTTGGCTTTTGGTCAAGGTTAGAAAAGATGGTAAGAGGCTCAAACGATACTTGAAGTGGGGGTGGGACTTACAACTTTTGGAATCGACTCAAACAATGCACTAACTCATGCCCCAGTTCTGTTGACTGGGTGAATCTTAAATCTTTATTTGGTTGGACCGAGCCCGAAATAGGGCAGCCTACGTATCTCACTCCCGAGAGAGGAGAATCAGGTCGCACGTAGTTCCATCAGCTTGTTCTTTGTTTTGATTTGATTTTTTTCTTTTATTTTCGAACTCTTTCTTTTATTCTTATTTTCTTGACATTTATCTTTGACTCTATTTTGATTCAAAAAGAGGGATATGAAAGAAAAATAAACGAGGCTCAAACGGGTAAACAAAGGGTGACACAATGTTTGGATAGAAGAATAAAATGTCTTCATCATATCAATCTTAAAAAATGCAAGTACTAAACATGCAATAAACTCAAACAAAGGATCAAATATCATACATAGTATCTTTTGACCGCATCAGCATTGATAGCCATTTCTACCATTTTGCCTTCAGTATCTGTCAAATATAAGGCTCCATTGGGTAACACTTTCTTCACAACGAAGGGACCTTGCCAGTTAGGGGAGAACTTTCCCTTCGCTTCAACCTGGTGAGGAAGGATACGTCTTAATACCAACTGACCAACTTCAAAATTCCTGGGACGGACCTTTTTCTTATACGTACGATCCATCCTCCTTTGATACAACTGGCCATGACACACGGACGTTAGCCTTTTTTCCTCGATCAAACTCAAATGTTCCAGTCGGGCTTTTACCCATTCGTCGTCATCGATCTCTGCTTCTACAATGACCCGAAGAGAAGGAATTTCAACTTCTACAGGGATGACTGCTTCTGTCCCATACACTAATAAATATGGAGTTGCCCCTGTTGAAGTGCGAATAGTGGTGCGATAACCTAGCAATGCAAACGGCAACTTTTCATGCCACTGTCTAGAACCTTGTACCATTTTTCGCAGTATCTTTTTTATATTTTTATTGGCGGCTTCTATAGCACCATTGGCCTTTGGGCGATATGGAGTAGAATTTCGATGTGCGATCTTAAACTGTTGACACACTTCTTGCATCAAATGACTATTGAGATTGGCAGCATTGTCTGTAATAATCATCTTAGGAATTCCAAATCTACGAATGATATTGGCATGAACAAAATCTACCACAACCTTCTTTGTCACCGACTTGAAAGTTACTGCTTCCACCCACTTTGTGAAGTAGTCAATGGCTACCAAAATGAATCTATATCCATTTGATGCCTTCGGCTCAATCGGTCCAATCACATCCATTCCCCAAGCTACGAACGGCCATGGAGCGGCCATTGCATGCAACTCAACAGGAGGAGAACGTATCAGATCGTCGTGCACCTGACATTGATGAAACTTTCTAACAAACTGAATAGAATCCCTCTCCATAGTAAGCCAGTAATAACCTGCTCGAAGAATCTTCTTTGACAAGACGTGACCGTTCATATGCGACCCGCATACTCCAGAGTGTATTTCAACCATGATTGCCGAGGCTTCTTTTGCATCTACACACCTTAGAAGTCCCAGATCTGGGGTCCTCTTATATAAGATTCCCCCGCTCGAGAAAAATCCACTAGCCAAACGCCTAAGAGTCCTCTTTTGATCGTTGGTGGCATATGTTGGGTATTCTCCTGATTGAATGTACCGCTTGATATCCAAGAACCAAGGTTCTCCATCGAGCTCTTCTTTAACCACATTGCAGTACGCATGCTGATCACGACTCTGTACATGCACTGGATCGATGTAGGCTTTGTCAGGATATTGGAGCATTGAAGAAAAAGAGGCCAAAGCATCAGCAATTTCATTACGAATCCTTGGAATGTGCCTAAATTTTACTAACACAAATCGTCGGCATAGCTCCTGCAAGCATTGTCGATACGGTATGAGCTTCAAATCTCGCGTCTCCCAATCGCCTTGAATTTGATGGACGAGTAAATCCGAATCTCCCAACACCAATAATTCTTGGACTCCCATATCAACAGCTAACCTCAAACCAAGGATGCAGGCTTCATACTCTGCCATATTGTTAGTACAGTAGAATCGAAGTTGTGCTGTTACCGGGAAATGTTGTCCCGATTCAGAGACAAGAACCGCACCTATTCCGACTCCTTTCATATTGACAGCTCCATCGAAGAATAACCTCCAACCTGGATCAACATCTATAACGACTTCATCGACACACGACACTTCTTCGTCAGGAAAATATGTCTTTAATGGCTCGTACTCTTCATCGATGGGATTCTCAGCAAGATGATCTGCCAAGGCTTGGGCTTTCATGGCGGTTTGAGTCACATATACGATGTCGAACTCGGTAAGCAAAATTTGCCACTTTGCCAATCGACCTGTCGGCATAGGCTTCTGAAAGATATACGTCAAAGCATCCATGCGGGAGATGAGATAAGTAGTATAGGATGAGAGATAGTGCTTCAACTTCTGTGCTATCCAAGTTAGGGCACAACACGTTCTTTCAAGAAGAGTATACCTGGCCTCATAAGTGGTGAACTTCTTGCTAAGATAGTAAATAGCCTGCTCTTTTTTGCCTGTGACATCATGTTGCCCCAGGACACACCCGAAATAATTGTCCATGACTGACAAGTATAAGATCAAAGGTCTACCAGGCTCCGGGGGTACTAACACGGGCAGATTTGACAAATATCTTTTGATTCGATCGAACGCTTCCTGACATTCTTCAGTCCATTTTACCACAGCACTCTTTTTTAGCAACTTGAATATGGGCTCACAAGTGGTTGTGAGTTGAGCAATAAACCTGCTAATGAAGTTCAGTCTACCAAGCAAACTCATTACCTCCGTTTTATTCTTGGGCTGGGGCAAATCCTGAATGGCTTTGATTTTCGAGGGATCTAATTCAATTCCCCGACGGCTGACTACAAACCCCAACAGCTTTCCAGATGGAACTCCAAATACACATTTTGCCGGGTTGAGTTTGAGGTTATACCTGCGAAGTCTTTCAAAGAACTTTCTCAAGTCTTTTACATGGTCGGCCTGACTTTTTGACTTAATAATCACATCATCCACGTAAACCTCAATCTCATTATGCATCATGTCATGAAACATAGTGGTCATGGCTCTCATGTATGTTGCTCCAGCATTCTTCAAACCGAACGGCATCACCCGATAACAATAAGTTCCCCATGGTGTGATAAAAGATGTCTTCTCCGCGTCTTCATCATCCATAATGATCTGGTGATATCCGGCATAGCAATCCACAAAAGAGGCAACCTCGTGTTTAGCACAGTTGTCTAGCAAAATATGGATGTTAGGCAGTGGAAAATCATCTTTTGGACTTGCCCTGTTCAAATCGCGGTAATCAACACACACTCGAATTTTGCCATCTTTCTTTGGTACGGGAACAACATTGGATAACAACATGGGATAACGAGCCACTCGAATTACTTTGGCTTCAAGTTGTTTCATGATTTCCTCTTTGATTTTAATACTTACATCTGTTTTAAACTTCCTCAACTTCTGTTTGACAGGAGGGAATGCGGGATCCGTTGGCAATTTGTGAGACACTAATTTAGTGCTTAAACCAGGCATATCATCATAAGACCATGCAAAAACATCCTTATAATCCATTAACGTTTGAATCATTTCATCCTTTAGCTGGGGAAAAATATGTACACTGATTTTAGTTTCCCTAACATCTTCTTGATCCCCTAGATTTATTGGCTTAGTCTCATTCAAATTAGGATTCGGTTTGTCTTCAAATTGTTCCAACCCTTTGCTTATTTCTTCTAATGCTTCTTTTTCATCATATTCCTCATCCTGCTCCATTACATCTGGATTATTTTGGATTTTAAGACCAAGCTGAAAATTCCGCATGCATGTCATGTCATTAGAATCAGTATAAAGAGAACTGTGTAAAAAGAAAAACAAACTATATTAGACACAAAACAAATGGGACATTGCATTTCATTAAATAAAAGATAGAAGGGTTTAAACACAGACACCAATATAACATAAACAAACTAAAATCCGAATTACAACCCTGAAATAACTCGGATAAACAGAAAGGAAAACAAAATAAACTACCAAAACTCCCTCCTGACGGGGAGAGGAGTGACTTCCCAATTATTGAGCCGGACAGCTGGACCTATGAATTGCACATCTGCCATACTGGTACCTTCTCCTGCTTCAACCATATCAACTTCAATAAAAAAGTTCTGGAGGTCACCCACCAATTCAACTTCATATTCCACATGCTTCGCGACATCGCTCTTAACAAATGACTCACTGAGTAGTGGCATTGGGCGAGGGAGTGACCATATTTCCTTCTTCCTTCCCCTGATTTTCTTCAGATCTTCAGCTTTAGGCTCAAATCCCAGACCAAACGTGCCCACATTCTCACTCGGACATATGGGATGAACTATACCATGCAGAGATGCTCCCAAACCTTTTCCTGGTTCAAATCCGTATTTCCAAAGTTCACTCACCATCATGATAGAAGCAGAAGACAATTGCGGTCCCGGTATAGCTTGTCACTCAGGGATACGACTCACTGGCACTGTATCAAAAATTTGATAGACGAATGTCTCCTCCACGTTATTTGCTTCAATAAAGGACAAGGGAGAATCTTTGTAGGCTGATAAATCTCCTTCACCATGAATAACTACTTCTTGCCTGTCATGCTCAAACTTAATCATTTGGTGCAGCGTGGATGCAACCGCCTTGGCCTTGTGGATCCAGGGCCTTCCCAACAACAGATTGTAAGAGGATTCTACGTTCAATACCTGAAACTCTATGGCAAACTCAACAGGCCCTATGGTCAACATTAGTTCTATTTCGCCAATGGAATTTGACTTTGCACCATCGAAAGCCCTAACACATACATTGTTGGGCTTGATCCTATCAGCACCAACATTCAGCTTTTGCAAAGTAGAAATAGGGCAAATATTTGCACCTGAACCTCCATCAATCATAACATGAGTGACGTAGAAATCCTCACACTTCACTGTAATGTAAAGACCCCGATTATGCCCTGTACCTTCAACAGGCAATTCATCATCAGAAAAGCTGATCTGATTGACCTCAAAGATTTTTCCCACCATTTTCTCAACCTGGTTGATTGTAATCTCCCTTGGAACATATGCTTCATTCAATACCTTCAGCAAAACATCACGATGCTCCTCGGAGTGCAACAGCAAAGATAAAAGGGAAATTTGAGCAGGGGTTTTCTTCAGCTTGTCTAATACTGAATACTCTGGCAATTTCATCTTTTTCAAAAAATCTTCGGCTTCCTCCTCAGTGATAGGCTTTTTGATAGACGACGGTTCACTCACCGTTGGCTTAGACTTTCTTAAGCTTTCAGGCACGAAGCATCTTCCTGACCTGGTCAAACCTCCTACCTCATCTACATCTTCCACAACTTCTTTCCCGTGATAGGTCATCACAGTCCGCCCATAATTCCAGGGAATCCTTTTCATATCAACTATCGGAGGTTGGGTCACCGGTTTGAGGACAATAGGCGCTGCCAGTGCTCCTTTCACCGTCAAGATAGGCTGACTCAAAGCTCCCACCACTGTCAACTTAGGTTTATCCTGACTCGAATCACCATACCTTCTGGCGCCTTGTACTGTGATCAGGGGCTTCTTTGTGCTTTCTCGGGATTTATCCTCCATCATTCCTTCCTGGCTCAATGACATTGCTTTCAAAGACTCCGCTACATTCACCGATTTCTCCTCAGTGGTGTGTATCTTGAAAATAGGCTTATAACCCCTCGAAGACTCTTTCCCATCATATATCAATTCTAACATATTGGCTTCAGCATGGGTTGGCAGTGGATTCAGGTTAATGTTTGGACCCTCCGGGGCTTGGACCAACATCTGATTTGTGTCAATCAAGTCTTGGACAACTCTCTTTAAATGCCAGCATTTCTCAATATCATGGCCTGGCATATCAGAACAGTACGCACATCTTAAAGAATAATCGATATTCCTTGGTGGTGGATTTGAAAGCCTTTCTTGAATTGGGCTTAAAACCTTCAACTTCCTCAACCTATCAAACAAGCTAGCATATGACTCCCCAAGAGGTGTGAATTGATTTTTGACCATTTTCTCCTGCTTATACTCGGGCCTAGGCTGAAAACTGGGTCTGGAGGGGTTTTGGTAATTTGGTGGAGCGAATGGGAGATTTTGTGAAGTTTGCGCGCGCCACTGCGGGTAAGAAGGGGTTTGGGCATATGGTTGCGCACTATATACTGGGTAAGGGGGTGGTGGAATGGAATATAAAGGATTTTGTGGAGGGTAGTAATGGTGGGGAGGAATATATGGAGCTTGGGAGTAGACTTGGGCTTGGGATTGGGGATAGGGGCGAGGTGGCCTTTTAGGATAAGTATGGGTTCCGGCTACGACAGTCGCAACATCCTCTTTCTTCTTTTTTCCTCCAAATGCGCCAGATCCACCTTGAATCGCTTGTGTGGTAGCTTTTAATGCAGCAAAACTCACTATTCGACCGGTCTTAATCCCGTCCTCTATCATCTCCCCCATTTTGAGGACTTCCATAAAAGACTTTCCCATTGCCGGAAGTAAATGTTGAAAATAGGTCTCATCCTGCGCCTGAATGAAAACTTCTACCAACTTACTTTCCTTCATTGGAGGCTTTACCCTAGCGGCCTGTTCACGCCACCATATAGAGTATTCCCTAAAACCTTCAGTGCTCTTTTTCTTCATGTTGACCAAAGATTTTTCGTCCGGAATCAAGTCGATGTTGTACTGAAAATGTTGAACAAATTCAGAAGCCAAATCATCCCAACTGTTCCATTTATCGATATCCCGATCGATGAACCATTTTGAAGCCAGATCTGAAAGACTCTCGCCAAAGAAGGCCATGAGTAGTTCTTCCTTTCCTCCTGCAGCCCTCAACTGGTTGCAATAACGTCTCAAGTGTGCAACAGGATCACCGTGCCCTGCGTACTTCTCGAACTTAGGCATCTTAAAACCGGGGGGCAGGTTGATGTTTAGGAACATGCACAGGTCTTTATAGGAAACACTTCTATAATCTCCGATTCCTTGCAAATTCCTCACAGCTTGCTCTAAACTCTTCAGTTTCCGGGCTATGACATCCTGTTCCTCCGTTGCGACAGGTTTCTCCGTATCAAATGGAAATGCAGGTGGCTGAGTGTACCCATACGGTTCGTTCAATTGCAGAGTAGGCTCCGTAGCATAATACTGACCATCTGAAACCTTCAGTGCTGGCTCACTGGAAGACCGAGGAAGCCTCATTGTGGGACGCACAGCATATATGGGAGTTTCATGTGGTGGCGGGGCCACGAATACCGGTGTGATCGGTGGTGCTGGCTGAGCAGCTGGTCTTGATTGGGGAGCTGCCAAGGGCACTCCAGAATTGCCAGGATAATAATGTCGCGGAGTGAATCCTGGCGCGTGCTCAGGTTACTCAGTAGGAGCAGAGAATTGTGCTTGAGAGAGCGGTTGGCAATTAGAGATATTCTCAAGACCTTCAGGGAGCGGAGGAGGAGGCAATCCGCTGGCCCATGCCCGGTGCAAATCTATCAATTGTTGCCTGAGCCTTACTACCTCATCATTGTGTTCTGAACTTTCTTCCCTGTGATCCTGATCCGGGTCAATGAGCGAATTTTCAATCTCCCTGCTAGCCATTGCGAGCTTTGCTTTGGATCTAGTGAAGTATGGGTGACTAGCCAGAGTGCTGCAAACCTACCACTTTTATCTGAAAGAACACGCTCATCAAAGACGACATTCGTTAGGATTAGGGTATACCAAAAGCATGGGAATCACATTGGTAAAATTGCCCTAAATTCATGTTCATTTCTACCAGCTTTTGAGGGTAGCGAGGTCATTTCAACATCATCCTGAATTTTTTTTACACACTTTTTTTTTTTATCTACACCTATTACTATTTTTTATCAATATCTGCTCTTTTCCTCATGTTATATACCTTTATTTTATCATTCTTTATGGTTTTTGTTTTCCTTAAAAGAGGAAAAATAATGAAAAACAACGAAACAAAATGATTAGATCGAACCCAAAAGTAGGCTGCCTACGTATCATGTTGTACATGAATCAGATCTTGCGTAGTTCGGGCAGCTTATGCATAAACATTACACAATTGAAGGTTTTTTTTTTTTTTCACGAAACACGAAAACAAGTAAACAAAAGAAAGACGTAACATCCTAACATTTCGATGAAAGATAGAAAAACATACAACGAATTTAGGACCACTTTAAAACTAAACAACAAATACAACAAAAACACTTTAAACCCCTAACGATATGCGTGCAATAAATACCCGAATATCAAAAACAACTTAACTCCAACTTAACACAGACACCAACCTACAATGACAGAAACATAAAAGACTCAAACTACATAAAGATAAGACATGTTCTTTCAAACTGGTGCTCTGTGTGATGTCCCCGGCTGAGATGAACCCATCTGTGAAGTCCCCATTTTTCCACTTAGACTTTGCAACATGTCCTGCAACGACATTTTGATACTCGGAAACAAATTTCTTGCCCGTATCCCCGCCTCTTGGAGAGTACACCCGCAAAGGTTTCTCTGACACCCATCCACAGTTGTGATCAAACGCGATAACTGAACTCTCAAAAACTCCACCTTGACACCCGGATCTTCCTGCTCATCATCTTCTACCATGATTGCTTCCCGTATTCGCCCTCTAAGTTGGGCTGGTAAGGGTCTACTAATGCCACGGGGCAGAGATTGTAGCCAGATTTCATAGTTTTGAGTGCATCCTGGATTTTCCTCGAAAGTATCGACACCCAACTTTATCGCGTTATTCCAGAATTGCTCATATTTGCTTTCCCCTACGGCTTGGTCTTTAAAGTACTCTACATCCTTTAGAAGGTCCATTATTGGGGGGACGTCTTGCATTCTACCCAACTGACGCATCACCCTTCTTGGACTGTAAGGCCTAGTGCAGTTAAGTCCTATCAAAACTAGAAAGAGTTGCATTTGAGATCCAATCAAGATTTTCTTAGGACAAAACCACATATAACACCAAAGAATGTTGTTTGGAGTTCTTGATCCGAGAAATTCGATCCAAGAATCGACTCCAATAGGAAAAGAAAATTTGTCAAAACGCATTCTTCCTAGCATGGCTTGCACTCGATCATTCAGACAACGGTCGATCACATCTGCTCTAATCAAAGAAGGCGTATGCAAGTGCTCCATCATCCACAACTGCAATATCAGATTACTCCCCTCAAAAAATCGTACCCCTCTTTTTACTTCAGTTAAAGCCTTATATATTTCTGTTAGGATCATTGGTACAATGGTGACCTCATCTTTTTTCTTGAATAAAGTTATCACCACTTATTGTAGACGAGTATTGATACACCTCTCATCTAACGGAAACACTAAGATACCCAACAAAGCCAGACAGAAAACCTCCAGACGACGTTGTTCCCAGATTTTTTTGGTAGTACAGAATTCATCCCAAAAACAGTCGAAACCCTCTAAAGACCCAAATCTAGCAAACAAATAGTCTAAGGAAATCCAAGATTGTTTGAGACATCCCAGATGCTTGTTATCTTTTAATCCACAGAGTCGAAGGAATTTCTTACGAGTATGATTGCGGGCTAAAATCATTTGCTGGTCCATGTAAGTCAACCGAAACAAACAAGATATTTCTGCCAGGGTAGGAGTCAATTCACAACTTCCGAACCTAAACACCAAATTATTTGGATCCCAGAAAGTCAACGCAGCTTCTATTAAATCCGGACGAGGCGTGAGATCCATGAGTGTTACAAGATTGCCTAACACTTTCCTCACTTCGTGCTTTTCGGAGTAATTGAACGTGCCCCATCACTTGATCAACTTTTTGGGTACCTTGACAACCATAAGGACTCTAGACTTTGTGGACAGGTCCATCCTGTAGTAGCAGATAAGAAATTGTCTTAAAATTTGATAAAAGCAAAAGGTTCCCAACCAACGGGAATTTGATGCGGACATACGTCGATGGGACAAACCGCTTCATGACTCCAAATCGCCGAACAGTAATGCTGAATAAAATCAGCCTACTTGGCTAACAACTCTAGGTTACGGAGTAAAAGACCTAGCCTAAGACTAAGACGAAGACCAAAATAAAGGTTACCGGACCCACCGAGGGTTGCCTACGTATCCCGCCCCGAGGGACGGAAATCTGGTATGTGTAGTTCGTCCAGATTGGACACTTAACGATTAACTAATAAATTGACCCTAACTTAAGAGACAACCAAAAAAAAACGAGTGAAAACATTTTGGATTTTCAACTAGACATTTCAACTAAGACTGACACCATCAAAAAAAATCTTTTTGGCATTTTGTTTTTGACAGATAAGTAGACAAAGAAAATAAAACCCTCTTTTTTTTTCATTCAATTTTTTTTTGAACTTACGGTACTTTGAGAAGATAAATGCAAAAACGTAAAAAAAATCTTTTTGAGTTTTGGGATCGTGAAGAACAAAAGCCATAAAGAACTCTAAAATAAACTTCGACACTCCTTTTGATTCATTCTTTTCGACTCACTTTTTTTTCCTCTTTTTTTTTCCTTTTTTTTTCACACTTTACTTCTAACACATGTTTTCCCCAAATCGGTCCGTCAAATGACCACGTTACCCTCAAATATGCAACAGTTAGCACGTAGGGATGCTTTAAAGGCGAGTCTCCTACAAAGGACCGTGTAGGCCCCGCTAGGTCTCAATAAGATGCACATAAGAATGACCTAAAGGCTGACCTACGTTGTGGTTTACTAACAAGGCCGTTCGGGGGAGCATATGGTCGATAGTGGCTGCTTTGCTTTCCACCCACTCCATACATCCAACGGCTCCCCCCCTAAAATAAAGGTGACTCAACTAGATTTCGTGCGCACGACGTGCGCTCCGAGACTTGTTGCAGAAAGAAGGCCGGGGGATGGACTCATGATGACAGATATAAAGTGGTAACACATAGGATAAATACTATAAACAAAGAGCACGAAAACGCACAAAAGTGAAAACAATAACAAAACCATAATCACAAACAATGCTTATACACTCGTAATGCCAAACAAAGCCGATACGACTCAAAAAATAAGCTCGAATTCTGAAATGTCCCCAGCAGAGTCGCCAGAGCTGTCACCCCCCTTTTTAACGTACTCCAAGATATTATGTTTTGGCGCGAAAGGGCTTTATTATTTAAGCGATAAGAAATGAAAAATTGTTTCGGAAAAGGATTATTTGCATTTTTTACTCAGAGTCGCCACTTGGCATAATCCGGTGTGCCAAGTCACCTTTGGAAAATCTTTTTCGAAACTATTTGACTCTTAAACTGGTTTGCGAACAGAGATTCCGGCTAAGGAATTTTGTTGACCGAGAGGAAGGGGTTAGGCACCCCTCGATCCCGTGGTTCAACCACGGTCGCTTGGCAGAGCGTATAGGCTAAATTGACGTTACAAATGCATAAACCAAACAAAAACACATAAAAAACAATCCATCAAACACATGAAACAAAACAAATCCAAAATTAGTGTCCAGTCCAATTATACAGTCCCAAAAATAAAAAATGCATAAAAATAAATCCTATTCTAAATTAATTCGAGACTAATGCTCTACCCGACGCCTCGGGCCTTCATCACGAACATCCTCCGGGTACAAGATACTTCGGGGCATTCCCCGGTGAATAAATATATACAGGTACCTCGGGGCATCCCCCGGCCAAATGAATACATTTCTTAGTGCGAAAAAAAATAAAACTATTCAACAAAATTTCAAACACTCCACAGAATTTCCAACATTCAACCGAAGCCACAAATCCTAAATTTTGCCTACCCAAATTATGTTCGCCTAAACCAATCGTCCTATCAAGATACTACCAAGTTTGATTAACGTTCATTTCGAAGCCAAACAACCAATGAATCAAACTAATCAAAATTCAACCATTATGCCAAGTTTTCAATTCTCCCCCCCCCCCTCACTCGTTTCATTTTTTTTATCAATTATACCTTCAAAGTTACTCCGATTCATTCCGCTTATCAACAAAATCACATTGTTAAAATTCTAACATCATAACATCAACCAAAAATCCAACAATCACCACGGATAATCACAAACGATTCAAATAATCAAAAAAATAAAGAACGAGAAGACGGGTTAAAGAAATGGACCTCGATAGAACGTTCTTGTATAATAATAAAGAGACCCGAACACCAAAATAACTTGAACGGAGAACCTCAACTGCGAATCCCAAATCCGAACTCGGTATCGGAAATAATCAAACGGATTGTTCCAAACAGTGAAAACAAACTTTAATAGTAACTCAGATCACAAATGTCGACCCACTTTGAGTTCGAAAACCCTGAGAATCGATATCGACGATGAGTACACAGAAATAGATGAACCCAGCCCAACAACTTGACCGTAAGAGCTGAAACTCGGCATTGACCGAACTCCGGTGAGCTCCAACGACGAAACAGATAGGAACAGACCGGATTCTAGCTAAATCTCATCCCAATATTGGAAGAAAATTAGGGATTTTCACGACTATAGGACTGATTCGACTAACCAAGAGTTGATTCCGGCGGATCTCACTATTTTCCGACCAGATTCTCGCCGGTGATGGCGACGAAGATGTGGTGGCTTAGGTCATCGGTGGCTGCTGTCAGCGGGGGAGGGAAGGACGACGGAGAGACGACGGCGATGTTGCCGTTGTCAGAACTGAGATCTGAGAGGTCGGAGAGAGAGAGAGAGAGAGTGAGACGGCGGAGAGACGACGGCGAGGTTGCCGTCGTCGGAACTGAAATCTGAGAGAGAGAGGGAGACGACGGCGAGGTTGCCGTCGTTGGAACTGAAATCTGAGAGAGAGAGAGGGAGACGACGGCGAGACGACGGCGATGTTGCCGTCGTCGGAGCTGAGATCGGAGAGAGAGTCGAGGAGTGAGAGATCGAGTTTTTTAGAGAGAAAATAAGAGAGCTGATGAAAATTTTTTGATCTCCTTCTTTCTTTTTGTGGTCTCCCCCTTTTTTATGTGTATGTGTGGGTATATATTGTGTTGAGTCTTTTCTTTGTTGACAAGAAAAGAGAGGGGGGTGGGGTAACGTGGGGTAGGGGTAGTGGTGAGGTGTTATGTTTTTATTGGGTATGTGGTTAGGATAAGATAGGGTTAGTTATTTTTGTCATTTTGTGGAGGGATTATCACACGGGTGAGGGTACACGGTAGGATAGGGTAAACAATAGGTAAAACGATATCAGGGAGGGACGAAATTAGGTGTCTACAATGGTTAAGCAAAATATTTAGATAAGAATGAGTAACCTATTTTAATTGATTATCCCCTATTTTATGGTAAAAAATAGCCAATTCGTTAGGATCTTGTTTCAATATTTATGTTAATCAATGAAATTAATTTAGGTTATTTTTCTTGACCTAAAAGTGTTGTATATTATTTTGTTTATTAGCCCTACGTTATGGATTTCAATGAACAAAATGATAAATATTTTTGTAATAAGCATCCTGTACTAGGAACTTTTATTTTGGTTTTCCCTTTTATTTTGGTACTATCTATATTTTTGTATATTGGTTTGTCTGAAAATAAATCTTTGCCCAAATTTACTATTGAAGCAATCACATCTTCTAATATTAGTTTTTCACCATGGCCTAATTCATCTCTTTCTGCTCAGAACTTGACTATCGATTTCGTGGTCGAAAATCGTGCATCTCGTGAAGTTGAGTACAAAAACATGGAGGCTTCGATTTTGCACAAGGGAAATATTGTCTGATTGAATACGTTAGGTCTTTATCGTCAGAAGAAAGGTGAGCGTTCGTCGATACAGGTGACTTTTGGTGATTTTCCGGTCAAGATAATGGATGACAATGATGTTAATGATCTCACTAAGGAAAATAGGACAAGTGGATTTGGAGTTTTCACAGTGGAGGTAAAAGGTGGTTATAAATCTGTATGTTTGAAATTTAATTGTGGGAAGGTGAGGCTCAAGTTTTCACAAGTTAAACAAGAAATAAGATTGCTACAAAAATGTTCCAATGGTAAAAAAATGTCCCCGTTATTATTAGTCTGGCTCCGCCTCTGGGAACCGTAGATCTAGAAACCGCACCATGCATCCTTATTGTTGAATCCATCGTTACGTAAGGATGAAAAGTTTCTTTTTATGTAACGACAGATTAGGTGTTACTGACTTATTGTGCTTCAGATCTAGCTAGCTCCTCTTTGGTATTATGTTTTCCTTATTATTTTCTATGTTCTTTTTACATTTGTATTGTTCTATTAGCTACTTTCCAAAACAACTCCTTCATATCCTCAAAGTAGGGGTAAGATTCGCGTATAGTACTCTAACCTTCCCAACCCGACTTTGGGACTATACTAGGTTTAATTTGTTGTTGTTGTTGTTGTTGTTATTAGTAGTTGTAAAAATACATGGTAAAGCTGCGTATATTAGATTTTTGTGATCCGGAGCGGGGTCAGAATTTCAACTCATGGGGTTCAATATTTGAAGAAATCTAGCCGAAGGGGGTCAACACCTACTATAGATACATAAAAAATAATTTTAATCATATATAAATGATATATTTTTTCGTCGAAGGGGTTCAAATGAACCCCTGCCAAAGGGCTGGCTCCGGCCCTTCCCCGAACATTACACATAGTTTGGTAAAAAATAACTAACCAATCTTTCTAATTGATTGTCCCCCAATTTTATGGTAAAAAATAGCTAACCAATGAGACCCTTCCTCAACTTGAGATCCGAGTGTTTATATTAAATCAATAAATATAAGTCAGGTACATTTTATGTGTAATAATTAGCTCTACATTGTGGTTTTAATATTGTCTGGTTGAAATAGTAGACCTTTATCGACAACAGAAAGAGGAACGTTCGTCGATACAAGTAACTTTTGGTACTTTTCCACTCAGTACAAGTGGATTTGTGGTTTTCACAGTGGAGTTAAAGGGAAATTATGAATCTCATTATATGAGTTTCTTGTGGAGATGTGAGGCTCAAGTTTTCATCAATTAAACAAGAAACAAGATTGCTACAAAAATGTTCCACTCGTCTGTTCTGATTGTTACTTAAATTTTATTGTAGCGTTTTTATTGTTGAATCTTCTCTTTGTTATGTTAGGACGAAAAGTTTTTTTTTATTTTTTTTATGTAAGGACCGATTTGGTGTGATCGTATAGTTACTAATTACTTTCTTGTAATTTGTCTATCTTAGGACTTCTATTTTATATTGTTCTATTAGCTACTCTCATGTTTGTTCTCATGTTTGTTACTCGAGTCGAGGATCTCTCGAAAATATTTTTTTCTTTGCTTATTTATTATCTAATGATCTTATTTCATTCTTTACTCTTTTATACCTTATATTTTCATCTAGGTTTTATTCAAACATTAATTATATTTATCAAAATAATACAGTACAATATGACTATTCTTACTAGCTTATATTGTATTACACGTGAATATAGTTTTTTTTTTTTTAATAACCGTGGCGTTCAGATCAGTTTTCACGTACCTCATCTAACTTCACGGAATACGTGTCACCTCTCCGTTCACTAAAATTAGGACAAATAGGAATAGAGTTACTAAGATAAAATTACTTTTCCCAACCCTATGGTTAATTAAGATCTCCGAATGATGACCAAAGTCAACCATAGCAACTCCAAAACTATTCAAAATAAAAAATTTCTCTTAAAACTCAATCAAATACCTCCGGAATCATGTCACCCACTCCGACAAATTACTAACACCAAAATACAATTTTGGAGAAGAATAAAATGATCAAAACACGTCAAATGAAATTAAAATATATGTTTAATGTTATCCACATTTGCTTCATAATTATCCAAATGTTCCCAAAATGTTTAACCTTAATTATATGTTGTCAAATGAAATGAAGTGAAGTGACTATATCATAACATTCATATTACTGCATAATTTTTTAAATTTGTGATCTTAAACATGTCATATCATTTGAACAACTATAAAACTGTCATATTGAGAGATACAAAAATGTATTCTTTTTGCTAAATAAATTAAATTTTTTATTTCATCCAAATGGTCTTAAAATCTGTGGCCAAATGACAAAGTCACAGGCTATCAATAAGCACGTTTTTCTCGTTGAAGAACAAAAATAGCGACTCTTGTTTTGTATTTTCTTCGTCTCATTTATATGATATAGTTTATTAATAATTAGTATATAAAAAAAAAAAATTATACATTTGAATACTTTAAAATGATAATTTTACATATAATGAAGTAATTTACAGCCACATAAATATTTATTTTAAGAGTAAATACATAATTATCCCTCTGATATTGGTCAGGATTTTTAAAAAGACACCTAAACTTTAAATTCGACCTATTACCTCACGATTCTTACTTAATCCATTGCAAATACATCATTTTTCGCTGAATCTCAGTCACAACAAAGAGATTGAACACACACACCAATCAGGTGTTGCCACGTGTTAAATATATTTAATTTCATTTTTTTTTAATAAATCTTTCTTTTTTATTTAATTTATCACCCACCTCCTCTTCCCCCACCCCCCGCGTCCAACACCCCCCTCCCCCCTCCCCAACGTCCAGCAGATCCCCTCCATCCCCACCCCCATTCAACACCCCCACCCTCCATCCAACACCCCCACCCTGTCAGCATATCCCCCTAACCCCCCCCCCCCCCCCTCCATCAAAATCTCTCTTCCCATCTATTTTTTTTGTTCAAATCAATTCAAAAAATTATTTTATGATTGAATTGAGCTTTAAGGATAGTTAAATGATTGAATTGAGTTTTAAAGATAGTTAAATGAGCTTTAATGGAGGAGCTTTAATGGCGTTTTAAAGATATTTAAAAAAAGAAAAAGCTTCAATGGACCTTTAATGGAGGAGCTTTAATGGTGTTGAAGAAGATATTGTGTTGAAGAAGACATTGTGTTGAGCTTTGATGGAGTTTTAATGATATTTAAAAAAAAAAAAAAGCTTTAATGGTGTTGAAGAAGAAAGGGTAGGCTGGCGGGGGGAGGGAGGGGGACAGGGTAATTTAAAAAAATAAATAAAATATTAATTTTTTCCTTTTAAAAAATCTCGTTTAAGTGTCTTTTTGAAAATCTCGGCCAACATCAGGGGGATAATTATGTATTTACGCTTATTTTAAACCACAAACTTCATTCAAAAGTCTCCCCATATATTTTAAACTCCATATTATACATTTTGAACTCTATTTAAATTGAATTCTTTTATGTATTTATCAATAGATATATTTTGATCTCAACTTGATACTCTAATTTGCTGTTTAGATTGAAATTCCTTATCCTTAGTAGTTTCTAGGTAATTAATTATCCTCAAGTCTCTCAAATTTGTTTATAATTTCTATCTTTGCTTGTAATATATTGTGATAAAAATTGATTAGATGAACGCATTTCATACTTATAGATCGTAAATGATCTCTTTTCATTAAAACACACACAAACTTGATACAAGATACATAAAGGATTGATGTGTCACAACTTATTTAATGTGTCAAATGGCTACTATAGGCCAAGAACACGACATTATAAGTTACCTTTTTAAGAAAGGCAACACTATATTTAATTTTGTGTGACATTAAATCCATAATCAGACTTAATTACGCCCTGAAAATCTCTTCTTCAAGCAATTCTGATTCGAGAGTTTTAACATCCTGAACCAAAATAGTTCCAGCATCATTAGGAATATTGTCAAATGCACATAGCTTAGTGCATAGGCACTTCCTTTGGAGTTTGCTACAATGACCATCTTCAAATTTATCCTGCTCGATACAAACTTTTCTACATGAAGAGTCCAGCCAACATAATCCTGGGAAATGTTTGCTTGTTGTTTTGCAAATGTTGTGACCTTGCTCCCCTAAAATCATTCATAAGTTGTTACAAATGTTAGAAAAGAAAGACACATAATCGAACCAAATATATATATACAGACAGCTTTAAAGTGTGAATCAACTCACGGAACCTAAAGATCAAGTAGTACTTCTATTAATACACATACAAGTTTCATCAAGATTAATTAGCCACTAGACTATAAAATGTCTGAGGTGATTTATCAAACAAATAAATTATTTGAGATTTTAGAAAATAAAAGATGAAGACAAACCATAGGCAACAAAGAGGGTCATTGCCAAGACAAGAAATGCCATGAAGTAAATGGAACGAGCCATAGTCTCTTTGAATGACAAAAAAAGATTGAAAATATATTTTTAATAATAAGAAAGATTGCAATTTTGAGTTGTGGAATGAACAGTAGCAAAATGGAGGTATTTATAGGCAATGAAATTTGAGTAAATCCAAAAGAGATAAAATTTTGTAAGGCCAATAAATTTGTGAAGCAATGGTTGTGGGTAAATTTAAAATAATGCTTGTATATTAGAACCACAAAAAACTTGTTCCACTTCATTTTCTTAAAATAGGGATTGGGATACAAGGAGAAAATCAAACTTGCTCGTTAGTCAATCAGGTGAGCTACAAAGATTATTATATAAAGATTAAATGGCATACTAATGCATTATATACCTTAATAATTTTCCAAACACCATTAATTATATACACTCAACTTAGATATGTGCTTCAATATAAAAAAACAAGAAAGGAGTTTTGCTTAATTGGAATGAATTTTTGTAACATGGTGAGGTGAAAGCAAACGGAGCGAGGGAAGCGCTTTTCACTTGAATTTTTCCACTCGAGGTTTGAAATAAAAGCTTTTGATTAAGATTGGAGAGATTCTTTCTAGGGGTGTGCATCGGTCGGTTCGGTTCGGTTTTACATATTATCAGTTCGGTTTATGAACCCTAGCTACCTAATCTATAAATTTTTTAAAAGGGTTAAATGCTTTAATTCTTTTAAGGTCCTTCCCAGAAATTAAAATATTTCAAGATATTGTTATTATTTTGCTATTTATGTAGTCCTTTTCCTTGTTATTTTTCTGTTTTTTTGAATTTCAAGCATTGTTAGGAATGCACAAATTTCTAGCACAGACACAAACTCAATGAACATGCACATTCAAAGCTTGTGCATTCAAAACTCAATGAACATGCACATTTCTCTTAATTGTCAGAGAAATTGATTTCAAAAAACTATATAATACATCATAATTTGATTAATAATCAACCAACATACTAGATGCAAATTCAAAGGAGATAAGCGACTATGCCGAGTCTAGTGAAGATGTCCTTCCCGAGCGCAGTGTTAGTGGTGACAATGAAGAGAGCGAGGGAAGTGGGAGAAACAGTCATGATGGGTATAATGATCCCTTCTCCGTGCCATGTTTGTCAAGGTTCATTTTCGTGGAGCGGTATGACCTTCGAACGATAATGGACGAGGTCGGATCTTACCCGACGAAGATATCGGTCAGATCAAGAATGGTTGCTTATCGAGAATTTAAGAAAGTTCTTATCGACCAGGAGTTGAAGAAAAGATTCAAGCGATCCTGTTTCGGACACCTGAGAAACCTGCCGGAACATCTCAAGTTCAATGGGCAGTTGGTCCATTATTTGTTGTTGCGACGCGTCAAGAGGGATAAGATGCGCCGTGAGATGTGGTTCTGCGTTAACAACAAGCCTGTCTGTTTTGGCTTGAAAGAATTTTGTTTGATCATGGGGATGAACTGCTCATCATACCCCAGTTAATAAAAAATGAAGAAGGTGTTAGACAAAGGGGAGCATTTTTGCTTTAAGGTGACAAAAAACAAAAATATTACGGCGGCCAACTTGTTACACTTGATCAGAGGGAATAAGCTGAATGAGGAATAGAAGTTTAAGTGTTGTTTACTGTGGCTCTTGCACACCATGTTTCTTGGAAAAGATTAGACGAAAGTTGTCGACACGAAACTGATTCGAATGGTCGATTCTTTGAGTTTCTTCGAGAATTATCCATGGGGAAAAAGGATATTTCAACTGACCCTGGACTATCTGAAGAAGAAAAGTGACCTGAAGAAGCAGAGAAAAGTATTTGATGAGAAGCAGAAGGCATCCTATGCTCTATTCAGATTTTCCTGGGCATTCATGGTATCTACCATAGACCTTTTAGTGAGTTTATCGTAGATTCTTGTTTTATTTATACTCTATCATAGACTCTGAGTTCTTTTTCACTGTTGTACTGCTTACAGGTCTGGATCTACAAGGCTTTTCCTCATCTTAAAAAATTTGCTGGAAAATCAACGGATGAGCCCTTTCCCATTCCTCGCATCCTCCGATGACACACTACAAAAAGTGACCAGATAATCGAAGGCGACCCATTCAAGTACAAAGAAAAAGTTACCGAGGTATGAACTTATTTTTTATTATGCAATAATAATAATACTATTGTATCGAATGTTATTTAATTGTTAATTGATATTTTGTAGAACGTGCACCCGTACATCATCCCTACTCTTCTAAGACGAAGATGGATTACATGATTTTCTTTGAACCATATACGTATGAGGTGAGGAATAACATCCTCGATGGCTTAAAGAGAGAGTTAGAAGGGGTGACTGTCCTCATTTCAAATGAGGACAGCGATGATGAAGGGAATTTGGTTGGTAACCCCGTCGAAGTACGTGTTGGTGATGATGATACTTCGAGCACCTCCAAAGATGCAGCGGGCACCGCATCTCTCGGGGATCTTTATAAGCGTATTGCTGCGCTCGAGGAAGCGGTGTTGGATATTGTTGCCTATATTAAAGAGAAAATACTGGAGAAAAAAAAATAGTATGAGCGACAACACGAGCGAGGTAACTTCATTCAATAATTGATGTTGTTAATGAATTTTCAGCTTTAAATATTAGTAACACTTTGTAATATGATGATACAGTGCATGTGCATCTTCGTGAATCAAAGAGAAATGAAGAAGGAGAAAAAAGGACCAAAATGGATGAGTTGGCCTCTGTCGTGGCGGAAGAGAAAAAAGAAGAAAAAAAGAAGGATGAAGAAGAAGAAATGGAAGAAGATAAGAGCCAAGAAGAAAGTGTAAAAGATGTAGCTGCAGTAGAAGAGGAAAAAGTTAAAAAAGAAGCAGCTGCAGTTGAAGAAGGAGGCAAAGAAAAAAAATGAGTTGTAGTTGAAGAAGCCAAGGAAAAAGAAGAAGATGAAAAAATAGAAGCAGCAGCTGATGAAGAAGAAGAAGAAGCTGACAAAAAAAAAGTTGATAAAGCTGCAGCGGGTGGAGAAAAAAAGAAAAGGAAGGTGAAAAAGAAGCAGTTGTTGAAGGTGGAGTTAAAAAAAAAAGGCGAGGAAGAAAAGGAGGGTGAGAAAGAAGTAGTTGTTGAAGGTGAAGGAAAAAAAGAAGGTGAGGAAGAAAAACAAGATGGGTTCATGGATATCGTTGATGAAATCAACAACACCTATGCTGATGAGGAGGAAAATAGTGAAAAAGACATTTGAATTATTTTATTGTTAATGCGTTGAATGATTTCTTTGGTAGGATATTTGAGACATTCCCATGTTTCATAGAATATTTATCTAATCTTTCGTATACTTCTTTCATAGTCTATCATTACCATGCTGGCCCATTTTAAGTTGATGTGTTGATTGATCGACTATGATTCTATCAAAAACAGTGTTTAACATTGTAGAAAAATAGAAGTATTATTATGGAAAAATTACATATATACACATGCTAACTTTGCCTTATTACATTACAACCCATGTTGAAAAAGAAATTACAAAAATCCCAAATTAATTACTTAAATCCCTACCTTTTTTATTTTCTCTCTCTTCTTTCTTATACATTCCATACAGTCATATTTTGCTTCAAATTATGCTCCATATTTTTCTCCTAAAATCTTGCTACCTTTTGTCTCCATTTATTTAGTATGTCATCTATGATTATGAGTAGCAGCTGTAATTCCAATTTTACCTTCCCTTCTTCCTCACCATTTCACTTCTCCTTAACCACGGATTCCACTTTCTCTACTCGAAATCCATAAATCCAAAATTATTATTTTTTTCAAAAAAAATTAAACCCGAATTAATCAAATAAACACTCTCAATAACAAAACAAAATTAAATTGAAAAACCCCTTTGATTATTATTTTGCGTAATTCTTTTTTTTATTTGAATTTTTTGTTGAAGGAATTTATTATGTATAGATCTTGAACAGTGATGGCTTGGAATGTATTCAGATTTCGTATGGCCCTTAAAGGACTAGGTCAGTTATGAACTTGTTGGTGTTAGGCGTTGTGGGTGCTTATTACGCTGTCTTTTTGACCAACTATGGGGGACGAAACTAAAGGTCAAAGCCAAAGAAAATATTTACTGGGTTTTCCCTTTCACTTATTAAATTTTTCTTTCACTTATTTGTTAATGATTAAAACAACATATTACTAATTAATCTGACATTGTATTTTGAACACATAATATGTTTTTTGTTATGTACCTTTGCTTATAAGTGAATCTTACATTGAACTAAAGACAAATACATTTTAAACGTATGTATTACATAACAGTATACATGTTGTAAAGTGTTTATTACTTGTAAAAAATTTACAGAAATTGTTAATATCATGCACATTTATAATGTATGATGTTATATCATACATTGATACGAATGTATAATCAAATATTATACATTCGTAAGTCTACTGAAATGGCACAGTTTCACTATACATTGCTTTGAATGTATAACAACTTATTATACATTCAAAAGTTTACTGAAAAGACACACATTTATTATACATTGATTTGACTGTATAAAAACATATTATACATTCGTAAATTTACTGGAATGATACTGTACATAATTTTTAAAAAAAAAAATTGAATTCATCTAAATTTCGTTATTGTATTTCTAATAACCTCATACATGTTAGAAACGTATAATGCTATATCATACATTTATTACACATTAACTATTAATGTACAATATTTTAATACACCGTGTGTTTCAACAATTACATACTCATATAGAGGGTAAGTTACATAGTTAATGTGCATTTATAATCATGTTCTAACTTCAAGTTATATGGTTACGAACTATGATATAGGGAAAAAGCATAAAAATTTTATACTAACATAAATCATTGATTAAAGAAATTAACATCTATAATCAATAAAAAATATATATATTACTTGCTCCAACATTCAAAAAAAAAACTAATAAAAAATATTTATACAACCAAAATCATTCAAAGCATCCGCACATAGAAAACCATATTATATTCTTCATGATTGATTTGGAAAGAAACTGCAAGTCCTACGATTGTGACTGACTCGTTCGCATTTACAAAAATTACTATTTCGTCACTTTTGTATGACGTATCATTAATTTCTGACTCCTAAATTTCAGAATGTCGCAACAATACGGGGATATTCATATTGATTTTACCAGTATTGAAGAACGTATGTAGAAGAAGATTTTAGTAGTTTTGAAGAACGGGTGTAGAAGAAAGTGGTTGTTTTTTGGCTTTTCAGATCGTGAATCACAGGAAAAAAAATTATGTATAACAAAAATTTTAAAATTCAAATATCAGTTACATGTTCTATCAATAATCGATTTAATGTTGGCTAATTACTGCCTTTAATTAAGGAACTGTAAAATAATTAAAGATTCTCTTACCTTAAATATAGGATTAGCTGTTGCATCATACATTCGACCAATGTATAATATGTGACCGAATGTATGAGTATGTTTGCAAAAAAAGGGAGAGAGAAAACAACAAGGGATTTTGTGTTATTATTTTCATTGTCTAGGGGATTTATGTTGTTTACACAATTATTATTTATTCAATATCACTACATCCATGTTACACTTTTCCAAATAATGAATACTAGCATTATAGCACATAACATCATTTTTAGGCCATTCTCCCATTCTTCGGCCAAAATCAATTTTTGTTTTAGTTGATCCCTTTCTATTTGAGTGTCATGTAGCAATACTTTTAGGTGATTCCTTTGTTTTTCGGCTTCTTTGGACAAATTCATAAGAAAATCTCTATTTTCTTCGTATTCTTGAAGCCTTTGTAGTAGATTAAATTTTGGCAAGCCACAAAAATTTGATTTCTCGAGTCTTGGACTCAACGTTGATGGACTGCTTGGAGGTGATAGCTCATCGAGCCATTTAAAAAACGAGCATGCGCCATTATCCTAGGAAAAAAAATAATAATTACACAACGATTAACTTAACTTTATAAAAAAAAAAAAAACACAGCTCACCTTCGCAATTGCACAATTATAAAATTTGCGACCTGAATTTGAATCCGTGTGTGACGTCCTCTAGAGAGACGCATTCCCACAATGACAATCTAGCGTTTTTTTAGAATTGAATGTTTGAGATGCTTGCGACATTGTAGATTTTTTAAAAACAAAAAAAAATGAATGAAATAAAATAATGAGGGATGGACACCTTATATATGAAGTAAAAACGAAGTGTTAACACTGATGGATTATAAAAGTAGCCGTTTATTACCATTGGAACAACATCTTTTTTTTTTTGAAATAGTGGTGATAATTAGTAGACTTTCGTAGACCATGACCTATATCTGCCATCAACGAGATACCAAAGTCTACTGTAGACACTCGTAGTTGACGAATCCTCAATTATATGTTAAGTAAAAAATAATACAGTAAGAAATATACTTGTACTTTAAGGGTCCATCGATTCAGTTGGTCTATCGTAGACTTATGACTTTAGGAGTGCATCGATTGATCTCCTGATTATGCGTAGACCAACACTTGGATGTTGTTTAAAAATAAATAAATAAATTAAAAATTAATATAGTGTGGGTTTAAACACATATGAGGAAGTGTAAACAAGTCACATAAACATATTAAAGCTTATAAAAATTAGGGGTGGTGAATTATGGAGTGTGTGGATGGGTATTAGTCGAACAAACAATATCGTAAGAGTAATGGTTGTCAAACCACAAGTGTGTTTTGAGGATGATGATTGTTCAACAACTATCCATTCCACATACTTTTTTGATTTAGGTGTGGTGATTTAAGAGTGGTGATTGAAGGAGTATGTGGAATGGGTAGTCATCAACTACAATCAACATATCAAAACATACTTCTGCTTCGACAAATATTACTCTTAGGATATTGTTTGTTCGACCAATACCCACCCACACTCTCCTTAATTCACCACCTCTAATTTTTATAAGCTCTAATATGTTTATGTGACTTGTTTACACTCCTCCATATGTGTACAAACACACACTATATTTATTTTTAATTTATTTATTCATTTTTAAACAACATCCAAGTGTTGGTCTATGTAAGGGTACACAGACCGTTGTGGTCTACGAATAAGCAGGAGACCAATCTATGCAATCCTGAAAGTGTAAGTCTACAGTAGACCAAAAGGGTCGATGGACCCACAAAGCACAAGTATTTTTACATGGATTTGACATGGATCAACATCGATGACAGCCCTAAAATATTTTTACTTTAATTATTTTATTCCACCAGCCCCAAAACATGTTATTATCAATTTATATCATTTTTAATTTAATTATTTTATTTCACCAGCCCAAAACATGTTATTATCAGTTTAAATTATTTTTAATTTAATTATTTTATTCCACCAGTCCCAACACATGTTATTATCTGTTTATATCATTTTTACTTTAATTATTTTATTCCACCAGTCCCAAAATATGTCATTAACTGTTTATATCATTTTTAATTTAATTATTTTATTTCACCAGCCCCAAAACTTGTTATTACTGTTGGTCCATCGATTAACATGATCGACGATCGACTACTATGTTAGGTCGACGATAGACTATATATGTGATTGAGGATAGACCATTTTTATGATCGACTATAAACTGTTATGTGATCTGTATTTACATATGCATTCACTACGGATGCAAACACAAAAAATAACAATAACCAAAAAGAGGGAAACTCAATTTGAAAACATAAAAACTCTGTTCATTGCATAATCAAACGATTTTTATAGAGATGACATTGGCACATCGGCCAGAACTTACAAAATCAGCAAAAAAAGAATAAGCTTTCTCCTAACAACAATCCTACAAGAAAACTTCTTCTGCAATGAACACAAAACAAAAACTTATAAACATAAAACAAAATAAAAAATTAAAAAGCAGATTTCACGGGGATGTTGGGGGGAGGGGGTGATGTAGTCAAGGCCATCCATTCCAAGCCTTTCCAGAATTGCCCTTAGGAAACGAGCAATTCGACGGAGTTCCTGCTCTAGGTAGATGAAGTCTTGACCCAGGTCATAGAACAAGCGATCGAAATCATTCTTAAGAAGGAGAAGGTCGTAGTGTCTTGGGGGAACATGTCTGACGGGGCGCAGGGATATCCTTCTTGGAGACATATTTTTTTATTTGGGTGAAGAAGAAGAAGAAGAGGGTTTCTGATATTAGGTTTAGGGACAACTAAAGGGTTATATAGAAATAGGCACTCTACTTATAGACCAATAGATGGTGTCCTTTCATATATCCACCCAATGGTCAGTCGACGTGTGTCAGAAGAGAAAACGCTTGGTTTGCGTATACCAGCTGTTTTTCTTATGAACAGATGTTTCTGCAACTTTTCATTAAATGGGAATGGAAAACAATGATTCATTGCATCGACTGGAGAGATAAGGCGGTAAAAGACTAACATAGCGTGTTTGATAAGCAATCATATAATCAATACATAATATTTTATAGACCGTGTGAACGAAATACCGTAGAATTTACGTAGTCTATCAATGCTTTAAGTCGATTACAACTGAACGTTAAATTCTACAAAAATGAACATTTATCCCCCAAAACAGTAGCTTTACAACTGAAGCAAAAAAAAAAGGTTGCCTATGATTTGTTGGCCATTCCACATGTGGTTCTTTTGTGCCCGGATTTCTTGCATATCGAACACCTATTCCTCTTTTTGGACTTGAATGTCTCACCGATGCCCTTAGTGCGTTTTACTTTCTTCCTTCCGAGTTTGCGATCGTAGAGGGGTGGAGAAATTTTACCGTCTTGCACTTCTGTGGCACAGTCCATTCGGCCTTTGGAGGGAAAACTTTAATAGCTTCCAAGTACGCAAGGAGGTAAGTTTCAGCTTTATAAATTGACGAAGAGTATTCGTAGATGGAGTTACCATAATCTACGCCATCGCATACTTTGCTCGCAAAGCTGTCATCGCATGTTCGCACGACATTTTCACCAAGTCAAATTTCTGACAAGAACAACTCCTCTCCAACAGATTGACCTTGGCAGTAAAACTATTGCCGAACACCATGAATTGGTCGATACCCCCATTTGCATTAGTCACATACAAAGAATCGCTCACACTCTTGTTATCCTTTAAGATCCTTTCCGCACAAGGTGCAAATTTATTGTTTTGACCAGCGATAAAGGCATGCCGCTCCCTAAACTTTTCACTAAATTTTCTAGCAATTGAATTAAATATGTATGTCACGGGGTACTCCCGTTCATCCATCAACACCGAGTTGAGAGACTCGGCGATGTTTGTGGTCATCACATCTTACCTATTGCCTGGGAAGTGTGCTCTACTCCATTTCTCAAAACCAAGCACATTTTCAAGGACATGTGCTGCCTCGGGGCTATTATTCTTTAATTCAGCAAAATGCTGGCTAAACTCATCAACAATATACGCCTTTGTCGCGGCGTAGAACAGATAAAGATGTTCTCCACAGTTCTGATTTACATGCAGATTTTCAGTGAGGTGCCTCATGCAAAGTCCATGATGTGCACGACTGTAAACACGGGAGAAGGTATTGACAATGCTGATGTGCCTGTCGGATATGACACATAGATCTGGTTCATCTTCTACGATAGACTTCAACTTCTAGAAGAAGAAGGTCCAAGAAGCATCGTTCTCTTTATCGATGACACAAAAGGCAATTGGAAAGATGTGATTTTTGATGTCTTGTGCAACTGCACTCAGCAACACGCCCCCATACTTTCCGTACAAATGTGTTCCATAGACGATAATTACCTTTCTCATGTGGGCATATCCCCGTATGCAAGCTCTGAATGCTAAGAAGTAGTAAACGAATGATCCATTAATCTGGTTTACCATAATAAAGTAGGAAGACCCTAGATTCAACAACTCCACCATGTGGGAAAAAGCCGTCAAGCAAGCATATCCGTGCTCCGGTGTCCCACGAATGATGTTCTTTGCAATTACACTTCCTTTCCAACACATCCAATAGCTTGTATGGCAATGCAACTCCTTGAACACAATCCTTTGAATTTCGCTTATGCTTGGACCCTTACCATCCTGAAAATGATTTACGCATAGTGAAACAGTCAATTCAGAGGACAATCTCTTATGCCTGCGGGTGGCGTGTTCAACACCGCAGGTGTGCAACCTGACATACTTGTATATGCAAAATCTACACGAGGTTTCGTACTTTATTGCCCTCAACAACCAGCCACAACCATTTGATAAGCATTTCGCCTTCAAGAATTTGGAGCAGTTCTTCTCCAAACAATAATCAAAACACTGCCTCACCACTGCTGCGTCTAGTAGCATTTTGAGCACTTTCTTGTTGGCGAATAGTTGATCGATATGGAAATTGGCTCCGTCGGTGAAGGAATATCCCGGTTGTGATCCTGTTCCACGGTCTTCTCTGTCGTCTTGCGAGTTCGATGAAATATCTTCCATATACATAGAATCATCTTTCGTATTAATAGGATGATCGCCATCGTTCTCATAATCACTGAAATCATCGTCGACTGTCGGGCGCGGAGGTAGGGGTTATGATGAATTTACCGATCCTTCGAAGGACGTCTCTGCTATATTTATTCTCAAAATAGGCCTAAAACCATCTGCATCGACATCCATCATGTACATCAGCACACGTACATCACTATTTATGATCGTAGGATTCACCTTTTCCCTCGAATTCATTAGATAACTAATCACCATGTTGCCCGACGCGCAATCTAGATCCCCGCTCTGCATTATTCTTGCAACCAATTTGTCATACGAACTGTTGCAGCGAACAACAACGGGGATTGTCACCTTGGTAAAAGATTTTTATTTCCAGCATTTGGGAGTCTCCACCCATTCTCCCATGAAATCACCAGAAACCAAAACAAATTCTGCAATAGACATCGTAGAATTAGGCTTTGGTCGATGGTAGATTATGCTTATGGTCTAGGTCGGGTTATATTCACGGTCGATGAATGACGATCAGTGGTCGATGACTGGGCAGCTTTCCGTACGAAAATTGTGAAATTGCAAATATTGCTTCTAAGAAACGATCCTTGGGTTTATGGAATAGAGAAATGAACTTGGAGTCGCCTGAGCTGCTGTAATGTACTTTCTACAGTGCTTTTGAGTAATGTGAATGGTTTCAAGCTTTTTAACAATGGTGAAAAGTGTGTTTGAGAAGATACCAAACAAATGGGATAACAATGGGTGCAATGGACAAGCTTATGATGTTTGTGGACTGATTTAAAGCTGATCGTCGGAAAATAACGCCGAAAAAGTGGTCGGAATTGGAGCTTTTTGGAGGGAAAACAACCACCTTCTATTTTAGCTTTTGGATTTTTTTATTTAATATTTTTGGAAACCTGGATATTTTTATATATCTAATGGTGGATGATGGAGTGGGTTGAAGTATATTATTTAAAACTTGTGGATGGATTTATTAAGTTGGAAGTAATGGGTTAAAGTGAATTATTATAAAATTTGTGGGTGAAGTTGTTAAGTTGGAAAAGTTGATGAAGATGTGGATTTAAGTGTCTTTTTGACAAATTATTCATCAAGTTTGGAACTTTGACAAAATATTTTTCCATAGTGTTCTTTTGGCAAACTTGCCCAAGTAACTATATATCCTAAAAGAAAATATTATTCAATGAAAAAATAAATGGAAAAATAGTAAAAGTTATTTATTTTCATATTTTAGTTCTAGAAAGTAAAAACATAGAATTGCTTATTAAAGAAAAAAGAAAAATCACAAGAAAATATTGCATAAAGGGTTTATCGTTTTTTTTTAATAAGTCATCACCTCGTGTTGCGGTGCCTTTGATGAGGGGGGTTAGACTTGACCCCTACCATACTAATTAAATCAAAAAGAAGCTTGCTAAGGATAGACATGGACCTTACCCTGAATCAACATATCACATCTCTAAAAGATTCATTAAAAAAAAGAGCGACGAAGGAATAACCTACTCAATCTCCTTCTCTATAAAAGCATATATACATCGACTTACAACGAAATTACATTTTTCTATTTCCTCTTTATATAAGGTAATTGTCGTTTAATATATGGAGGGGTGTATCTTTTCTCAAATTTTAAATGTTAGGGGGTAAAGTGAAACTCACTCAAAAAGGTTTATCGAAAAATATCATATAAAGAAATTATCGTTTCTTTTCAATATTTGAATTTGAAAGAGGTATTATTTTCTAAACTGTAAATATTATAAATGAGGACGGAAAAAATTCAAAACAAAAAAAATGTTTGCTAAGGGTAGACGTAGACCGTAAACGATCTCTTTTCATTAAAACACACACAAACTTGATACAGGATACATAAAGGATTGATGTGTCACAACTTATTTAATGTGGAGAATGACTACTATAGGCCAAGACCACAACATTATAAGTTACCTTTAATAATTGATCCTTCAACATTTTCTTTATACAGTCTATTTATGTATAAGGAGCAAGGGCAACATGGAAAATTTTCAATAAATTGTATATTGATTTTGTGAAAAAAAAACATATTTTTGTGGAAGTCCCTCAATGAATCCTATCTTAAATAGTATTGGAATTATAATAAATTTCTCCTATTTTAGGGGTTTGTTATTTTTCTTGACCTAAGTGTCCTATATTTTATGTATTATGAAGGAAGAAAAAACTAATCCCTCTATTGTTATTGATGTTTCATCTAATGAAAAAAACTATGATGAACAATATTATAAAGACAATTATTATTGTGGTCTCTTATTCATTAAGTATCCCCAACTAGGGTATTTTATTTTTTTGGGTATCCCTTATATTTTTTTTTATTTTCTTTATTCTTGGATTTTATTTTGTCTTATGGAAAAACAGATCCCAAATTTTCTATTGAGAAAATGATCTATTACCCCCCCAACCTTTAGTCGAAATCTCAACTACACGCTCAACCTTTAAAGGTGACCTATTACCTCCCTAAACTTATTTTTACCGAATTTATCACCCCCCTCAGTTGCTGACGTGTCAACAGACGTGACTACACCACCTATGAGCGCGTCAGCTGAGTCCATTTCACTTAAAATTCTTTATTTTTTTATTTCCACATCATTATTTTTAATAATATAATAAATATTTTAATTATTACTTTTTCTTAATGAATTATAAGTGCCACATCATGTCTTCTTCTTCTTATTCTCTTTTTTCAAAACAGAAATTCAAGAACTCATTAATGGAGTTCTTCATCTTTCTCATCTCCAAATTCTCATTAATGGTGTTTTTTGATAATTTGAAAAATGTTATTACCGAAACCAAGAAACATTTGAACTAAGGAAACAATAAGATTTCTCTAATTAATGAATTCTTGAATGAGGAATATAAGGAACTCCGATTCAAAAAATTTGCAAAAATTCAAGAACTTCGATTTCCTTTCTTTTTGCTTAAGATCGTCATTAATGGCGAGTTTAAAGCTCTGAATTTCCACAATGCCATGTATAATTTCCAACATAACCCACGTATAGTTTTCAACCCATTTCTCCAATTTTCTCTATTTTTGCTCAAGATTCGCCATTAATGGCGAGCTCAAAGCTTTGAATTTCCACAATGGGGAAGAATTCGTCATTAATGGCGATCTTGAGCAAAAAGAGATTAAAAGCTTTGAGGAGCATTTATCCGTCATTACACACTCATTAATCTGCTATTTCTTTCCCCAAATTTTTTTTTTTGACCCAAGAAGATGAAATTGAGTTGAAGAAGAAAACGTAGCAAAATGGGAAAGGGGAAGAAAAAGGAAAATAATAATGTTAAACAATTAATTTTTTTAGAGTAAAAAAAAAAACGTGGTATGACGTGGCAGCGCGTGCATCACACCACATGCCAAAATGAATGGTCGTCAGTTTTCGAGGGGGTAATAATTTCACTTTAAAATAGTTCAGAGGGTAATAATTTCACTTTAAAATAGTTCAGAGGGTAATAATTTCACTTTAAAATAGTTCAGGGGGGTCATAGGACCTCAGCAAAGTATAAGTGTCTAGTTGGGATTTGGGGTAAAGGTTGGAGGGGCTTTTGACCATTTTCTCTTTTCTATTGAAGCAATCACAGCCTCCGATATTAGCTTTTCATCTCTTTCTGCTCAAAACTTGACTATCGATTTCATGGTTGAAAATCCTGCTCCTTATGAAGTTGAGTACAAAAGCACGGTGGCTTCGATTTCTTATGACGAAAACATTGTTGGGTTGAATACGTTAGATCTTTATCAACAACCGAAAGGTGAACGTTCGTCGATACAAGTGACTTTTCGTGATAAAATTTCATATTTGAGTTATTAACTCTCCTACTTAAGGTAGGATTGGGATGCATTATAAGAAAACTTTTCTTACACGTAAAATGTTTTTTATTTTTTTTGGTAATAAAAATAGTAGTAGTTATATATCTATAATCTATATCAATAATCTATATATGTATAGTCTATCTATATCTATATCTATAGTATATTAAAAGTGTGAAGAAACTTAAAAACATTACTTGAACTTTTTACCCTTCATTAAAAATCTTTGATTTAAACAAAATCGTCTTTTCACTATTTTTTCTTAATATTTAAAATTTAAAAATTAATTAAATATATTTATGGTAAAATCTTTCCTTATTAGAAGTCATCATAATTAATTACAACTAATAATTTTTTCATTAGTTTAAAAATTCTAAATCAACTAAATTTGATTTTAAGAAGTAACTTTTGGTAATTTTCTAGTCAAGATAATGGAAAATCAGACAAGTGGATTTGTGGTTTTTACTGTGGAGTTAAAGGGAAATTATGAATCTCATGATATGAAAGTATCTTGTGGAGATGTGAGGCTCAAATTTTCATCAATTAAACAAGAGACAAGATTGCTACAAAAATGTTTCACTTTACTTAAATTTTATTGTATAGTTTTTATGTAAGGAAGTAAATTTTCTTTTATGTAAAGGACCATTTGATATGATCCTATAGTTACTAATTACTTTCTTGTAATTTGCCTATCTTAGGACTTCTATTTTATATTGTTCTATTAGCTACTCTCATGTTTGTTCTCATATTTGTTACTCAAGTCGAGGATCTCTCGAAAATATTTTTTTTACCTTCTCAAGAAGGATAAGGTTTGCGCGTAATTTACCTTGCCCAAATCCCCGCCTTTGAGACTATTGTGGCCGTAGGGGCGAAGCCAACGCCTTTGGTAGGGGTTCATCCGAACCCTCTTTGACCAAAAAATATATCAGTTATACATGATTAAAATTAATTTTATGTATTTATGGTAGGCGTTGAGACTAGGTTTCCTTCAAATATTGAACCCCTGAGTTGAAATTCTGGCTCCGCTTCTGAGGATTTGTTGTAGTTGAAATTCTGACTCCGCTTCTCATAGTCGATTTGTTGTAGTAGTTGTGTTGTTGCTTCTTTTTTTTTCATTTTTTTTGTTTGCTTATTATCTAATGATCTTATTTAATCCTTTACTCCACTTATTCAAACATTATGTTTATCAAAATAATATAGTACAATATGATATATTTTCACTTTCATTTAATCAGCAAATTGCATTGATTTGATATAATACCTCCAATGGACTAAACGATCAAGGAAATATTATTTGAGCGAATACGCTAGATGTTTATTGTCAGCAAAAAAAGAGAGCGTATTTCGATATACTACTCATAAAATGTGTGATAATTCATAAGCCGGTGGATTCAACAGGCACGCGGTCAGAGTCCTAACACTTCTTACAAATTGAAAGTTTACGATTTCATGTTTCTATTTTGTTCCCAAACATCAAAAGATATACTTGCACTTGTTGGTTAACTAGCTTATATTGTATTACATGTGAATATAGTTTTCTTTTTATAACCGTAGTGTCCGGACCAGTTTTTACGTAACTCGACTAAATCCACGGAATACGTGGCACCTCCCCACAAGCAACAAATACCATGTAACTCTGTCCTCTAAGGTTAAGACAAATGTGAATAGAGTTACTAAGATAAATTACTTTTCCCAACCCTATGGTTAATTAAGATTATGTTAATCCATTTGTGGGAGAGTTATTTTACTATGGTTAAGTAAAATATTTAGATAAGAATGTGCGACCTATTTTAATTGATTATCCCCTATTTTATGGTAAAAAATAGCCAATTCGTTAGGATCTTGTTTCAATATTTATGTTAATCAATGAAATTAATTTAGGTTATTTTTCTTGACCTAAAAGTGTTGTATATTATTTTGTTTATTAGCCCTACGTTATGGCTTTCAATGAACAAAATGATAAATATTTTTGTAATTAGCATCCTGTACTAGGAACTTTTATTGTGGTTTTCCCTTTTATTTTGGTACTATCTATATTTTTGTATATTGGTTTGTCTGAAAATAAATCTTTGCCCAAATTTACTATTGAAGCAATCACATCTTCTAATATTAGTTTTTCACCATGGCCTAATTCATCTCTTTCTGCTCAGAACTTGACTATCGATTTCGTGGTCGAAAATCGTGCATCTCGTGAAGTTGAGTACAAAAACATGGAGGCTTCGATTTTGCACAAGGGAAATATTATCTGGTTGAATACGTTAGGTCTTTATCGTCAGAAGAAAGGTAAGCGTTCGTCGATACAGGTGACTTTTTGGTGATTTTCCGGTCAAGATAATGGATGACAATGATGTTAATGATCTCACTAAGGAAAATAGGACAAGTGGATTTGGAGTTTTCACAGTGGAGGTAAAAGGTGGTTATAAATCTGTATGTTTGAAATTTAATTGTGGGAAGGTGAGGCTCAAGTTTTCACAAGTTAAACAAGAAATTAGATTGCTACAAAAATGTTCCAATGGTAAAAAATGTCCCCGTTATTATTAGTCTGGCTCCGCCTCTGGAGACCGTAGATCTAGAAACCGCACCATGCATCCTTATTGTTGAATCCATCGTTACGTAAGGATGAAAAGTTTCTTTTTATGTAACGACAGATTAGGTGTTACTGACTTATTGTGCTTCAGATCTAGCTAGCTCCTCTTTGGTATTATGTTTTCCTTATTAGTTTCTATGTTCTTTTTACATTTGTATTGTTCTATTAGCTACTTTCCGAAACAACTCCTTCATATCCTCAAAGTAGGGGTAAGATTCGTGTATAGTACTCTAACCTTCCCAACCCGACTTTGGGACTATACTAGGTTTAATTTGTTGTTGTTGTTGTTGTTGTTGTTAGTGGTTGTAAAAATACATGGTAAAGCTGCGTATATTAGATTTTTGTGATCCGGAGCGGGGTCAAAATTTCAACTCATGGGGTTCAATATTTGAAGAAATCTAGCCGAAGGGGGTCAACACCTACTATAGATACATAAAAAATAATTTTAATCATATATAAATGATATATTTTTTCGTCGAAGGGGTTCAAATGAACCCCTGCCAAAGGGCTGGCTCCGGCCCTTCCCCGAACATTACACATAGTTTGGTAAAAAATAACTAACCAATCTTTCTAATTGATTGTCCCCCAATTTTATGGTAAAAAATAGCTAACCAATGAGACCCTTCCTCAACTTGAGATCCGTATCGAGTGTTTATATTAAATCAATAAATATAAGTCAGGTACATTTTATGTGTAATAATTAGCTCTACATTGTGGTTTTAATATTGTCTGGTTGAAATAGTAGACCTTCATCAACAACAGAAAGAGGAACGTTCGTCGATACAAGTAACTTTTGGTACTTTTCAGATCAATGTTGTCCAAACAATTATTTTTTTCATCTCATATTTGATAAGTATTTTATTGTTACTATAATATTTCTCCCAATTTTATTGCTTTTGTCTTTTATTTTGTTTGGTCTTTGGTCTTATGGAAAAACATTTCCCAAATTTACTATTGAAGCAATCACATCTTCTAATATTAGTTTTTCACCATGGCCTTATTCATCTCTACATGCTCAGAACTTGACTATCGATTTCGTGGTCGAAAATTATGCATCTCGTGAAGTTGAGTACGAAAACATGGTGATTTATATTTCCTACGAGGGGAATATCGTCTGGTTGAATACGTTAGGCCTTTATCGTCAGCAGAAAGGTGAGCGTTCGTCGATACAGGTGACTTTTGGTGATTTTCCGGTGAAGATAATGGATGACTACGTTGCTTATAGAATAAGTAAAGAAAATAGGACAAATGGATTTGTGGTTTTTAGAGTGGAGTTAAAGGAGGTGAAGGATAGTAGGTATGAATCTCATCATATGGAAGTTTTTTGTGGGGATGTGAGGCTCAAGTTTTCATCAGTTAAACAAGAGACAAGATTGCTGCAAAAATGTTCCACCGTACGGTTTTGATTGTTACTTAAATTTTATTTTATCGTCTGAATCTTAATTTCCTTATGTAAGGAGGAAAAGTTTTTTTTATGTAACGACTGATTTGGTGTTAGTTGGCTATGTTTGTTGGTCGAGCCGAGGGTCTTTCCGAAATAGCCCTTATTTCACCTTCCTTGCTTTTTATTTTGAGATTAGCATCCAGTACCTCGAATTATGGCCAAAGGTGCTACGACACACTCTAACTTCACATGAGTTCTATTACCCGTGAACTCAATTTTAGGGTATTTTTGTCGCCCTCTTGTGCTGACGTGGCACCTTTATTACATAAAATGGAATCCACGTCAAAAGTGTCATGTCAGCTAAAAAGTTGACAAAAGATATGCTAACAAGACCCCCGTGAAGTTGGAGTGTGTCGTAGCAAATTTAGTCATAGTTCAAGAGGGTACTAGATGCTTTGCTCTTCCATTTTTGTCTTACATTTCACCATAGCACAATAATCCTTTCAAAGAAGAGGCCAGAGCCTTAACGTAACTGGTAAAGTTATTGTTATGTGACCATGAGGTCACGAGTTCGAGCTGTGGAAACAACCTATCTGACCCCGTGCATAGCAGAAGTTTAGTGCACCGAACAGGAATCCACCACTACTTTTCACTCACACCATGCAGAATTCTTACTGATTTACAAATACTGAAGCACAAACATAGGGATAATGGAAAGAGAAGTAGAATTCATTCTCATATCATATAAATCCAACAGTACTTTGGCTCCATTTCTGCTGCCTTTAACGCTCGCGTTAGATAGAAGTTACAACGATCTTACACCTCATAAGCGTGACATCGATGAACAAACATCAGGACGATGTTTGTTCCGAACTAAGAGTCACTAATTTGTTCCGAACTAGGCATAGATGTTCCTGCTAAGAATGACTTGACGAGAGTGAGAGCTTGCTTCGGTCTATGCAGAGCAACTTCATGTCATGACCGGCACCTCTTACTGTAACAAATGTCAGCCCTTTGTACTCCTGTGTCCATCCTCCGACCTGTTTTACGCGTTAATCATAGTGTGATAGTGGTTCGTCAGGATCAGAATTGATACCAAATCGAGAAAAAAACAACTGCAGAGCTATAGACAGATCGAATTTGAGATATAGAAAGAGATGTTTATAAATTAGAGAGAAGTTAGCTACTTGTATGCTGATAAATGACATGAGATTTTCCTTCCTAGTTCAATCACAACAAGCAACTCAAATTTGCAAGTTGTTGATTTGAGTATGTTCCTGAGCCGGGGGTCTACCGAAAACAGCCTATCTACTTCTTCGGAGGTAGTGGTATGGACTGCGTACATTTTACCATCTCCAGACCGCGCTAGGTGGGAATACACTAAGTATGTTGTTGTTGATTTGAGCATGTTCCTGAGCCGGGGGTCTACTGGAAACAGCCTCTCTACATTTTCGGAGGTAGTGGTATGGACTGCGTACATTTTACCCTCCCAGACCGCACTAGGTGGGAATACACTGAGTATGTATTCTGAAAAGCCAGCTGAGAATGATGTTGAATGGCTAAGAGGACTGTCTTTTCTTGATCATTTCAGATCTTAGCAAAGTTACAGATTCTTGGCTTCACACAATCAACAATCATATTCGTTCTCAGCAACCATCAATACTACCACCTCGGAAATCATGTTACTCATCCCCGCAAGTCATAAACATGTAAAATTAACAAAATGATGACTCGGAGGATCGTTACATCATTCATCGCTAAAAAGCAGTTGAGGGTATCTATCTGGTCTTGCATTAGAATTAAACCCTATGGTTCGACCACCACATTGACAGCAATTGCAGAAGGTGTATTGAGTAAGGCCCTCCTCCGCATGCCAGGAATTCCAAATGGTTCATACATACACGTAAAAGATCTGAAAAGGTCATTTTCTTCGAGATCATTTCCTTCAGCTAAGCCAAGAGGAGGACAGCTGCGGCTTCTACTGCTTCTTTTTCGTTTCTCCCCCTTGGCTTGGCCTCCATCTTCATTGCTTCTGTCAAAACGTCTAAAACATCCTTCATCGTTGGCCTTTCTTCTGGTTTCGTTTCTGTGCAGATGTACATCAGGCTTGTCGTCCTAGACGCGGTTTCAGGATCAACTTCTCTGGAGCTTTCATCAACCACATTCTTTTTGCCGCCTTCTTTTGTATAGAAAAATGAATGACCAAACTCCCTTTTTGGCTATCAGCTCCACCAGTAACATACCAAATACATAAACATCAGATTTCGCCGAGATGCATGTAACCTGTACATATATACATACAGAAACATAACATAAACTCTCTCTTTTACTACAAGATATATTAGGTTAATTAAAATAAATGACTCAAGTATTTGGTATGTTAATTAAAACATAACATAAACTCTCTGTGTCCAAGGCTTGAACCCGTGACCAGCAACTTTACCGGTTACTCCAAGTGGATAGTCCTTCGACATAATACTTGAGATGACTTAATTACATACCTTTGAGAAGCACATCAGACAAATAGACAGCAGCAAGACTTGTGTCACAACAGATGGCACAAGACTTTGCCAATTTTGGATGCGTTTTTACTTTATGTAACAACACAAACCCATACGAATGTTGTATTTATTAAAACAATACAGTATGATACATCAAAAACCTTTGGTATCGATCGCATTCATGAGTAAAGTCCTGTAGAGATTGTTGCAGAAAGTCAGAGTTTTATCTTTATGTGACCATTTTTATGTCATTTTTGACACAAACACATAGTTAAAATAAGGGAAAGCACAAAAACGGCACTTTAAATTAAGCTACTTCTATGAAAATGGCCATGAAATTTAAATTTCACTATCTAGCCATTTCAATTTACTGGCTTGTTATATACATTTTCTACACACCTTCTATACATATCGTATACATATAAATATTCTATACGAAAATTATACAGTTTTGATACACAATTTATACAATAACTGTACTTTTTTTTTAACACGTTTTATACAACAATTATATAATTTTCATACACTTTCTATAGATTTTTTATATATATTTTATACATATACGTATTTGATAGAGCTATACAATTTTTATACATATATATATTATATAGATACATATTTTATTGAACAATTATACCGTTTTTATATAATTTAATTATTATTTCTAAATAATAAAAAAATAGCAGAATATTTGATCAATTAAAAAATTTATATCAAAAAAAAAATTAAAATATTTTTAAAGGGGCCGAATTTCCCAAGTTGAATACTGTATCAGTATTGTATAATATAGACTGTATCAGTATTGTATATGGACTGTATATGGATTACGTAGGCCAAAATGATCCAAATTAGGAAATGGCTATAAAGCGAAAATAGTATATCCGACTTGCCACTTTTTGAAAAGTTTTCAAACTTCGGCTATTTATTTTAAAAAGTGCTATAGAGTATCATTTTCCCTTTAAAATAAGTCAATTTTTAAATTAATTAATCAAAGTAATACTTATGTTTTTTTAAAACTTTACAAAACTAGTATAAACGTTGTTGACAGCAACATATTAAGTTTTAAAAAAGTTAACAACCAAACCGGCGTTCAATCGTTACTGACAGTAACGTTTTTAGCTTAAAACGTTACCGATGATAACGAGACTCTGCAACTCTGCCACACTCCAATGTTCATCATCTCCATGCCCTTATCCTCTTTCTTGTCTTTTCATGGTTTCCATCTTCATCATCCTTGTTTTTTTTTTAAAATCTCTATCCATCTTTTTATCTTTATGTGACCATTTTTTTATTTTCATTTTTAATTGTGATTTTTTATATTTTCATCATTTTTGGTAATATTTTTATCAAAATAAGCCATTTTTTAAATTAGTTCACCAAAGTAATATTCTCTCCATCCTATTTTATGTGTCATAATTTGATCGGACATGGAATTTAAGAAATAAGAAAAGACTTGATGATTTTTATCTAATTGTCCTTTATTAAGTAATGTACTATTGTTATATTTAATTAAACGAGAACTTATAAGTAGGACCAATAGGGATAAAAATAGAATTGTGTCTTTAAATAGTTATCAAATAAGGAAAGGTGATATTCTTTTTGGGACATACCAAAATGAAAATAGCGCCACATAAAATGGGACGGAGGGAGTATGTTTTTGAAAACTTAAAAAAAAAAAAAAAATAGTATAAACGTTGTTGACAGTGACGTATTACGTTTTGAAAAAGTTAACAAAGCAGAATGAACAGTAGCTTTTAGAGACTATCCTCTACAATAGTACCTACGTGGAATTCATCTGCTTAAAGTCAAACTCTCAACCATTCCGCTATTCTTGTCCTAAAGCAAGGGAATCATTTAGTTTAATTCTTCTTTCCTTTTCACGAAAAAAAAATGATAATTTAAATGTGTTTTTAACAATCCAAACACGATTAATTAACCTACTAGATCCACCTTCCCCTATGCTCAAGATTCGAAGAAGGATCCACCACAAAAGTATACTTTACGCAGCCTGACTTTACATTTCTGTCAGAAGCTGCTTCTAAGGTCTGAACCCATTAAGTTGTTGCTTAGTTATAAAAATATGTATAGCACAACCAAATCATGCATAAAAAAATGGGTAAGTACTATAATAACAAAAATTCATTTATTTTGGAATGAGTAAGTACTATAATAACAATAACAATAACGTATTTAGCATAATATCAGAAAATAAGATCTCGAAAGGGTACTAAAGTATATGCACACCTTATAACTATCTTAGAGATAGAGAGATTATTTTTTATAGACTTTTAATTCAACAAAAAAACAGTCCAAAAAAAAAAGTAAAAGACAATAAAAGTATAACAAAGTATACTTTGCAACAACACAATAATATAATACGATAATTGAAATGCAAGAGACAACAAAAACCAACAAAAATCGAATGACAAGAAACATGTTGGGAGCCACCTTAGGCGAAGGGGTGTCTCGGTGCACATCCTTTTTCAATTATGTGTGCACGTTTAATTTTGCACAATTTTAATATAAGTGAGAAGAAAATTTATATTCTTCGTCAAAATTTCTAGTTCCTCCACTGAATAAAAAAATAAAAAAAATAAAAAAAAATAATATAGGACTACTACTACTTCTAAGCAAACAATTGCACCATAAATATTTCCATCATACGTAGGATAGGGTAGGTTGCAACAATTATTGCAATACTAGTTATTTTTTATTGTCTGTTAGATAGTCAATTATTAAAATAATTTAAATTTTTAATTATTGTGATTTATAATAATTTTTTTTTTATTTAAATTTAAGTGACGCTAATATAATAATTGTGGCACTAATATAGTTTTGAGAGTCAACCAAATTTTTATGAAATATTATTAATTTTTTAATGCTTAGATGACTGTAATAATTAACTAGGGGCGATACAGTAAAATTACGATTGAAGCAACGAAACAGACATGACTTAAATGACTTATAATAACTAATAAGAAGTGATATAACAAAATTACCATAAGATCTCAACTTAATTTAAAACATCAAGAGTTAAGTTATCATTTTATGTCCATTTTATTTTTTGTTATATATTGTTAGTTTTTTAATACTTAGATGTCTTATAATAATTAATTAGGAGTGATATAGTAGAATTGTGGTTGAAGCAGATATGTCATAAATGACTATTTTATTTTTTTATTAAATATGTTTAATGTTCTAATACGTAAATAACTTATAATAATAATAATAATAATTAATTAGGAGTGATATAGTAAAATTGCGGTTGAAGAAAACATGTCAAAAATGTCTATTTTACTTTTTTTAATTAAATATTATTTATTTTCTAATATCTAAATGACTTATAATAATTAACTAGGGGTGATATAGTAAAGCACGGTAGAAGCAGGCAACACAAGCAGGCATGTCGACCTAATCACAATACTTTTTCTTCTATTTCAATTTAGGTGACACTGATTAACTGATATAGTTTCGAGAGTCAGTCAAATATTTTATATCTTTTTAAGTTGTCAATTATTGTGATTTATAGAATTATTATTACATATTTGTTTGAAATATATAACAGATTAAACCAAAAATTTATGGCATTGATAGCAAATATTTTTTTAAAATAATCTAATAATTTTTAGGTATTGTGATTTATAATTCTTGTATTAAAACTTAAGTAATACTGATATAATTTCAATAGTTGGTCAAATATTTTATATTTTAAAAAATTTTAAGTTATTAATTATTGTGATTTATAATTCATAATATTTTTACGTATTTTTAAAAAATACATAATAAATTTAAAAAATAAGATAAATAAATTAAACAGAGAAAAAATGTCCAGACACGCAACACGTCAACATGTCTGCTTTGCCACTAGTGCATGGGGCCCCTTTCCCTTTATTATTAGGTAGAATAAAAGCAACATACTTTTTTAACCATCATAACAAACAAAAACATGAAGCATATGCTCAACAATGACAAGTGACAACACTAACCTTCTTGTTAAAGTATACTATGAATAATTATTAATGTTATGCTAAGGATAAAAAGAGAATGACATAACAAAAATTTCTTAATTTTACAATTTAAAAAAGTAAATTAAAATATATTTAACTTATAAAAATTAATTAAAATAAAATTGAGTGTTAAAAGAATTATAAAAGAGGAACATGACAAATAATTTAAATCGAGATAATAATGCTTAGTACAATTTGATGTGTTATAGTTTCTAGAATGGGAAAAATGTGTGAAAAATATCTGTACTTAGGCGAAATTTACAGTTACGCACCTAAACTTTGCGGGGGTCTTATGACTCCCAACACTATTTTTTTACTGTATTTAACTGACATATATTTGCCTCTTATCAAACATTTTTTTCTTACGCGTTCAATGTGCGTGGAATACACACAGTGGTCCAAGTGTCAAATATATGTCAGTTAAATACGGTAAAAGATAGTCTAGGCTCCCGCAAAGTTCAAGATGCGTAACTGCAAATTTCGTCAAAGTATAGATATTTTTCGCATTTTTTTCTCTTTTGGAATTTGATTAAATTTCTGTGATATTATGGTTTTGTTTTTTTAATTTTCATGCTCCCTTCGTTCTTTTTTTATATGACAGAATTTTTTTATCTGTTTTAAAAAGAATATCACTTTATTATAATTGTAAATAATTTTTTTTTATTTTTAGTGAAATAATTTATAATCAAATAATTATTGAAGAATTATTTTAAATCACAATTTTTAGAAAAAAAATTCTAAAATACCATATCAATTTAAATAATGTCACATAAAATAAAACGAAAAAAAATATATAAAATTATATTGTGTCAGCACAACAAACGAAATCATGAATCTTGTGGACGACACAGACAAAACAACAGTAATCCTTACGTTAACAAAACTATACTCCCTCCATTATTTTAATTTATCACATTTTAGTTTTTTCCAAAATTAATTTGATTAAATTTATTAAATTAAATTACATTAATTTAATAATTTTAAATTCTAAACTTATATATTGATACAAAAAATACTATAAATCGTAATCTTTTTTTTTTTTTTTTTTTTTGAAACTCAAAAATAACCTATAGCCACTACAATTTATGTCCTTCGAGCGAGCGCTTTGTTCACTTTGAGTAAATCCTTACTGTGTAATAATCTGCAAACCATATAGGAGACGTAAGCTGCAAGCCGCACTATGCAAGTTCTGTGAAATAGGCTCGACTGAGAAGACATTGAAGAAGAAATCGATCTCGAATTATCTATATAAATAACCACCCTCGAACTAACTGAGTCATACCGAAGAATTCTTCTCATGAAAAAATATATTTTTAAAATGCTTGTATAAGTTCATATAGTATGACTCGGTCGAAGCAAAATGTGACAAATAAAAGAAACGTGAATGAAAATCAATATACCCTCCTCATTAATGTTCCTTAAGGGGCGTAAAAGAAATACATGATGAATAATACCGTCTAAGTTCAATTCCCAACAGAAATAAACGCTAGGGGATTTCTTCTCATATGTTCTAGCCTTGTGGACAGAATTACCAAAATAATTATCAGAAAAAGACAAAACAAATAATTTCAAACGGAATGATTACCTGGTACCTATTGCTGGTGGAAGATGTCAAGTATCTGGCAGAATTAAACGAGGTACGTGCAAGCTGGTTTGAACACCACGATTATTAAAAAACATAACAAATAATTTAAGACAAGATGATTACCTAGTAGTTTATCCAAACACGATTATAAAAAAAAAATGACAAATAATTTAAGACGGAATAAAAGTACATTCTGTCAGTCCAATGATCTAAAAGGTCAGCCCGATGCACTAAAGCTATTGCTATGTACGGTATTCGAGAAAGAGCCCACCACAAAATATATTATACGCAGCCTTACCTTTCATTTCTGTCCGTCCAACAATCTACTTTTCTTATGAGTTGGTTTTAAAAAAATCTTTCTTTTCTTTGATAACAATTTAATTCCAACATACTATGTGGTGTATGTAAGACTCGAACAATAATCGTTACATTAACAAAATTCATAATTGACACCCATATTCTTGGGCTTTTTCCCATGTTTTACAATCTTTATATACCCCTTACCTTCCATTTTTCTACAATTTGATAAAAGTACCAACCAAGAAAATGTTAAATGTGATGTGGGGTTGTCTTGTTCTTGTTTTATTTTTCATTTCTGGTAGTTTTTGTATAAACCCAAATGCAGAAAAAGAATTGGACAAAGTTGCTAAGCTACCTGGTCAAGGATTTAATGTGAATTTTGCACATTATTCTGGACATGTTACTGTTAATGAGGAATCTGAAAGAGCTCTTTTTTATTGGTTCTTTGAAGCTGTTGATGATCCTTCTTCAAAGCCTCTTGTTCTTTGGCTCAATGGAGGTTCAAAGTTTTGATCTTTCTTTTGTTTCATTGCATTCTTGTTACATTTTCTTTATTCTTGTTAGGTTGGTTTTTGTTGTTTCATTTGGTGTCATTGATTCTGAGGGTCTATCGGAAATAGTCTTTTTTATGTCTACGAGGTAGGGGTAAGGTTTGCATATTGTGTGATTACACTGGATTGTTGTTGTTGTTGTAGTCTTGGTGTTGGCTCAATGGAGGTTTTGTAACTCATCCCAAAGTTTTGTCCTTTCTTTTGTTTGGTTGCATTTTCTGGTTTTCTTTTATCTTGTGTTTGGTTGGTTTTTCTTATTTCATTGGATGTCATTGATTCCGAGGTAGGAGTAAGGTTTGCGTACAATGTATCCTCTGTGGACCCTACTTGTGTGATTACATTGTATATGTTGTTGTTGTATTGGTGTTCTTGAGCTGAGGGTCTATTGGAAATAACCTTTCTATCTCTACGAGGTAGAGTTAAGGTTTGCGTATAGTTGTTGTTGTTGTTGTAGAATTGGTGTTTTTGAGTTGAGGGTCTCTCGGAAATAACCTTTCTATCTCTACGAGGTAGGGGTAAGGTCTGCGTATAGTTTTTGTTGTTGTAAAATTGGTGTTTTTGAGCTGAGGGTCTATCGGAAATAACCTTTCTATCTCTACAAAGTAGGGGTAAGGTGTGCGTACACTTTATCCTCCCTAGACCCCACTTGTTGATTACATTGGGTATGTTGTTCTTGTAGTGTTGTGTTTTTGAGCTGAGGATCTGTCGGAAACAACCTTTCTATCTCTATGGGGTAGGGTAAGGTCTGCGAACATTTTATCTTCCCCATACCCCACTTATGTGATTACATTGGCTAGTTGTCGTTGCTGTTGTTGTTCGTTGTAGTATTGGTGTGTTTAAGCTGTGGGTCTATCAGAAATAGCCTCCCTATCTCTACAAGGTAGGGGTAAGGTGTTCGTACACTCTACGGTCCTCAGACCCCACTTGTGGGATTACACTATCTATGTTGTTGTATATGACAAAAATTGAAGAGTAGTGGTGGAACTAGGTTGAACAAAGAGGAGATTTCATTGAAATTTTTTAATGTGCTAATAGTAAAATAAAGAAATTGTTTTTTCGGTTATATATAAGCTGTTGAATCCTATGGTGAAGTGGCAAAGGGGTTAAAGATTGCTATTTTTGGATCCCCTTATGCTAATTCCCGGCTTCGTCAATGTTGAAGAGTCATCGATTTCCATATGATTGAAAATGGGTGATCATTTTCCTCCGGCAAAGATATATTGAAAGAATATTCAGTGGTTGATCAATGTGGTCTATTGTGCCAATGATTTATTTATTACTGATTATGGGTTCTTACAGGGCCAGGATGTTCGTCGATTGCCTTTGGGTTAGCCGAGGAACTTGGACCTTTTCATATCGAGAAAGATGGAAAGACTCTTTATTGGAATCCTTACTCTTGGAACTTAGGTATGTTTCGCAATGCCCGTTTTTCGTACTATAAAAACTTATGCTACTTTCGGGGGATTTTACTTTTCTGAGTATGCTCGTCAAAAGTGTCTTTCTTATGAGTTGTATAATATATGCTTATACATTCATTAGCGCACGTCATGCTATTTACTTCAGCATGTCCAACCTTAAGAAGAAAACTTTGATAGTGTCGAAACATAGAATGTAAGTGATGGGCGAACTTTAATGTTCTTAAACTTAATATGTGGTTGTAATGGTCCAAATGAATTTCGTTTTTTGGATTATCGAGGAATCTTAAATTACGCCGTTGGAGAATCAAGGCTTGTTGTGTTCTTCCTATTTCCGAGGGCTATGTTGTTCCTGTCTACTAAAGTTGGATATAAAATGTTTTCGTACTGTATCTTGCTGATCGATGTGATACCAGAGAGATTCTTGAACGGTTATATTTGTAAATTTTATGGGAAAGGATTGACATTTATTGCCTGATTTAAGTAGTTATTGGAAACCGGTGTTTCTTCCAATAATTTAAAAGTATAGCAAACACTAAATTTGCATGATCACGAGCAGGATTAACTATTAAATCAATCACCTTACGGTGAAGAGACTCACCAGATATGTCCGTCTGTCCGCTACATTTTTACCCTGATGCACATTGTTTCTGAAGTATGTATAAATTTGGGCATAATACTCTGAAGCATTGTTGGGAACTTATCGGGACGGAGTCTGACTCAATCATCTGTTTCTGCAGCCGCAAACCTTTTATTTCTCGACTCTCCTGTTGGGGTTGGTTATTCCTATTCAAACACTTCATCTGATCATCAAAACAATGGTGACGTTCGTACAGGTAATAATTTGACCTTTTGAGTGTTTTCTTTGAGTTATTGTCCGTATATTTCTGTAAACGTGTATTAACGTTTCTTCGATTATTGCATTACAGCTGCAGACTCCCTTGCGTTTTTACTGAAGTGGCTCGAACGATTTCCAGAATATAAAGGAAGAGATTTTTATATTTCAGGAGAAAGCTATGCTGGTAAACTGATTTTTTCTAAGCTACTTGTGAAATTTCTATTTCCGATCATTTTCTTGTTAGCTGTATCCAGTGCAATATGATTAGATACCTAGTCAGTCGATGGTGACCAAATTTATCGGGTGCAACAACAACAACCACAACAAACCCAGTATATCCGTACCGTATCACTTGATACGCTATTTGATATTCTCCCTCTTACTGCATAAACTTTCCTTTGAATTGATTGATTTCAAGTTGTCGGTTGACGATTCGCTGTACAGCCTCTAATCGTAGGCATTGCATTATTGTTTTATGTTGTTTGTTTTTGATAAATATTTTTCTTCATACGATTCATTGCTGTCCAATATTTTCAAAATTCAAAGATGTTCAGATGACAGCAATAATCTAGCCTCTAAACATTTGATAGGATTTTATTTAAGCAACAACGGTGAAGGTCGAGGATTCGGGTAGAAGGCTAGTAATAAATAGTTTCGCATCTTGTCTCCTCTGCTAGTAGTAATAGTATTACTTTTTATATTTTTGTTGTTTTACTATTTCCGTATTTGTCATTCTTAGTTTTCTATTACCACTTATTATCTCTTATGCATTCATAAATGTTGTGTTTTTTCTTTCCTTGAGCCGAGGGTCCATCAGAAACAACCTCTCTATCCATCAAGGTAGGGGTAAGGCCTGCGTACACTCTACCCTCTCCAGACCCCTCGTGTGGGGCTACACTGGGTACGTTGTTGTTGTTGTTATCTTGGGTAGCTCGATATAATTACTGAAACAACTGTGGTTTACTTATTCCCGATTGTGGACCAGGGCATTATGTTCCTCAGCTAAGTCAAGCTATTGTGAGGTACAACCACGGTTTAAAGAAGCCAGCGATCAACTTAAAAGGTTTCATGGTATGCACATCTGTTTCTCAACCGGATGCACAGACGCATAAGATTATTAAAGCCAAAAAACATTTGCATTTGTGTAGTTTTTAGTACTAACGCACTAGATAATGAGCGCTGCAGGTTGGAAATGCTTTGACCGATGACCATCATGATCACTTAGGATTATTTCAATTCATGTGGTCAGTTGGAATGATTTCTGACCAAACATACAAGCAGGCGAATGCTTTGTGCGACTACGAATCATTTTTAACACCCTCAGAACAGTGTAATAAGATTCTCGATCAGGCTAATGAAGAAATCGGAAATATTGATAGCTACAGCATCTTCACTCCAGCATGCACTGACAAGTTTAGTATACTCAACCACTTTCTCAGAAAGCGCAATGTAAGTGACGGAACCTTTACTCTCGCACTAACTTCGGTTATAACGTTTTAAGTTTATTCACTCAGTGTTCATTATTGTCTACGTAGTGAGTATGCATGGTTGTTTACGAAAATGATGTAATGAATATACCATATATCAATTTTCATTGTCTCGGTAGATAAATTTAACCAGTAAAGAACCGTATATATCTCACATTAGTGTGTTTCCTCAAGAGACAGAATATCGCTTCTTCCAAATGCATTATCATCGGCTAGTCTGAGTAGAACAGGAGATTAAAATGTTGAAAAACGCGTTGCGATCACTGATATAATCTTATTCCTTTAAATAGAGGGTGGGCTATCTCAGAAGAAGCTACGATCCATGCACAGAGCAGCACTCGAAGATCTATTTCAATCTTCCCGAAGTTCAGGAGGCTCTTCATGTTCATAAGAGAAACTCATCATTCAAATGGGTAACTTGCAGGTATTTTCATTTTGTTCATCTACTGTATATCTTCTCAAGATCTAGGGGAATCTAAGTTGCACGGACTATTCACTTCCGATGCCACACACGTGTCGGATTCTCCAAAAAATGCACTATTTTTGGAGAATCCGACATGCACCCACTGACATTTTTGAAGAGTCCGAGCAACACAGAGGGGAATTACTAGTTGCAATCTTGTAGCTACCCAAAAGTTGTTGTCTATCTCTCTTTTCTTACATTGACATCCCCCCCCCCCCATACATAAGAAAATAAAAACTAGAAGAAGATAAAAAGTAAATGAACGGGCAACTAAAGTAAGTGTAGACGAATGGTGGTTTACGATGGTTTGAAAAGTTGAGGGCTGCTTTCCTTCTAAAAGAAAGAAAAAAATACTAAAAATTCTTGGTGTTTAAAGATGTTATTATTGTGTCCTTACCATTATTGTGTAGGTTAATCTACTCAGTGAGCTCCATTGTCTTTCGATTGTCAATGTATTGTATTAGGTGGCATCATGTATTTACTCATTTTCCCTACTTGCAGTGACGAAGTATCCAATGGTTGGAAGGATTCTCCCAAGACAGTGCTGGACGTGTATCGTGAACTGATAGAATCAGGCCTTCGTATTTGGGTTTTCAGGTGTGCTTTAATCCTAATGACAAGCTTTTACTTCTCTTCTCACGCTTACTTGTTAGGATACGAACAAGCCAATGAATGCGTTGAATGGGTTAAAATCTAGTTCCACAATTTGGAGCCTTAATAGGTTCATCTGTGATAAAATGGCCAAACGCGATAGAAGACTATTCTATAGTAGCACATGATGTTTTTGGTTCTTGATTACGATTTGAATTAGATTTAAAAAGGGTATATAACTCAACGTAGCATGTCGGACACATTCCAAATATTAATGCGGGAAGTATGAACTACAATTCCAAACAATAAGCTTTTACTTCTCTTCTCACGTTTACTTGTTAGGATACGAACAAGTCAATGAATGCGTTGAATGGGTTAAAATCTAGTTCCACAATTTGGGGCCTTACAAAAAAAATTGTTAAGTACTTATGTCGAGGCTGTTAAGAGGATGAAGTATGATTAGAACGATAAACTTGGCGCAATTGAAACATAGAATTCAAAAGCTTTGATAAATACTCAAGGCCTGCTTGCAGAGTGCAGACATCATAGCGTGAATTTCTTGTACCTCAAAAGTGTTTTATCAGCATCTCGTAGACACTTCTTCCACTAATGAGAGCTGACAAAGCGTTGATACCATGAACGTTTTTATCTTTTTTATTTTATGACAGCGGTGATACTGATGCTGTGATCCCAGTTACATCAACCCGTTACAGCATAGACGCTCTAAAACTGCCAACCATTGCTCCTTGGCGCGCTTGGTATGATGATGGACAGGTATTTTCATTGCCCTATCTTGTCATCCTTCAAGAAGTACCTCAAATTCGATCTGACTATAGCTCTGCAGTTGTTGTTTTCTTGATTTACTATCAATTCTGATCCTGTCGAACCACTATCATACTATGATTAATGCGTAAAACAGGTCGGAGGATGGACTGAGGAGTACAAAGGGCTGACATTTGTTACGGTAAGAGGTGCCGGTCATGAAGTTGCTCTGCATAGACCGAAGCAAGCTCTCACTCTCGTCAAGTCATTCTTAGCAGGAACATCTATGCCTAGTTCGGAACAAATTAGCGACTCTTAGTTCTGTTTTTTTCCTTTTACCGAGCTGATGTTTGCTTATCGATGGCACGCTTATGAGCTGTAAGACTTTATATCTAACGAAGCGTGAGCATACCTTCATGTTATGGTCCATAAGGCAGCAGAAATGGAACCAAAAGTTATGTTGGATTTATATGATATGAGAATGAATTTCAGTATTTGTAAATCAGTTAGGATTCTGCATGGTGAGAGATAAAAGTTCTGGTGGATTCTTGTTCGATGCACTAAACTTCTGCTATGCACAGGGTCAGATAGGTTGTTTCCACAGCTCGAACCCGTGACCTCATGGTCATGTAACAACTTTATCAGTTACATTAAGGCTCCGGCCCCTTCTTTGAAAGGATTATTGTGCTATGGTGAAATGCAAGACAAAAATAGAAGAGCAAAGCATCTAGTACCCTCCTGAACTATGACTAAATTTGCTACGACACACTCCAACTTCACGGGAGTCTTGTTAGCATATCTTTTGTCAGCCTTTTTAGTTGACGTGACACCTTTTGTCAACCTTTTTAGCTGACATGACACCTTTGACGTGGATTCCATTTTATGTAATAAAGGTGTCACGTCAGCACAAGAGGGCGACAAAATAACCCTAAAATTGAGTTCACGGGGTAATAGAACTCCCCTGAAGTTGGAGTGTGTCGTATCAACTTTGATCACAGTTTGGAGGTACTTGATGCTAATCTCAAAATAGAAAGCAAGGAAGGTGAAACAATAATTTTGACAAAATCTAATACAGAATGTCCTTATTGAATTAATTAAAATAATATTATTACATAATAAGCAAAGGACTCTTTCGGAAAGACCCTCGGCTCAACCAACAAACATCAAAAAGGCTAACAGAACAATAAAGAAGGAAAATATAACATAGCATACCAAATAGGGGCAACAACCATAGCCAACTAACACCAAATCAGTCGTTACATAAAAAAAAAACTTTTCGTCCTTACATAAGGAAAGATTCAGACGATACAATAAAAATTAAATAACAATCAAAACCAACATTTTTGTAGCAATCTTGTCCCTTGTTTAACTGATGAAAACTTGAGCTTCACATCCCTACAAAAAACTTCCATATGATGAGATTCATATCTACTATCCTTTACCTCCTTTAACCCCACTGTGAAAACCACAAATTCATTTGTCCCTATTTTCCATTATCTTGCTTGGAAAATTACCAAAAGTCACTTGTATCTACGAACGTTCTCTTTTCTGCTGACGATAAAGGTCTAATGTATTCAACCCGACAATATTTCTGTCATGGGAAATCAAAGCCACCATTCTGTTGTATGCCACGATTTTCGACCACGAAATCGATAGTCAAGTTTTGAGCAGAAAGAGATGAATTAGGCCATGGTGAAAAACTAATATTAGAAGATGTGATTGCTTCAATAGTAAATTTGAGCAAAGATTTATCTTCAGGCAAACCAATAGACAAAAATATAGACAGTACCAATATAATAATAATATAGAACACTTTTAGGTCAACGAAAAATAACAATATCAAAACTATTGGACACTTTGTTCAAGAAAAATAACCTAAATTAATTTCATTGATTAACATAAATATTGGAACAAGATCCTAACGAATTGGCTATTTTTTACCATAAAATAGGGGATAATCAATTAAAATAGGTTACTCATTCTTATCTAAATACTTTACTTAACCATAGTAAAATAACTCTCCCACAAATGGATTAACATAATCTTAATTAACCATAGGGTTGGGAAAAGTAATTTATCTTAGTAACTCTATTCACATTTGTCTTAACCTTAGAGGACATGGTATTTATTGCTTGTGGGGAGGTGCCACGTATTCCGTGGATTTAGTCGAGTTACGTAAAAACTGATCCGGACACTACGGTTATATAAAGAAAACTATATTCACATGTAATACAATATAAGCTAGTTAACCAACAAGTGCAAGTATATCTTTTGATGTTTGGGAACAAAATAGAACATGAAATCGTAAACTTCCAATTTGTAAGAAGTGTTAGGACTCTGACCGCGTGCCTGTTGAATCCACCGGCTTATGAATTATCACACATTTTATGAGTAGTATATCGAAATACGCTCTCTTTTTTTGCTGACAATAAACATCTAACGTATTCGCTCAAATAATATTTCCTTGATCGTTTAGTCCATTGGAGGTATTATATCAAATCAATGCAATTTGCTGATTAAATGAAAGTGAAAATATATCATATTGTACTATATTATTTTGATAAACATAATGTTTGAATAAGTGGAGTAAAGGATTAAATAAGATCACTAGATAATAAGCAAAGAAAAAAAAAGAAAAAAAAGCAACAATACAACAACTACTACAACAAATCGACTATGAGAAGCGGAGTCAGAATTTCAACTACAATAAATCCACTATTAGAAGAATACATATTTTTACCATTTAGATTATGAATATAATGTTGCATGTATTGCAACTTCAAATTATTATGAATAGGACAACACAAATAGCTAATACAAATAAAAGATACATGATTTACATTTATTAGCTATTTTTTACCATAAGATTGGGGACAATCAATTAGAAAGATTGATTAGCTATTTTTTATCGAACTATGTGCAGTGTTTGAGGAAAGGGCCGGGTTGGATAACACATATCTATTGCATGCAGTTTTATTATGCATTTATGCAAGATGCTGTTTTTATAGCTCGAACCTTGAAGAGGTAAAGGGTCTACATCAGAAAGACTCTCGGCTCAAGCAACAAACATCAAAGTAGCTAAAAGAACAATACAAAAAAGTAAAAATGACATAAAAAATAATAAGGAAAGCATAACATAACATAATACCAAAGAGGAGCTAGCAACAACAACCATAACCAGCTAAAGTAATAACTGAAGCACAATAAGTGACTAACACCAAATCTGTCGTTACATAAAAGTAAACTTTTGGTCCTTACGTAACGATGGATTCAACAATAAGGATGCATGGTGCGGTTTCTAGATCTACGGTCCCCAGAGGCGGATCCAGACTAATAATAACGGGGACATTTTTTACCATTGGAACATTTTTGTAGCAATCTAATTTCTTGTTTAACTTGTGAAAACTTGAGCCTCACCTTCCCACAATTAAATTTCAAACATGCAGATTTATAACCACCTTTTACCTCCACTGTGAAAACTCCAAATCCACTTGTCCTATTTTCCTTAGTGAGATCATTAACATCATTGTCATCCATTATCTTGATCGGAAAATCACCAAAAGTCACCTGTATCGACGAACGCTCACCTTTCTTCTGACGATAGAGACCTAACGTATTCAACCAGACAATATTTCCCTTGTGCAAAATCGAAGCCTCCACGTTTTTGTACTCAACTTCACGAGATGCACGATTTTCGACCACGAAATCGATAGTCAAGTTCTGAGCAGAAAGAGATGAATAAGGCCATGGTGAAAAACTAATATTAGAAGATGTGATTGCTTCAATAGTAAATTGGGGCAAAGATTTATCTTCATACAAAACAATAGTCAAAAATAGAGACACTAACAAAATAAAAGGGACAACCAATACAATATTTCCTAGTACAGGAGGCTTATTATCATTTTGTTCATAGGATGAAACTGGTAAAACATTAGAGGGATTGGTTCTTTCTTCCTGCAAAGCCATAGTGTATAGTTAATTAATAATACACAAAATAGGACACTTATTAGGTCAAGAAAAATAACAAAACCCTAAAAATATGAGAGAAAAGCCGAAGGAAAAGTAGAAATGGAAAACTGCTGCAACATTTTAAGTTTAATATATTTTAAAAATGTAGTAGTACAGTATTATACTAATAATGATAATAATAATAATAATAATAAGGATAATGATAAGGATAAGGATAATAATAATAATAAAAATAACAATAATAATAATAATAGAGGATAAGTAGTAGTTGTAGTAACAATTATAAGAATAATAATAATTAATAGCAATGAACATTATCAAGATAGTTATTTACACTTAAATTCATACACAAAATGTAGTAATATGTGCTTTGTTGAAGCAAACTCATATAGCCCTTCATCTTCTTCTTCTTCTTCTCAATTGCTTCTTTCTTTTACTCATTAAACATCTCAACCATTTCTGTAGAAAACTCGAAAACTTTTCATTAAACTGCAAAATGCATGTCTCAATGAATCTGAAATAAGCAATTCTCCAGCTTTTCTTGAAGATCAAAGTGCCAAAAAATTATACCCAGCTCGCGTTGACTACGTCCATGCCCTTTGTACACACCGCCCGTCGCTCCTACCGATTGAAGGATCCGGTGAAATGTTCGGATCGCGCGACGTGGGCGGTTCGCTGGTGCGGAAAGCGCCAAGGAATACTTAAATTGATAGTCTGCCCCTCGCAGGACGAGACGATCGGTGCACACCATAGGCGGACCGGCCGGCCCATCCCAAAGTCCAGCTACGAGTAACTGCAACAACTTAAATATACGCTATTGGAGCTGAAATTACCGCGGAATCAAGAGCTCCAAGTGGGCCATTTTTGGTAAGTAGAATTGGCGATGCGGGATGAACCGGAAGCTGGGTTACGGTGCCAAATAGCCTTTTTAACCTCCAAAAATAGACAAACTTGCACAAAATTCCCCTAGTCCAAATTTATATGGATGAATTACTGGAGGAGACTTTTATACAACAGAAGGTGCTTGGGTACTTTGAATTCTTGTTGTCTTAAACTAAAGATACGTAGAATGTATTAAAATGTAAAAAAGAACGAGATATTCTGTTTGAAATAGAAAGTAAGATAAACAAATTGAAACAGGGGATGTAGCAGGTATAACCGTAGAATTAGTCCAGGTACGCGCACTCTGACTCAGCAACCTTTGTCAACTCATTTTCTAGTTTACTAAAGATTCCTGGGATTATAAATAATACATTTGTGTTTCTTAAATCATTGGCAATAATTAAAGAGAAATAATCAGATTTTCTTGATTAATTACTAGTAATTAATATCTAATGTTTCTTCTGTTCTAATTTATGTGATGGTGTTTGACTAAATACGGAGTTCACAAATGAAAGTAAGATTTATGGAATTTGTGGTCTAAAACAAACTGTAATGGAATTTGTGGTCTAAAACAAACTGTAGATATTTGTGTGACTTCAAATCACCTAATTGAGGTAAAAAAAAGAGAAGTTTAAGTTACATTATTACCAAATATATCAGTTTATGGGATGGTATTTGACTGGACACGGAGTTTTGGAGTGCAAGTAAAACTTTTGAAACTTAAAACAAATCCTAGATATTGTATGGTTTTATATCATCTCATTAAGCTATGGGATCCCCTCCGGTAAGGGATCCCCTCCGGTAAGGGATCCTCCGGTATTGCTCAATGCATATTCAGTACGAGTTGCATTATTCTGGATATGCATTGAGCAAGATCGGAGGATCCCTTACCGGAGGGAATACCATTCCTTGATCATCCTCCTGCTCAATGCTTATTTGTGGTTGTAATTGTGGGGGTTATTGTTCCACTGAATGCAAGCCGTGGAAACAGCCTCGCGCAGAAATGCAAGGTAAGGTTGCACAGAATATACCCTTGTGGTCTGGCCTTGTTCAATATTATATCAAGAACACTTATGAAGTTTTTCCAACACCTTCAACACAAGGTCAATATGAACTATCAAAGAAGTGCGTTGTTTTATTAAGAAATAAGATGAAACAGAATAATTCAAGTCCTCCAAATTCACGGAGTGTCCTTAAGGAAATAATTCCCCTCAAGTACCGAGGTTGCGGAATTTTCCTCCTAGGATAAAATGGCTTGACAACCAGAATGTAGTGGTACCTCAAACGTTCTGATTTTTCTTCGAACTCACTCAATGGGAGATGATCACACGGAGTTTTTAGAAGCAAGAGAAATGTTTTTCAAGTGCAGAAATTTTCATTCCAAACCTATGGAAAATGTCAAAATTTGGAGCTAAAAGAGAAGAGAAAAGATAAAGTTTCAGCAGTAGCTTTCATTCATACATTCATACATACATGATCAACATCTTACAAAAGACTACACTTATAAGCTACATGAGTCTTACAAGACACACTTCATAAGTCTTACAAGACACACTTCTCAAATTAAGGACTACCATTTATTTTTAAAAAAATTAAACATAATATTTAAAAGAAACTATTAAACAAAAGACCATCAAGAAAAGATCTCATATTCTAACACTCCTCCTTGAGATTTTTCTTGGATACTCCCAGCATAGCCTTCATCTTATTCATTGGGATATCATCCATTTCATCATCTAACTCATCCTCATCAAATTCATCATCGTCATCATCCTCATCAAAAATCATCTTCATCATCCTCATCGTCGGTCAAATCATCATCCGCAGGCAAAGCAGCAAACTTGACAGCCTTTTGGTTCTGATCTTTGCCCATGGGGGAAAGTTTGAGGTCCTTGAATTGTGGGAGCAGTTTCAAATCTTGTAACCCCTTAAACTGTTGCATTTGTTGCTGGTTTGGCATTTGAGCTCCTCCTCCATTACCAACCATCATAGGCAACTTCATCTGAGCACCGCCAGGATTAGCGCCCATCATAGCCTTCTTCACATATAAAGTGGCTTCATTTTCACTTCTGTTGAAGCCACAATGAATGAGATGATCATCAAACTTACTGTACCAGGCTCGAAGAGCCTGTTTCAACGTCTTATGTAATTTGTCTTTGGGTTTGTCAACCAGCTTCCAAGTATTATTCTTCTCAATAATACCAATCTCCTCCTTCATGGCTTCAATGCAAACTTCATGTTTTGATGCTTCTTGATAGGTATTGGGTTCCAATATTGCAACATTGCATCTTTCGTATATCTCCGAAAGGGACCTTGTCTTCAAAATTGGCGAATTAAGTGAGGATTCACCATCTGATTCTGCAGCTTCTTCTAAATTTTTGGAGCCAAATGATTGTGTTTTAGGCAGCGGATGCAAGTTTAGATAACCTGCATTTTCTTTCTCATACATAGACCTTAAGCTGGCATAGTTAAAATGCTCATATCTTCTGTGCCATAACCATGAATCGTCCATCCTTGCAAAGCTGGCACTATCAAAATTTTCATCTACTGGAAAGGTCCTATCCGACATTTCTACTTTAAAAATCAAAGTATTATCAGAATTAAAAATTAAACAATGTTTTTCCTTAAAAAGTAAGGAGTAACCTTTCGACATCAATTGGCCAACACTCAACAGGTTACATGCTAAAAAAGGAACATACAACACATCATGTATAAGCTTTGTACCTTGTTTAGTTTGAAAGGTAATTGAACTCTTTCCATGTGCTTCTAGTGTTGCACCATTTCCCATCCTAACTTTATCTTTGACTAACTTGTCAAGTGTGTGAAACATGAGCTCATTATTTGACATGTGACTCGTGCACCCACTATCTAGGAACCATTTGGATTGGTTGGTTTTGTTTTCTTCATGAGTAGCCATAAACAAGCTTTCTTCCTTTTCTGACTCTTCAGTGAAGTTTGCCTGCTGAACATGCCGTTGTTGTGGTTGATTCTGCTTGGCCCTGCAATTCTTCTCAATATGACCCATTTTTCTGCAAAATTTGCATTGAATTGATGGCTTTTCTTTGAACCAACAATCCTTTTCTTGATGATTGGTTCTTTTACAGTTGAGGCAAGGTGGAAACCTTCCTTTATATGAAGATTCCGTCCATGGCTTTCTCTCTTCTACTTTATCTCCTTCCATTCTCCTATTGTCCTTCACAGGTTGCTTGCCTTTGTGCTTTGATTGAAATGTCATTTCTTCTACTTCTTCATCTCTTATACTTGTTCTTTGTTCTTGGGCTTGCAACTTGCTAATCAGCTCTGCGACGGATAAAGTCTTCAAATCACAAGATTCCTCTATTGCTGAAATCTTGGACTCGAACCTTGCTGGTAAGCTTATCATCATCTTCTCCACTACCTTTGAATCTGGAAAAGTTTCACCAAATAATCTTATTTTGTTTATAATTTCCAGAAGTTTGGCAAAGTACTCCTTCACGGTATTTCCTTCTTTCATCCTTAACATCCCAAATTCTCTTTTGAGAGTTAAGAGTTTGACAGATTTCACTCTGTCACTTCCATCGAACTCCTTTTTTAGCTTCTCCCATACTTGTTTAGGTGTTTCACAAGCCATTACTCTTGTGAAAATCACATCTAAAAGTGCTGAATGAAGACAAATGAGTGCCTTTGGTTTCTTGGACTTTGCATCTTCATAATTCTTCATTTGAGCAACAGTTGGATTTGGTTATTTCTAATTCTTCATTCTCCTTGAAGCGGTTTCCACTTCGCCCTCACATAGGTGATTTCTAAATGTTCAATCATATAGATTAAATTATTTGGTCAAATCTGTCAAATTTAGATAATCATTAAAAGACTTCACACCATAAGTCTTATCCTTGTTTACTAACCATTATCTACATCATGAGAATGGGTTAGGTATATTGACAATGTTGAATCTGTCAGACACAACTTTGTTTGAAATCTTTGAACCTAGCTCTTGGGATCTCCATTCTGCTAGGTAGAGTTATCGTCATGCTGACTTGTCCTAGGCCGTAAACCCATTTCTTTGAATGTTCTCTCAACTCCCTCTCTAAATAGGCCTTGTGTGAGTAGATCTGGCACGTTTTCTTTTGACTTCACATAGTCAACAGTGATAATTCCGCTAGAGAGAAATTCTCTAATGGTATTATATCTCAATCTTATGTAACGAGATTTACCGTTGTACATTATGCTCCCTCCCTATCTATTGTCGCTTGACTATCACAGTGAATACAAACTAGTGCCAATGGTTTGGACCAATAAGGAATATCTTTCAAGAAATTCCGGAGTCATTCTGCTTCTTCACCGACTTTATCTAGTGCAATAAATTCTGATTCCATTGTAGAGCGAGCAATACATGTCTGTTTAAATAATTTCAAAGAGATTTCTCCTCTCCCTATAGTAAATACATACCCACTCGTGGATTTTACTTCATTCGATCTGGTGATTCAATTTGCATCACTATATCTTTCAGGTACCGCGGGATATTTATTATAATGCAAAGCGTAGTCTTGAGTGTATTTAAGATACCCCAAAACTCTTTTCATTTCCATCCAATGAGTTTTATTGGGATTACTCGTGTACCGACTCAACTTACTAATAGCACATGCTATGTTTGGTCGTGTACAATTCATTATATACATTAAACATCCCAGCACTCTTGCGTACTCCAACTGTGAGTCACTTTCACCTTCATTCTTTTGAAATGCGAAGCTCACATCCAATAGAGTCTTGGCAATATCAAATTTCAAATACTTGAATTTGTCAAGTATTTTTTCGATGTAATGAAACTGTGACAATGCCAACCGTTGTAGAGTTCTATGGATTCTTATTTTAAGATTACATCCACAACTCCAAGGTCTTTCATATCAAACTTGCTCTCAAGCATTCGTTTCGTAGCATTTATGTCAGAAATGTCTCTACTAATGATCAACATATTATTCACATACAAACAAACAATGACCTTGTGATTTGGAGTGTCTTTAATATAAACACATTTATCACATTCGTTTATCTTAAGCCCATTTGCCAACATGGTTTGGTCAAACTTCGCATGCCACTGTTTAGGTGCTTGTTTTAGTCCATAAAGCACCTTAACAAGTTGACACACCTTTTTTTCTTTACTTGGAACCACAAAATCCTCAAACTATTCCACGTAAATTTCTTCCTCCAATTCTCCATTCAGGAATGTTGTTTTCACATTCATTTGATGGATTTCAAGACCATATACCGCCGTCAAGGCAATTAACATGCGAATTGATGCTATCCTCGTTACAAACGAGTATGTATCAAAGTAATCAAGGCCTTCCTCCTGTTTAAAGCCTTTTACTACAAGTCCTGCATTGTATTTGTCACTAGTACCATCTGCTTTCATTTTTCTTTTGAAGATCCATTTAGAACCTAAAGTCTTATTTCTTGGAGGAAGACCAACCAACTCTCACGTATGGTTGCTTAAGATTGAATCAATCTCACTATTGACGGCTTCTTTCCAGAAGGATGAGTCTGAAGACGTCATCGCTTCTTTAAATGTTTGAGGCTCATTTTCTAAGAGAAACGTTACAAAATCTGATCGCTAATTCATTAGTTTAATTATACTCCAGCTAGTATGCAATATTTGTTACTAAACTAAAAATAGTTGTGTATTCTATACTTGTCTGTTTTATCAAATTAAGATAATTTTACAGTACTGTTTTTTTTTTTCATAATATCATTACTATTAGATAACAATATAAAATGACAGTAATCAACTTTAAAGTGTCATTAAAAGTGTCAATTTAATAATATACATTTCTAATTAAAATATTAAGAGTTGTCTGGTCACTATGTGTCTGATAATATAAAACGGAGGGAGTACTATTATCGTTTTATATTATTCGATCCATACTAAAAAAAAAAAAAAGTTATCTCAATTTACTTATTTAATTTATAAAATTAAAAAAAGTTTATATTTTTATTTATTTTTATCTTTAATATTAAATAACAACATAAGTACTATAGTAAAATCTAGAGCTTCAAAGAACATCATTAATAAAATTACTCTAATAAAATATATCTCTAATTAATTTTGTTTAGAAGTATACCTAAGTTTACAAGCAAGGGCGGAGCTACCCTTCGAATAGGGGGTTTATCTGATCCCCTTCGACAGAAAACTATACTATATATACATAGTTAAGATTATTTTTTATATATATATAGTTTATGTCGAACTCTCTTCGATTAGTTCGTATGTTCATTTTATGAACCCTTAGTGAAAATCTGGGTTCCGCCACTATTTACAAGATCAGATAATATAAAATGGTGAGTAGTTAAAAACCAAAGGGATAAAGGATAGTATTATGATGGTGCAAATAGTGAAGAGGAAAATATATGAAAAGTTGAAAAAGCTAGTACTAATAATGCAATGTGAGAATGATTAGTACTAACAAGATAGATATATGAGGAATCATTTGATGCCACGTATGAAATAAGATAAGTAGATTCTAGAACAAATTTGGAATAATACTCATAAAAATATCTGAATTTTTATCGAATTTTCAGTTGAGTATACTGAATTTCGCGAGAGATTTTATCACCCTTAAATTTTAAAAAATGGATTTAATTTTTCCCAAAACTCTATACCCAGTTTCGGTATTGGCGCGTGTAATACATGCGCCAACCTTATATTTATTTATGTTCAAGTGAGCAGATATATGTCACTAAAATATGAATAAAGAAAAAATCTAGGAGGTAATAGATCCCTGCAAAATTTAGTATGCTCAACTGAAAATTCGATCAAAATTCGATTATTTTTGTGAATATTATCCCAATAAATTTACATTTTATTTAAGATAGGAAAAAGGAGGAGGGAACGGGACGTGTCGTCCAAGTCTCATTCTTCTCTTTCCATCTTCCAAACAGATAAACCAGCAAACAAGAATAGCATATATATATATATATATATATATATATAAATAAGAGGCCTTTCCATTCCTAATAATAAAGGCGACCTTTATTGCTTTCCTTTTCATATATTCCCTTCCTTTTCTTGGCGGGTAAGTCAAAACTAGTCCTCCTTCTTCGTTTTTTTCTTTTTTTTATAGATGTTATTAATTTTGTTTCTGTATTACTGAAGAATCGAAGGGTACAACTGGATAGACCGTGTATGCAAGGTTTCTGTTGTATCTGATTTGGTTTTATCAATTTTCCTTTTGTTTGTCTGTGCATTTTTTCTTATTCTGCTACTGCATTTGTTTTTTGGATTGATTTTGGGAGTACCAAAGATTAGAATAAATGTGAAATAGGTCGAATTTTACTCTGTTTTTTGGTTACAATATAATTCAGTGTGATCTTGTTGAATTCTAGGCAGTGGCGGAGTCAGGATATTCACTAACGGAAGGGGGTTCATAAGTGAAAATATATATACATAGAAAATAATTTTAATCATGCATATATAACATAATTTTTCGCTGAAGGGGTTCGTGAACCCCTCGGCAAAGGGTAGCTCCGCCTCTGATTCTAGGTACCCGTTCGTGATTGTTGAAATATGTAGAACAAAATAAATTTTTTTGATTGTTGCTGAATTTTATCGCGCTAGACTATATTGTTTTAATGCCTATGAGTTGCATGATTAAAAGAGCCAGTGGCTATAGGCTGCAAAATTTCTGTCGCTAAAGAGGCTGCTTTAATTTGCCCCTTAATGTAATGGCCAGGGAAAGATGAGCAGATAGTTGTGATTGTCAAATGGCATCATTTCTTTTCTGTCCTGTTTTCTTCTGTATTTTATGATTGTTTCTGTTTTCTGTGTGGTGGGTGTCTTTGGTTGTGAGTGTATGTTACTACAAGGTGGGTGTCCTATTTCTTATTTCGAATTGCTCGTATTTCTCTTATTTCGTATTTCTCTGATATCTATGTTATTATTTCTTATTCCTTATTTCTGTTATGTCATCCATCCTGCTTCATGTTTCACTACGACCTTGTGTACTATTCTCTATCCTGAGCCGGGGGTCTATCGGAAACAACCTCTCTACTTCTTCGGAGGTAGCGGTATGGACTGCGTACATTTTACCCTCCCCAGACCTCACTTTGTAGGAATACATTGGGTTTGTTGTTGTTGTTGTAATGTCTAACTATCCATTGATCCTAATACATTTTGGGCAGGTCTCGAATAAGATCTTAGGAATGTAAATTGCTGTATTTGGTTTGATTCATCGTATAGTTGGTAGATTCTACTTATTGCATTTTCATGTTGTCCTTATTGATATAAATCAATGGAAACAAGAGTCGTTGTGTTATTTGAACTGCCTTAACGGAAACTTAAGTTGTTACGAAGGGCGTCTTGCAATATGTCCTTTTGTTGATCACCAGTGGTGAAACTCGAAAAGAAATGGAATTCAGATGTTTCCTTGGTGTGTTTCCATGATGTATTTTGTGAATTATCTCGTCTAAAACTTATAAACTACTAACGGTCAAAGGGACATATATCTTAGGTAGTGTTATGGACTACGTACACTTTACGCTCCCTAGACTCCACTTTGTGGGAATACACTGGGTATGTTGTTGTTGTTGTTGTTGTTGTTGTCTTGATTAAAAAAACTCAACTGGAACCTCGTTGAAATAATATGAAGCAAAGAAACTAAAGGAAAATGGGAAAACTCGAAGAGAAACGGACTCTTAGGTGTTGGCATCTTTTCTTCTGTAGTGTTGCTTATTTAGATTGAGTTCCGGGCTTTTCTCCGCTTTACACTATCTTTCTATGCATCCTCTTACTGCATTTTTTCCTTGTGCTTTCTTTCTACCGTTTTTTTTTCCCATAAGGGGTGCCATTTAGTGTGAAGGAAGATGTTTTCCGTGGAATGTCTTATACTGAAAACTAAAATTTTGGACCATTTTCTAGAGTTAGATTAGGTAGAAAATAGATTGGCATATGAGAATCCTACAAGGTGTAGCATGGGCATGAGAATAGTATCGTCATGAAATCTTTTGAGAAGTAAAGGTTGATAATTTCATATAAATACTTTTTGAAGGAACGGATACTGTGTGAGTGTTGAATTACTCATAAGGAAAACAATGCAGTAGTTCAAAGTAACCAAACACTAGAAAATGATTTCATCGATGAAAACTTTTCCTTGGGAAACATTTTTCATCATAGGGAACGCACTTCTAGGTTTAACATAAGCCAAGCCGGAAAACGGGCATACATTGCTAATAGGTTGGTTATCTAATTTAACCTAATGTGCTGAAAAATTAAAATTTTTAAGGAAGCCATTTCAAGTAATTTTGGGCAATTGATCATGTTCCTTTTTGCGTCTGATACGGAACTACTGCATCAAGTAGAAATATCAACAAGTTATTCCAAAAATAAATTTATGATCAAATTGTTTTCATTGCATCTTTCTAAAACCAACTGGATAGACGTAATTTCTTTTTTATATACCTGATTCCTCAAAGTTTATTACCATAGATCTCGAAATCTCTGCTATATATTTGAAAGCCCTGAACATTTACAGTTGAAATGTGGTCTAGTGTTTACATGGGGTTTAAACTCATGCAATCTTTTGAGTTTGTAGTCAAAGATAGAGAAGTATCTAAGAAAAAAAAAGGGCAGCTCGGTGCACTAAAACTACCGCTATGCGCGGTGTCCGGGGAAGGGCCCCACCACAAGGGTGTATCGTACGCAGCCTTACCTTGCATTTTTGCCAAAGGCTGTTTCCAAGGCTTGAACCCGTGACCTCCTGGTCACATGACAGTAACTTTACCAGTTACTATAGAGAAGTATCTTAGCATAAGTTAAAACTGCTTATGGTGTTTTTGTTGGTGTGATTGTCATGTGAGACCACCTACGTGGCTTGAAGCTGATAGCTAGCATATTTATGAAATTGATGTAGTTAATGCTTCATCTTTCCTTTCATTATTTTCAGGAGAAATAAAGTACGGACAAAAGTCAAAGTAAGTTTACACAGAGTACAAACTTTTTAGGGGGGAAGGAAAAGCTCTATTATTTCTTCTGCTACAGCTCTGATGGAAATCAGCGGTTACCAAACTCGCGCTGAGCTGCTTCTTCGAAACTACATGCTTTCAGATTCTTTCGTTATCTACTCATCCGTTATTGGTGGCATTTTCGCATGCAAATTGGTATACCTTGGTTCCTTATTATAATGACTACTTCAAGATGATAGCTTTGTTCGAATCTCAACTTCTAATGGAGTAGTATTTTGCATTTCTGCGCTTGATTTGAAGGGGAGTCTTGGAGTAACTGGTAAAGTTGTTGCCATGTGACCAGGAGGTCACGGGTTCAAGCCTTGGAAACAGCCTCTAGCAGAAATGCAAGGTAAGGCTGCGTACGATACACCCTTGTGGTGGGGCCCTTCCCCGGACACCGCGCATAGCTCTAGCTTTAGTGCACCGGGCTGCCCTTTTTATGTTTACTGTGCTCAATCCTCTTGAAGATTTGTGTGCTATTTGTTTTGTATTACTAGTTGTTTCTTAAATATCTGGATGTTTCAGGTTTACGATCTTAGCCAGATATTCACCTCTATTTACTTAAAGTGTTATGCTAAGCTCTCAAAATCTCAACAAGTTGAATGGAATAACCGGTAACTAGTCATCCTTTTCTCCTCATTTTTACTATTCCTTGTCATTGTCAAGTAAATATAAGGTTCACTTATGGTGTAGGTCCGTATCTACCGTTCATGCGATACTCGTTACAACCATGTCACTGTACTTGGCATTCTGGTCCGATCTTTTCTCTGATAATCAGCTGTCTGGCCCTGTCAGTATGCGGAGTTCCACATTATCAACCTTTGTCTTGGGGGTAAGCCATTTATTATTCACTCATGTTCTTGTTTACCTGTCGCTATTGGTTGCATAGACTATAAGGGATCATGTTGTAAAAATGGTGAGTAGTGGTTGTTAATTTAGAAAAAAGGGCAGCCCGGTGCACTAATGCTACCGCTATGCGCGGTGTCCAGGGAAGGGCCCCACCTCAAGGGTGTATCGTACGCAGCCTTACCTTGCATTTCTGCCAGAGGCTGTTTCCAAGGAATGTATAATCTCAAGTTGGGTTCGACTTGGTTACATTAGTATATATCATTTGTTTGTTAGGCCTTCTTGAGCTTCACTGAGCTGTGATCTTAGTTCACGTTATCCATCCGTACTTCTGTTACTTACATTGCTGAAATTTCTAATAGTTCAAGTAAGCGTTCTTTCTAGAACATGCATCGCTGGAGGTTGTTATATTTGGTTCAATTCTCGCGCTTGCATGGATTTCTTAACAAGTAGGTTGTCAAAGGTTTAAAGAGGTAATTTAGCTGCTTTTTTCTCTGCTTTGGACGATGCTCCTTTGCTAGGTGCCCGCCATGTATCGCATGTTCAGCTTTCTTCTCTAACACCAGAAACAATGGCCAGGGATCATCTCCTCTATAGGATAGGATGAAGAAATTTACCTAGGAAAAACTTGACTGTTGTGACCGGGAGGTCACGGGTTCAAGCCTTGGAAACCGCCTCTGGCAGAAATGCAAGGTTAGGCTGCGTATGATACACCCTTGTGGTGGGGCCCTTCCCCGGACACCGCGCATAGCGGTAGCTTTAGTGCACCGGGCTGCCCTTTAAAAACGTGACTATTGTTCATTGTAAAATGAACTGTCCAACTGTGGATCCTTGCATCCTCTCCCCTTGTTTATCCTCTTCATCTAATTAATTTTCTCTTAAAGGCTGAGACACTTAAGCCAGTGAAAGTAATTCTTCATCGTGTTTTTATCTAATTTCTGGTCAAAGTACCTCTTTTGGTTGTCACATTGATAACTTTGCGCGAGCTTACTTTGTATATTATCACCGTCAGAATCAGCCAGAACTCATGGTTTAATCAGCAGGTTACTTTGTTTTTCCCTTCAGTGATTTGACGCACAAAGAAAAGAGAAAAGATAAGTTAATTGGTCGAAGAATTAACAAAACTCGAAAGCCATTAGCATCAATCCTTGACCACATAATTTCAAAAAGTGGAAAGTTATTATGCGTGCTCTGACGAACAGTGTACAAGTCACTAATCTTTTATTAGTGAAGAGCAGTAGCTGCTATGATGTCTTTGTTCGACTGAAAAATAACCAAACTGATTCTGTATCTTCTAATGTATTCTGGTTATGGGTGGGATTCGTATGAGTGCGAGTTTCCAATAAGATATTAGCAGGGGCCATCTCCGTGTACCTAACCTGTGCAAGAAACGTAGTAGCTTCAGATAGAACATTTAGATGAGGCGTAAAGCTAATGACGTAGATTGTATCAAAGATGTAATTCATCAGAGAATGTTAATTTCAAACTAGTGCTGTATGTTTGTTGTTAATTATATGTTTTGGAATCTTGTAAAAATTTATTATTTATAATGTTCGTCATTTATGTGTTCTCTTGTAATCGGTTTTAATGTCTTCTTCATAGGTTTCTATGGGATATTTTCTCACTGATCTTGCCATGATCCTTTGGTTTTATCCTTCTTTAGGTGAACTGGAATACGTAAGTGCATCTTGTTTTCCTTCAATTTTTCCTGACAAGCTTCTTTTGGCGATTGACATACCCTTCATGCTCGCAGCTGGTTCATCACCTTCTCTCTATGGTAGCAGTGACATATGCAATGTTGACCGGTAAGGGGCAGCTTTACGTGTTCATGGTTTTAGTTTCTGAGGCAACTACCCCCGGGATCAACTTGAGATGGTACGGTACCTATAGAAATATATCAAACCCCGCCTTGCTTCTTTATGAGCTATCTTTCCCCCTCGTTCCATTTTCTTGATCGATCCTTTATGTCTGCATAGGTATCTTGATGTAGCTGGAATGAAAAAGTCGAAAGCATACCTCGTAAATGGTTTCATGATGGTGTTTGCTTGGCTGGTATGTCGCGACTGAGTAGACCTTTTATCAAGTTTTGTTCTGTCTTTGATGAAATGCTATATAATAGATGGTTAATTGCAGGTTGCCAGAATTTTGTTATTCATTTACTTGTTTTACCACGTCTACATCCACTACGATCAGGTATATTCGCAAAAATCTGCAACAAAAAAAATTTCATTCTGCTAGTTTGCTATATTTCTTTCGAAATGATCTTAGTCATCAAAGTTAATTGGGCAAAGCACTCAAACCATCTATCTTTGTTTTTTTTTTAGACATAATTCTGCTGGTAAAACAAAAAATCAAATGAACCCTCAGGGGTTGGCCTGGTGGTAATTGGCTTGAGTTTGGGGTGCTCCCTTTCAAGGTTTCAAGTTCGATACCCACTGGGTGCAAACAATTTCTGAGGGCCATCGGACTGGGTGAAACCCTGAATTACCCGTGGTGCACTTGCGGGAAACTCCTTGTCGAGGGCCTGTGCACCCCCGGGATTAGTCGGGGCTCGAAGAGTCTCGGACATCCGATGCAAGTCAAAAAAAATAAAAAAAATGTGCTTAAGAAAACGAACTAATTGTGTGCTTTGTTCGTCGTTTGGATTGAAACAGGTTAAGCATCTGCCTTCATTTGCGATTTTCCTATTATCTGTTGTGCCATTGATACTTACTGTGATGAACTTGGTTTGGTTCTGGAAGATTGTGAAAGGACTTAAGAAGACTTTAGTAAAGAGGCAGTGAAGTTTGGAGATGTCGATCCTCGGATTTAAAAAAACACGCAAGTACATTCTAGGATAGATAGATAGATAGATACCTGGAGTTGCCAGGAGAAAAAAAGAAATATCAATCTGTTTGTGTACATAAAAATTTGATACTCCTGAGAATATATTTGCTGCTCTCAACAGGAAAAAAGAGAAGCTCAATTGAAATATTATCAATTGTCTCCTTACTGATCTGTCACTTCAATCCTATTTTCATTACTTCTTTTGAGCCGAAGGTCTAACAATCTTTCTACTCAAAAGGTAGGTAGGGGGTGAAGTTCGCTTACATCCTTGATCCTGCCGCTCGAGAAAATTTTTGAAAATAAATAAATAAAATCTATGCTTTTTGAAGGTTTAGTTTGGAAATCGAACAATTCCTTCTGTCGTATATCCTCGATTAATGCAACCTCAGATGCTATGTTTCAATTCTCGATTCTAGTATTAAGCGAAAGTTTACGCCTAGAGGTTATGTATTACGGGTTAATCCTACTCTACTAGCGGTAATATTTAACTTATGGGATTACACTGAGCAATGTTGATTTTCTTATTAATTTATCTGTACGCACGCAATTACACGGCGCAACGTTGTTATTGTCTTCTTACTAATTTATCTGTTTTCCTCAAATATCAACTAAAAAGAGAAGTGAATGAAAATGTTTGCTTACTAAATCCATCAACCATTTCAGCTTTCTTAATATATAGACGATTTTCCGAATTATTTTCACATGTTACTTAAGGGGTGTGTTTGGTACGAAGGGAAACATTTTCTGGAAAATATTTTCTAATTTTCTCATGTTTGGTTGGCTTAAAGGTTTTGGAAAATGTTTTTCAAATTAACTTATTTTCCTCAAATATAAGGAAAATGACTTCCCTTTAAAAAGTAAGGAAAATATTTTTCAAAACTCTCTTTCAATCTCACTTTAAGTTGAAATATTCACATAACTCTCAAAATCACTCATTCCTACTCCGACCCTCTATCCCCCAACCCCGCCCCAGCCCTCGCCCCCTACCACGCCTATTAAAAAATATTTTAAATTTTTTCTTACCTCACCCGCTACCCAAAACCCTACTCCTTTCTCCTTTCCAATTATCTTTTTTTTAAATTCAAACTTTTTTCTTACCTTTTCTACCCAACCACCCTACCAACTTCCTCCTCCCCTACACACAAAAAAAAAAAGTTAAATTTTTTAAATTTATTTTTTTAAAAATTTCAATTTTTCCTTACCCCACCCTCACTCCCCTACCCCGACCCCCACCCCTTACCAGCCCTATTTTAAAAAATATTTCAAATTTTTTTTCTTATCCCACTCTTAATCCCCTACCCCCACCCCGTACTAGCCCCCCAACCCCTCCCCACCCACCCACACACCCAAAAAAAATATATATATATATTTTTTAAAAAATCAAAATTATTTTCTTAACCGCCCTTACTATCTATTTTGACAATCCCACCCCCACCTACCAACCCCGTCTTCAAAAAAAAAAATGTTTTAAATTTATTTTTAAAAAAAAAATCAAAAAAAGAATCTATCATATTCATTCTCATTGTTTTTGTTAAATATATACAAATACTTTTAGAAATTTGAAAATAAAATATAAGAAATCTTTTGCGGGTCAGTTTTTCTCTATTTAGAAATGTAGAACAGGAACATACGGTAAGAATTAAATAATTATTTATCCATTAGCGTTTCTTTTTTAGTTTTTTTAGGTGTTTGATAAATTAAAAAGTATTCAAAAAAAGTTTAAAATAGATTAAAAAAAGCAAAAAGTGAGAAGCTGGGTACCCACAGCTTTTTGTTTTTTAGATTAAAATTCTTTTAGGCTTGATCAAAATATTTATTTTTTTATCCCTTATATTTTCTTTCAATTCCAACAATATCCTAAACTTGTAGCCCTTAAATATATATATATTTTTCCTTTCTTTTTCTTTTGGCGCTTCGCTTCATCTCTTCCCTTCAATTTTTTTTATCTTTCTCCTTTGTTTTCATCGAATCCATCATTACATTGGTGTTTTGCTCAAAAAATTTACTTATTTAAAATTAAAAATTATAAATAATTCACCTTATTTATGGCGTTAACAACTTTTAAGGATATTTAAGTCATTTTAATAACAAAAAGGTGCTTAACATCACTTGTTTACCAAACACATCAATATTTTTTTTTTTCAGTTTCACCACTTCTATCCAAACACTTATTTACTTAATTTATAAGCACTTATTTTAAGCGTTTAATCACCTAAGCTAAAAAGTTATTTTTTTAATCTTATTTGTTCGCAACAAATTTTCGTCGACGCTGAAAATTAACTGCAAGCAAAAATAAAATAAACAAAAAGAATAATTTTATTTAAGGAATTTTGTGAGTACAATTTCGTTATTCTCTCGATTAAAGTTTTTCCGTGATTCAAGGGCCTTTGCAGCGTGATTCTCGAATGTAGGATGATTTGAGCCTCCTAGAAATGTGTTTGGATCTCCAGGAATTGTCTGACAGCACTTCGTCTTGTCGAGTTGATCTCCGAACAGAACTCCATTAGTCAATTCGTCAATGCAGAAGTTTCCTCCAATGCTTACAGAATGTCCTCCTTTTTCTTTTCCTCCCTCTAGAATGTTATATTACTCCCCTATTTATAGTTGTAGAGGGTAGGTCTAGTTGCTTGTGATTGGTCAAAATATGTCATTTTGTCACTTGGCACCTTTTGACTGGTTGTTGAATTCGAATGAGATTTCCACATCATTTGTACATGTGGCGGCGTCTCATTGGTCTTGAATTTGACTGGGATGTTACGTCACTTGATGAGTTTGGGATTCAAAGTGAGAAGCACCTTGATGAGGAATACAATAGGCTTATTATTTTTTTAAGCCCAAAATAAGTTTAACCCAATAAAATGTGGATCAAATTTAAATTTTATATGAATACACTATCCAAACGGGCTCTTAGCCATTCGAGATCATTCTCAGCTGGCTTTTCGGAGTAGAAACTCAAATCAACAACTTTGACTCAAGTCTAAATAACGGAGGGAATCCCATTCCTTGATCATCATCCTTGCATTCAATGCACTAAAGCTTCTCGTTGTGCGTGTTGTCTACATAAGGGCCCGACCATAAAAATCTACCGTACACAGCCTTATACTACATTTCTGAAAGAGACTGTTTCCACTACAACCAGGGGCGGAGCCACCTTCAACATAACGTACCAAGAAGACTAAAAACAAACAACAAAAAGATAAGTATTTATCATTAAAATGTTATACAAGCTGAGTTCACAACAATTACACAAAAATGTCATACAAGCTAAGTTCACAACAATTACACAAAAAACGCAGTGCAGTGCAGTGTACTAAAGCTTCTCGTTATGTGTGGAGTCCACATAAGGGCCCGACCATAAGAGTCTATTATACACAGCTTTATACTACATTTCTGCAAGAAACTGCTTCCACTACAACCAGGGGCGGAGCCACCTTTGGACAAGCGGTCCCTTTCGACGGAAAACTATACTATTTATACATGGTTTAAATTATCTTTTATGTAGATATAGTAGATGTTAAACCCACTTCGACTAGTTCATATCTTTTATGTACTAATGCTCCCCCTATACGCGGGGGTCCAGGGAAAGATCGAACCACAAGAGTCTATTGTACATTATACTTTTTCCACAACTATTATACAAAAAAGCAGCTCAGCGTACTAAAGCTTTCGCAGGATCCAGGGAAGGGTCGAACCAGAAGAGTCTATTGTATAATATACTTTTTCCACAACTACTATACAAAAAAGCAGTTCAGCGTACTAAAGATCCCACTATATGTAGGGTCCGTGGAAGATTCGAACCACAAAGTCTATTGTATATTATACCTTTCCCACAACTACTATACAAAAAAGCAGCTTAGAGTACTAAAGCTCCCATTATATTATATGCAGCGTCTAGGGAATGGTTCGAACGACAAGAGTCTATCATACATTATATTGTTTCCACAACAACTATACAAGAACATGTAAAAAGGTACCTAATAGATGAAATATCAAGTGCTTCATCTTCTTCTCAAGTGTTTCTTTCTTTTACTCATTAAACATCCTAACCATTTCTGTAGAAAACTCGAAAACCTTTCATTAAACTCCAAAATGCATGTCTCGATGAATCTGAAATAAGCAATTCTCCAGTTTTTCTTGAAGATCAAAGTGCCAAAAAATACCCAGAACCCAACTAAGACTCCGAGACCAGCGAAAGCAAAGAACCATATCTTCTCTAGTTTATCTTCGTCATCTGTTTCTCCGTGATCATCCATTCCACCGTCAGATGTTGTAGTCCCGTCATTACAACATTGTTGCAAAGGAGGACCACAGAGTGCGTCGTTGTAAGACAAGTTCAAGTGTGCCAAGAAGTCTAAAGTAGTTAAGCTTGGAGGTATAGGACCTGACAGTTAATTTATCGAAAGATCTAAGGTCTCGATCCATCCTAACTTTCCAATATCCGTTGGTATATTTCCCGTCAACTGATTCATGGACAAGTTCAAGGTTCCAAGTTTGTGTAAGCTTGTTATCTCTACCGGGATTTCTCCAGATAAACTGCTGCTCGAGAGGTCGATACTGTTTACTAGGTAAAGGATAGTATCATAATAAAGTATTCTTCCTTTCGCCTCCAGTTTCAGTTTCCCTTGATACTGACTAGCTTCCGCATCAGTTAGCTCGGCGTTGAAGCCTTCCAAATTGCCAACACAGGACCTGGATAGAACCAGGTAAGTTGTTTTCTGAAAGGTCTAGTATGTGAAGACCTGAAAGGCTACAGACTTTTAAAGGAATGTGGCCGGAAAACCTGTTGTTTCTTACGCTAAGGATTAACAGTGATCTCATCGTTTCCCCTAACCAAGATGGGATTAGCCCTGACAACTGATTGTTACTAAGATCAATGCTAATCATTCTCGTGCAATTTCTCAAACTCGAAGGCAGTTCTCCAGAGAGATTGTTGCCTGAGAGTCTTAAGAACCTCAGATAAGCAAGAGAGCCTAGTGAGCCTGGAATTTGGCCGAATAGGCGGTTCTCTGACACATCTAACCAATAAAGATATGGAAGCTTACCCCAGAAATCAGGAAACTGTCCGATAAGTTGGTTGTTATCGAGGGCTAAGATAGTCAACTGTTTCATATCACCCATGCACAAGGGAATTGTTCCGTTTAGATGTCCAAGTCTGTTAGATTGGGAAGTGCTTCACAAATGCTTACAGGAATAGGTCCTGAAAACAAGTTATCCCTCAGATACAATGATGTAATGTTAGAAGACCATAGTGGGAGAGGTCCCTCGAAGCGATTGGAGCTTAAGTCCACGTTGGCTAGAAAGTTGAACTTAAATTTGTCGGGAACATTCCCTGACAAGTTGTTGTAAGCCATGTTGAGATTATCAAGCTTCAAATCCAACTCTACAAACCAATCTGGTAAAACATCTGAAATCCCCGCGGTATTGAATACTATACTGGTGAGCTCATCCTGATCCTTAAGCCAGTGTGGGAATTCTGGGCCTAATTTGCATGACTGAATGGTCAATAACGTCAGCTTGAACGGAGGAGTCCAATTCGAGCTGATGTTGAACGTCAAGGTAATATTTTTACCAAGTGTCATGCCAACGGAAAATTCTTGCAAGTTAGAAAGATTCAGTAGATGGGCTTCTGTGACAATACCTTCCCACATATTATCAGAGATGTCCAACGAGACCAGTGACGTGAGCTGCCCGATATTCGGGGTGAGGTTCCCACTCATTTTGTTGGATGAGAGGTAGAGCGACTCCAACGATGACAAGTCCCCTATAGTGTCAGGGATTGTGCCTGCGAGCGAGTTGAATCTCAGCTGAAGAATTTTTAGCTTCTTCAACTGACCTAATGTAGCAGGAAGATTGCCACTCAGTTCATTGAAATTCAAATCCAACGCCTCCAAGCTGTTGCTTTCGCATTCAGATAAGGCATCGACAAAATCAGTAAGGTCGACGCTGATGCTGTTGTACGAGAGGATCAAAGTCTTCAAACTGCATAATTTCCCCAAGCTTCTCTTCAGTGGACCTTTAATACCATAGTTAGACGATACATCAAGATATCCAAGCGAAGTGAGCTTTGCAAACTCATCAGGCAGTTCACTAACGATATTGTTGGAGTTTTAAGTCAAGATGCACAAGGTTACTGAGTTCGAACATCCATTCAGGGAAAGTACTCGAGTTGAAAGCATTGTTGGAAAGATCGAGTACTAAAAGGGAAGTAAGATTCAGGGAAGGAAGAGAAGACGGAAGTTCTAAAAGTTGACACTGAGGCAAACGCAACTCAAGGAGAGAAGGACTATGACTGTTGACGGTGTGAAGCCAAGAATCAGCGACTTTGCTAAGATCCAAACCTCCGAAACTCAAATGTTCAAGAAAAGAAAGTCCTCTTAGCCATTCGAGATCATTCTCAGCTGGCTTTTCGGAGTAGAAACTCAAATCAAGAACTTGCAAATTCGATAGGTTTCCAAGAAAAGAAGATACTGAACCAGAAAAAGATGCACCAGAAAGACTGAGATACCTCAACTCTTTAAGGCGACCGATGAATTCAGGTACTTTGACTCCTCCAAAATTGTTCATACTCAAGTCTAAGTATCTCAACTCTTTCAACTCAACTAAAGATGGACTAATCTCAACACCCAATTCGTTGTTTGTTGAAAATTGGTTTCTGATATTTCTCAATGCATATCCAATAAGTGTGCCATTCATCTGGATATGCATCGAGCAAGATTGAAGGATCCCTTACCGGAGGGAATCTCAATGCTTATTTGTGGTTGTAAGTGTGGGGGTTAGTGTTCCCACCTAGTGCGGTCTGGGGAGGGTAAAATGTACGCAGCCCATACCACTACCTCCAAAGAAGTAGATAGGTTGTTTTCGGTAGACACCCGGCTCAGGAACATACTCAAATCAACAACAGCAACAATATACTTAGTGTGTTCCCACCTAGTGCGGTCTAGGGAGGGTAAAATGTACGCAGTCCATACCACTACCTTCGAAGAAGTAGAGAGACTGTTTCCAACAACATACTCAGTGTATTCCCACCTAGTGCGGTATGGGGAGGGTAAAATATACGCAGTCCATACCACTACCACCGAAGAAGTAGAGAGGTTACTTTCAATAGACCCCCGGCTTAGGAATATACTCAAGTCTAAGTATCTCAACTCTTTCAACTCAACTAAAGATGGACTAATCTCACCTCCCAATCCATTGTTTCTGAGGTCATGCGTTACGACGTTTCCTGTCTTGTTGTCACAGGTTACACCATGCCTTTGACAGCAATCTTCTTGATCAGTCCAAGAAGATAGCCTACCTGAAGAATCTGTGAGATTTTCTTTAAGTTTTAGCAGTGCTTTCTTCTCATTCTCAATGCAAGTCCCCACATTAGAGGTACCAGCAGTGGAAACAAAGTGATACTCTATGCAAGTGAAATAGAAAAGTTGAACAAACAATATGAGAAAGATAAGTTGAAATGATTTGCTCTCCATATTTGCTTGTTGTGATTGAGCTAAGAAGGACAATCTCTTGTCATTTATATAGACATACAAGTACATCGGTGTACAGAGTTACCTGGTACCTGCGCCGGTGGAGACACTCCTTCTGTACGTGCTTAAACATGTCACGTGGACAGTTGAAATGAAAGAGTTGTTAAGAACGGAAAGAAACGGTCTTTCTATAATGGACTAACAAGGAAAGGAAAGACAAACAAGTTGAAACGAGGGAGTAGCAGGTATAACATGCAGAACTAGTCGAGGTACATGCAAGCTGACACGAACAGCGTGGTTATCAAAAAAAAATAAAAAAATAGGTGTAGTGATGAATTAGAGTTTTTGACTTCGACAATAATAAATTTGGAAGTTCATTCACCTAGAAAGTCTCATTCATACAAATCTTAATGAATATGAGTGATAACATCAACATATAACTCAGATATAACGTGTTCTGTCATTAAAGCAGACCTCACTCGTTAATTGAGTTGAATATTATCTTTTGTATACGAGTACGACTCTACCGCAATACGCTCCATCTCTGAAGCATACCTCACTCGTTATTTCTTTCATTGAACATAACATATTTCATGTACGACTCTGAATGTAATACGCTCTATCGCTAAAGTAGATCTCACTCGTTATTTGCTGTTGAATATAAGATATTTCGTGTACGAAGTAAATCATAGTTGATAATATTAAGGAAAAATAACATAGACATACACCTTAACTTATCATATTTACACAAATTTTCACCCGTATAAAGTAGTTACAAAAAGCTCAACTAATTATGTATCTTCAATGGATGTATCGGAAGCTAATTATGTAACTCGACGGACCAAGAGTCGAGAAAAAATGTATCGAGAGATAATTATGTATCTTTACAAAGGAAAAATTGTGTCTTCGTCGAATGTATTATGTATCCCAACAGACCCAAAATCGAAAAAATGTATCAAGAGCTAATAACGTATCTTTACAACAAAAAATGTATCTTTGTTGAATGTATCAGGAGCTAAATATGTATGTCGACAGACTCAAATTTGGGATTTTCAATAATTATATAAAATATCAAAAAAATTTAAATCAAGCTCGAAACTGTCGGAATTTATATTATTTATCCTAAAATTAATTAATGTGAATATTATTGGGATATTATTGGTTGCCAGACCAAAAGAATTTAAGCAACAATTTTACTAATTGCAAGTTGCAATTTTGTCAACTCATTTCCTAGGATTATGAATAATACATTTGTGTTTCTACCTTAATTATTGAGAAATAGCCAACTTTGTTTTTATCAATAGTTGTTTATTATTGACTCGACGTACATATAAAAAACAGTAAATAATACAGATATTTTTATCATATCACCTTTTGAATATCATTAATTCGATGCTTTGAGAAACATATTGGGTAGTGACTGAAATTAATAACTAAGGTTAAAATAGATAGAAATCGGTAAATTATTCATTGATTTTTCAAACTGGACAAGTATTGTTGAAAGTCTATTTTTAGTATAATGGATAAGTAAAAATGGACGAAAACAATAATAATTACTACCTACGTTTTATTTTAGGGGAAAGAATAGAAACGACGCTTCAAATTAAACTATTTCCATGGAATTTAAATTTCATTTTCTAGCTATTTTAATTTACTGGCTTGTTCTACACCGTTTCTACCCACCTTTTATACAGTTTCTATACAAATCTTATACATATAAATATTCTATACGAAAATTATACAGTTTTGATACACAATTTATACAATAACTGTACATTTTTTTTTTTACACGTTTTATACAATAATTATATAATTTTCATACACTTTCTATATATTTTTTATATATATTTTATACATATACATGTTTGATAGAACTATATAATTTCTATACATATATCTTATATAGATACATATTCTATTTAACAATTATATCATTTTTATTTAATTTAATTATTATTTCTAAACAAAAAAAAAGCAGAATATTTGATCAGTTAAAAAATTTATAGCAAAAAAAAATTGAAATATTTTTAAAAGGATTGAATTGCCCAAGTTGAATACTGTATCAGTATTGTATACAGACTGTATCAGTATTGTATATGGACTGAATATGGACTACGTAGGTCAAAATGACCCAAATTAGGAAATGGCTATAAAGCGAAAATAGTATATCCGACTAGCCACTTTTTGAAAAGTTTTCAAACTTGTGATATTTGTTTTAAAAAAGTGCTATAGAGTGTCCTTTTTCCTTTATTTTATTTGACCTCTATGGCTTGGCACTCTCCTAAAGAAAATTTTAGTTATACGTATATTTTACTAAGATAATTTTATTAATGATATTTTGAAACTCTAAATTTGACTGTTACTAATTTATATAGCTATTTGATAATGAGGATAGTATGAACTTTCCTCATTTATAAAAATGAACAAGTAAATTGAAACATCTATATTTAGTATAGGCCCATACAAAAGTTGTGGTTTTGCTTGGGCTATATGCATGGGTGGCCCAACTATGTGATTGAGCCCAATGGGCCTAAACAAAATTGATTACTTTTACTATTTAGAGAGAATAATCGAAAATTTATGAAGTTTTTAAAGTTTATCTGCCTCGACTCGATTTGAAATTTGCACTATCAAAATCATTAGATATAGGAATCGACAAAATTATTAATACAAATGTCAACAAGTTAAACTAAAGATTTACTAAAAGAATAATCAAAATCATTAAGTGATATAAACAGAAAGTGGTTTAATAAACTTAACATGCTGACAAGTGTCTAAACACTTGTCGAAATATTGTCATGCAAAATAACATTTGTCCTTCGAGTCTAACAAACGTCAGTGCTTTAAAAGAACATTGACATGCATATTGCCAACACCATTGCTAGTTAGCGACTTCCTCGAGTAAATATGTTCGCTTCCAAAACACATTTTAATATAAATTATTTTTGCAATAAATATTTTTTTTTCTACAAAAAGTTAGTTAATTGAAGAGATAAACATCTAATACCTCCTCGAAGTATGACCAAAGTTGCTACGACACACGTCAACTTCACAGGGGCCTATTACCCCCCCCCCCCCTCCGAATTCAATTTTAACGTACTTTTGTCACTCTTTTGTGCTGGCATGATACCTTTATTATGTAAAATGAGGGTCACATCAAAGGTGACACATCAGGCAAAAAGATTGACAATAGATGTCAAGTCATCATAAAAGGATGACAAAAATATTCTAAAATTGAGTTCGAAGATGTGATAAGACCTCTGTAAAAAGTTAAAGTGCGTCGTAGCAAATTTAATCATAATTCATGTGGATACTAAATGCTTTACTTTAAATTAAATAATTAGAAATAGGATGCTCTTTATAGCTTACAATGCCTCAAAGTAGAATCAACATAATTATTGGAAATTTGTTAAAGTTTTTATTCATTTATAAACAATATATATATATAATTAGATACTACTACCATTGGAAAAAAATATTATTTTAATAAAAATATATGTTGTGGAAAATTGATTTGAGATTTCTTGGAGAGCAAGTTCTGCATGTATTTCATAACTATTTTCTTAGAAACCTTCAATAAATTTCTTCGTAGACGCACCCTTGTTGTGTGGCTCACTGGTCGAGGGTTGAAAATCCACCACAGCTATTTGGGATCGATTCCCAGGTAGGACCTTTGAGTCGAGTCTGTCGCATCGGGCTTGCCTAATGCGGTTAAAAACTTCTGATGTTACTTGCAGGTTGTGCACGAGGGGTTTACCCAGTGCGCACATCCGAATGGTGTAGCGGCTGCGGATTTTCTTGGAGTTTCCAAAAAAAGAAAAAAAAATCTTCGTAGGCAGTCCGGTATACTAAAGTTATTTTCGGAGTCTGGAAAAAGGTCAAACACAAGGACATTTATTGTTAGGGGCGAATCTAACATCAATTTTGAGGTGTTTCGGCACCCATTAAATCCGACACAAATTAGGTATAATTATATAAAAAAAATGTATAAAAATTGACATAAGAATTAAGTTATTTTCAGAGTCTGGAAAAAGGTCAAACACAAGGACATTTATTGTCAGGGGCAGATCTAACATCAATTTTGAGGTGTTTCGGCACCCATTAAATTCGACGCAAATTAGATATAATTATATAAAAAATGTATAAAAATTGACATAAGAATTAAAAAAAAACTCAGTAAACCAAAAAGATAGACGAGTGTTTTAGTTTTCTGGCGGAACCTTAAAGCTTTGAATGTTATACGTGTGTTCGGACCTCCCGGACACCCACGACCCCTAAATTCTGAGTCCGTCATTATTTATTGTACTCAGTGTTACCTTACATTTTTGCACGAGATTATTTCTACGACTTAAACTCGTAACATCCAAATTACTTGACAACAACTTTATCGATAAGTCCAAATTAAATATCTTTTCCAAGCCACCTAACTCTAGACTTTTATTTATTAAAAAAAGAAGACTTTATTTATTCATTTATGGTCAGAAGTATACTACTGATTTTTCAGTTTAATTAATGAATCTATAAATTTACCATGTGAGAATATTTTGTGGTTATTATTTTAATAGAATTTATTGCATGAAGCACTATGACCTTTCCAATGTTGAAAAGTATATGTAGCATAGTAAATCATCTAATGAGTTAGTAAATTAAAAAAATTTATCTAAATTATTATTATTTTGCGAGTTTCATACATTAACCAGTCATGATTTTCTTTATCTGACCATTTAAAATGTCACTTTCTTTTTATCAAAATACATCTCGATGTTGAGTTGATTTGATATTATTTTCACTCAACAACAGACACATGTATATAACTCAACTCAACATCGAGGTGTGTTTTAATACAAAGAAAGTAATATAGTATAAGCACGTAAATGGAACAATAGACTGTTGAGAGTTACGTGTGTGTGTGTGTATATATATATATATATAAATACATACATACAGGCTTTTGAATAAAAAAATATCTCAATAAGGAGCATTTTACTTTTTTGGTGAACGTAAATCTAAATTAGTCAGATTAATAGACATCGAATATCAAATAATTAAAAAAAATAGAAGATGAAGCTAAACTTGCCCTTCTAAACCTTATGACTTATACAAAAATGAATTCATAATGTTTCTTAATTGAAACATTCCATCCCATTTATTTTTTTCAATAAATATAGAAACAAAATAGGATTCCAACTCACTATTGAAGAATCAAAAAATTGTGATAAATTAATTAAATTTTTTTAAAAAAAATAAATATCGAACATCGAACGAAAATATAAAATAAAAGGAGATTTATGTCCCTTTCTCATTTTTAATGCTTTTGGCTTCAACAATTTTCCATATTTGATATTCCCATGTGAGTTAGCAGCCATTTTATTTTATCTTTACTCAATGATAGTTACTATTAAAGATTCTTCATTTTTTCTTTATAACTCTTTTTTTTCTCTCTCTTTATATTACAAGTTGTAAATAGTACTATTCTGTGGGTATTATATTTTATATTTCATTACAACTTGGTTTACTATTTTCTTATCCTGAGCTGAGGGTATATCGAGAACAGACTCTCTACTTCTTCGGAGGTAGTGATATGGACAGCGTACATTTTACCCGTCTCAAATTTCATTAAGTGAGAATACACCAAGTATATTATTGCTGTTGTACAAGTTGTAAATAGTGTAAATATCAATTAGGTGGTAAAAATTTACGAAAAGGGTGTGGTGGAGCGAATGAAATATCGTTAATTAAGGGGGGGGGGGGGGGGGGGGGGGGTCTTTTTAAATCCTACGCAATGTGAATTTGACTCAGTCAAGTCAGTGAATCCTAAATCTCGGATAATTATAAAGAAAATAATCAAAGTAGTAAAACTAATTTACTTGCACAATTGACACGAATCTTGGTTCGATCGTATCGATAAAAAACATTTGTAGCGAACTGATTGAAACATTTGTAACGAATGGATTGAAACATTTGTAACGAACGAATTGGAACGTTTATGACGAATAGATTGAAACATTTGTAACGAACGAATTGAAACATTTGTCACGGATAGATTGAAACATCTGTAACGAATGGATTGATAGTCGAGTCTGCCAATGATGCATAATACAACATCACCTATCCAAGCAATGTACGTGGTATCGTTTGATTCTTAACTATTAATATTCGACTGTTTGATTTGACGTATGTATTCCATACGAGTACGTTTTTATTTATTTGGATGAAACGGTATTGTAAATGGACAAAAAGGGGTAAAACGGAATAAGAAATAGCCTTTACCGAGATATTGAAGTATTAAAATTACCAGCTTAATTTTTTTAAAAAATATCTCGTGATCTTTAATTCAACCTTTATGTTTTCTTTGTTTCAAATTAGTTGTCATGTTTTACTTTTCGAGAGTCAAATTATAGTGATCTTAATCACCATTTTAATTTGGCCGTCGTCATTATATTAACGTGAGAAAAATTGCAATTCGTAATACCTTCATACCATTTTTGAACATAAATACTTTAATTTTAAAATATTATTGATCTAATCTAATTTATTTCAAAAAATAGTTAAATTAACACTCGAAAAGTAAAATATAACAAATAAATTGAGCATAGAGTATTACATTAAGGGTAACATCAATTAACTTTTTTCCACGTGTAATTAACAATTTTCACCATGTGATATGTTATATTAATTAAGCACAATTAACATAAGTTACTTTAATGATACCTACCTCTGAAATTAATAATGTTCATTAAACTTTTGAAAAGTGGTTTAATATTTTAATTAAATATTTTAATGCATGGGACATGTTCATGATTGTAAAACAATTTCAAAGAAAAGAACATGTAATATATCACTTAACTTATTGTCCCTTTTTAGTAATTAAAACGTGTATTATATTTAACTATTTATAAAGCTATATTATAAGTGTTAAAAAATTAAGTAATTATACAAACTTAGCATAACACATGAGTAATTAAGCGGTGAAATAAGTAACAATTATAATAAATTTGTAAAATTTGAACACAACACCACCTATCCGAACAAGGTACGCAGTATCGTTTAATTGTTAACCATTTAATATTAGATTGTCTGCTTTGACGTATATATTCAGTATCAGTAGGTTTTTATTTATTTAAATAAAACGAGATTAATTAATTATAAACGGAATAAAAGGGGTAAAATTACAAAGTAATAACCTTTTTTGAAGTATATATTGAAGCATTGAAATTATCAGCTTAATTAAAATAAATTTTTCATGTTTCTTAATTCCACTTTTATACTTCCTTATTCGTTTTAAATTAGTTGTCATATTTTACTTCTCGAAAGTTAAATTATCACCCACTAATACAAATATTGAATAACTCTGTCAAGCCAAATTTAATTTCTTTATGATAGATATTTAATTAATTATATTCTTCTTTTTATCCTATAATACTAATAGTGATCCGCATAGAATATCAAATATATTTTTTAAGAAAATATTATACACAAATTTATAAACTATTCTTCATACGTTTTAATATAACATGACAAAAAGTATCTATACCAATTTATAAACAATCTCGATTAATTTTATGAAATATTTGTTATTTTTCATCATAAATATCGTATAATTCTGTCCTATCGACTTTTACAACTATTTTTTTTATGATAGATATTTTCTTAAGTATATTCTTGTTTTTATCCTCCAATAATTCCAAATATGCTTACAACATAATCAAATATTTTTTTTAAAAAAATATTATAGAGAAATTAAACTACTAGAAAAACATTCATCGTATGTCACCACATGTTGATGATGTAGTGAATCATAAGGTTTCAAACATGTAATTAACAAAAGTTTTATTTGGTTTTTAATTAATTAATTATATATAATTGGGTGCACGTTATAATAATGACATTGAAATTCCAAGAAGATTTATTCCAAAACATTGATTAGTCCAAGTTAATTAGTTGTTTCTTTTAAGGTGTCTTTCTTGGATACTTTTTTCGTTGTGTTCGGGGATTTATCGAAAATAACATCTCTGTTTCACAAACGAAAGATAAAACTCGCGTTTTATCCTTCTCATACCTCACTTGTGTATATTTTGATTACACCCAGGTTCGGTGATTTGACGCATGAGACTGACGTGGTAGTGAAGTTGGATTCTCTGGTCATTCGAAAGAGAGATAGTTTTAAGTATTTTGAGTCTATAATTTAGGAGAATAGAGAGATTGATGAGGATGTCATGCATCGTATCGTTGCAGGGTGGTTGAAATGGAGGCTCGCTTCGGGAGTCTTGTGTGATAAGAAGGTGCCTCATAAGCTTAAAAGTGAGTTCTACAGAGTGGCGGTCCGACTAGTTATGTTATATGAAGCGGAGTGTTGGCCAGTTAAGAACTTTTATATCCAAAAGTTGAACATCGAGGAGATGAAAATATTGAGATGGATGTGCGGACTTACTAGGAGGGATAGGGTTAGAAATGAAATTATTTGAGAGAAGGTGGGTGTGACTTCGGTGGAAGTCGAGATGCATGAATTGAGGTTGAGATAGTTTGGACATGTGATGAAGCGGTGCACAAATGCCCCAGTATGAAGGTGTGAGAGGCTTGCTATGGATAGTTTCAGACGGAGTAGAGATAGGACGAAGAAATATTAGACGGAAGTTATTAGGCACGACATGGAGTAGTTACAGTGTGCAGAGGATATGAGTGGAGGAAACGGATTAATACAGAGGGTTAGTGGGTAAGAGTACGTCCTTACTAGTAGGTACGAGTGCTTTGTTTATCGATTTACCTGTAGGCATAGTGTTGTGAATGTTTCTTGTAGTTTCTTATTTGTGATGTTTTGGGGATGTTTGTTAGCATATTTTGTTGTTTGTTTTCATGTTCTTTGCTTAGTATACTGTTATTTTTCATGAGTCGGGAATTTATCATAAACAATTTCTCTATTTTATCTGAGATAGTAATATGGACTGCGTATATGCTACCCCTCCCAGACCCCACTTCGTGGAGATACACTGAGTATGTTGTTGTTGTCGTTTCATTAATAATGTTTTTACTTACTCTTGAACATGATTTGAACTTTCAATCTATTAATTAATAATGACGATGTTCAATCACTTAAACAAGCCTCAAATGTCTGTTATTGGTAGGGCTCGTTTGGTACGAGTGGTAAGAAATAACTAATTTCGGGGTTAATTTTAGGACGAACTTATCTCATGTTTCGTTAGATAAAATACATTAGATAACTCATCTCGAAATTGTAACTATTTTTATCCCACCTTGATGATGATATGACTAATTTCGAGATAACTTATTTCCAGCCAAACGACCTCGTTGTGCAAGAGTCAAGGGCGGCTCAACCTCATGAAGAAATAGGCGGCCGCCTTAGGCCCCCAAATTTGAGGGGCCTCATTTTTTACGGATAATATATTACTGTAATTTTTTTTTTAAAATTACATGTTATTTGTAGAAAACTTATTTTTTAATATAAAAGGAAAAAATTATTAGAAGAAGTTCATATATAGAGTACTATATTTCAAGAAAGATTAAATGCATTGATTATATTATTACTTAAAAAAGATTAATTAAAAAAATTGATTATATAATTAAAAAAAAAGAGTTTATTAAAAAAGGGATATTTATTTTTTTTAAAATTAAGGCCTCCGTTTAATTTTTGTCTTAGACTACGAATATGCTTGAGCCGCCCCTGGTGCAAGTATTGTACATTATTATTACTCATTTCTTAGATTTTATTTGGAAATGGTGAAGAAATTTCACACCAACACCATGGGCCATCAAAAGTATACACATAAGAAACAAAACAAAACAAAACAAAACAAAAAAAAGTCAAAAAAGAAGTCGTAAAACGATTTAACACAATAATTTTAGTTTAAATTTTGTATTTATTTTAAAAAATTAATTTGTTCGATATATATAAATTATTAATTCAAATCCATCAACTTAAAAGAATTAAAACTCTCAAAATAATTCTAACTTCATTTTTTTTTAACAACCATTCTCTATAACACAACATTTCAGTATAAAGATAAGTCTCTTCTTTTCTTAACCAAGTCTTTTATATTAATATTATAGATTCTTTATATTAATATTTTTTTTTATAGCAATCATGAAATATCCCAATAAAATAATGCCATTATAAAGAAATTTGATTCTGTATATTTTGGAATTTTAAATTATTTGTAGAGAATTTAGGGTATTTTCAAAGAAAAAAAGTAATTAAAACTTGATCATCAAGTCATCTAATATCTCAAGTCAATTCATCAACTTTTTCTTTTATTTCTTATCATCAATTTTTGTAGATCTTTAAGTCTTTTCAAATATTGTGTAAACATCATAGAATTTTTTAACAGAAAAAATAAAAACACCAATGATTAATTTTGCTTGATAAACATCTTAAGAAAAATAATAAAATCACCAATTAGATAAAATAAAAAGGTATATCAAAAATAAAAAAAAGTTAATATTAAGTTTTAAGTAAGAAATAAAGTAAATACCATCTTTAATAACGATAATAACATATTCCATATACGGACTAGTCGAAGGGGTTCAACATCTATTATATATACATAAAAATATTTTTGACCGTGTAAAAATAGTATAAAAATAGCATAATTTTTCGTCGAAGGGGGTTCGGATACCCCTTGAATATAAGGTGGATCCGCCATTGATTCCAAGTAAGATTTCGAAAGAATCGGATATTCGCAAATTCTATTCTTATCTTTGTGTTTTTGCGAGGTAGAAAATTTGTTCATGATAGATTTACGATTCAAAATTCAGTATTTTTAATGTCGAAAGTAAATTTACCTCTCTACTTTGGCTTCAAAATATGATATCGAGGATAAATTTGACTATAAAATATGACCATAAAATACTTAGTCAGTTTGCACCCAAAATATGATAATACGAATAAATTTGACCCCAAAATATGATAAAAAGTAGTATATATTTTCTTAAAATAAAGAGTTAAATTTGACTCTTTTTCCAAAAATTAAATGAAGAATATTTCATGGTACAAAACCTTATAAGGATGGATATCCCAAAGTCCCAAAACCTATAAAAAACACAACCACAAGGGTATAAAAGTAAATTCAACTTCCACAATTATTGAAGGTCAATTTTTTTTTTATTATTATTTAAAAAAAATAAAAAATTACCTATATTACTTGTATCACTCCTATTTTATACCACCTATACAATACAATTACTCATATATCCTACTTTCTTATATACATACAAAATAACAACATTTTTTTTTTTAAATATAAAAAAATTATCATTCTTTACAATGACTCTTCATTTTTTCTTCTTCTATATACATACAAAATAACATCATTTTTTTTAAAAATATATAAATAAATTATAATACAGCTGAAATTGACCTCTTCATTCATTTTTTTTCCTTCATATACATACAAAATAACATAATTTTTTTTTTTTTTGTAATAAAATATAAATAAATTAGAATACAGCTGAAATTTACCTCTTCATTTTTTTTATTCGATACTTGAATTGGAGCATGACTAATTCAGTATTATTTTTTAATTAAATTTTTATTTTTATTTATTATTTTTGATATCTAAAAAAATATTTTTTCCTTTTCTATTTTATTCTTCGCATTGATTTTTTTTTCTCTAAATTAATTTTAAGATACAGTATAAATATTATTTAATAAAAATATTATGATAAATTAATTATGTTATTAATTATTTTTTAATAAATATATTAATTTAAATAGTGACAAATAAAATGAAACGGAGGGAGTATACACAAAATAACATCATCTTTTTTTTTTTTTTTAAAATATAAATAAATTATAATACAGCTGAAATTTACCTCTTCATTCTTCACAAGGACTCTTCATTTTTTTTCCTTCTATATATGTAAATCTTTCTTGAAGAACATCACAACACATCAACTTCATCTTGCTTTCCAACACTTCTTTTTTTGAAAGATTCTTGATTTTCCATCATTAAAAAAATTACCCACATTTTTTAATTATTTTTTTGTTTCAATTTGTTGTAGGAAAAAAAAAAAAAATTAATTGAGCAAACCATTAAAAGTACTTACCTAGAAGAACAAGAAAAGATAGAACCAAGCAACCTAGATAACCCCTTTATGTTGAACTTGTTATATAGTTTAGTTTCTTCTTAAATCTTGATTTTGGTATTTTGTACAGTGGGGGGCTTTTTTTTTTTTTGTTTGTTTAAGATTTTTCTTTTTGGGGTTTTTGTGAATTTGGAGTTTTTGGTGTGTGGGGTTTGGAAAGTTGGGATTTTAATGTGATTTTTGCTGATGGGGAGTGTGAAATCTTGATGTTTGTGAAGAATTGTTTAGTGGGGTGTTGAAATCTTGGAGTTTTATTGCTGAATTGCTTTGTGGGTTTGCTGAAAATTGGCTGAAAATTTTGTTTTTTAGGGGTAAAGATTGAAACTTTGGAGTTTAATTGCTGAATTGGGTTTTGGGTCTGCTGAAAAGTTTTGTTTTTGGGGGTAAAAGATTGGAACTTTGGAGTTTTTTTTTTTTTTTTTTTTGCTGAATTGGGTTTTAGGTCTGCTGAAAATTGTGATTTTTGGTGGAAAAGATTGTAACTTTGGGGTCTTGTTGAGGAGGTGCTTTGTGGGTGTGCTGAAATTTGTGTTTCTTGGAGGAAAAGGTTGAAATTTTGGAGTTCCAGTGAAGGATTGCTTTGTGGATCTGCTGAAAATTGTGTTTTTTGGTGGAAAAGATTGAGACTTTGGGGTCTTATTGGTGAACTATTTAGTGGGGTGTTTTTGTTTTGGGGGTATCTGGAAGGGGTTTTAGTAGATTGGGTTGTGTTGGGGAGATAGAGATCCCTTTTGGGTTGCTTAGATTGGATTTGTTGTGTGAATTCTTGAGGATTTAGGTGTTGAAGTTGTGGTTTTGGGAGCTTTGAGGGGTGTTTGGTTGAGTTTTTATGGCATTTTGACATCTGTTTGTAAGATTTTACTGGGTGAATTCTTGAGGATTTGGGTGTTGACGTTGTTATTTGGGAACTTTGAAGGTTGTTTGGTTGAGCTTTTAAGGGATAAAATGAGTTCAAATTCTTCATCTGGTGTTGCACAAGTAGGGAAGCTTTTGGTTCTTATTGCCGAGAATGGGCAATCGTATGAACTGAATTGCGATGAATATACTCTTGTTGATGCTGTTCAGCAATATCTAGAGTCTGTTTCTGGTATTCCTGTTGGTGATCAGCTTCTTTTGTGCTTAGATGTGAAACTTGAATTGCATTGTCCACTTTCTAGTTACAAGCTCCCATCGGATGATCGAGAAGTTATCTTGTTTAATAAAGCTAGAATGAGAAGCAATGCGCCACCTCCATTACCCGAGCAAGTTGATATAATCGATATTCCTGATCCCGTTTTATCATTGCCCTCTCATGATCCCCACACTTTGGATGATGCGATAGACCCTGCGCTAAAAGCCTTGCCTTCATACGAGAGGCAATTCAGGTTCCACTTCCAACGCGGTCATGTCATTTACAGCCGTTCCCAAATGAGAATTGATACTTGTGAGAGGCTTTTGAGAGAGCAAAAAGTGCAAGAGCGGGCGTTAGGGATTGCTAGGGGCAATCTTGATCACTTCTATGGGATGATACATCAAAATTACAATGACTTTTTAAGGTGTTACTCCCAGCAATATCGTAGCCATTCTAACTTGCTTAATAATTTTGGAAGGGATATAGATAAGTTGAAGGCTTGCAAACTTCATCCTGCTTTGCAGACTGTGAACCGCAAGTGTTTGCTGGATTTCGTGAAAGAGGAGAACCTTCGGAAGTTGGCAGACGATTGTCATGGTTCCCACAGGCAGTTCGAGAATAAAGTGTCCGAATTTAAGCTCGAGTTTGGAGAGCTAGAGCACAATGCTAAGCATTTGTTTTCTACCAAAGGTTCACATCTTATAAGGGAAGTGGAACTAGCTATCAGAGACCATCAGAAGTATGTCAGTGAGCAGAAAAGCATAATGCAGGCTTTGAGGTTTGTTCCCTACCTCACCCTTAGCATGTGTATCCAGAAAGCTTATTAATTTACCTGTGTTGCACACCTGCCGATATATCCATGTTGTGCCTGTCTGCAGTGCAAATCTACTGATTTAGGGGCTTTGCTTGGGACAGTTTTCTGTTTGCTTCGTGTAGGTTATGGTGATGAATTATACTTGTAGAAAAAGAAACTCCTTGTAATGAATCTAAAGTCATTTTTGCTCACGGATGGTCTCTCTATAAAAATGTTGTATTAATATTTAAAATAAGTGATATTTCCTTTGGCCGTTTGACACCCTTGCTAGTCTTTTGAGTTAAAGGCATCTCAGAAACTTAACTACTTTTAGTTCAACACAATTACCTTTGTAATAATAGATTAACTTCTTTAGTAACAGCGGTCTAGTAGGCGAGAAAGGAATTTAGTCATAACATTCTGTTCCAAGTAGTAAGGACCTCCATTCCTGTGCTTTATCGGGGTTTATACAAGTAGTATCTGTCTATGCTAGTTACTTGATGATGTCATACTGCTTATGCTGATAGCTCAAATGAGCTAAAGCTGAAGTCGCATGTGAAGAGAAGGGGTGAAAATCTGATTTGAAAGTTCTTGAGCTCTCTCATTCGTAGTTATTTTTCTTGTTTGAGTTCCAACTTTGACCTTTCTATGAACGAGGTCTCAGATTTTTAGTACATTGAACCATTTTCCTTATTTAAGCTGAAATATTAGTCTGATCATTAGTTTTACCAAAGGAATTTTTTCTCAGCGAGTCACGGTCCACAGGTTTCAGATGTGAAGGTAGTTGATATATGACAACTCCTTGAACAATTTGTTAAAATACATCTGTGGTTCTGTTTTTCTTTCTGGGTTGTCTATATCCAGCAATTTGTCGTTTTTAACGGTGAAGTCTTAAAGATTATAGGATTTTTTTACTGAATTAATTGCTTTAAGTACATCCGTCACTTTACCTGGATATCTTCATTGTCTTTTTACATGGATAGGAATGACTTCAGAATCCACTTTTAAAGTGCTGTATATCTGCCTTTTAATGATTGGTATCTCTGTTACTCTATATGCAGCAAGGATGTTAATATGGTCAAAAATCTTGTGGATGACTGTTTGACCAATCAGTTAGCCGCTGCACTCCGTCCACATGATGCTGTTTCAGCGTTGGGACCTATGTATGAATGCCATGAGAAAAGTTATCTTCCCAAGATGCAGGCTTGTGATGGTGAAATCTCCAAACTGGTTGAGTTCTGCAAGGATAAAAAGAATGAAATGAATATTCTTGTTCATAATTACATGCAAAAGGTAGCATATATCCAGTACACCATCAAAGATATACGATGCAAATTTGCTGTTTTCCAGGAAGCTTTGAGGCGTCAAAGTGATTTATTCGAGCACTTAAAAGTGATCCGAGGAATTGGTCCTGCATACAGGGCATGCCTCGCTGAAGTGGTAAGAAGAAAAGCTGCAATGAAACTGTATATGGGAATGGCTGGACAATTAGCTGAACGGCTTGCAACCAGGAGGGAGGCGGAAGTTCGTAGGAGAGAGGAGTTTCTGAGGATAAATAGTACATACATTCCCCGGGATATTTTGGCTTCTATGGGACTGTATGATACCCCTAACCACTGTGATGTCAATATAACTCCTTTTGACACTAAATTGCTCGACGTTGATATCCCAGACATAGATCACTATGCTCCTGAGTATCTATTGGGACTCTCTTCCAGGAGTGAAAAACATGGGACCTTAAAGAGTCCACTTTCCATGTCTACTGATGGTTCTCATTTAGCGGAAACTGAGATAAATGACTTCAATGAGAAAACTGATTGTGAGGAATTGTTTCCGGGCTCAGAGGTTCTGGATATTGCTGGAACTAGCAAAATGGAAGTGGAAAATGCAAAATTGAGGGCTGAGCTTGCTTCTAAAATAGCCTTTATATGTTCTATCTTTCCTGAATTTGATTATGAATCACTCGATGACAGTAAAATTGATAGTTTACTAAAAGAAGCACGAGAGAAAACCTCTGAGGCTCTACATGAGAAAGAAGAATATGAAAAACACCTTCATTCTATGCTTAAGGCGAAGCAAATTCAATGTGAATCTTATGAAAAACGGATTCAGGAGTTGGAACAGAAATTGTCCGATCATTACTCGCAAGGGCACACACATTCTGCTGATGAGGGTGTATCTAACTTAACTGATTCAGCTGTGAAGAATGATGGCAGCAAGTCAGATGTTTCAGGTGTTGGCGAAGCTCACATGCCTTGTATGCCTGCTGAAGTCATGGATGAGATTTCTTGTGCCTCTAGTTCATCAATTATCAAACCCGGCTTTAAACAGATCAAGGAACAGGAAGGCTTAGATGACAATATGACTGATTCATCTGCTATGGTGAACCCTCAGTTGGATTCATCTATGCTAGATCCACATCGTGATGAAGAGCATGAAAACCTTCCCGTGAAGGACAAGAAAGATGCTGCATTGGCTGGTAGAGATATGACACTTGCGACAAGTTCCATGGACATGCCTTCTGAAGTAACTGCTGAACAAGGTTTGGCTGCTAAAGCTAAAGAGGATCTTCTCCTGGAGTTGCAAGGTGCCCTGGCTGATAAATCGAAGCTACTGGATGAAAGCGAAAGCAAGGTGAAATCCTTGACTGAGGAGATATCCAAGCTGGTGAGGGAGTTGGAGGTCAGAGGGAAGCTTCTTGATGAATCTCAGGTATTCTTTAGTTTCCTGAACATTTAAATTTCTGGTAACTGGAATTATCATGATCTCCAGAGAATTTCCATAATCATGTTGCTCATACAGAGTTATAGTTTGCATAGCTTGTCTTCCATATAATTTGTAACTTTTTGGGTCATAACTTCCTCTAGAGACGTTGGTAGGAGGATCAAAGTAACTAGTGGTGTCTTCTTGTGCAAGAACAGATTTCCTGGTACCTCCCACCAGCATAGGTATTGGTAACTCTATCCACCAAAGCTTCGAGAGATAGGAAGAATCACCTAATGTTGCCTCCGTTGAGATTTAAGCCTGAGACCTTGTGGTTATGGATAAATTTATGGATCTATTTCCAAAATTAGTGCTAAGGAATTAAGTTATCTAGCTAAACTGGTGCTCCAGAAACTTTTATGCATCGATGCTAAATGGATGTCCTTGTGATTTATGGGTTTGGCTCAATAAAGTGCTTGAATGTTGCTTTCCGTTTGCTTCTGATAGCCATGGAGTTAAAAAGCTAAGGGCTATGCTAGCAAACATATGTTCATGCAATCTCTTTCTTTGTCTTGGTAACAATGCACATGGAATATCTTCGAAATGGACTTCTCTTGAATAGTAATTCTAATGTGGTAGCAGCAGAAGCTTCACTAGAATAAGATATGTTTATGGAAATGAAGGAACAGTAGGTGTTTTGAAAATAGGAGTAGCTCTTTAGATACACTTTTTCTTTTGTAACTACCCTTATAGCCAGTACCACTTTGGTTCTGATAAATACATAGTTACCTTTCTCAAAAATAAGATATATTTCTGTAATTAGTAGAATTTGTTAATTTGGTACGTTGGTTAATCTAAATTTGATGGATGTGACTATAGTCCAGTGTACTAGTCCTAAGTTTCAAGTGAATATATGCATTTTTGGTCAAACTCAAGATTACATGGGGTCTCGAAGATGTGGATTGCAACTGATGAGGCCATTGCCAAGAAAACTAATGTGATCTCTTAAACCCCGAAAGGTATATCATCAGGCTAGGGGTGTATTTGTTTTATTCAAGCTTCAAACCCTATCATGGTTCATGATGGACTAAAAGTATTTTTACTACAAAATTGTACACATTATGGGAATGTCAAGTATTTTATGTGCTATGCCCCCAGGCTTTGGTCTAATGGTAAAAGCAACATGTGATATGTCGGTTAGGTGTACCTCACTAGTTTGAACGATGTCATAGACAAAGCATGACATTTAAGTGGAGAAGGGTGGAGGGGGTGAGATCATTGTCCATCGAGTTTCAAACTGTACGCCACTTGCCTTGGAGATTTCTCGAGTATGAACCGTGCACCACTTGCCTCGGAGATTTTCCCTACTTTTGCTTTAAAAAAGACGTAATATATGTGCTTATATGAATTGTATGTGGTTGTTTGCTTCAGGGAATATTTACTTTGGAGTTTTAATACATAGATTATTATACCGTGGAAAATAATGATTGGTTGTTATGTGATGAATCATAATACATGGATTGTTATGCAGGGATTGCGATCTGCAAGTCAAGAATTAGCTTTATCCGAGCATTGCTAATACATGTTGATAGTTTATATGGTATAAATAATACAAAGATTCTGCATGTGTTAGTCACACAGGATTTTGCTCGAAAGCTACATTTTGGATAAGTACCTTACCAGAAAAAAATGTATTGTTGTTAATGCAGAGTTCTCTACACTGAAGAGTTTTATGCTGGAATTATGTTTTCTTGTACAGCAAATAAAGCGAGCTTTAAATTGATTGTTGGTGAATTACCTAGTGATATGTACAAATCAAAGTAGTGTCTACATCAAACAAATTGTAAAGCTATAAAATCCCGATGATTTCTATTTCATCCCCAATAAATAATCTTTATCATTCCTAATCAGTTGAAATCAAATTGGCTCCGAAAGTTTCGAAAAACAACCTTGTTATTCATCATATCCAGTTGTTCGAAAAAAACATTGAAGGTACAGTAATGCTCAGTGAGAATGCGAACGATTTCTTCTTTGTTTACCCATTGACCTGTGATTTGGCATTTCCAAAGAAAAGTCTCCTTAGTGTGGACATAGTTCTTTGGATGTAGTGTGGCTCTCTTCCTCCTACATTGAGTTTTCCGCTGCATTTTACTATCAGTGTATGGAAATGTAAAGGAGTTGTAAGAATTGCAGCTTAGTTTTCCGTTGCGTTTTACCAATAGTGTATGGAAATGCAAAGAGTTGTAAGTATTGCAGCTTTGTAAATATGCATCACCTAGTAGCAGCTTTGTAAATATGCATAGCACCTAGTAGTGCACGATATTGAAAGTTATAAGCCACGTAATTCTTTCGTAGAATAAAAGCAGAAAATGTGTTTATGCCTCTTTGTCGTGGGTCTTCTTCTTGTTGCTTCTATTTACATAATTTTCTAAATTACTGAAAGAGGATTAGTGGACAGAATATGAGAGTTAAACAAAGAAATTAGAATTATTTTGGGGCATGAGTGAATTAGCTCTATCTTACTGTACTGTAGAGTTGGAAAAGGACTTAAAAGCTAAGTTGCATTGACTCTTCACTTTCGATGCCACACCCGTGTCGGATTCTCCAAAAACACACTACCTTTGAAGAATCCGACACGTAGCCATTGGCATTTTTGAAGATTCTGAGCACCATATCTTAAAAGGTGGAATCCATGGAATTTTCATGCATGGTGAAGACTCTTACAAGTAGAGTAATTTATTAGGAAATAGGCTTGTCTGGTATGTTTCATGCATGGTGAAGGTTCCTACAAGTAGAGTAATTTATTAGCTATTAGGCCTGTTTGATTAGTGGTATGATCAGTTGTGTCGCTGCAATTGTTATCTCATGATATGCTAATTTCTGTAATGTTTTTTTCCTTTTCCATAATTGATTTGCAGATGAATTGTGCTCATCTAGAGAATTGCCTTCATGAAGCAAGAGAGGAAGCTCAAACCCATCTATGTGCAGCTGATAGAAGGGCCTCGGAGTATAGCGCATTGCGTGCTTCTGCAGTCAAAATGCGCAGCCTCTTTGAAAGATTGAGGGCAAGTGTCTTGTCAGGTGGTGTGGCTGGTTTGGCAGAGTCCTTGCGTGGATTATCTCAATCTTTAGCCAAGTAAGCTATTGGCATAATATGTTCACCCTACTTGACGCTTCATTTTGCGATGCATGACAAAAACTTAGTTGTATAATACTTTCTAATTGTCAATGTTCATAAATTTGAGTTCTGGGACAAATGCGTTAGATCATCGAAAACTCGTAATTTTTCCAACGTTCTCTCGCCTTTCCTTTACGAAGTATGTGCTGCACACTAATTATATTAACCCTATCAACTTTGTTATATTATAATTTGTCATGCAAAGACTGAAGTATTCTGTTGCAAATATCTTTTTTGGTAAGGTAATAATTTTATTAGTAATGAGAAAAATCCCTTATAATACACCAAAAAGTAAAGAATCTACAACACAATGATTTTCTAGAAACGACATCCAATTTTCTTTTGATAACCGACATCCAATCTTCTATACACACTAGAACCTTATGAATGCATAAAAGAGGAACTAGGAATGAGAGGGTTGTTCCTCAAATGTATATCGTCATTCTCTAACCTTTCGAAAGCTCTCCTATTTCTTTCTATCTACATTATCTTGAGTGTTAATGAGGTAACATCCTATGCTCTTCGAGTACACTTCCTTCTAAATTTTCAACCAGAGAGTGCCTCTTTCACGCTGTGTAACCACTATTGTCAGTCGCTACCACCTCCATCATTATAATTATGTTCACCGCCTCCACTATCACTATCACCCACTACCACTGTTGCGGCTAATCTATATTACAATTACCTCGACCGTCACAACTAGCACCACCGCCAACTACCTCAAACACATCTTCAGGTACCATCAACACATCGTCAATTACCACAGGTTCTTTAGCCACCACGATCAAACACCAAAAACTACCAATATCAATCAACTTCACCATCGCAATAACCACCACCGCTACTTTCAATCGCCACCACCTCGTTAGTCATGGCAACACCAAGCACCTCCACCGTCACAACTATCACTACCATCATTACTAGCCATTAACACCAACCATTCCCCCCATTGCGAACCATCTCCACCTAAGTTATTTGGGCTTTTCACTTAAACTGCTGCCCATGTCGACACAACATGGGTATGGATGTGGGATTTGTACCCTATCTGGTCAGGTCAATCGATTTTTGGTACTTTGACCAAAATCGATAGGGAAAGTCCGGACATATATAATGATTTTTGTAATCGAAGCAAAAGCTAATGTGAAATTGAAGAAAATGGAATACCTCATATATAGAAATTTCTATGTTTCGCCTTTTCCTTTAATCTCCTTTCAGGATTCTCCTCTTTATCAGTATTTTCTCCTCAAGTTTCCCATATAATATCTCATACCTCTGCAACAGCCTCTGCCCTTCGGGTGAGCACTTTGTGGTGACCTGCTCACTGCTCACTGTGCAATAACTCGCAAACCACATAAGAGATGTAAACTACATTAGGCAAACTACATTAGGAAAACCCTTGCGACGAGCTCATGGCTGAGTAACAGACGAAAGCTGGATTCGATTCCTGTTCTCCTACATGGGAAACCCATTTCCCAACCACTCAACCATGCCCTCGTTGGCATATTTTAGGTTTTATACTTCTATTTCTAGATATGTGAATTATTTTTAGCCGAATCTCCTCACTCATATTCATACATGGATCCATATTCCCGAATCTTAAAAGTGAGATCATGAAGGATTTGACCTCTAGATCTGCACCCGTATCGGACACCCGCAGCCTAGTCCAAGCAACTTAGATCTCCACTATCACGGCGGACATAAATGTTTTATTCTTATCAAATAATGATTTTATCGTATTAATTTATATTTTTTCTAATATTTAATTGTTTTCTATTTAAATGTGTATTTATTATGCTTACAAATAAATTAATTTTGCACATTCAGATGTTGAAAAGTGAATAGTCTTAATCATTCCGTGTTCAGATCTAGAGACAACATCGTAATCATTCAGATTTAGACGTCTTAACACCTTGAATACTTAGATTTAGCCGTCATGAACACCTTGAATACTTATTTAGACGTCAACACCTTGAGTACTTAAATTTAGACGTCTTAACACCTCGAGTACTTAAATTTAGACGTCTTAACACCTTGGGTACTTATTATTTTTTCTTGAGAAAATACCCTATTACCCCTGAACTATACCCAAAACGACTGTGACACACCTCAACTTAAAAAGGGTCCTATTGACCCCTGAACTAAATAAAAGTGTAATTTTGACACCCCTAGTGCTTACGTGGCACACGTGTGTGGCTACGTGTACACTTCAATGTGTTGTGCCACGTATGTGCCACGTAGGCACTAAGGGTGTCAAAATTACACTTTTAATTAGTTCAGGGGTAACAGGATCTCCCTTTAAGTTGAGGTGTGTCTCTGCCGTTTTGGGTATAGTTCAGGGGGTAATAGGGTATTATCTCTTTTGTCTTGTTCAAGAATCTTGACACAGTTTCTTCACAATGATAAAGTGATTAATCCATGAACTTGTTTAATTAACGGACATCATACACTCCTTGCTGCTTTAGCAATTGGAGTTATCATCTCAAGGGCTGTTCTTCATGTTTGCTTTTCTAGAGTACAAGTTGCAAGTGGAGCTAGAATGTGAATAAATTCAACAATTATCGTCGCCCCTAAAAAGAGAACTAAATGTAACTAGGGAACAATTGCTGATATTATGACATATTGGTTTCTTCAAGTTCATTTCTTTCTTGGATTTTATTATGACAATGATTGATAAAGATTTATCGGTAAAGTCAACAATTAGTCTGTTGGTTTGCTGGTGGAGTGGATAGAAATTCAACTGTTATGATTGTAAATTATGCGTTCTTTTCGCTAACACTTGCTGATGAAAAAATGGTTTGTTTTTAGTTCAACTAATGAAAAAGAGGAGGATGGCGCAGTTGAATTTCGCGAATGCATCCGGATACTTGCTGATAAAGTTGGTGCTTTATCAAGGCATCGAGCAGAGCTGGCTGATAAATGTTCCAAATTCGATGCTGCAAATAAGCAGGTATCAAAGGAGTTGGAAGAAAAGAAAGAATTGGTTAACACTCTCTACAAAAAGCATCAACACGAGAAGCAGGTAAACGATATAGCTTCTTGTATTCTGGTTATATACATGGTACCATTGCTGAAAAGTTATTTGTTTCTAGAGAAAATACATAAATTCCCCCCCTAAACTTCTCGACTAAACTTACTTTAGCACCCTAACTTTACGGGTAATTCTTTACCCCCCCCCTCTCCACCCCCCCGAAAACTCGTTTTAAGTTAATTTAATATCCCCATAAAAGTAGAGAATCACACGTATGGTGGAAGGTGTTTTACGCGCACCTCCACTTGTAAAATCTTACTTCCTTTTCTTCCACCATTCTTGAAACTTAGGGAGTGAGACTTGCATATGATGCTATGTTCAAGTATAGTATACAACCATGGCAGCGTCACTTAGGCTTTGTCCTAATGAAACAAACTTGAAGCCTTAATAGCCCTTTAGGATAGGAAAACCCATTACTGGGTTTGCCTCGAAATTTATGCTCTGAAGAATGAGACATTAGTGAAATTGAGATTTTCCGTGAATGATGCCCATCTCCGCTCCAGTGATTTCGCCATTGATGACCAAAATATCGAAGTTCTCCATAAATTTCATACCTTTTTTAACAGAAATTTCGCCATTGCTACCAAATATCCATTTTTCCGACCGTCTATTTGTTCCTTTCTTATTTTCTGTCAAAGATTGCACCTATAGCTTCTTTCTCCACATATTTCATACATTTTAATTTGTTGTATCATTACCTCCTCCCCTTATGTTGCCAAAGATTTTTCCAGTGAAGGTCAGAATTTGTTAGTACAGTGGTGAATTTGGTGAGAGATTAAGATGATAATGATGGTGATTTGCTTTTTAGAATAAGAAAGCCTCCATCTTTATTTGATTTTGAAATTATGGATGACCAAAGTAAATATGAAGCAAATTAAATAGAGAAGTTCACTGGAAAAAATGTCTGGTAATGCTTCTGTTCAAGTGAAAATTTGGTGGAGATGTACACTTTGAGGGGAAAAGGAAGAAAGAAGAAGAACGAGAAAAAAAATGAAAGAGAAGGGGGTAAGTAATTAATAACGTCCAATTAAAATATGCCACGTGTGTAGTTGGAATGTTTCTTTTTATATTTTTCATTTATCACGCGCGTGTAGGAGAGTAGTCTCACTTTCTTTGCCACGTCACATTAAAGGGGGCACTAAATTCACTTGAAATGAGTTTTTTGGGTGTGTGTGCGTGTAAAGAATTACCGTAAAGTTGGTGAATGTTTATTTGGTTGGTCTATGTTTGCGCTTTTCAGTTTCATTAACACCTGAATTACGTTAAGTTAAAGCAACCGTTTTGGAAATGCGATGGATCTCTTTTCATTTTGATGTCTTTTACGAACTTACTGTTCATGTTCTCCCTCTGGATTGATTGTTGTTTTGTTAAGTGTGTTCCCTCTTTGATTGATCTTAGTTTATATAGCAGCTCGGTGCACTAAAACTCGTGCTATGCGCGGGTTCCGTCGAAGGGACGGACCACAAGGGTCTATTGTATGTAGCCTTACCCTACTTTTCTACAAGAGGCTATTTTCCACAGTTTGAACTCACGACCTTTACCATTTACGCCAAGGCCGCCTCCCCATCTGGGCGTGACGTGAAGTGACGGAAAAATTGGATTCATTGAATTACCTTATTTATGCTCTACTTATTCTTTCCTATTTGTTCATCAGGCAAACAAAGAGAAGATATCATTCGGGCGTTTAGAAGTCCACGAGATTGCCGCATTCGTTCTCAATTCCAGTGGAAATTACGAAGCTATAAATCGAAACTGCTCTCATTACTACCTCTCTGCAGAATCTGTTGCTCTATTTACCGACCATCTTCCAAATCGTCCAAGCTATATCGTAGGGCTGGTTGTGCATATTGAACGACAGACTGTGAGGTCAGCGACACCCTCAACAACAACAACAACATCAGTTCGAGCTGACCATGATAGAGATCGTTTAGATATACTGACTTCCGACACAGGAACCAGTCGTTTGTCCTTGAATTCAGGATCAACTACGACAAACCCATATGGTCTCCCTGTTGGCTGTGAATACTTCGTCGTGACTGTAGCCATGTTACCTGATACTACTATTCATTCACCACCACCTTCCTGATCTCACGAATGGTAAAAACAAAGAAATGAGGGAAGAAATCAAAATTGTACAGAATGATTTTATATAGTTTTAACTAGTGTACTAGTACTCTCTTCCTATTGTACAGCTTCCTCTTGTGTATATAATGCCTTTTTCTTATAGACTTGTAAAATTCTGTGAATATTCATCTTTCTTTTATTAGTTTCTTGATCAAATGTTTGATGATAGATAGTTCATGGTTTTCTTGATCTTTTTCTCTTTTTAATGTATTTGGTGTTTGAAATTTATTGGTCTGCCGCCTCTATGTTGCTTGGACTCTTCAAAAATGGCAACAGGTGTGTCGGATCCTCCAGAAATATTGTGTTTTTGAAGGTTACGACAGGGGTAAGGCAACAGTTTTGGAGATTTCGAGGGACTTAGGTCTGCCTTGTCTGGATACGCGACGTGTAAATGTCGACAGGTGCGTGTCGGATCCTTTAAAAATACAGGTGCGTGTTGGATCCTCCAAAAATAGTGTATTTTTGAAGGATCCGACGCATGTTTTGGAGATTCCGAGTAACTTAGGTCTGCTACGTGACGTGTAAATGTTGACAGGTGCGTGTCAGATCCAGTTTTGGAGATCCCGAGGGACTTAGGTCTGCCTTGTTTGGATACACTGCGTGTAGTAAAGGGGAATGCTTCCTGTCAGACTTTTTCTGGCTTTCCACTCGATGCCGGATACTGCTTTAGGACTCGATTAATCTGAATTTGCATCAAGTATTACTTTGGGGGCTAATGCATTTGGTGTTCGAAAGTTATTGGTTTGCCTAGTCTGGAACGCGACGTATAGAGCCTAGTAAAGGGGAAGCGCTTCCTGCGAGGAGTGTCTCTATTTCGCCGTACTCCGTGGTGATTGATGTCTTTATCTTCTGTGTCTGTTAGACTCTGTTGTGAGAGACTTGTCGATCTATTTTTTCTAGCTTTCTACTCGGTATCTGATGCTGCTTTGGAACTCGACTAATTTGAATGTGCGTCAGAAAATAATATTTTGCTACGAAGGTTTACATATGAATACCAAATATCGAACTGTCTTATTATAACCTTAATGAGGATTATTTTTAATTATTTTTTGCCATGAAGTTGGTCCAACTTTAATATTGGTACTATTAAATACCTAGTAGCAACAAAGTTTAATTTATCGATTATCGAACTATTGAATCGAAACTTAAAAATATGACATTGATATCTCCTTTCAATTACCGATTATTGATTTTACCCTTTGAGAATACCGAACCGAATATCGAACGTCTCAACCTAGTTCTATGTGATATACTCCCTTTTGTTTTTTTCTTGAACCTTTTCATTCCGTTTCAACAATAAAAAATAAATCATTTTTGAAGGAACAAAAAAGAGAAATTCTAGTTGTTTTATCTTTGTTTCTCACTCGATATTCAATATTTTCTTACAAAATTTTATTCAAATTCAAGACTCGAATTCTAGAAATTTCGACTTTCTACTAGCTAAATTAAATTTCTTTTATTTTATGCCTACAAGTTGTGTTCGAAATTCATTAATTTTATTTTTATTGATTAGGTTAACTTAATTATAGAAAATACCTTTTCACATAAAATAAAATCCCTAACCTCCTAAAAAAAAAGAACAAAATGGAGCCCACAACCAAAACCTTTATAAGCCAAATTTTGCCCCAAAAATAAACCCTTTCTCTTTCCTTCTTCCCAATCCACCGCCCTTTATTAACAGTCTGCAAAAAGGTACCTTTTTAATTTTTTTTTATAATATATATATATCTATATATGTATATATATGTGTATATGTATACATATGTGTATATGTATGTATGTATGTATGTATGCATGTATATTGAATTTTATAGATTAATCAAGAACTGATTATGCTCTTGATTTTGGTATTTTTCTGTTGTGGGGTTTACTTATATGATTAATTTGTTGAGTTTTGGGTTGTGGGTGTTTGAATTTTTGGTGTTTTGTGGTAATTTTTGGATACACATGGTATTTTCTTGAATGTTTTTACCTGATTATGATGTTGATATGGGTATTGTAGTGTTGTGGGGTTTACTTGTTCTGGCAATTCAAGATACATATTTAATGCTTTTATTAGGGTCTGCTAGTTACTCTTTGCTGTCCCTTTATTAACAGTCTGCAAAAAGGTGCTTTCTCTTTGAATTTTTTAGATTAATCAAGAACTGATTATACTGTTGATTTTGGTATTTTTCTGTTGTGGGGTTTACTTTATATGATTAATTTGTTGAGTATTGGGTTGTGGGTATTTGAATTCTTGATGTTTTGTGGTGATTTTTGGATACCCATATGACATTTTCTTGAATGTTTTTAACTGATTATGCTGTATTTTACTTATTCTGTCAATTTGGCAATTCAAGATTCATATTTAATGCTTTTATTAGGGTCTCCTAGTTACCCTTTGCTGTCCCTTTATTAACAGTCTGCAAAAAGGTGCTTTCTTTTTGAATTTTTTAGATTAATCAAGAACTGATTATAGTGTTGATTTTGGTATTTTTCTGGTGTGGGGTTTACTTTATATGATTAATTTGTTGAGTATTGGGTTGTGGGTATTTGAATTCTTGATGTTTTGTGGTAATTTTTGGATACACATATGGCATTTTCTTGAATGGTTTTAATTGATTATGCTGTATTTTACTTATTCTGTCAATTTGGCAATACAAGATTCATATTTAATGCTTTTATTAGGGTCTCCTAGTTACCCTTTGCTGTCCCTTTATTAACAGTCTGCAAAAAGGTGCTTTCTTGAAATTTTTAGATTAATCAAGAACTGATTTTGATGTTGAGTTTGGTATTTTTCTGTTGTGGGGTTTACTTTATATGATTAATTTGTTGAGTATTGGATTGTCGGTATTTGAATTCTTGATGTTTTGTGGTGATTTTTGGATACCCATATGGCATTTTCTTGAATGTTTTTACCTGATTATGATGTTGATATGGGTATTGTAGTGTTGTGGGGTTTACTTGTTCTGGCAATTTGGCAATTCAAGATTCATATTTAATGCTTTTATTATGGTCTCCTAGTTACTCTTTGCAGTCCCTTTATTAACACTTTGTAAAAAGGTGCTTTCCTTTTTTGAAATTTTTAGATTAATCAAGAACTGATTTTGCTGTTGATTTTGGTATTTTTCTGTTGTGGGGTTTACTTTATATGATTAATTTGTTGAGTATTGGGTTGTGGGTGTTTGGGTTTTTGACTTTTTGGGGTATTTTTTGGATGGGATAGTTATTCCCAGGATAACTAGTTTACCAGCCAAACGGCCCCTTAAAGTTCTAGATTAATCAAAAACTGATTATGCTGTTGATATTGGTATTATTCTTTTATGGGGTTTACATTTTCTGACGCCCATATGTCTTTCTTAATTTTTGGAGAATTAACCTAAATAGCCGTCCATGCAACTGGTTAAACTAAAAGTAGCTGACGGATGTATCATATATGTATAATATGTAGATGATTTCATATTTAATGCTTTTATTAGGGTCTCCTAGTTACTCTTTGCAGCCCCTTTATTTTAATAGTCTGCAAAAAGGTGCTTTCTTATTTTGAAATTTTTAGATTAATCAAGAACTGATTATGCTGTTGATTTTGGTATTTTTCTGTTGTGGGGTTTACTTTATCTGGAAATTTGTTGTGTATTGTGTTCGGGGTATTAGAGATTTTTGACTTTTCGTGGTTTGTTTTTCTTAATTTTTTTTTTGAATATTTTAGGTGACTTATGAACTGATTATACTGTTTTTATTGATAATTAACTGATTGCGCTGTTGATATTGGTAGTGTTCTGTTATGGGGTTTACTTTATCTGAGAATTTGTCGAGTGTTGTGATCTGGGTATTTGAGTTTACGATGTTGTTTCCTTACCTCAATTATGTGTATTGTTTTGTTGTAGTTTCTTTTCTGTTACTATCTGCTATTTTGTAATTGTTTGTTGTTTCTTTCTTCCGTTACTTGTTTTTCTGAATTGTTTTTCTTGAGCTGAGGGTCTATCGGAAACTACCTCTCTACCTCTGAGGTTGGGGGTAAGGTCTGCGTACACTCATCTCTCCCAAGGCAACACCCGGACGCCACTTTGTGGGACTACACTGAGTTTGTTGTTATGGTATTTTCTAGACACCTATATGGCTTTGTTGAAGTTTTCTATGTGCAGTTTAAGAAAATAGGATTTCTGTGTTTTAAGGTTTGTTACTGTAGTTTCTATAATCAAGTTGTTATGTAGTTTTATTCGTAGTTGTTATCAATTGTATATTACTTTGAATCATATATTATAACGTTACGACACGGGAATGCTTTTTGTTTGTGAACCTGTTGGTTATTTGTGGATTAAGTGTAATGAACTAAGAATAAGAGTAATTGGTGGATATAGTTAACGGAGACAGCCAGATAGGTCCTGTTTAATTCTCATAGGTTTTCATAGTGATCCTTTTGGTTATTTCCGTCAGTTTTAGATGTAATAAACTAGGAAAAAGAAGGGTAAATACTTACCATATACACATACTAGAGTTACATGATTTAGTGAGATGAAAATGCATGTTAATTAACTGCCGTTTAGTGCTGAATCTATTGACTTGGTGTAACCACCGAGGGCGGGTGAAGTTAACGGAGTGAAAAAGTTACTATCTTTTATGGACAATTAATTTGTCTAGTAATGAATAAATATGCATGAGTTGTAGATGCTATCATGGTTTTACATTCCAGCAAAATGTGACCTGTTGTTGTGGTTAATGCAGTAGCAAGAAACACGTCTGTTGTGGATCCATCTTGTCCATACACGCTTGGCGGACCGTGGTTTGTAGCTTACGTTAGCTGCTTTGTTGAACGAAGCAATTTCAAGATCATCTGACCGTCAAACATGGTTGGCAGCCCTTTAGGTCGGAAATGTAGCAAGAAGGACGCCCAAATTTTAAAGGAGAATTCATCACATGCTTTAAGCATAAAAGTTTTGCGTGGAAAAAGAACTGAAAGTACACCTAAGTCGAGGAGTACCGAGACAAGGAATAGAAGTTCATTTTCCTCTCCGACAATTAGTTCTTCTGGAAAAATTAATACAGAAACGCAAAAAGGTAAGAGTAAATTTCCTTTCTTTTCTTTCATATTGGATGGAGAACAATATACTTTGATAATCACTTATTTGTTCATTTTCTCATGAAGCTTTCCTGTATCATTAGAGATGACATCTTCTCGTTTTTTTCTAATTGACTCTGTGTAGTGCTCTAGGTTACATGAATATATTATCTGTTGAAATCAGCTGAAATTTTATAATCACACCATCGTATTGGGTGCTAGTTTCCGTACTAGCATTTCGTGTTGCATCTAGTTTGTCACCCCTACCACTGAGGTAGATAGATTGTTTTCAGGAGACTCTCTGCTCAGAGAAAAAAAATTAAAGAAATAGGCATTCATGATAATCTGGTTAGTTTGAATGGAGCCTTGGAGTAACTAGTAAAGTTGCTGCCATGCGACTAGGAGGTCACGGGTTCAAGTCTTGGAAACAGCCTCTGGCAGAAATGTAAGGTAAGGCTGCGTACAACACACCCTTGTGGTGGGGCCCTCCCCCGGAACATAGCGGGAGCTTTAGTGCACCGGGCTGCCCTTTGCTTTTGTTGATAATCTGGTTAGTTTTCTTTATTAAATATTCTGATTTTGGATGTGCTCTTACATTTTCCTCATGGTTTTACTGTCTTGACCGTCTTGTTTCTTCGCTAATTTCCATGTGCTAGCCACTAGCCAACTAGATGAGCGGAAAAGGCACATACTCATTTTGTGTATAAGAGATTCCAGTAAGACCTACATCAGAGTTTGTGAGCATTTCAGTGTAAAATGGCCTATATGAACAATTTTCCCCTTCTTATTTTAGCCTCCGCATGTTAACATAGAGTCCTTTTTTTTCTCGATAGGAATGATAAACACAGACATTCACATAATCCAGTCTTGATTTATGTTCCGTTTTCATCCCTTGGAGTCTCCGGAATGTTCATGTCTGGCGCCAGACAACATATATTGAGGGGCCACATGAATGAATATGGGGCGCCAAACTAGGGATGAGATTATTTGGAAATATTTTAAGTTACCCCAAGGACTTATACTGCCTCCGAGATTTTAAGTTTACTGATGATATCTACATAACACATTCGGAAACATGTACTTTTTCGGAATATAAATGCTGTGTTATCCCTAAAAATAGCTTTTGTAGGATCGGCATGAAAATACTTGTTTCCCTCGTTTAAGAGACGCCATATACTTTTCGTTCCAACTATTGCTTCATGAGATTTCTAACATTGATTGCTACCGACAGGTCATGCAGTTCAAGTCCAGCAAACCACGCCAAGGTTAAAAAAAGATTCGGCATCAGAAGCAATCAAGACAAGCCCACCGAAAGATACAAAGAAAATTAAGAATTCAGCTCCACCGCAGGTCTTAAAGGAAATAACGCCAATTCAGACGTGTATCCATCCATCACAACCAACAGCTCCACATACAAAGAGCTCTGAACTTCAGAAGACGTCATCTAAGCCCCAGCTTTCTCATCAAAAGACACAGAGCAAGGCTCCCCTCCTTCAATCCAGAATTCTAGAGTCTCCAACTTCACAGCCTTCGCAGAAAAGGATCCGCAACCAGAATTCTCTAAGTCAGTCTGAGCCATCTAAACAGTATGTTAGAAGGTCTGGAACCCAGAAAACATCGGTTTCTCCACAGGCTTTGTCAGGAAAGACAAGGATTCCGACCCCCATCAGGCAGTCTAAATCATCCACAAGTTCCAAGGAGCCTTCAAGAAGTAGAGAGAGATACGTAGAACATGAAGAGCCCATCCATCATATTGTTTGGGAAGGTACGTCCAAGATTTTCTCTCTTCGTCTGTACTCGTAAATGTTCAAGTCATAGTTTGTAAAGTGATTTTTAGGAACAACCACCTGTAATTGTGCATTCTAAAGCTACTCGTTGTTAGATAATTTGAACTCGGTCATACTATAGATGATGATGTAGCACGTTGATTTCATTAAATTTTTTCTGGGGTGTGCACAGTGAACACAACGATTTCAATGACATAATCCTTGTGCAGCCCATCCGCGGATAACATTTAAAGAAAAGGCAGTGTCACCAGCATATGCATTGCAGCATGTTAATTTGCTGCTATAGTTCAGAATTTCTGTTTTATGCTTTAGTACCATTGCTGACCAATAATTTGTATATTGCAGGTCCAGATGAAACATTTCATTCCTCCTCCGGAATCACTTGCCCGCTATGCGAAAATGATCTGTACGACATGCCTGATGACTATGCAGATGAATTTGACGACGAATATTATGATGATGTTGTACCGTCAGTTCTCCCAAGTGTTGCTGTTTTGTCATGCGGTCATTCTTTTCACGCGGTATGCTTGGATGGCATTACCCCAGAAGAGAACTCCAGTGATCCTCCATGCTTTTTTTGTCTCAGTTGCATGTCTTGACCCTCAATCAATCTGTTGAGGGCATTCTTGAAGCAGCTTGAGGTAATTTTACCAAATGTACAGATCCCTTATAGTTCAACTTCAACTGCCCATTTAGTTCACTTTTTTTTTTTCAATTTAGAAATATAGAAAACTTATGAGGCTTAGTTTTCAGCATTATTTTTGAGATCATACATCTTAATGAAATTTTTTTTGGACCATCAGTCAATACTTTTTGGAATATTCATGTTCAAATATGCACCAAGAATTGCGGATTATTGCGTTTTTTCTTTCATGTGTGTTAGCCTATGAATTCCGGGGGATAGATGCGTCGGAATATTTTTTGCCGAAAACTCATGGATGATTCTGTGACGATCTTCTATTAAATGATAAGGGCTGCTTGGAAGAGGCGGATGAGGCTCATTTAAGAACAAACGAGCAAAAAAGGAATTTTGGATTGTTTTGTTTTTTTCGTGTGTGTTGTGCGTTAGAATGATTTTATGCGTTTGTAACGACCTATTAAATGATAATGGCTGCTTCGCAGAGGTGGACGTAGCCTGTTATTGGATAAACGAGCGAAAAAAAAGGAATTATGGATTATTTCGGGGTTTTAGCCAATAAATTTTTGGAAATAGGTGCATCAGAATGATTCCTTACCGAGGACTTATGGCTGCGCCGAGCTCCGGGCCCACCCCTGCAACCGTCGGCTATAGCACACTAATTTGTCTAAAAAATGACTCGTTCATGTCGTTTCGTCCGTTTTTCGTTGACCACTCAAACGGCCTCACCGATCCCAAAGACCCACACTCTCCTGCTCCTCAGCCTGTTTGGGAGAGCATCCAATTGATATTCGGCCCAAAACACGCCCGGGTTCCGAGCCCACACCCGAAACCGTGGGCTAGGGATGTGCAAAAATCGATCCGACCGATAAATCGAACCGATAAAAATGCTATTGCGCTATTAATATTGGGTTAACATTTTTTTATTGATTTTATAAATTTTTTTATTAGGTAATCGATTTGTTTTTGATTTTAGCTTATTGGGTTATCGGTTAAATCGATAACCCAATATGATACTCTAAATTACTGTTTTATCCCTATATATATTATATATAAAAATATTTATATTACATATTCATATTATATATGTTTATGTTACTCACTATTCACAAAGTATTAAGTTAATACTTTAAAATAGCATTGCAAAAGATATTCACTATTGACTATTCAGTATTCACAAATCACAAACTAAACCCTCGTTGTAAATCGATGAGTCGAGACGATGAGGATCGAGCAATAGATAATCGACAACCCTCATTGTGAATAATGTTCTTGTATTTTTGATTCCTCGTTAATATACTTTACTCGCCTGTTTGACTACCTAAAAGGCCCCAACCACCCCAACGGCCCACACTAGGACGCTCCCAAGCCTCCCTGGTATGCTCCGATCGATTTTTGGCCCACATCATGCCTAGATCCTGGGCCCACCCCGGAACCGTGGGCTATAACACACCGATTTTTCTCGAAAATGCCTCATTCACGCTGTTTCGCCCGTTTGACCACTCAAATAGCCCCGCCCACCCCTGCAACCCACACTAGGACGCACCCCAGCCTTCCTGGCAGGCCCCGATCGGTTTTCGGCCAACATCATGCCCAAAGCCCGGGCCTAACCCCGGAACCGTGGGCTATAACAAACTGATTTGGCCTGAAAATGCCCCGTTCGCGCTGTTTTGCCCATTTGACCACCCAAGTGGCCTCGAATATTGAAACGGCCCACACTAGGCTGCTCTCCAGCCTCCCTGGCATGCCCCAATCGATTTTCGGCCCACAACATACTCGGATCCCGAGTCCACCCCTAGAGCCGTGGGCTATAGCACACAGATTTGGCCGAAAAACGTCCAGTTCGCGCCGTTTCTCCCGTTCGACCACCCCAGTGGCCTCAAATATTAAAACGACCTATACTAGGCCGCTTTCCAGCCTCCCTGGCACGCCTCAGTCAATTTTTAGCACACAACATACCCGGACCCCGATTTCACCCCTGGAACCGTGGGCTATAACACACCGATTTAGCCCAAAACTGCCATATTTACGCCGTTTTGGCCGTTTGACAATCCCAATTACCTCGAATATTGAAACGGCCCCCACTAGGCCACTCCCCAACCTCCTAGCATGCCCCGATCAATTTTCGACCCATAGCACGCCCGGACCCCGTGCCCACCCCCAGAACCGTGGGCTATAGCACATCGATTTGGCCCGAAAATGGTCTGTTCGTGCCATTTCACCTGTTTAACCACCCAAATGGCCTCAAATATTGAAACGACCCATACTAGGCCGTTCCCCGATCGATTTTTGGCCCACAGCACACCCAGACCCTGGGCCCACCCTCAAAACCGTGGGCTATAGCACACTGATTTGGCTTGAAAATACCCCGTTCGTGCCGTTTCACTCGTTTGACCACACAAATGGCCTCAAATATTGAAACGACCCACACGAGGCTGCTCCCCAGCCTCCCTAGCATGCCCCGATCGATTTTTTCCTCATAGAACGCCCGGACTCCAGGCTCACCCCTGGAACTGTGGGCTATAACACACCGATTTGGCCTAAAGATGTCCCGTTTGTGCCGTTTCGCCCGTTTGACTACCCAAATGGCCTCGAATATTGAAACGACCCACACAAGGCAGCTCCCTAGCCTCCCTGACACACCTCGGTTGATTTTTGGCCCACAGCAAGCCCGGACCCCGGGTCCACCCCCGGATCTGTGGGCTATTGCACACTAGTTTTTCTTGAAAATGCCCCGTACGCATCGTTCTGCTCGTTTGACCACACAAATGGCCTCGAATATTGAAATGACCCACACTAGGTCGCTTCCTAACCTCCCTGGCACGCCCTGGACGATTTTTGGCCAACAGGATACCCGAACCCCGGGCCCATGATACCTTACAACCCCAAGAAGACACAAAACATCCTCCCAAAATGCCACAAAACACACCACAAACCGAGAGCCCAAGGTACCAACTCTCGGCCAAGAATGACAACACAAGAATGAAAAGAAAATCCGAGAATGCTTCAACAATGGAGAGATAATAACGTGTATAACCATACCAAAACAACAACAACACTACATTAATGTGATGAACAATAAGCTTAAAATAACAACAACCAACGATTACAAGAGGATAAGACACAACTACTACAAGATGACAACAAAAGTAAAGGGATAGATAGTTAGACAAAGGTGGTGTAAATCCTAGTAACCAAAGAGTACATTAAACTCTAAGACCCGTAACAAATTCACACGCGATCACCTAAATCTTACGATGAAACAAGAGGGGATTCCGCCACTCAAGCGCCAAGGTTTCTAAAAAACAAGCAATCACAAGAGATTCCACCCTTGAATTGCTATCCTAGTTACAAGTTTCGGTTTGCCTCAAGTAGAGAGAGGATTTTGGTGTTTCAAATATCAAGACTTACAATAATTATTAACTAAGTAATGAAAATCCCTAATACTAAACTATATATAGTCTCCTTATTACATAAAAGATGAAATGCCCAAAAGAACCTTAATGAAAAAGGGGCGCCCCTCTAGTGTAACAAATGAGCAAATAGGGCAACTTTGGTGTGTCTTTGATCCTTCTCACGTCTCAACATTGCACTTACTAGGATGATCCTTTGCTGCACTTGTACACACGTTGATCTTCATAGTCACACTTGTATCATCCTCTCCATCTTGAGAGAAATTTGCCCTCAAATTCAAGCAATCATCACCGACAAGCTCTCCTCTTTGCATCATCTCTTCATGGCTCTTCCTAAGGTTAGGATGTTCAAAAAAAGGTCCCATGAGATCATTAAGCATTCTCCTTGGATTTATATGTTTTGCAACCTGCACATAAGAAGATTTGATACTAGGCAAAGTTCTAGTATCTCGGTTAGTAATCAACAAAGAGTCCTTGTGGGCAAATCCCACAATCCCAACTCTCGGTTTCTCTCCTTCTTCATCCTCCTCACTTTCGGCTTCTTCTTCTATACCCTAACTAAGCATGACTTTCCTTGCCATATACATAGGCACTACAATCTCACCTTCACACGGCCAAACATCTTCCTCATCCCCCTCCTTTGGCTTTTCGGGTTCTACCTTCTCTCCATCTTGAGATTGATCATCAATATCCTTCGGTTCAAGTCCCATATCCTCCCCAAGAAAGTATAATTTTTCGTCCCTTAGGATCATATTTCTCCTATTTGGACACTCGTTAGCCTTGTGTCCCCAACCTTGTCATTTAAAACATTGAAAGCTCTTAGAACTAGAAAAAGAATGCGGTTTACCTTTATTTCTAGGAGGGTACCTTTGGTGAGCCTTGTTTTCAGCTTGGGAAGCCTTGTACTATATTTTCTCCACATTAGATGGGTCATTTTTGTCCTTGTGCCAACCCGAGGGAGATTTCCCTTTGAGCTTGACACTCGGTTTCTCCCGTAATTCCTTCTTAACTTCAAAGGTGGCTTGGAAGATGGCATCAATGGTGTCAAAGTTGTGAAGTGTCAACCGTGAGGCAATGTCCCTATTCAACCCCACCTTGAATCGAATGATGTCATGGATTACTTTCTCCCCTCGGTGATCAAGTTTCAAAATGAGTTGTTGGAATTCGTCATAGTAAGCCACGATGCTTTTGTTCCCTTGCCTCAAGTTATACAATGTAGCAAGGAGATCTTGATGGTAACTCTCAGGTAAGTACCTTTGTCTTATGAGGTACCTTAACCTAAACCAAGGAGGGGGTTGCCCCTCAATCAAAACATTTCCAAATCGCTTCACATACTCCCACCACATAGTAGCATAACCCTCAAAATGTGCAATTGTATAACAACTCTTTTTCTCCTCGGTAAGGTCATTAACTTGAAAGATTCTCTCACAAGCGGACTCTCAATCTAGAAAATATTCTGGATCACTCTCACCTTTGAATGTTGGAAGCCCTACCTTGATGGTATTTAGACCTACATCACGGTTTTGGTTCCCTTGTTGGTTCCAAAGACCAACTCTTCCTTCTCGGCTGTGAACTTCCCTTGGATCACCTTGCCTACCCCTCATATCCTCCATTCTCAAGTAAACATCATCATAAGGTCCATAACCATCATGTTGTTCTCTTCTACCATACTCCTCAACATGGACAGGTCTATTTGGGTTGAGTGAAGCTTGTAGCGACGGGATTGAATTTGGATAGTGAGGTCTTTAGTCAAGTGGAGTTTGGATGGGAGGGCTTGGGTTTGGTGGTGGTATTTGGATCCAAGTCCTTTTTGTTGGACTTGGTGAAGTGGAGGGTGTCTTGGTCTATCATGATCTCGAATTTGAGAGTGAGGGTTGGTTTGATTTGTGGCAATAGATGGATATAACATTTGGTGCATGGCCTCAGGAGTACTAGTTGGTGAAATATGTCGAGGGGTAGAAGGTCGGCTTCTTTGGCTTTCCACTTTCTCCAATCTCCCACCCATAATTGACACTTCACCCTTCATTGATACCACATCCGATTCTAGTTTTTCAATACCCGCGGTCATCCTAGCCATGTCTTGGGACATAGCTTCAGGGCGAGCCAAAATGATACTAGTAGCATTGTGTTCCCCCGTGGGTTGAGAGTGTGAGGTCTCGGGTTCCATTGTACCAAAAATAGTCCACAATTTCACACACAACACACCAACAAAGGTTCAAGTCTTTGAACCACAAGCAACAACACCACACAAATGGCAACTAGAAAACTAAACAAGTTTACAAGACAAAAACACACTTTGTTGTTGAAGAGAATTTGTTCCAAGACTTTGATGTTCAATAATACACCTTTGAGGAAGATATTTCGGCTATGGTATAGGCTTACAAGACTTGAGACTCTCTTTTCAAGATTCAAAATCTTTCCACCAACTTTCTACCAACTTGCACTCTTTTGGCAAGACAACTTTTTAGGGTAGTCTTGTCTCTTTCCTCTTTTGTCTAAGTTTGCAAAGTGCCTTATTCCTTTTTGGTAACTTGCTTTTTGGAGGGTTCTTTTTCTTTTTCTACTTTGGTGTTGTCATGGATTATTTTCAAGTCAAACACAAAGTCTTATACTTCTTTTCTCTCTTCAAGATCAAACAACAACTTCTTCAACACAACACAAGATGAACACCACCACCACCAACAAGAAACCGTTCACTTAACACCACAACACAACTCGAATCTTGCTCAAGAACTTGGGTTGTAGACTCAATAAGTGTTGAGGAGAAAAAGAACCAACACTAGAAACAAACTAAGACAACAAAACATACTCAAATCTAGACACCAATCTTGTCCAAACACAACAACAACAAGAAGAACACCCGGCCAAGAACAAGAACACTTCAACACTCTTTTTTTATTTTTATTTTTTTGACTAAGAGAGCCCAAGATTGGTAGTGTAGGAACACAACAAACCTTAGCTTTGATACCAAATGATACCTTACAACCCCAAGAAGACACAAAACAGCCCCCAAAAACGTCACAAAACACACCACAAACCGAGAGCCCAAGGAACCAAGTCTCGGGTAAGAATGACAACACAAGAATGAAAAGAAAATCCGAGAATGCTTCAACAATGGAGAGATACTAACGTGTATAACCACACCAAAACAACAACAACACTACATTAATGTGATGGAAAATAATCTTACAATAACAACAACCAACGATTACAAGAGGACAAGACACAACTACTACAAGATGACAACAAAAGTAAAGGGATAGATAGTTAGACAAAAGTGGTGTAAATCCTAGGAACCAAAGAGTACATTAAAATCTTAGACCCCTAACACCTCCACACGCGATCACCTAACTCTTACGAGGACACAAGAGAGGATTACACCACTCAAGCGCCAAGGTTTCTAAAAAACAAGCAATCATAAGAGATTCCACCCTTGAATTGCTATCCTAGTTACAAGTTTCGATTTGCCTCAAGTAGAGAGAGGACTTTGGTGTTTCAAATGTCAAGACTTATAACAATAATCAACTAAGTAATGAAAATCCCTAATACTAAACTATATATAGTCTCCTTATTACATAAAAGCTGAAATGCCCAAAAGACCCTTAATGAAAAGGGGGCGCCCCTCTAGTGTAACAAATGAGCAAATAGGGCAGCTTTGGTGTGTCTTTGATCCTTCTCACGTCTCAACATTGCACTTCATAGGATGATTATTTACTGCACTTGTACACACGTTGATCTTCATAGTCGCACTTGTATCATCCCACCCCCAAAATTGTGGGCTATAGCACACTAATTTAGCCCAAAAATACCCTGTTCGCGCCGTTTCGCCCGTCTGACCACCAAAATGGCCTCGAATATTAAAACGGCCAACACTAGGATGCTCCCCAGCCTACCTGTATCAATTGTTTTTTGTCCCACATCACGCTCGGACCCCAGGCCCATCCCTAGAACTATGGGTTATAGCACACCAATTTGGTCCAAAAATATCTTGTTCACGCCATTTCGCTCGTTTGACCACCCAAATGACCTCAAATATTGAAACGGACCACACTATACTGCTACTCAGCCTACATGAAATGCCCGAACCCTGGGCTCACCCCCGGAACTACTAGATATAGCACACCAAATTTGCTCGAAAATGCCATATTCAGGTCGTTTCGCCCGTTTGACTACCCAAATGACCTCGAATATTGAAATGGCCCACACTAGGTCGCTCTCCAACCTCCCTAGCATGCCTCAATTAATTTTTGAACAACAGCACATCTGAACCCTAGGCTCACCCTCGGAATCATGGACTATAGCACACTAATTTGGTTTGAAAATACCTCCTTCGCGCCGTTTTGCCCGTTTGACCACCCAAATGGCCTCAAATATTAAAATGACCCATACAAAGCTGCTCCCCATCCTCCCTGGCATACCCCGATCAATTGTTGGCCCACAGTACCCCGAGCCCGTCCCCCAAAATCATGGGCTATAGCACACCGATTTGGCCCAAAAATGCCCCATTCACACCGTTTTGCCCGTTCAACTACCCAAATGGACTCGAATATTAAAACAGTCCTTAATAGGCCACTCCCCAACCTCTCTGGCACGCTTTGATTGACTTTTGGCCCACAACACGCACAGATCCCGGGCCCACCCTCAAAATCATGGGCTATAACACATTGATTTGGCCCGAAGATGCCCCGTTCTCGCCGTTTTACCCGTTTTGCCACCCAAATGGTCTCGAATATTGAAACGGCCTACACTCGGTCGTTCCCCAGCCTCCCAGGCACGCCCGATCGATTTCCAGCCCACAGCACACTCGAATCTTGGGTACATCTCTGAAACTGTGGGCTATAGCATATCGATTTGGCTCGAAAATGCCTGTTCGCACCGTTTCGCTTGTTTGACCTCCTAAATGACCTCGAATATTGAAATGACCCATACTAGGATGCTTCCTAGCCTCCCTGGCACACCCTGATCAATTTTTGGCCCATTGTACGCCCAAACCCCGAGACCACCCCCAAAAACCATGGGCTATAGCATGTCGATTTGGCCCAAAAATGCTCCTTCGTGCTAATTCGCCAGTTTGACGACCCAAATGGCCTCGAATATTGAAATGACCCACATGAGTCCTCTACCCAACCTCCCTATCACGCCCTGGTCAATTTTTGGCCCACAACACACCCGAACCTTGAGCCACCCCTGGAAATGTGGGCTATAGCGCACCGATTTGGCCCAATAATTCTCCGTTCGCGCTGTTTTGCCCGTTTGACCATCCTAATGGCCTAAAATATTGAAACATCCCACCCTAGGCCGCTCCCTAGCCTCCCTGGTATGCCCCAACCAATTTTTATCCCACAACACGCCCGAAACCGTGGGCTATAACACACTGATTTAGCCCTAAAATTCTTTATTTGCATTATTTTGCTCGTTTGACCACCCAAATGGTCTTGAATACTGAAATGAATCACACTAGGCTGCTCCCCAGTCTCCCTAGCACGCCCCAATTGATTTTTGGCCCACAGCACGCTCGGACTCCAGTTCCATCCCAGAACCATAGGCTATAGCACACCGATTTGGCCTAAAAATGCCCCGTTCACGCCGTTTCACATGTTTAACCACCTAACTTGCCTCAAATATTAAAACAACCCACACTAGGTCACTCCCAAGCCTCCTTAGCACTCTCGATCAATTTTCAGCCCACAGTACACGCGGACCCCGAGCCTATCTCCGAAATTGCAGTCTATATAGCACACCGATTTTGTCCTGAAATTCCCTATTTGCACCATTTCGCCTGTTTGACCACCCAAATGGCCTCGAATATTGAAGCGACCCACATTAGGCCGATCCCCAACCTCCCTAGCACACCCCGATTAATTTTCAGCTCACAGCATGGCCAGACCCAGGCCCACCCCAGGATTGTGGGCCATAGCACATCGATTTGGCCCGAAAATGGCCCGTTCGAACCGTTTCACCCATTTGACCACCCAAATGGCCTTAAATATTGAAATTGCCTATACTAGGGTTCTCCCCAGCCTTCTTGACCCTCCATGGTCGATTTTTGGCCCACAACACGTCCCAATCGTGGGCCCACCCCAGAAACGTAGGCTATAGCACACCGATTTAGCCCAAAAATGCCTTATTCGCGCCGTTTCACCCGTCTAACCAACTAAATAGCCTCGAATATTAAAATGACCCACACTATGATGCTGCCCAGCTTCCCCGGCATGCCCCGGTCAATTTTTGACCCACAATACGCTTGGATCCCTGGCCCACCCCCTGAACTGTGGGCTACAACACACCGATTAGGCCCAAAAATGTCCCGTTCACACCGTTTTGCCCGTTTAACCACCCAAATAGCCTCGAATATTAAAACAACCCACACTAGACTGCTCTCCAGCCTCCCTGGCATGACCTGATCAATTTTTGAGCCACAGCACACCTGAATCCTGGGACTACCCCTAGAATTGTCGGCTATAGCACACCGATTTTTCTCTAAAACGTCCCCTTTACGCCGTTTCGCCTATTTGACCACCAAAATGGCCTCGAATATTAAAATGGCCCACACTAGGCCTCTCCCAGCTTCCCTGACACGCCTCAGTCGATTTTTGGACCTCAACACTCTCGAACCTCGGGCCCACCCTCGAAACTGTGGGCTATAGCACATCGATTTTGGCCCAAAAATGCCACGTTCATGCCGTTTCGCCCATTTGACCGCCCAAATAGCCTTGAATATTAAAAAGGCCCATACTGGGCCACTCCCCAGCCTCCCTAACACTCCTCAGTTGATTTTTTGCCCATAGCACGCCCGAACCCTGGGCCCACCACCAAAACCGTGGGCTATAACACACCGATTTAGCCTAAAAATACCTCGTTCATGCTATTTCGCACGTTCGACCACCTAAATAGCCTCGAATATTGAAACAACCAATACTAGGCTGCTCCTCAGCCTCCTTGGCATGCCCCGATTGATTTTTGGCACACAGCACGCCCAGACCTCGAGTACACCCTTGTAACAGTTGGCTATAACACACCGATTTGGCTAAAATATGTCCTATTCGCACCATTTTGCCCATTTGACCACCCAAATGACCTTAAATATATATACGACACACACTAGGCCGCTTCCTAGCCTCTTAGGCATGCCTCAATCAATTTTCGTCCCACAGCACGCTCGGACCCCCGAAACTGTGGGCTATAGCACATCAATTTGGCTCGAAAATGACCCATTTGCGTTGTTCGCCTATTTGACGAGATAATGCATCAAAACCCCCCTAAACGTGTCGCTCCAACTTACTTTAGCACTTAAACTTAACACGTGTTTATTTACCCCCTTAACATCTTTAAAGTGAATTAATTTCACCCTTAATGCTGATGTGGTTTTTTTCTTTTAGAAAAAGAAAAAAAAGCGTGATTTTTTTTTAAAACCTACTAATATACATACATACATATATATATATATATATTAAAAAAAGAAAAAGAATTCCCCCCTTTTCTTTTAACCCCCACCCCCATCACACCCCATCCTAATTCTCTTCCCAAACCCGTCACCCCCCGAACCAATCAAATCCACCACCACCAGCCCCCCTTCCCCAACCCTAACCTCAATTACTTCTCTAATTACCAAATTTGTTACCCTCACCTCTAATTTCTTCTCTTTCAACACCTTAGATCAATAAAAAAATGAAATTGATTATGAAAATTAAAAAATTGACATAATTTGGATGTTTGATTGTTGATTTTAGAGAATTTATTGTTGATTATGATATAATTTATAAGATGGGTTAGATTTTTAGTCTCTGATTTATGATGTTAAAGTCAACAATTGAAAAATCTCCAATTCTTCAGTCTTCTTTTCTTTTTAAAAAATAAAATTACGTGTTTGAATCAAATTATAGGAGTACCATTTATAAATTGAAAGAAGAAGCCATTAAATTTGTTTGGTTAAACCTTGGTCAAAAAGCAAGAAGCAACACGAATTTTAGATTAAAATTATGTGTTTGATTCAAATTTTTGATGTGGAGAAATTGGTGGTGATGGATGGTGGTGGTGAGGTGATGTGGTGGTGTGGTTGGTGGACAGTGGGGGAGGGGTGGCGGCAGATTTTATATACGATCGTACCATGGGACCACCCCCATAAACCGTGGGCTATAGCACACCGATTTGGCCTAAAAATGCCCCGTTCGTGCCGATTCACCTATTTGACCACCCAAATGACCTTGAATATTGAAAGGGCCCACATTAGGCTACTCCCCTGCCTCCCCATCACGCCCTGGTCGATATTTGGCCCATAGCACGCCCGAACCTCGATTTCACCTCGGAACCGTGGGCTATAGCACATCGATTTGGCCCAAAAATACCCCGTTCATGCTATTTCGGCCGTTTAACCACCCCGATGACCTCGAATATTGAAATGACCTATGCTAGGCAGCTCCCCAGCCTCCCTGACACGCCCCAATCAATTTTTGGCCCACAACACGCCCTGACCCCGGGCCTACCCCCTGGAATCGTGGGTAATATCATACCAATTTGGTCCGAAAATGCCCCGTTTGCGTTGTTTCTCCCATTTGACCACCCAAATGGCCTCGAATACTAAAACGACCCATACTTGGCCTCTCTCCAGCCTCCCTGGGATGCCCCAATCAATTTTTGACCCACAACACGTCTATACCTTGGGTCTACTCCCAAAACCGTGGGCTATAACACACCGATTTGGACCAAAAATGCTTCGTTCGCACCGTTTTGCCCTTTAACCACTCTATGGCCTCGAATATATATATGACACATACTAAGACGCTCCCCATCCTCCCTGGCATGCCCCAATTGATTTTTGATGCACAACACGCTCGGATCTCGGGCCCACCCCCGGAACCGTGGGCTATAGCACACCGATTTGGCCCTGAAATTCTCTGTTCGCATTGTTTCATCTGTTTGACCATCCAAATAGCCTCGAATATTAAAACGATCCATACTAGGTCATTCCCAGCCTCATTGGCACTCTTCGATTAATTTTTTGCCCACAGTACGCCCAGACCTCGGGCCCTCCCCTGGAACCGTAAGCTATGACACATCGATTTGGCCCTAAAATTATCTGTTAGCGCCATTTCGCCCGTTTGACCATCCAAATTGCCTCGAATATTTAAACAACACACACTAGGCCACTCCCCAGCCTCCCTGGCACGCCCTGGTTGATTTTTCAGCCCATAGCACGCCATACCGAAGCCCACTCTCAGGACTGTGGGCTATAACACACCAATTTGGCCCGAAAATGATTCGTTCGCACCGTTTTGCTTGTTTGACTAGTCAAATGGCCTTGAATACTGAAACAGACCACACTGGGCCGCTCCCCAGCCTCCTTGGCATGCCCAAATAAATTTTTGACCCACACCACATCCATACCTCAGGTTCACCCCCAGAAACGTGGGTTATAACACACCAATTTAGCCTAAAAATGCCCCTTTCATGCCGTTTCTCCCGTCTGACTACCCAAATTGCCTCGAATATTGAAATTCCCTATATTAGGCCGCTCCCCAGCCTCCCTGGAACGCCCTGGTCGATTTTTGCTCCACAACACGCTCAAACCCCGGGACCACCCCCAGAACTGTGGGCTATAGTATACCGATTTGGCCCGAAAATTCCCTATTCACATCGTTTCACCCGTTTGACCACCCAAATAACCTCGAGTATTAAAACGGACCATACTAGGCTGCTCCCCAGCCTACCTGGCATATCCCGATTGAGTTTTAACTCACAACACGCCCGGAACCAGGGCCCACCTCTAGAACCGTGGGCTATAGCACACCAAATTAGGTCGAAAACTCCCTATTTGTGCTGTTTCGCCCGTCTGACTACCCAAATATCCTCAAATATTGAAACGAAACATACTAGGTCTCTCCCAACCTCTCTGGCATGTTCCAATTGATTTTTGGACCACATCACGCCTGAACCTTGGGCCCACCCTCGGAACTGTGGGCTATAGCACACTAATTTGGCTAAAAAATGCCTTGTTCACTTCATTTAGCCCGTTTGACCACTCAAATAGCCTCAAATATTTAGAAAGTCTATACTAGGCCGGTCCCCAGCCTCCCTAGCACTCCCCGATCAATTTTTGGCCCACAGCATGCCTGGACCCCGAGCCCACTATCGAAACTAGGGCTTTAGCACACCGATTTGGCCTAAAAATTCCTTGTTTGCACCATTTCACCCGTTCAAGCACCCAAATGGCCTCGAATATTGAAATGGCCTACACTAGGCCGCTCCTCAGCCTCCCTGGAATGCTCTGATTGATTTTTGACCCACAACACGCCTAGACCCCAGGCGCACCCTTTGAATTGTGGGCTATATCATATCGATTTGGCCCGTAAATGCCCTGTTCATGCCGTTTTGCCTGTTTGACAACCCAAATGGACTTAAATATTTAAACAACGCAAACTAAGCCGCTCCCCAGCCTCCTAGGCATGCCCCGATCAATTTTTGGCTCACAGCACGCTCTGACCCCTGGTCCATCTCTAGAACTGTGGGTTATAGCACACTAATTTAGCTCTAAAATGACCTGTTTGCACCGTTTTGCTCGTTTGACCTCCCAAATGGCCTCAACTATTGAAATGGCCCCTACTACGCCATTCTCCAGCCTCTCTGGCATGTCCCAGTCAATTTTTGTCCCACTACACAGTCGTACCCTAGGCCTACCCCCGGAAACCATGGGCTATAGCATATCGAGTTGGCCCAAAAATGCCTCGTTTATGCTGAGTCACCCGTTTGACCACCCAAATGGGTTCGAATATTAAAACGACCCATATTAGTCCGCTCCCCAGCCTCCCTGGCATGCCCCAGTCGATTTTTGGCCCGCGGTAAGCCCGGATCCTAGGCCCACCCCCAAAACGTCGATTATAGCACACCGATTTGGCCTAGTAATTTCCAGTTCGCGCCGTTTCGGCCGTTTGACCACCCAAATGACCTCAAATATTGAAACATCTCATGCTAGGCCACTGCCCATCCTCCCTTGCATGCTTCAAATGATTTTAAACCCACAGCACACCCGGTCCCAGGCCCACCCCCAAAACTGTGGTCTATAGCATATCGATTTGGCTAAAAAATGACCCATTTGCGTTGTTTCACCCGTTTGACATCCCAAATAGCCTCCACTATCAAAACAACCCTCACAGGCTGCTACCCAGCCTCTATAGCATGCCTCAGTCGATTTTTGGCCGACAACACGCCCAAACCCCTAGCCCACCTTCGAAAATATGGGCTATAGCAATGCGATTTAGCCCAATAATTCACCGTTCACTCCGTTTCACCCGTTTTACTACCCTAATGGCCTCGAATATTATAATGTCCTACCCTAGGCCATTTCTCAGCCTCCCTGGCATGCCTCGATCGATTTTCGACCCACAGCACTCCAGGACCCTGGGTCCACCCCCAGAACCATGGGCTATAGCACACCAATTTGGCCCTAAAATTCCCTGTTCGCATCGTTTCACCCGTTTGACCAACCAAATGGTTTCAAATATTGAAAAAACACACACTAGGCTGCTTCCTAGCCTTCCTAGCAAGCCATAATTATTTTTTGGCCCACAACACGCCCAGACGCTAGTTCCACTCAGGAACCGTGGGCTATAACAAACCAATTTAGCCTGAAAATGCCCCGATCACGTCCTTTCGGCCGTTTGACCACCCAAATGGCCTCGAATATTGAAATGACCCATACTAGGTCGCTCTCCAGCATCCTTGGCACGCCCCGATTGATTTTTTACCCACAGTACACTTAGACCTCGGGCCCACCCCCAGAACCGTAAGCTATAGCATACCGATTTGGCTATAAAATACCCTGTTCGCGCCATTTTGCCCGTCTGACCACCTAAATTGTCTCGAATATTGAAATGACCCACACTAAGCTTTTCCCCAGCCTCCTCGACACACCCTGGTAGATTTCCAGCCAATAGAACGTCGAACCCAGGCCCATCCCAGGACCGTGGGCTATAGCACATCGATTTGGTCTGAAAATAACCCGTTCGCTCCGTTTTGCCTGTTTGATCACTCAAATATCCTTGAATATTGAAACGACCCATGCTAGGACGCTCCCCAGCCTCATTACTACGACTCAATCGATTTTCGGCCCACAGTACGCCCAAACTCTGAGCTCACCCCTGGAAATGTAGGCTATAACACACTATTTTTGCCTGAAAATGCCCCCTTCGTGCCATTTTGCCAGTTTGACAACCCAAATGACCTCGAATATTGAAACAACCCAAACTAGGCCCCTCCCCAGCCTCCCTGACACACCGTGGTCGATTTTTTTACCATAGCACGCTCGAACCCCTGACCCACCCCCATAATTATGGGCTATAGCACACCGATTTGGCTCAAAAATACCCCATTTGTGCCGTTTCGCCAGTTTGACCACCCAATAAACCTCGAATATTGAAATGACCCATACAAGTGTGCTCCCCATCCTCCTTAGCATGCCCCGTTCGACTTTTAACCCACAACACGCTCGGATCCCGAGCCCACCCCTAGAACCATGGGATATAGCACATCAATTTTGCTCGAAAACTCCCCATTCATGCCATTTTCCCCATTTGACCATCAAAATGCCACCCAAATGGCCCAGTGTGGTTCGTTTAATTTTTTGTGGATATTTGGGTGGACAAACGGGCAAAACGGCGTGATAGGGACATTTTTGGGCTAAATCGATGTACTATATAGCCCACATTTTCGGGGGTGAGCTCGGGGTTCCGGCGTTTTGTGGGACAAAAATCGATCGAGTCATGCAAGAGAGGTTGGGGATCATCCCAGTGTGGTTTGTTTAATTTTTCATGGCCATTTGGGTGGACAAACAAGCAAAACGGCGCGAACGGAGCATTTTTGGGATAAATCGGTGAGCTATATAGGCCACGATTTCAGGAGTGGGCTCGGGGTCCAGGCGTGGTGTAGGCCAAAAATCGACCGAGGCGTGCCAGGGAGGTTGGGGATCATCCCAGAGTGGTCCGTTTAATTTTTCGTGGCCATTTGGGTGGACAAACGAGTTAAACAACGCGAACGGGACATTTACGAGCCAAATAAGTGTGTTATAGCCCACGGTTTTGGGGGTGGGCCCAAGGTTCGAGCGTTCTATGGGCCAAAAATTGATTGGGATGTGCTAGGGAGGTTGGGGATCATCTCAGTGTGATCCGCTTAATCTTTCGTGGCTATTTGGGTGGACAAACCGGCGAAACGAATCGAACGGGGCATTTTCAGGCTAAATTGGTGTGCTACAATCCACGATTTTGGGGGTGGGCCCGGGGTTCGGGCGTGCTGTGGGATGAAAATTGATCGGGATGTGCCAGGGAGGTTGAGGATCGTCCCAGTATGGTCCGTTTAATTTTTTGTGGCTATTTGAGTGGACAAACGAGCGAAACGGCGCGAATGAGTTATTTTTAGGCCAAATCGGTGTGCTATAGCCCACGGTTTCGGGGATGTGATCGTGATTCGGGTGTTCTGTGGGACAAAAATCGATCGGGGCATTCCAGGGAGGTTTGGGATAGTCCCAGTGTAGTCCGTTTAATTTTTCGTGGCCATTTGAATGGACAAACGGGCGGAACGGGGCGACCGTGGCATTTTGTAGCCAAATCGGTGTACTATAGCCCATGGTTCCAGGGATGAGCGTGCTGTGGGCCGAAAATCGACTAGGGCGTGCCAGGGAGGTTGGGGATCATCCCAGTATGGTCTGTTTAAATATTTGTGGCCATTTGGGTGGACAAATGGGAGAACCGACGCGAACGACGTATTTTGAGGCTAAATCGATGTGCTATAGCCCATGGTTCGGGCATGCTGTGGGCTAAAAATCGATCAGAGCGTGCCATGGAGGATGGGAATCATCCCAGTATGGTCCATTTAAATATTTATGGCCACAAAAAATTAAACGACCCATACTGGGACGATCCCCAACCTCCCTGGTATACCCCGATCAATTTTCGGCCCACAGCGCGCCCGAACCTTGGTCCCACCCCCAAAACCATAGGCAATAGCACACCGATTTGTCCCAAAAATGCCCCATTTGCGCCGTTTTGCCCGTTTGTCCACCCAAATGGCCACACAAAATTAAACGGACCACACTGGGACGATCCCCAACCTCCCTGGCACGCCCCGGTCGATTTTTGGCCAACAGCACACCCGAACCCCGGTCCCACCCCCAAAACCGTGGGCTATAACACACCGATTTAGCCTAAAAATGCCCTATTCGCACCGTTTCGCCCGTTTGTCCACCCAAATGGACGCGAAAAATTAAATGGACCATACTGGGACGATTCCCAACCTCCCTAGCCTGGTCGAATTTTAGCCCACAACACGCTCGAACCCTGAGACCACCCCCGAAATCGTGGTCTATAGCACACCTATTTAGCCCGAAAATGCCCCGTTCAATTTGTTTCGCCGGTTTGTCCACCCAAATGGCCATAAAAATTAAGCGGACCACACTGGGACGATCCCCAACCTCCCTGGCATGCCTCGATCAATTTTCGGCCCATAGAACAACTGGAACCTAGGCCCACCTCCAAAACCGTGGGCTATAGCACACCGATTTAGCCCGAAAATGCTCCGTTCGCATTGTTTCGCCCGTTTGTCCACCCAAATGGCCACAAAAAATTGAACGAACCACACTAGGATGATCCACAACCTCCCTGGCATGCCTCGATCGATTTTTGGCCCACAGCACGCCCGGACCCCAGGCCCACACCTGAAACCGTGGACTATAGCACACCGATTTGGCCCGAAAAATCCAACTTTGCACCGTTTCGCTCGTTTTTCCACCCAAATGGCCACAAAAAATTAAACAAACTACACTTGGACGATCTCCAACCTCTCTTGCATGCCTGAGTCGATTTTTGGCCCACAGAACGCCCGGACCCCGGCTCCACCCCCGAAACTGTGGGTTGTAGCACATCGATTCGGCACAAAAATTCCCCGTTCACGCCGTTTTGCCCGTTTGTCAACCCAAATAGCCACGAAAAATTAAAAATACCACATTGGGATGATCCCCAACCTCCCTGGAACGCCCCGGTCTATTTTCAGCCAGCCAAATGCCTGGACCCCGCCCCACCCCTGAAACTGTGGGATATAACACACATATTTGGCCCAAAAATGCCTCGTTCGTATCGTTTCACCCGTTTGTCCACCCAAATGGCCACGAAAAATTAAACGAACCACACTGGGATGATCCCCAACCTCCCTGGCTGCCCCGGTTGATTTTCGGCCAACAACACGCCCGGACCTAGGCCCACCCCCGAAACCGTGGGCTATAGAACAACGATTTGGCCCGAAAATACCCCGTTCGCGCCGTTTCGCCCGTTTGTCCATCCAAATTGCCACAAAGATTTAAATGGACCATACTAGGAAGATCCCCAATCTCCTTGGCACGCCTCGGTCAATTTTTGACCCACGACACGCCCGAACCCCGGGCCCACCCCCTAAATCGTGGGCTATAGCACACCAATTTAGCCTGAAAATGCCCCGTTCGAGCTGTTTTGCCCGTTTGTCCACGAAAAATTAAACGGACCATACTGGGACGATCCCCAACCTCCCTGGCTCGCCCTGGTCAATTTTTGGCCAACAGCATGCCCGAAACCCGAGCCCACCCCCCAAAATCGTGGGATATCGCACACTGATTTGGCCCGAAAATGCCCCGTTCGCGTCGGGTCGCCCGTTTGACCACCCAAATGGCCACCAAAAACAAAACGGACCATACTAGGAGTATTCCCATTCTCCGTGGAATGCCTCGGGTAAATTTTTAGCCCACAGCACGCCCGGTCCCCGGGACTACCCTCAAAATCGTGGGCTATGACATATCAATTTGGCCCGAAAATGCCCTGTTCGTGCTGTTTCGCCCGTTTGTCCATCCAAATGGCCACGAAAAATTAAACGGACCACATTGGGACGATCCCCAACCTCCCTGGCATACCTCGATTAATTTTTGGCCCACAGTATGCCCGAACCCCGAGCCCACCCCCGAAATCGTGGGCTATAGCATACCGATTTGGCCCGAAAATGGCCCGTTCGCATTGTTTCACCTGTTTTTCCACCCAATTGGCCACAAAATATTAAACGGACCACACTGGGACGATTCTCAACCACCCTGGCACGACCCATTTGATTTTTGGCCCACAACTATGGGTGTCAAACGGGCTGGGCCGGGCCAACCCGAAATCGGCCCTTCTATTTTAACCGAGTTGAGGGTCGGTTAAGGGCCGATTTTGGCGCTAGACGGGCCGGGCTGGGCCAAACAGTAAAAAAATTAAAACCCACCCTAACCCGGCCCACTTAACCCAACCCGGTCAAACCCACCAAAACCCGGTTAAAAAATCAGTCAAACCCGATCAAAAATATAAAAAAAAACTTTCTTTCAATATACTTTACATATACCCACCTATATACATTATAAGTACGTTAAATAATATATATACACTATATATATAGTATATACTACATTAGAATTTAATAAATATATACACATATACACAATTAGTCAATTACTCATATATACGCGCTATTCAATGTATATATACTACTACTTATAAAATATACTACAATATATATACATTACAATATATATAGATATACTTATATACTAATTCATAAAACATATACACATGTATACGTTAAATATACAAGATATATACACGTGTGTATGCACCATACAATGTATATATACTACTACTTATAAAATATACTATAATATATATACATTACAATATATATAGATATAGTTATATACTAATTTATAAAATATATACACATCTATACGTTAAATATACACTTTTATAGAAGATATATACATGTGTATACACACTATTCAATGTATATATACTACTACTTATAAAATATACTACAATATATATATAGATATACTTATATACTAATTTATAAAACATATACACATGTATATGTTAAATATACACTTCTATAGAAGATATATACACGTGTATACGCACCATTCAATGTATATATACTACTACTTATAAAATATACTACAATATATATATATTACAATATATATAGATATACTTATATACTAATTTATAAAACATATACACATGTATACGTTAAATATACACTTCTATAGAAGATATATACACGTGTATACGCACCATTCAATGTATATATACTACTACTTATAAAATATACTACAATATATATACATTACAATATATATAGATATACTTATATACTAATTTCTAAAACATATACACATGTATACGTTAAATATACACTTTTATAGAAGATATATACACGTGTATACGCACCATTCAATGTATATATACTACTACTTATAAAATATACTACATTATATATACATTACAATATATATAGATATACTTATATACTAATTTATAAAATATATACACATGTATACGTTAAATATACACTTCTATAGAAGATATATGCACAAATATACAAAACATATGCTACTTAATATAATAAATTAATAATATTTGGTAGTAAATTAATAATATATTAGAAGTAAGTTTTTAATTTAAAGTAGAAAACTAGAAATTCAATTTAAAATTTTAAATCGTTAAATGAAAAAATATAAAAAGCAAGGACTAAGGAGTGAATGAATTTGGGGAATTTTATTGATTGCAAAATGGTCCAAAATTTATAATTTACATGAATGAAAAATCTACAAATTATGCATCATTTTTTCTAACTCATTCATGTTAATATTAATGGGAACTTGCATAGGATAGTCGAAGTCAACGGGGGCAAAACCATGCATTGGACTTGATTCTGCTGAGTTCTCCCGTGAAGTCATAATTTCTTCAAGTTTCATCTCGTCGCTCGGCTCCGGTTTCATTCCTTGGTTTCTTCTTTCCGCTCTAATCCAATCTCTGAGGCAAACTAGAACATTCATTGCATTGCTTCCCAATGAGTGTCGGTTGTCTCCAAGCTGCTGTCGTCCCTGGCTAAAGGCGCTCTCTGATGCAACAGTTGACATTGGAACATTCAAGATATCTCTATCTAATCTTGAAAGCACATGATATTGTGTTTCATTACTCCTCCACCAATCCAACGTGTTGATCCGTCGTCTGCGATCCTCTGGTGCCGTCCGAAGATAATATTTCAGCTTTTCCCGATAAGTTGATGTGTAAGTTCTCTCATCAACACTGTTCCAACAATTTAAATCATAAAACGAATAAGAAAAACCACTATGTGCCGACCTTTTAGAAGATGATGGGTCCTCGGGAGGATGAGGAGCGACAGTTGGAGTGATATTTGTAGGTTCGGCTAAATCAAATAAATCAGCATAGTGATTATATAATTTTTCGATGTAATCCTTTGCATCAGCCGTAACCATCCACAAATCAGGTTGTACTTGTTTAGAATCATGGTTAGTATTTATTTCTAAGTTAGTATAAATAAGAGTACTAAAGTGACACATATTATATTATTTCATGCACGGATTTAGCATAGCACCAACCAAGTAAATAGGGGGAATCGAAAAAAAATATTTTTTAAATTTCGTAAACATGGCGCCAACAGCTTCTTTATAACCTTCTTTATTTTTATATTCTTTGAGCAAACCAGAAATATCGATTATATATGCCAAAATATTACAAACAGTAGGATAATAAGCACTGAAAAATTCAACTGTAGCTACATAAATTTTTTCTAAAAACTTAACAAGATCATTAATTACAACCTAATCAGAATTATGTAGCATGCAATCAGCAGAATCAACAAATGAACCGCAATGTTGGTTAAAAGCTAGTGTAATAGGAATTCTATATTTATAACAAATTTTTAAAAATTCATACGTAGAATTCCATCTAGTATCAATTTCCTCAGGCATCAAAATCGGTGTAAGTTCATTTTTTTGACATTTAACTTTAAATTCTCGATCTACGATTATTTCCTTGAATAAAACCAACGGCAAGACGAATTTTTTCAATATAAAGCTCAAAAAACTCAAGACCATCTTTTACAATTAAATTATATATATGACATGCGCACTTAATATGAAAAATTTCAGGCAAGGGCGGAGATAACGTAATTTTTTTTTTTTTTATAGCAGTCTTGTTGTTAGAAGAATTATCAAAAGCAATACATAAAATTTTATTTTCGATACCATAATATCCGACAATTTTAACAATAGAATCAACAATAAATTGTCCAGTATGTTTACGATCTTCATCATATAAAAAAGCAAGAATACGTTTTTGCATCACGAAATTACTATCCATCCAATGACAAGTAACGGTTAAATAATTATTTTTATTTACAGCATGACCAAGATCAGAAGTTAGGGACAATCTACATTGAATATTTTTTAACAATGTTGATAAATAAAAATAATATTATGAATGAAGTCTAAAAATATCAGACCGACAAGTAGTTCTAGGAATACCGTTAAACATAGGATTATAAATTGCTTGTATATAACGAATAAAGGCATCAGAAGAAGGAAAACTAAAAGGCAAACAACCCACAGCTACCATTTTAGCTATTTCTTCCCGGTCCCTCAATTTATTATACTTCTTCGCTACGTGACCGGTTGCTGGGTCCATTCTAGTTTGCGTTGGCCCACCAACATCCCTACTATCTTGTGCAATATTTAACTCTCTTTTGTGATCTTCAACTATATGTCTCATTAACGTACCCGTACCCCCTTGCTTGCCTCCACTTCTATGCTTATATATTTGTTGACAAATATTGTATTGCACCTCAATATTTGATATACGTTCAAAAAATTGTCATGCAACACTAGTTCTTTTACGAGGTCTTGGGGCACTGGGAGGACGGGGAGGGAGATTAACCGATTCAGATCTAACATTAGCATCTCCTACTGCGGGTGTCTCCACAATATTTTTATTATCTTCGTCTAAATTAACCGCATCTACTTCATTTTCTTCTTCTATACCGTAATTTTCCTGAGCTTCTACATAATCCATATCGTGAGCACCTACACCTATTTCTTCCTCAAAAGGTGTACCAAGCGGTACCGGAGGCGAAGGCACACGAGTATATCTACTACTTGAACTACCTCTACCGCTAGTAATTCGCTTTTTACTACCACTACCGCTTCCGGGATAAAATTTTCAACACCTTTAGTAGCGAGGTTTCTTAATTTATCCATAATATAAATTAAATTAAACTAAAAATATTCAAACTACACAAATATAATAAAATTAAATATTAAACAATTAATACAATAAATAAAAATTAAACGTAAGAGATGGAACGACAATACAAAATTTTGGAAGTATCCGAAGGTTGCGACTTAAGAAACTTCCGCTCGTACTTTGTAAACGAAAAATTAAAAAATTAAAGTGAACACTTTAAGAAATTAAATATATTAAATATTTGAGAATTGAGAATTGAGATTTGAGAGAGAATGAGGTTTGAGAGAGTGAAAAATTGTGTGAAAAATGATTTGAAGTTATAGGGTATTTATAAAATTTTTTTAGGGATTAAAAAATATTTTTTAAAGTTAATTTTTTTTTTAATAAATGGGCCCAAACTAGCCGTTGGCCCAACGGCTAGTTTGGCCCAAAATCCCATTTTTTTTTTCTAAAAAAGGTATACGGGCCGGTTAACCGGCGGGCCTGGATCGGCCAGGGTTAGCCGGGCCCATTTTAAAAAAAACCCGTCCCGGGACCCGGAACCCTAAAGCCCTAGGGCTTACCGGGCTGGGTCAAACCGGGCCGGGTTAGTTACGAGGGCCGGGTCAGGCCGGGTCGGCCTGGCCCACTTGACACCCTTACCCACAGCACACCCGAACCCTGGGCCCACCCCTAAAACCGTGGGCTATAGCACACCGATTTGGCCCGAAAACCCCCCGTTCGTGCCATTTCGCCCGTTTGTCCACACAAATGGCGACGAAAAATTAAACGGACTACACTGGGACATCCCCAACCTCCCTGGCACACCCCGGTAAATTTAGCCCATCGCACGCCCGGACCTCAGGCCTACCCCCAAAATCGTGGGCTATAGCACACCGATTTGTCCCCAAAATGCCCCGTTCACGCCGTTTCGCCCGTTTGTCCAGTCAAATGGCCACAAAAAATTAAACGGACCATACTGGGACGATCCCCAACCTCTCTGGCATGCCTCGGTCTATTTTTAGCCCACCGCAAGCCCGGACCCCAGGCCCAACCCCAAAACCGTGGGCTAAAGCACACCGATTTAGCCCGAAAATGCCCCGTTCGAGCCGTTTCACCCGTTTGTCAACCCAAATGGCCACGAAAAATTAAACGGACCATACTGGGACGATCCCCATCCTCCCTGGCACGCCTCGGTTGATTTTTAGCCAACAACACGCCCAGAATCCGAGACCACCCCCAAAATGCTGGTCTATAGCACACTGATTTAGCCTAAAAATGCCCCATTCGAGCCGTTTCGCCCGTTTATCCACCCAAATGGCAACGAAAAATTAAACGGACCATACTGGGATGATCCCCAACCTCTTCTGCATTTCTCAATCTACTTTTGGCCTACCGCACGCCCAGACGCTAGGCCCACCCCCAAAACCGTGGGCTATATCACATTGATTTGGCCCAAAAATGCCCCGTTTGCGCTATTTTGCCAGTTTTTCCAGCCAAATAGCCTCGAAAAATTAAACGAACTACACTGAGACGATCCCCAACCTCCCTGGCATGCCCTTGTCAATTTTTGGCCCACAACACACCCGAACCCCAGGCCCACCCCCAAAACTGTGGGCTATAGCACACCGATTTGGCCCGAAAATGCCCCGTTCGTACCGTTTCTCCCATTTGTCCACCCAAATAGCCACGAAAAACTAAATGAACCATACTGGGAGGATCCCCAACCTCCCTGGCATAGCCCGGTCGTTTTTTAGCCCACAGCACGCCCGGACCCTGGGCCCACCCCCAAAATGGTGGGCTATAGCACACCAATGTAGCTAGAAAATTCACCGTTCGAGCCGTTTCGCCCGTTTATCAACCCAAATGGCCATAAAAAATTAATCAGACTATACTGGGATGATCCCCCAACCTCCCTAGCACGCCCCAGTCGATTTTTGGCCCACAACACGCCTGCACCCCGAGCCCACTCCCAAAACTGTGGGCTATAGAACACCGATTTGGGTCGAAAATGCATCGTTCACGCCGTTTCTCCCATTTGTCCACCCAAATGGCCATAAAAATTTAAACGGAACACACTGGGATGATCCCCAACCTCCCTGGCATGCATCGATCGATTTTTGGCCCACAGAGCGCCCGAACCTCGGGCCCACCACCAAAATCGTGGGCTATAACACACCGATTTAGCCCGAAAATGCCCCATTCATGCCTTTTCGCCAGTTTGTCTACCCAAATAGCCACAAAGAATTAAACTGACCATACTTGGACGATCCCCAACCTCCCTGGCATTCTCCAATCAATTTTTGGGCCCCAGCACGCTCGGGCCCCAGGCCCACTTCCGAAACCATGGGCTATAGCACATCGATTTGGCTTGAAAATGCCCCGTTAGCGTCGTTTCACCCGTTTGTTCACTCAAATAGCAATGAAAAAATAAACGGACCACACTGGGATGATCCGCAACCTCCCTGGCATGCCCCGATCAATTTTTGGCCCATAGCAAGCCCGAAACTCGGGCCCACCCCCAAAATCATGGGCTATAGCACATCGATTTGGCCTGAAAATGCCCCGTTCACACTGATTCGCCCGTTTGTTAACACAAATGGCCACAAAAATTTAAACGGACCACAATGATACGAACCCTAACCTCTCTGGCACGCCTCAGTCGATATTTGACCCACAACACTCCCGAACCCGGGCCCACCAACAAAACAGTGGGCTATAGCACACCGATTAGGCCCAAAAATGTCACGTTCGCAATGTTTTGCCCCTTTGTCCTCCCAAATATCCACAAAAACTTAAACGGACCATACTTCGATGATCCTCAACTCCCCTGGCACGCCCCGGTCAATTTTTGGCCCACAACACACCTGGACCCCGAGCCCACCCTCAAAACCGCGGGCTATAACACATCGATTTGGCCCAAAAATGCCTCGTTCGAGCCGTTTTGCCCGTTTGTCCACCCAAGTGGCCACAAAAATTTAAATGGACCACACTGGGATGATTCCTAACCTCCCTGGCATGCCCCGGTCGATTTTTGGCCCACAGCATGCCCGAACCCCGAGCCCATCCCCAAAAACGTTGGATATAGCACACTGATTCATCCCAAAAATGCTCTGTTGGGCCGTTTCTCCCGTTTGTCCACCCAAATAGCCACAAAAAATTAAATGGACCATACTGGGATGATCCCCAACCTCCTTGGCATGCCCCGGTCGATTTTTGGTCAAAAGCACGCCCGGACCCCGGGCTTACCCCCAAAATCGTGGGCTATAGCACACCGATTTGGCCCAAAAATGCCCTGTTCGCACCGTTTTGCCCGTTTGTCCAGCCAAATTACATTGAAAAGTTAAACGGACCATACTAGGATGATCCCCAACTGCCTTGGCAAGCCCTTGTCGATTTTCAGCCCACAGCACACCTGAACCCTAGGCCCACTCCCAAAACTGTAGGCTGTAGCACACCAATTTCGCTCGCAAATGCCCCGTTCGTGCCGTTTCTCCCATTGGTCCACCCAAATGGCCACGAAAAATTAAACGAACCACACTGTGACGATCCCCAACCTCCCTGGCACGCCCCGGTCGACTTTTAGCCTATAGCACGCCCGAACCCCATGACCACCCCCGCAATGGTGGGCTATAGCACACCGATTTAGCCCAAAAATGCCCCATTCGAGCGGTTTTGCCTGTTTATCCACCCAAATAGCCACGAAAAATTAAACGGACCATACTGGGACAATCCTCAACCTCCCTAGCATGCCCAGATCAATTTCGGCCAACAACACACCTGCTCCCCGATCCAACTCCCAAAACCAAAGGCTATAGCACATCAATTTAGCCCGAAAATGCTCCGTTTGCGCCGTTTCGCCTGTTTGTCCACCCAAACAACCATAAAAATTTAAACGGACCACACTGGGATGATCCCCAACCTCTCTGGCATGCCTTGATCAATTTTTAGCCCACAACACGACCGGACCTTGGGCCCACTCCCAAAGCTGTGGGTTATAGCACACCGATTTAGCTCGAAAATACCCCGTTTATGCTCTTTTACCCGTTTGTCCTCACAAATGGCCACGAAAAATTAAACGGACCATACTGGGATGATCTCCAACCTCCTTGGCATGCCCCGGTCTATTTTTAGCCCAACGCACGCTCGAAAACTAGTCCCACCCCTGAAATCGTGGGATATAGCACATCATTTTGGCCCGCAAATGCCCCATTCGCGCCGTTTTGCCTGTTTGTGCAGCCAAATGGCCTCAAAATATTAAACGGACCACACTAGGATGATCCCCAACCTCCCTGGCATGCCCTTGTCAATTTTTGGCCCACAGCACGCTCGAAAACCGAGCCCACCCCTGAAACTATGGGCTGTAGCACATCGATTTGGCCCAAAAATGCCCCGTTCGTGCCGTTTCTCCCATTTGTCCACCCAAATGATCACGAAAAATTAAATTAACCATACTGGGGCGATCCCCAACCTCTCTGCCACACCCCGATCGATTTTTAGCCCACAGCACACCCGGAACCCGGGTCCACCCCTGAAATGGTGGGCTATAGCACACCGGTTTAGCCCAAAAATGCCCTGTTCGAGTCGTTTCGTCCATTTGTCCACCCAAATGACCACAAAAAATTAATTGAACCATACTGGGATGATCCTCAACCTCCCTTGCACGCCCCAATCAATTTTTGACTGACAACACGCCTGCACTCCGAGCCCACACGCCAAATCGTGGGCTATAGCACACTGATTTAGCCCAAAAATGCCCCGTTCGCACCGTTTTGCTCGTTTGTCCACTCAAATTGCCACAAAAATTTAAACGGACCACACTGGGACGATCCCCAACCTCCCTGGCATGCATTAGTTGATTTTTGGACCACAGCACGCCCGGACCCCGGGCCCACCCCCAAAACCGTAGGCTATAGCACACCAAATTGGCTCAAAAATTCCCCATTCACACCTTTTTGCCCGTTTGTCCATCCAAATAGCCACAAAAAATTAAACGAAATATACTTGGATGATCCCCATCCTTCCTGGCATACCCCGATCAATTTTTGGCCTCCAGCATGCCCGAACCCCGGGTCCACCTCTAAAACCGTGGGCTATAGCACATAGATTTGGGCCAAAAATGCCCCGTTCGCGCCGTTTCGTCCGTTTGTCCACTCAAATCGCCATGAAAAATTAAACGGACCACACTGGGACGATCCCCAAACTCCCTAGAACGCCCTGGTCGATTTTTGTCCCACAGCATACCCGAACCCCAGGCCCACCCCCAAAACCATGGGCTATAGCACATCGGTTTGGCCCGAAAATGCCACGTTCGCATCGTTTCTCCCGTTTTTCCATCTAAATAGGCTCAAAAAATTAAATAAACCACACAAGGACGATCCCCAACCTCCATGGCATGCCCTGGTCTATTTTCGTCCCACAGTATACCCGAACCCCGGGCCCACCCTCAAAATCGTGGGTTGTATAACACATCGATTTGGCCCAAAAATGCCCCATTCGCTCCGTTTTGCTCGTTTGTCAACCCAAATGGCCACAAAAAATTAAAAGGACCACACTGGAATGATCCCCAATCTCCCTGGCATGCCCCGGTCAATTTTTAGCCTACTGGACGCCCGAACCCTGAATTCACCCCCAAAACCGTAGGCTATAGCACACCGATTTGGCCCAAAAATGCCTTATTTTCACCGTTTCGCCCGTTTTTCCAACCAAATGGCATGAAAAATTAATCGGACTACACTGGGATGATCCCCAACCTCCCTGGTATGCCCCGATCAATTTTCCAGCCACGACACACCCGGATCCCGGGCCCACCCCTAAAACCGTGGGCTATAGCACACCGATTTGGCCTGAAAATGCCCCGTTCACGCTGATTCGCCCGTTTGTTAACACAAATGGCCCCCAAAATTTAAACGGACCACAATGATACGAACCCTAACCTCTCTGGCATGCCTCGGTCGATATTTGGCCCACAGCACTCCCAGACCCTGGGCCTACCAACGAAACCGTGGGCTATAACACACTGATTAGGCCCCAAAATGTCCTGTTCACAAAGTTTTGCCCCTATGTCGGCCCAAATATCCACAAGAAATTAAACATACCATACTAGTATGATCCCCAACCTCCCTGGCATGCCCCGGTCAATTTTTGGCCCACAGCATGCCCGTACCCCGAGTCCACCCTCAAAACCGTGGCCTATAACACATCGATTTGGCCCAAAAATGCCCCGTTCGAGCTGTTTTGCCCGTTTGTCAACCCAAGTGGCCACGGAAATTTAAATGGACTATACTGAGATAATTCCCAACCTCCCTGGCACGCTTCGCTCGATTTTTGGCCCATAGGATGCCCGAACCCCGAGCCCATCCCTGAAAACGTTGGCTATAGCACAACGATTCATCCAAAAAATGCTCTGTTTGGGCCGTTTTGCCCGTTTGTCCACCCAAATAGCCACGAAAAATTAAACGGACCATACAGGGACGATCCCCAACCTCCTTGGCACGCCCTGGTCGATTTTTGGTCAAAAGAACGCTCGGACCCCGGGCCCACCCCCAAAACCGTGGGCTATAGAACACTGATTTGGATCGAAAATGCCCCGTTCACATCGTTTTGCCCGTTTGTCCACCCAAATAGCCACGAAAGATTAAACGGACCACACTGGGATGATCCCCAACCTCCCTGGCACTCCCCGATCGATTTTCGGCCCACTGCACATGAGAACCCCGGGCCCACCCCCAAAACCGTGGGCTATAGAACACCGATTTGGATCGAAAATGCCTCATTTGCCTTGTTTCGCCCGTTGGTCCACCCAAATGGCCATAAAAACTTAAACGGACCACACTAGGATGATTCCCAACCTCCATGGCATGCCTCAGTTGATTTTTTACTCACAGCTCGCCCAGACCCCGAGCTTACCCCCAAAATCGCGGGCTATAGCATAAGGATTTAGCCCAAAATACCCCGTTCGCGCCATTTTGCCCGTTTGTCCACCCAAATGTCCATGAAAAATTAAACGGACAATACTGGAAAGATCCCCAACCTCCCTGGCTCGCCCCGATCGATTTTCGACCCACAGCATGCCCGGACCCCGGGCTCATCGTGAAGCCATTGGCTATAGCACACCAATTTGGCCCGAAAATGCCCCGTTCGTGCCGTTTCACCCGTTTGTCCACCCAAATGGCCACATAAAATTAAATGGACCACACTGGGACGATCCCCAACCGCCTTGACACACCCCGATTAATTTTTGGCCATCAGCATACTCGGACCACAGGCCCACCCCTGAAACCGTGGGCTATAGCATATCGATTTGGCGCAAAAATATCGCGTTCACGCCGTTTCATCCGTTTGTCCACGCAAATGGCCACGAAAAATTAAACGGACAAAACTGGGACGATCCCAACTTCCCTAGCATGCCCCAATCAATATTTCGCCCACAGCATGCCCGAACCCCGAGGCCACTCCCAAAACCGTGGGCTATAGGACACCGATTTAGCTCGAAAATGCCCCATTCACGCCGTTTCGCCCGTTTGTCCACCCAAGTGGCCACGAAAAATTAAATGGACCATACTGGGATGATTCCCAACCTCTCTGGCACGCCGGATCAATTTTCAACCCACAGCACGCCCGAACCCCAGGCCCACCCCTAAAATTGTGGGCAATAGCACAACGATTTGGCCCGAAAATGCCCCGTTTGTGCCGTTTTGCCGGTTTGTCCACCAAAATGGCCACAAAAAATTAAGCGGACCATACTGGGATGATCCCCAACATCGCAGGCCCCGGTCGATTTTCGGTCCATAGAACGCCCGAACCCCGGGCCCACCCCAAAAATTGTGGGTTATATAGCACATCAATTTAGCCCAAAAATGCCCCGTTCACACTGTTTCGCCCGTTTGTCCACCCAAATGGCCACGAAAAATTAAACGAACCACACTGGGACAATCCTCAACCTCCCTGGCATGCCTCGATTGACTTTTGGCCTACAACTCGCCCGGACCCCAGGCCCATTTCTGAAATCGTGGACTATAACACATCAATTTTACCCAAAAATGCTCCGTTCGTGCCGTTTCGCTCGTTTGTCCACCAAATGGCCACGAAAAATAAAACAAACCACACTTGGACGATCTCCAAATTTCCTTACACGTCTCAGTCGATTCTTGGACCACAGAATGCCCGGACCCCGGGCTCACCCCCAAAACTGTTGGCTATAGCACACCGATTCGGCCCGAAAATACCCTGTTCGCGCCGTTTCACCCGTTCATCCACCCAAATGGCCACAAAAATTAAACGGACCATACTGGGATGATCCCCAACCTCCCTGGCATGCCCCGGTCAATTTTCGGCCCACAACACACTCGAACCCCGGGCCCAACCCTAAAACCTTGGGCTATAGCACACTGAATTGGCCCAAAAATGCTCCATTCGTGTTGTTTCACCGTTTGTCCATCTAAATAGCAACAAAAAATTAAACGGACCATACTGGGACATTCCCCAACCTCCCTGGCACACCCCAGTCAATTTTTGGCCTACAACACGCCTAGACCCTAGGCCACACCTAAAACCATAGGCCATAGCACACCGATTTGGCTTGAAATACCCCGTTCGTATAGTTTTGCCCGTTTGTTGACCCAATTGGCCAAGAAAAATTAAACAAACGACATTGGGATGATCTTTAATCTCCCTGGCATGCCCTGATCAATTTTTGACTCGTAGCAAGCCCGGAACCTGGGCCCACCCCTAAAATCGTGGATTATAGCACACCAATTTTGCTCGAAAATGCCCCGTTCGTCCCGTTTAGCCTGTTTGTCCACCCAAATGGCTATGAAAAATTAAACAGATCATACTGGGATGATCCCCAACCTCCCTGGCACACCTCGATCAATTTTTGGCCTACAGCACGCCCGGACCCGAGCCCACCCTTAAAACCATGGGCTATAACACACCGATTTGACCCTAAAATGCCCCGTTCGCATCATTTTGCCAGTTTGTCGACCCAAATGGCCACAAAAAAGTAAATGAACCACACTGTGATGATCCCTAACCTCCCTGGCATGCCCCGATAAATTTTTGACGCACAGCACGCCTGAACCCCGGGCCTACCCCCAAAGCCGTGGGCTAGCACTCCGATTTGTCCCAAAAATGACCCGTTCACGCTGTTTCACCCGTTTGTCCACCCAAATGGCCACAAAGAATTAAACGAACCACACTAGGATGATCTCGAATCTCCTTGGCATATGCCGACCATTTTTTCCGCCCATAAAATGCCCGAACCCCAAGTCCACCCCTACATACTTGGACCACTACATACTTGGACCCCAGGCCCTCCTCCAAAACTGTGGGCTATAGCACATGGATTTGGCCCAAAAATGCCCCGTTCGCGCTGTTTTGCCCGTTTGTCCACCCAAATGGCTTCAAAAAATTAAACGAACCATACTGGGAGGATCCCCAACCTCCCTGGCATGCCCCGGTCGATTTTTGGCCTAAAGCACGCCCGAACCCCGGGCTCACCTCCGAAATCGTGGGCTATAACACACCGATTTGGCCCGAAAATGCCCCGTTCGTGCCGTTTTGCCCGTTTATCCACCCAAATGGCCACGAAAAATTAAATGGACCACACTAAGACGATTACCAACCTCCCTAGCATGCCCCAGTTGATTTTCGGCTGCAGCAAGCCTGGACCCCGGGTCCACCCCAAAATCGTGGGCTATAACACACCGATTTGGCTTGAAAATACACCATTCGCATTGTTTCGCTGGTTTGTCCACACAAATGTCCACGAAAAATTAAACGGACCATGATGGGACAATCTCCAACCTTCTTGGCATACCCTAGTCGATTTTCGGCCCACATCTCGTCCGAACCCTGAGCCCACCATCGAAATCGTAGGCTTTAGCACAAAGATTTGGCCCAAAAATGCCCCATTCACCCCGTTTTGCCCGTTTGTCCACCCAAATAGCCACAAAAAATTAAATGAACCATACTGGGACTATCTCCAACCTCCCTGGCACGCCCCGATCAATATTCGGCCCACAACACGCCCGGATCTTGAGGCCACCCCCAAAACCGTGGGATATAGCACAATAATTTGGCCTAAAAATGCCCCGTTCGTGTTGTTTCGCCGGTTTGTCCACCCAAATGGCCACGAAAAATTAAACGGACCATACTGGGAAGATCCCCAATCTCCCTGGCACACCTCGGTTGATTTTTGGCCCACAACACGCTCAATCCCAGGGCCCACCACCAAAATCGTGGGCTACAACACACCAATTTGTCTCGAGAATGCCCCGTTCGCTTGGTTTTGCCTATTTGTCCACCCAAATGGCCATGAAAAATTAAACGAACTATACTGGGATGATCCCTAACTTCCCTGGCACGCCCCGATCAATTTTAGGCCTACAGCACGCTCAGACCCTGGGCCCACTCCAAAACCGTGGGATATAATACACCGATTTGATCTGAAAAAGCCCCGTTCGCGCTGTGTCGCCCAGTTGTCCACACAAATGGCCAAGAAAAATTAAACGGACCACACTGGGACGTTCCTCAATCACCCTGACACGCCCCAGTTAATTTTCAGCCCAATGCACGCCCGAACCTCGGGCCCACCCGCAAATCCCTAGTAAGCCTCGATCGATATTTGGCCCACAACACGCCCATACCCCGGACCCACCCCCAAAACTGTGGGCTATAGCACACCAATTAGACCTGAAACCGTTCCGTTCGCGCTGTTTCACCCGTTTGTCCACCCAAATTGCCATGAAAAATTAAACAGACCACACTGGGATGACCCCCAACCTCCTTGGCACACCCTGGTCGATTTTTGGCCCACAGCACGCCCGAACCACGGACCCCGTACCCCGGACCCACCCTCAAAACCATGGGCTATAGCACAATAATTTGGCTTGAAAGTGGCCCGTTTGTGCCGTTTCGCCCGTTTGGCCACTCAAATAGCCACGAAAAATTTAATGGACCATACTGGGACGATCCCTAACTTCCATGTCACGCCTCGGTCAATTTTTGACCCACAGAACGCTCGTACCCCGGGCTCACCCCCAAAACCTTGGGCTATAACACACTGATTTGGCTCGAAAATGCCCTGTTCGCACAATTTTGCCAGTTTGTTCACCCAAATGGCCACAAGAAATTAAACAACGCGAAGAGGGAATTTTTGGGCCAAATCTGTATGCTATAACCCAGGATTTTGGGGGTGGGCCAGAGGTCTGGGCATGCTGTTGGCCGAAAATCAATCGGGGCATGCTAGGGAGGTTGGAGATCATCCCAATGTGATTCGTTTAATTTTTTGTGGCCATTTAGGTGGTCAAACGGGTGAAACGGCGTGAATGGGGCATTTTGGGGCCCAATCCGTGTGCTATAGCACACGGTTTTGGGGTGGGTCCAGGGTTCAGGCGTGCCTTGGGCCAAAAATCAACCGGGGCATGCCAGTGAGGTTGGGGATCGTCCAGTATGGTCCGTTTAATTTTTTGAGGCCATTTGGATGGACAAACAGGCGAAATAGTGTGAATGGAGCATTTTCGGGCCAAATCGATGTGCTATATCCCACGGTTTTGGAAGTGGGCCCCAAAATGCCCCATTCGCGCCGTTTCACCCGTTTGTCCACCCAAATGGCCACCAAAAATTAAACAGACCACACTGGGATGATACCCAGCCTCCCTGGCATGCCCTGATTAATTTTCGGCCCACAGCACGCCCAGACGTCTGGCCCACCCCCGAAATCGTGGGCTATAGCATACAGATTTGGCCAATAAATGCCCTCTTCACGCCGTTTCGCCTGTTTGTCCAGACAAATGTCCATGAAATATTAAACGGAGCACACTGGTCTATCTCGAACCTCCCTGGCATGCCCCGGTTGTTTTTCAGACCACAGCACGCCCAGACCCCGGGCCCACCCCTGAAGCTTTGGGCTATAACACTCCGATTTGGCCCGAAAATGCCTCGTTTATGCCAATTTGCCCGTTTGTCCTCCCAAATGGCAACGAAAAATTAAACGGACCAAACTGGGACAATCCCTAACCTCTTTGGCATGCCCCGGTCGATTTTTGGCCCACAACATACTTGGACCCCGGGCCCTCCTCCAAAACGGTGGGCTATAACATATGGATTTGGCCCAAAAATGCCCCGTTCATGCCGTTTCGCCTGTTTGTCCACCCAAATGGCCACAAAAAATTAAACGAACCACACTGGGATGATCCCCAATAACCCTGGTATGCCTCAATTTATTTTTAGCCCACAACACTCCCGGACACCAGGCCAACCTCAGAAACTGTGGGATATTGCACACCGATTGACCCAAAAATGCCCCGTTCGCGTCGTTTTTCCCATTTGTCCACCCAATTGGCCAAGAAATATTAAACGGACCACACTGGGATGATGCCCAATCTCCCTAACACTCCCCGATCAATTTTCGGCCCAATGCATGCCTGGACCCCGATTTGGCCCAAAAATGCCCCGTTCGCGCCGTATCGCCCTTTTATCCATCCAAATGGACATGAAAAATTAAATGGGCCATACTGGGATGATCCCCTACCTCCTTGGCATACCCCGGTCAATTTTTGGCCCACAGCACGTCCAGACCCTGGGCCCACCCCTGAAACCATGGGCTGTAGCACACCGATATGGCCCGAAAATGCCCCGTTCGCGTCGTTTCTCCCGTTTAGCCATCCAAATGGCCACAAAAAATTAAACAGACCACACTTGGATGATATCCAACCTCCCTGAAACACCTCGGTCAATTTTTGGCTCTCAGCATGCCCGGACCCGGGCCCACCCAAAAAATCTTAAGCTATAACATACTGATTTAGCCCAAAAATGCCCCGTTCTCACATTTCGCCCGTTTGTCCACCCAAATGGCCACGAAAAAATAAAATGGACCACACTGGAATGATCCCCTACCACCCGACATATCCCGATTGATTTTCAGCTCACAACATGTCCAGACCCCGGCCCACCCCCGAAACCGTGGGCTATAGCACTCCTATTTGGCCCAAAAATGCAACGTTCGCACCGATTCGCTCGTTTGTCCGGCCAAATATCTACGAAAAATTAAACGGACCACACTAGTATGATACCCAGCCTCCCTGATATGCCTCAGTTAATTTTTGGTACACAACACACTTGAACCCCGGGGCCACCCCCAAAATAGTGGCTATAGAACACCGATTTGGCCCGAAAATGCCCGTTCGCTCGTTTGTCAACCCAAATGGTCACAAAAAATTAAACGGACCACACTTGGACGATCCCAACCTACTTGGCACGCCCAGGTCGATTTTCGACCCACAGCACGCCCGGACCCTAGGCTCACTCCCAGAACCGTGGGCTATAGCACACCGATTTGGCCCGAAAAAGTCCCATTCACGCGGTTTCACCTGTTTGTCTACCCAAATGGCCACAAAAAATTAAATGGACCACACTGGGAAGATCCCCCACCTCTTGGCATGCCCTGGTCAATTTTCAGCCCACCGCACGCTCAGACCCCGAGCTATAGCACATCGATTTGGCCCGAAAATGCCCCGTTCGCATCGTTTCACCCGTTGGTCCACCCAAATGGCCTCAAAAAATTAAACGGAATACGCTGGGATAATTCCCAACCACTCTGTCAAGCCCCGATCGATTTTTGGCCCATAGCATACCCGTTCGTGCCGTTTCGCCCGTTTGTCTACCCAAATGGCTACAAAAAATTAAACGGATGACACAGGGACAATCCCCAACCTCCCTAGCACTCCCCGGTCGATTTTCAGAATACAACACGCTCGGACCCCGGGCCCACCCCAAAACCGTGGATAATAGCACACCAATTTGGCCCGAAAATGCCTCATTTAGCTTTTCGCCCGTTTGTTCACCCAAATGGCCACGAAAAATTAAACGAACCGTATTGGGATGATCCACAATCTCCCTGGCACGCCCCAGTCGATTTTCAACCCACAGTATACCCGGACCCCAATCCCACCCCCAAAACCGTGGGCTATAGCACACCAATTTTGCCCGAAAATGCCCCATTCATGCCGTTCCTCCCGTTTGTTCACCCAAATAGCCAAGAAAAATTTAACGGACCACACTGGGATGATCCCCAACTTCTCTGGCATGCCCCGATCGATTTTTGTCCCACAACACGCTCGGGTCCTGGGCCCACCCCTAAAACTGTGGGCTGTAGCACACCAATTTGGCCCGAAAATTCCCCGTTTGCGCCGTTTCATCCGTTTGTCCACCCAAATGGCCACAAAAAATTAAATGGATCACACTAGGACAATCTCTATCCTCCCTGGCATGCCTCGATCGATTTTTAGACCACAGGACACCTGGACCTCGGGCCCACCACTGAAACCGTGGGCTATAGCACACTGATTTAGCCCGATAATGCCCCGTTCGTGCCTTTTTACCCGTTTGTCCACCCTAATGGCCATGAAAAATTAAACGGACCACACTAGGACGATACAAAACCTCCCTTGCATGCCCCGGTTGATTTTCGACCCACACCACACTCGAAACCCGAGCCCACCCCCAAAATCGTGTGCTATAGCACATTGCTTTGGCCCAAAAAAGCCCCGTTCGTGCCGTTTTGCCCATTTATCCACCCAAATGGCCACGATAAATTAAAAGGACCATAGTAGGACCATCCTCAGCCTCCCTGGTCTGTCCTGGTAGATTTTTGGCCCATAACACGCCCGAAACCCGAGCCCACCCTCAAAACCGTGGGCTATAGCACACCAATTTGGCCCGTAAATGCTCCGTTCGCGCCGTTTCGCCCGTTTGTCCACCCAAATGGACACGAAAAATTAAACGGACCATACTTGGACAATCCCCAACCTCCCTGGCAAGCCCCGATCGATTTTTGTCCCATAGCACGCTCGGACCCCGGGCCCACCCCAAAACTGTGCGGTATAGCATATCGATTTGGCCCCAAAATGCTCCGTTCGTGCCATTTTGCCTGTTTGTCCACCCAAATGGCCAAGAAAAATTAAACGGACCACATTAGGATGATCCCCAACTTCCCTGGCATGCCCCGATTGATTTTTGGTCCACAGCATGCCCAAAACCCGGGCCCACCTCTAAAATCGTGGGCTATAGCACACCGATTTGGACTGAAAATGCTCCGTTCGCGCCCTTTCGCCCATTTTCCCACCCAAATAGCCACAAAAAATTAAACGGACCATACTGTGACGATCCCAAATCTCCCTACACGCACCGATTGATTTTTGACCCACACCACACCCGGACCCCGAACCCACCCCCAAAACCGTGGGCTATAGCACACCGATTTTGCCCAAAAATGTCCTATTCGCGTTGTTTCGCCCGTTTATCCATCCAAATGGCCATGATAAATTAAATGGACCGCATTGAGAGGATCCCCAACCTCCCTGACATGCCCCGATTGATTTTCAGCCTACAACACGCTGGACCTCGGGCCCACCCCCAAAACCATGGGCTATAGCACATCGATTTGGCTGAAAAATACTCCGTTTGCGCCGTTTCGCCAGTTTATCCACCCAAATGGCCATGAAAAATTAAACGGACCACGCTGGGATGATCCCCAACCTCCCTGATACGCCTCAATTTATTTTTGGCCTACAGCACACCTGGACCCTAGGCCCACAGCCAAAACCGTGGGCTGTAGCACATCGAGTTAGCTGAAAATGCCCCTTTCGTGCCATTTCGCCAGTTTGTCCTCCTAAATGGCCACGAAAAAATAAACGGACCACACTGGGATGATCCCAACCTCCCTGGCATGCCCCGATCGATTTTCGGCCCAAAGCACGCCCGAAGCCCGAGCTAACCCCCAAAACCCTGGGATATAGCACACCGATTTGGCCCAAAAATGCTCCGTTCGTGCTGTTCTACCCGTTTGTTCACCAAAATAGCCACGAAAAATTAAACAGACCACACAGGGATGATCCCCAACCCCCCTGGCATGCCCCGATAAATTTTTTGCCCACAGCACGCCCGGACCCAGGGCCCACCCCTAAAATCGTGGGCTATAGCGCACCGATTTGGCCTAAAAATGCCCCGTTCGCGACGTTTCACCCGTTTGTCCACCCAAATGGCTACAAAAATTTAAACGAACCACAGCACGCCCGTGTTCCACCCAAATGGCCTCGATCGATTTTCGATCCACAACACACCGGGTCCCCAGTCCCAACCCCGAAACCCTGGGCTATAGCACAATGATTTGGCCCGAAAATTCCCCGTTCGCGCCGTTTTGCTCATTTGTCCACCCAAATGGCCACGAAAAATTAAACAGACTAAACTGGGATGATCCCCAACCTCCCTAGAACGCCGCGGTCAATTTTTGGCCCACAGTATGCCTGGACCCCTAGCCCACGCCTGAAACCATGGGCTATAGCACACCGATTTGGCCCGGGAATGCCCCGTTCGCGTCGTTTCGCCCATTTGTCAACCCAAATGGTCACGAAAAATTAAACGGACCGCACTAGGATAATACTCAACTTTCCTGGCATGACTCGATTGATTCTAGGGCCACAATAAGCCAGGACCCTGGGCCCACACCCAAAACTGTGGGATATAACACATCGATTTGGCCCGAAAATAGCCCGTTCGCGCTATTTCGCTCGTTTGTCCACAAAAATGGCCTCAAAAAATTAAACAGACCATACTAGACGATCCCCAAACTCCCTGGCATGCCCTGGTTGATTTTTGGCCCAAGGCATGCCCGAACCCTGGGCCCACCCCCAAAACCATGAGCTATGGCACACAGATTGGGCCCCAAAATGCCCCATTCGCGCCGTTTCACCCGGTTGTCCACCCAAATGGCCACAAAAATTAAGTGGACCACACTGGGATGATCCCCATCCTCCCTGGCACGCCCCGATTGATTTTTGGCCTACAGCACGCCTGAACCCCGGGCCCACCCCTAATATAGTGGGCTATAACACACAGATTTGGCCCGAAAATGTCCTATTCATGTCGTTACGCCCGTTTGTCCCCTCAAATGGCCACGAAAAACTAAACAGACTATAATGGGATAATTCCCAACCTCCCTGGCATGCCCCGGTTGATTTTTGGCTCGTAGCACGCCTGGACCCCGGACCTACCCCCAAAACTATAGCACACCGATTTTGCACGAGAATGCCCTATTTGCACTGTTTCTCCCATTTATCCACACAAATATCTACAAAAAATTAAACGTACCACACTGGGACGATCCCCAACCTCCCTGAAATGCCCCGATCGATTTTTGACCCACAACACGCTCGGGCCCTGGGCCCACCCCTGAAACTGTGGGCTATTGCACACCGATTTAGCTCGAGAATTCTCTATTTGCGCTGTTTCGCTCGTTTGTTTACCCAAATGGCCACAAAAAATTTAACAGACCAAACTGGGACGATCCCAACCTCCCTGGCACGCCCCGATCGATTTTTGGTCCACAAAATGCCTGATCCCTGGGCCCACCACCAAAATCGTGGGCTACAACACACCAATTTGTCTCGAGAAGGCCCCGTTTTCTTGGTTTTGCATATTTGTCCACCCAAATGACGACGAATAATTGAACGAACTATACTAGGATGATCCCTAACATTCCTCGCATGCCCCGGTCAATTTTTGGCCCATGGCACGCTCGAACCCCGGGCCCACCCTAAAACCGTGGGCTGTACCATACCGATATGATCCAAAAAAGCCCTGTTCTCATTGTGTCGCCCAGTTGTCCTCCCAAATGGCCAAGAAAAATTAAACGGACCACACTGGGACGTTCCTCAACCCCCCTGACATGCCCCAGTCAATTTTCAGCCCACTGCACGCCCACACCTCGAGCCCACCCCCGAAACCCTGGCATGCCTCCGTCGATATTTGTCCCACAACATTCCCAAACCCTGGGCCTACCCCTAAAACTGTGGGCTATAGCACACCGATTTGGCCCAAAAATGTCCCGTTCGCGCTGTTTCGCCCATTTGTCCACCCAAATTGCCATGAAAAATTAAACGGACCACACTGGGATGATCTCAAATCTCCCTGGCATACCCTGGTCGATTTTTGGCCTACAGCACGCTCGGACCCCGGACCTCGGACCCACCCCCAAAACAATGCGCTATAGCATACCAATTTGGCTGGAAAGTGCCCCATTTGTGCCGTTTCGCCCATTTGGCCACTCAAATGGCCACTCAAATTTAATGGACCATATTGGGATGATCCCCAACCTCCATGGCACGGCCTGGTCAATTTTTTCCCCACAGCACGCTCGTACCCCGAGGCCACCCCAAAACCTTGGGCTATAACACACCGATTTGGCTCGAAAATGTCCTGTTCGCGCGGTTTTGCTAGTTTGTCCACCCAAATGGCCACGAAACATTAAAAGGACCACACTGGGATGATCCCCAGCCTACCTAGCATGCCCTAATCAATTTTTGGCCCACAAAACGCCCAGACCCCTGGCCCACCCCCAAAATCGTGGGCTATAGCATATAGATTTTGCCCAAAAATGCCCTCTTCACGTCGTTTCGTCCATTTGTCCACTCAAATGGCCACGAAAAATTAAACGGACCACACTGGGCTATATTAAACCTCTCTGGCATGCCCCGGTTGATTTTGGCCCATAGCACGCCCGGACCCCGGGCCCACCCCCAAAACTTTGGGCTATAGCACTCCGATTTAGCCCGAAAATGCCCCGTTTGCGCCGTTTTTCCCGTTTGTCCACCCAAATGGAACCGAAAATTTAACGGACCAAACTGGGACAATCCCCAACCTCTCTGGCATGCCCCGGTCGATTTTCGGCCCACAACATACTTGGACCCCAGGCCCTCCTCCAAAACTGTGGGCCATAACATACAGGTTTTGCCCAAAAATGCCCTCTTCGCGTCGTTTCGCCTGTTTGTCCACACAAATGGCCACGAAAAATTAAACGGACCACACTGGGCTATATCGAACCTCTCTGGCATGCCCCGATTGTTTTTTCGCCCACAGCACGCCTGGACCCCGGGCCCACCCCCAAAATTTTGGGCTATAGCACTCCAATTTAGCCCAAAAATGTCTTGTTTCGCGCCGTTTCACCCGTTTGTCCACCCAACTGGCCACAAAAAATTAAACGAACCATACTAGGACGATTCCCAACCTCCTTGGCATGCCCCGATCGATTTTTGGCCCAAAGCACGCCCGAACCCCGGGCTCACCCCCGAAACCGGGGGCTATAGCACACCGATTTGGCCCGAAAATGCCCCATTCGTGCAGTTTCGCCCGTTTATCCACCCAAATAGCCATGAAAAATTAAACGAACCACACTGGGATGATTCCCAACCTCCCTAGCATGCCCCAGTTGATTTTCAGCTACAGCATGCCTGAACCCTGGGCCCACCCCAAAACCGTGGGCTATAGCACATCGATTTGGCTTGAAAATACATTGTTCGCGTTGTTTTGCTGGTTTGTCCACCCAAATGGCCACGAAAAGTTAAACGGACCACGTTGGGACAATTCCTAACCTTCCTGGCATACACTGGTTGATTTTCGGCCCACAGCTTGTCCGAACCCTGGGCCTAACCTTAAAATCGTAGGCTTTAACAGAAAGATTTGGCCCAAAATTGCCCCGTTCGACCCGTTTTCCTGTTTGTCCACCCAAATAGCTACGAAAAATTAAACGAACCACACTAGGATGATCTCCAACCTCCCTGGCATGCCCCGATCAATTTTCGGCCCATAACATGCCTGGACCCTGGGTCCACCCCGGAAACTGTGGGCTATAGCACAACAATTTGGCCTAAAAATGCCCTGTTCGCGTCGTTTTGCCCGTTTGTCCACCCAAATAGCCATAAAAAATTAAACAGACCACAATGGGATGATCCCCAATCTCCCTAGCACACCCCGATTGATTTTCGGCCGACAGCACGCCCGGACCCTGGAGCCACCACCAAAACCGTGGGCTATGACACCGATTTGGTCTGAAAATGCCCCGTTCACGCTGTTACACCTGTTTATACACACAAATGGCCACGAAAAATTAAACGGATCATACTGGGACAATCCCCAACCTCCTTGGCACGCCCCGGTCGAAAATGCTTCGTTCGTGCCGTTTCACCAGTTTATCCACATAAATGGCCACTAAAAATTAAACGGACCATACTGGGATGATCCCCAACCATTATTGCACGCCCCGGTTGATTTTCATCCTACATCATATTCGAACCCTGGGCCCACCCACAAAACCACGGGCTATAACACACCGATTTGTCCTAAAAATGCCCGGTTCGCGCCGTTTCGCACGTTTGTCCTCCCAAATGGCCACAAAAAATTACATGAACCACACTGGGACAATCCCCAACCTACCTGGCATGCCTCGGTTAATTTTCGGCCGACAACACGCTCGAACCCCGAGCCTACCCCAAAACCATGGGCCATAGCACACCGATTTGGATCAAAAATGCCCCATTCGCGCAGTTTCGCCCGTTTGTCCATCGAAATGGCCACAAAAAATTAAATGGACCACCTTGGGATGATCCCTAACCTCCCTGGTGCACCCCGGTAAATTTTTTACCCACAGCACACCTGGACCCCGGGCCCACCCCCATAATCGTGGGTTATAGCACACCAATTTGGCCCGAAAATACTCCGTTCGCACCGTTTTTTCTGTTTGTCCACCCAAATAGCTACGAAAAATTAAACTAACCACACTAGGATGATCTCCAACCTCCCTGGCATGCCCCGATCAATTTTCGGCCCATAACATGCCTGGACCCTGGGTCCACCCCGGAAACTGTGGGCTATAGCACAACAATTTGGCCTAAAAATGCCCTGTTCGCGTCGTTTTGCCCGTTTGTCCACCCAAATAGCCATAAAAAATTAAACGGACCACACTGGGATGATCCCCAATCTCCCTAGCACACCTCGATTGATTTTCGGCCGACAGCACGCCCGGACCCCGGAGCCACCACCAAAATCGTGGGCTATGACACCGATTTGGCCCGAAAATGCCCCGTTCGCGCTATTACACCTGTTTATACACACAAATGGCCACAAAAAATTAAACGGATCATACTGGGACAATCCCCAACCTCCTTGGCACGCCCCGGTCGAAAATGCTTTGTTCATACCGTTTCACCAGTTTATCCACATAAATGGCCACTAAAAATTAAACGGACCATACTGGGATGATCCCCAACCATTATTGCACGCCTCGGTTGATTTTCATCCTACATCATATTCGAACCCTGGGCCCACCCACAAAACCGCGGGCTATAACACACCGATTTGTCCTAAAAATGCCCGGTTCGCGCCGTTTCGCACGTTTGTCCTCCCAAATGGCCACAAAAAAATTAAATGAACCACACTGGGACAATCCCCAATCTACCTGGCATGCCTCGGTTAATTTTCGACCGACAGCACGCTCGAACACCGAGCCCACCCCAAAATCGTGGGCCATAGCACACCGATTTGGATAAAAAATGCCCCATTCGCGCAGTTTCGCCCGTTTGTCCACCGAAATGGCCACAAAAAATTAAATGGACCACCTTGGGATGATCCCTAACCTCCCTGGTGCACCCCGGTAAATTTTTTACCCACAGCACACCTGGACCCCAGGCCCACCCCCATAATCGTGGGTAATAGCACACCAATTTGGCCCGAAAATACCCCGTTCGCACCGTTTTGCCCATTTATCCACCCAAATGCCCACGAAAAAATAAATGGACCACACAGGGATGATCCCTAACCTCCCTGACATACCCAGTCGATTTTTAGCCCACAGCACGCCCGGACCCCGGGCCCACCCCCGAAACCGTGGGTTATAGCACATCGATTTGGCCCATAAATGCCCCGTTCACGCCATTTCGCACGTTTGTCCACCTAAATGGCCACAAAAAATTAAATAGACCACACTGGGACGATCCCCAACCTCCCTAGCATGCCTCAGTCAATTTTTGGCCCACAATACGCCCGGACCCCGGGCCCACCCCTGAAACTGTGGGCTATTGGACATTGATTTCGCCCAAAAATATCCCATTCGTGCCGTTTCCCCCATTTGGCCACCCAAATGGACACAAAATATTAAACGGACCATACCTGGACGATCCCCAACCTCCCTGGCATGCCCCGGTCAATTTTTGACCCACAGCACGCTCGAACCTTGGGCCCACCCCCAAAATCGTGGGCTATAGCACATCAATTTGGCTCGAAAATGCCCCGTTCACACGGTTTCACCTGTTTGTCCTCCCAAATAGCCACGGAAAATTAAACGAACCACACTGGGATGATTCCCAACCTACCTGGCACGCCCCAGTCAATTTTCATCACTGTTTCGCCCATTTGTCAACCCAAATGGCCACAAAAAATTAAACGGACCACACTGGGACAATCCCATAGTTTCGACCTACAGTACGCCAGCACCCCGGGTTCACCCCCAGAACCGTGGGCTATAGCACACCAATTTGGCCCGAAAATGCCCTATTTCGCTCATTTGTCCATCCAGTTGGCCATGTAAAATTAAACAGATCACACTGGGATGATCCCCAACCTCCCGACACACCCTGGTTGATTTTCAGTCCACAACACATCGAACCCCGGGTGCACCCCCGAAACCATGGGCTATAACACACCGATTTAGGTCGAAAATACCCCGTTAACGCCGTTTCGCCTATTTGGCCACCCAAATGGCCACAAAAAATTTAACGAATCATACTTGGATGATCCCCAACCTCCCTGGCATGCCTCGATCAATTTTTGACCCACAGCACGCTTGGACCCTGGGCCCACCCCCAAAACCGTGGGCTATAGCACATCGATTTGGCTCAAAAAAGCCCCGTTCGCACGGTTTTGCTTGTTTGTCCGCCCAAATAGCCACGAAAAATTAAATGGACCACACTGGGACGATCACCAACCTACCTGGTACACCCCAGTCAATTTATACCCCCGTTTCGCCCGTTTGTCCACCCAAATGGCGACGAAAAATTAAACGGACCACACTAGGACAATCCCACAGTTTCAACCCACAGTACGCTCGCACTCTGGGTTCACCCCCGGAACCTTGGGCTATAGCACACCAATTTGGCCTAAAAATGCCCTGTTCGCGCTGTTTCGCTCATTTGTCCACCCAAATGGCCAATAAAAATTAAACGGACCATACTAGGATGATCCCAACCTCCTTGGCATATCCCGGTCAATTTTTGGCCCAAAGAACGCCCGGACACCGAGCCCACCCCGAAAATCGTGGGTTATAGCACACTAATTTGTCCCAAAAACACCCCATTCACGCCGTTTTGCCCGTTTGTCTACCCAAATGACCACGAAAAATTAAACGGACCATACTGGAATAATCCCCAACCTCCCTGGCATGCCTCGATTATTTTTTGGCATACATCACATCCAAACCCCTGGCCCACCACCGAAACCGTGGGCTGTAGCACACCGATTTTGCCCTAACATGCCCCATTCACACTGTTTCGCCCGTTTGTCCACCAAAATGGCCACGAAAAATTAAACGAACCAAAATAGGATGATCCCCAGCCTCCCTAGCACGACCTAGTCAATTTTTGGCCCATAGCAAGCCTGGACCCCAAGCCCACATCGAAACTGTGGGCTATAGCACATCGATTTGGCCCAAAAATTCCCTATTCACGCTGTTTCGCCCTTTTGTCCACCCAAATAGCTACGAAAAATTAAACGGACCACATTGGGAAGATCCCCAACCTCCCTGGCACACCCCGGTTAATTTTTAGCCCACAGCGCGATTGGTCCCTGGGGCCACCCGCAAAACCATAGGCTAAGGACACCGATTTATCCCGAAAATTCTCCGTTCGCGCTGTTTTGCCTGTTTGTCCACCCAAGTGGCCACAAAAAGCTAAATGAACCACACTGGGACGATCCCCAACCTCCCTGGCATGCGCCGATCAATTTTTGGCCCATAGCACGCACAGACATCGAGCCCATCCCTGAAACCATGGGCTATTGTACACTGATTTAGCCCAAAAACTCCCCGTTCGCGTCGTTTCACTTGTTTGTCCACCCAAATGGCCACGAAAAATTAAATGAACCACACATGGACAATCCCCAACCACCCTGGCATGACCCAGTCTATTTTTGGCCCACAGCATGACCGGACCCCAGGTCCACCCTTGAAACCACGGGCTATAGCACACCTATTTGGCTCGAAAATGCCATGTTTGCGCCGTTTCGGCCGTTTTTCCATCCAAATTGGTACCGAAAAATAAACGGATAACACTGGGGCGATCCCCCAACCTCCTTGGCATGCCCCAATCAATTTTTGGCCTACAGCATGCCCCGACACCAAGCCCACCCCTAAAACTATGGGCTATAGCACACCAATTTGGCCAAAAAATGTCCCGTTCGTGCTGTTTCGCCCGTTTGGCCACACAAATGGCCACAAAAAATGAAATGGACCACACTGGGATGATTCCCAACCTTTCTGGCATGCGCCGATTGATTTTTGGCCCACAGCACGCGCGGACATTGGGCCGACCCAAAACCGTGGGCTATGGCACACCGATTTGGCTCGAAAATGCCCCATTCGCGCCGTTTCTCCCGTTTGTCCGCCCAAATGACCACTAAAAATCAAACGGACTACACTGGTATGATCCCCAGCCTCCCTGGCATCCCCCGGTCAATTTTTAGGCGACAACACGCTCGTACCCTGGGCCCACCCAAAAACTGTGGGCTATAGCACACTGATTTGGCTCGAAATTGGCCCGTTCGAGCCGTTTCGCTCGTTTGTCCACCCAAATGGCCAATAAAATTTAAACGGATCACACTGGGATGATCCCCAATCTTCCTGGCATGCCTCGGTCGATTTTCGGCCCACAGCACGCCCGGACCTCGGGCTCACCCTCAAAATCATAGGCTGCAGCAAACCGATTTATCCCAAAAATGGTCCGTTCACGCCATTTCGCCCGTTTGTCAACCCAAATGGCCATGAAAAATTAGACAGACCACACCGGGATGATCCCCAGCCTCTCTGGCACGCTCCGATTGGTTTTTGGCCGACATCATGCTCGGACCCCAGGCCCACCCCAAAACTGTAGGTTATAGCACACCGATTTGGCTCAAAAATGCCCCGTTCGTGTCGTTTCACCCATTTGTCCACCCAAATGGCCACGGAAAATTAAACGGACTACACTGGGATGATCCCCAACCTTCCCTGCATGCCCCGATCGATTTTCGGCCCACAGCACACCCGGACCATGGGCTCACCCTCGAAACCATGGGCAATAGCACACCGATTTAGTCTGAAAACTCCCTATTCGCTCTATTTTGCCAGTTTGTTCACCCAAATGGCCACAAAAATTAAACGGACCACACTAGGATGATCCCCAACCACCCTGGAACGCCCCGATTAATTTTTTGCCCACAACACGCCCGAACCCCTGGCTTATCACCGAAACCATGGACTAATAGCTCACTGATTTTGCTCAAAAATACCCCGCTCACGCCGTTTCGCCCGTTTATCCACCCAAATGGCTACGAAAAATTAAACGAACCATACTAGGACGATCCCCAACCTCCCTGGAACACCCCAATCACCCCAATCTCCTTGGCCTTCCCCGATCGATTTTTGGCCTACAGCATGCCCAAAACCCATGCCCACCCCTGAAATCGTGGGCTATAACACACCGATTTGGAACAAAATGCCTCGTTCGCGCCGTTTCCCCATTTGTCCACCTAAATGGCCACGAAAAATTAAACGAACCACACTGGGATGATCCCCAACCTCCCTGGCATGCCCCTGTCAATTTTTGTCCCACAACATGCTCGAACCCCGTGCCCAACCCCAAAATCGTGGGCCCTAGCACACCAATTTTGCCCAAAAAAGCCTCGCTTGCGTCGTTTTGCCTGTGTGTCGACCCAAATGGCGACAAAAAATTAAACGGACCGCATTGGATCGATCTCCAACCTCCCTGGCATGCCTCGGTCAATTTTTAGTCCACAACACACCCGAACCCCGGGCCTACCCCCGAAACCGTGGACTATAGCACACCGATTTGGCCCGAAAATACACTATTCACGCTATTTCGCCTGTTTATCCACCTAAATGGCCACGAAAAATTAAACGGACCATACTGGGACAATCCTCAACTCCCCTGGAATGCCCAGTCGATTTTTGGCCCACAGCACGCCTGGACCCCGGGCCCACCCCTAAAACCGTGGGCTATAACACACCGATTTGGCCTGGAAACTCCCCGTTCGCGTCGTTTCACCTGTTTGTCTATCCTAATGACCACAAAAATTAAACGGACCACATTGGGATGATACCCAACCTCCCTGGCATACCCCAGTCAATTTTCAGCAAATAGCACGCCCGAACCCTGGGCCCACCCCTGAAACCATGGGCTATAACACACCGATTAGACCCGAAAATGCCCCATTCACACAGTTTTGCCCATTTGTCAACCCAAATAGTGATGAAAACTTAAACAGATCACATTGGGACGATCCCTGGCATGGATCGATCTATTTTTGATGCACAACACGCCGGACTCCAGGCCCACCCTTAAAACTGTGGGCTATAGCACACCGATTTGGCCCAAAATAACCTATTCGCGCCGTTTTGCCCATTTGTCCACCCAAATGGTCACGAAAAATTAAACGGACCACACTGGGACGATCCCCAACCTCCCTGGCACGCCTCGATCGATATTTGGCCCGAAAATGCTGCGTTCACGCAGTTTTGCCCGTTTGTCTACCCAAATGGCCATGGAAAATTAAACGGACCACACTGGGATGATCCCCAACCTCCCTGGCATGCCTCGATCAATTTTTGGCCCGCAGCACGCCTGAACCCTGACCCCATCCTTGAAACCGCGGGCTAAAGCTCATCGATTTGGCTCGAAAATGCCTCGTTCGCACCGTTTTGCCCGTTTGTCCACCCAAATAGCCACTAAAAATTATACAAACCACACAAGGATGAAACCCTATATCCCTGGCACGTCCCGGTCAATTTTTCATCCACAGCGCGCCCTAACCCCGGGCACACCCCTAAATCATGGGCTATAACTCACTGATTTGTCCCAAAAATATTCCGTTCGCGCTATTTAGCCCATTTATCCACTGAAATAGCCATGAAAAACTAAACATATCACACTGGGATTATCCCAAACAGCCCTGGCATGCCCCGTTCGATTTTTGGCCCACAGCACGCCTGAACCCCAGGCCCACCCCCAAAACCGTGGGCTACAGGACACCGATTTGGCTTGAAAATGTCCCGTTCGCGCCGTTTTGCCCGTTTGTCCACCCAAATGACCACAACAAATTAAACGGACCACACTTGGACGATCCCCAACCTCCCTGGTATGTCCCGATCGATTTTTGGCCCGCAGTGCACCCGGACCCCAGGCCCACCCACGAAACCATTGGCTACAACTCACCGATTTGGCCTGAAAATGTCCCGCTCATACCGTTTCGCTCGTTTGTCCACCCAAATGGCCACGAAACATTGAATGGACCAGATTAGGACGATCCTCAACCTCCCTGGCACGCCCCGGTCAATTTTTAGCCCACAGTACTGATGTTGGGCGTATTTATACGTCTAAGCACCATAACTTACCCATGTTTTAGCTAAGTTTTGAGGATAAAATATATAATACCTGCACGTTTAGTCTACTTTCAATTAAGTGAGCTGACCTATGTGATTAGCATGCTTTTCAGGTACTAATGCGGAAGATTTCAGCACTTTGGGGGCCTGTGGACAACAAAGGAAAACTTCACATAAAAGGGAAGGCAGCTTTTGGACTAAATGTGATGCATGGGAACTTTTTCCCAAGCAAACTCAACATTTTTAAATAGTTAAGGATGCAGTAGCAACTTAGTAGAGAAGGGTGTTATTAAAAACCTTATTGGTAAATTTTCAGCCATTATTCATAATTACGATTCTGTAATATTGGGAACACAGAAAAACACAACGTAGCTTGAGGAGAGAGAGAGAAACGCGTTTCTCTCTTATTGTCGCTAGTCATCTTCATCACAAAATTCGTTCTAAGTTTTGGTATGATGAATATTTCGATGTTGATTTCTGTTTTATCCATGAGTAGCTAAGCTTATTTGTTAGGGTTATAGAAACCTTGTAGTATACTCTCTATTGCTATGGGTTCGTGAATTTATGATGTGTAATCCACTTATATCATTACTCTCTTCATTTTGATTGAATTCTCGTGGTTGAAAACATAGGGAATACGCCATTATAGCAATAACTTGTTCGATAGAAAAGTTGCTGTTTGGAAAAGAGAGTGTGACAAGAAATTAGGGTTTCCAACCTCTAGTTTACACGTTAATGCCCTAGCAGGATTAACGTCTTGGAGAGTTCGTATAATTTGTTGTACACTTTAGGTTCGAGAGAACTAAGGTGAATAAATCCTTGATGGTTAAAAACACTTGGATTTAGAATTAGAATACGTCTCTCTATAAGTGCATGCATGTATAAAATCCGTATTACCCATAGTTAATATAGAAGTAGAAGCTACAAGGTGGACATAACCCTAACTTGTTATTCTCTATGATCAAATATAACTACGCATATCATCTCATCGTTACACTGATAATATTATTGTGCACTTAAACCAAACCCCCCTTATCTTGGAACCTTCGACCAATAGTCTAATAATAATCGCAATACTTAGTGATCATAGTATTCCCTGTGGGATTCGACACCCAACCCAGTTGGGTTCTATATTTGACAGTGACCGCTTACACTTTCTAACGAGAGTTGTAATTTGGGCGTATCAAATTTTGGCGCCGTTGCCGGGGAATACATTTGTCAGCTAAGTTTGTGATAGTTAATAGACCCTTTGGTCAAAGATTCTCAAATTTTACTTTTTGTTTGATGTTTTTGTTTTGTTCAGGTTTAGTGGATTGCATGCCAAATACACGAAGATCTAGTCAGCCATTATTACCTATAAATCCTTAATCACATCTCATTGGCTGAATGGATGCGCAACGAGACCCTGAAAGGATAGCTGCTCAACAGGAGCAGGCTAGATTAGCTGCATTGGCAGCTGCGCAAGTAAATCAACAGAATGCTGATAACCCAGGTCGGGTACCAAATCCTGATGATGAGGACCTGGGTGATGATGAGTTATTAAATCCAAGGCGTGCACCAGTAAACAAAAATGTCAACAGAGATCGTCAAGCTAGAATGAGACCCAAACGCCGAGCGGTGCAAGTCGCTTTTGATGATGATGATGACGACGACTTGGACGGGGTTGGTGCCATAGGGGCTATTAATCCTCCGCCCTTGGCACCCGGAGCCAAGTTCAATATCACTAGCACCATGATCCAGCTATTGCAACTCAAAGGGTTATTTGGTGGACTTGCAGGCGACGATCCGAATATGCATCTAATTAATTTTATCTCAACATGCAAATCATTTGATAATCCAGGGGTTGGACAAAATGCGATCCGGCTGCGCTTATTCCCATTTTCTCTATCTGGAGAGGCAACTCTATGGTTAAACGGGCTAACTCTTGACTCTATTACCAATTGGAGGCAACTGAAAGACGCTTTCCTAGAAAGATTCTTTCCGCCATCCAAGAGGGCACAATTGAGAGATGAGATAAGCAATTTCAGACAGCTTCCAACTGAAGCTCTCCACGAAACATGGGAGAGGTTCAAGAAGAAGCTTACGTGGTGCCCAAATCATCAGATGCCCAATGTCCACTTGATGGAAATATTATATAGGGCTTTGAACTCGGTGACTAAGCCAGTGGTAGATAATACTGCGGGTGGGTCATTCATGGACCTAACTTTTCTTGAGGCGTCTGACATGCTGGATCGTATGACAAAGCAGAGTAGAGCTTGGCATACCAGGGATTCTGAGGTAGCAAGCTCTACTGTATCTATTGGCATGACGGCAGAACAGAGACGAAGAGAAGAGGAACGTGACCAGGATATGGCTCACATGAAAACGCAGATGGACCTTCTTACCAAGCATTTATTATCAGGGAAGACAACAAAGGTCAAGGATGTTGTATCACAGGGAAGAAATGACTCTGATTCTGAGGAGGAAGAAAATTACTTAAATAATCAGGGGGGTTTCCGAGGCAATGTAAAAGGAAACCAAGGTCGGAACTATTATGAAAAATCCGGATACAAGGACCGAGACCAAGGGAATTAGAAGAATAAGAATGACAGGAGCGGTTTGTATGTCCCTCCTGGAAATCGTGAAGCTGCTGCACCTAGCTCTGGGAAGATATCCATGAAGGATATGATGGCTAAGCTGTTAAAAGGAGTGGAGGCAACCAACACGGGAGTAGCTGAGGTAAAAAATGATTTGTCCTCAATAAATCAATTGGTTGACTCGCATTCCACTTTAATAAAACAGCTGGAACAACAAATAAGTCAACTATCGGTGGCATTCAATCAAAGAAAAGCTGGCACTTCACCAAGTGACATTGTGCAAAATCCAAGAAAAGATGGATCATGTTTGGCTATTACAACCAGGAGTGGTAAGGTGTTGGAAAATCCATCCAAGGGCAAGCCTGTGGTTGATAATATAGAAGAGAATGTTATTGAAGCAGATTGTGATGATTCTGTAGAAGTTGAAAATCAGAATGAGAACGTTCATGATACTACACCTAGATGTCAGCAGTATAAAAAGATTGATAATGGGAAGCACAATAAAAAGGAAGTGGTGGAGAAAACTCTTTCAAATCCACCACCACTTTTTCCTCAGAGACTGAAGAAGAAGGTTGATGACACCAGGTTCAGTAAATTCATGACCATGCTGAAGCAGCTGACTATTAATGTGCCTTTGGTGGAGGCACTGGAGCAAATGCCAGGGTACGCCAAATTCATGAAGGACCTTTTGACAAAGAAAAGGGCAGCAAGCTATGAACTGGCAGATAATTTTCATCATTGCAGCGTAATTTCCACGCGATCTTTAGTACAGAAGAAGGTAGATCCGGGTGCTTTCACTATTCCTTGCACGATTGGATCTTTAGATTTTGCTAAGGCATTATGTGATTTGGGGGCTAGCATTAATTTGATGCCACTGGCCATTTATAGATAGTTGGGGGATCCTACACCAACCAACATGCGGCTGGTAATGGCAGATAGGTCGGTAAAATGACCTGTTGGTATCTTACATGATGTATTAGTGAAGGTTTCTACCTTTATTTTTCTTGCAGACTTTGTTATTTTGGATTGCGAGGTGGATTTTGAGGTGCCCATAATCTTGGGTCGACCTTTCCTCGCAACAGGAAGTGTGCTTATTGATTTACGAGCAAATGAGCTTTTATTTCGGATGAATGATGAAGTGGTATGTTTTGATGTATGCAAATCAATGAAGCAGCCCAAAGATATAAATGTGTTCTCTATAGCTGATGTTTATTATGAGGATGAGAAGGAATTATCTTTGGAGAAGCAACTTACTGTTGAGCCATTGGCTGCTGTGCTTTTGAACTTTGAGCGTGAGGATGTTGAAGAGTACGAAGAAACTATCTGTGCTTTGACAGGAATGGGGTCGTATTCATATGCCCCCAAGAAGCTGGACCTTGACCTTAAGAATCGACCCTCACCACCGGCGAAGCCACCATATATCTTGATGAAGTCTGAGTAATTGAGATAACTATGTCGTGCCGCGATAATAAATCAAGCGCTACATGGGAGGCAACCCATCATTTTACTAGGATTTTATTTTCGGTAAATAAAAATTCAAAAAGAAGAGTCGAGTCACGACCAAAACTAAGGTGCTTGGTGGGAGGCAACCCATCCTTCTAATCATTTTTGTTGTTTTTGATTAAGTGTAGGTGCACGAAGTACAAAGGAGGAGATTAGTCCCAATTTTGATTTGGAAGTGAGTCATGTCAATGGTGGTAAGTCTAGGAATGATGGAACAATACAGGTAAGTGGGAGTGGTCAAATGTGTAAGGTTCAAGTATGATTTGCATTAGAGTCGCACCACGAATTATGAAGATTCGACCCAAAAAGTTTCGCGGTGCGACTTTATTTTGTGACTTTCAATGAGGTCTATGGTGGTAGCGTAGGGATCGGGCCGATCGGGATAGAACTTTTCGACCAAGAGTGCGCCGTTTTTCCAATTGCCTATGCCAACATAGGCAATAGTCTAGGCGCCGCCTATGCCTACATAGGCAATAGGCTAGGCGCCGCCTATGCAAACATAGGCAATCGGCTAGGCGCCGCCTATGCCAACATAGGCAATAGACTAGGCGCCGCCTATGCCATTGCCTATGCTCACTGCCTCACATAGGCGGTAGGCTAGGCGCCGCCTATGCCAACATAGGCGATAGGCTAGGCGCCGCCTACTTATGCTTAGGCAATGCTATAGGCGCCACCTACTTATGCTTTTGGCCTACTAACCCGTTTATGAATGGACCAACCCGACCCATGGCTCATCCTTTAAATATATCCTCTACCCTTGAACACCACTCAATTGTTTCTTAAACCTAAGCGCCACCCAACCACCCTCAACCTCTCCAAGCTCTTCTCTTGTATCATCTAATCCTGCAGGCTCATCTTCCCGATTCATCGCGAATTTATCACCAAGTAAGTTGTTCTTTCATGTTCCGTAGTTGTTTCAGTACTACGTTTATCATGGTTAACTAGATTTGGTAGTAGTGCTTGGTGATAAGAGTATGGTTAGTTTGTTATGATTTTTGAAAAATACATCTCATTGAGTGAGAAGATTCTCGTAGGTGATCTTGATTTTACTCCGGTATGTATTGATTGGTATTCATGTCATAATTTTTTTTTATGTAGTTGAAATATTGAAGTTTAATGCATAAATTTTGGGAGTTGTAAGCTTAACTATGTGAATGGCTCGTTTATTGATATAATGATCATGGTTCACCACAAGCATAAGATTGTGTAATTGTTTCTATGCTCTAGCATGATAAGATTCCTATGTGGTAGTCTTGTTCAAAGATTACATTGCTCCAATGAAATAAAGTCGAAAATGATAGTCAAGATTACAAGACCATTGTGTGTTGCTTCTCTATATCAAACTGAGAAATTGTTATGTAAAGTGAAGGGTTGGAAGTGTTACTGCACTAATAATGTTGTTGGCACATACCATCTAAATGTATGTCGACGAAGTCTGAGTAATCGAACATACTCACTAAATTAGCTTGTGCAAACAAATTAAGTGTGGGGTGGTGCCATCACTATTTTCTTGTTCGATTATAGTAAATTTTACGAAATGACACTAACATGACCCTATTATGATCTCAGGTAACATGGCTCCAAAAGGACGACAGGGAAAAGAGAAAGCATCCACCTCCCAAAAAGGTCAAAAACGGTCAAGAAAGGACCAGGCTGATTCCTCCTCTCATCAAGTGCCTCGACGCACTTTTAGGATCAAATGGGTTCTGGAGGAGGAAGGAAAGGAATGGTATAGAAACAATAAAGTGAAGAAATATGTCCATGTGGATTTGATGCAGAAGGAAAGTTTAGCAAAGAACTGCCCTCGCATTTTGGCAAAGATTATGGCACTGAATCTTGACTTTATCTTCCGAGACATGGGCGAATGTAATCTTGATTTGACTAGAGAGTTTTATGCCAACTGGTCCCCAAGGACTACGGGAAATGAAGTAAAGATCCGGGGGAAAGTCTTGCAATTGAACGCTGATTTCTTCAACTCTTTCCTAGGTACTCCATGTGTGGATCATTCACCACTCAAGGAGCTCTACACCAGACCTCCCTACAGAGCCATCAGACATACGTTGTGTGGATCAAGGTCCATGACCCGGTGGACTCGTCATAAAGATAATGGGCGTCACAATACTTACCCATATGCTTGTTTGAACAGAGAAGCTCGCATATGGTTAAGAATAGTCAATTCCTGCTTGATTCCTGGGACGCAATACACTAAGGTCACACGTGATCGAGTCTGCTTGGTCTATGCTCTAATGACAAATGTTCCTATCAATATTGGTGCAGTTATACGAACGTCAATGCGAAAAGCACGGATGCATAAAAGGTCCCATTTCAGTTTCGGCAATTTGTTGACTGCAATTTTAAGGAAAGAGCGCATTGAGGAGGAGCCAACAGACCATAAGTTGCCACATAACCCGAAGAAGGTAGATCTCACGAAAATCAAAGATCCAGAAACTGGTCAAGGCATCAACCTTACCACTGCTGAGAGACATGCTCGAGATGAGAGTTTTTTCCGCCATCTATATGGCATGATTAGGTTCACTATGATGAATGGGGGTCGGGTGCCGACTGATGCAGAGCTTCGGCAGTTGGACTATGACTACCCGCTTAATGAGCATGCTCGGTCCATGTGTGGAGTGGGGGTAAATTTTGAAGAACCTCTAGATGATGATGTGCCGACAGACGTTGATCATCAACTGCTTGACTCTGATGTGGAGGACAACTCTGATGATGAAGACTCTGATGATGATTCTGACGCAGGGGGTATGACCACGGATATAAAGGAGGAGTCTGACTAACCAGGTTTTTGCTTATTTATTTACACTGAGGGCAGTGTGCTCCTTCTTAGTGTGGGGTATTGTTATGAGTACTTCTTGCATGCATTTAGTCTATAGTCATTTTGATTTAGTCGTAGTTAGTTAGTTGTAATTAGTCAGATTTTGCATAAAATTGTTCTTATAGACGGCAAGTCATTATAACAAGAGTTTGTGCTGAATCACTACTATTGAAATATTTAGGCTCCAAGTTGTGACTCACTCTGTGATAATTGTTTGTGGTTTAATTCATTTATCTGTTGGGTCAAGAATCTATAATGCTCCCAATTAGGCTGACCATGTGCCATGTGTGTGTAAGGTTATTGTATATTCTTTGTTACAGCTGATGCTAGAACTTGCCTAGTGTGTGTATGAAACGAAATAAAGATTGTGAGTTTAGGAGATGATTTAGGCATTTCTTTGGCAGCCCTGATTTTTTTTATCTTCTTTTGACCTACCTTTGTACATTATCTTAGATAGCCCCGTTGAGCCTTTAGCTTGTTCTTTTGTTAGCCTCATATGTAGCCTAATCCGTTCTTTAATAGATCGTAATTTGATCCAAAAAGCTCCTAAGCGCTTTAATGTAAAATCAATGTGAGTTAGGAGTTTGAGAATAAGAGGAAAAAGGTCAAATTGATGCCCCAAAGTCTAGTTATTGGCGTGGGCAATTGATGTGGTTGGGAGTAGCTAAAATTGTTGAAAAAGTTCAAAATTTTATCCCGGACATGTTACAATGAACTTGTTCTGGCCCTGGTCCTTCTTGGACATTGTGCACCTCAACTAAGGCAAAGTGCTTAAGTTGAGGGTGGCTAGTATAGGGGTGCGTAACGTGTAAAGGGTGCAAATAAAAAAAAAGAAAAAAAAAGAGAAAATACTTGAAATGGTTGCATACTCCCACCACAGTGTTATTAATTAAGCTTAACGAGTTGGGGTGAAAAACAAATCTGTGAAGTTAGAAGAAGTGGAAATTGGTTGTTTAAGATTGATCTTAATTGCATAATGTAGTGTATTAAAGCGCTTAGGGAAGATAGTCACTATTTCTGGCAAAAATAGTTCCTACCCATCCTTTAGCCTGCATTACAACCCGTAAAAGACCTATTTGATCCTAATCTTAGCATTCTGATATTAGTGGAGTATTACACTAAGGGCAAGCATATGGTCATCAGTTGTAATTTGAAAATTCTTTCTGAGAGTGAGCGCAACTTGATTCTTGTACTCATTTTGTTAGAAATTGCATGATTGTGAGTGATTATGGGTAACTCTTTTGTTGTGAGGGCACATGGTTGATGATTGTTGGGTAGTTTTATATGATTTTTTTTTGGCTTAACTTGTGTATACGAATTAACCAACTTAATGAGTCTATGTTGGAGGGTGAGTTGTTTCTAGTAATGATCAAGAAATCTATTCTTTGTAAATAATTGCAGTGTATGTCTTGTTGGAAATTTTGTATTCCTCTTGTAAATTCTAGTTAGGTGTTCGCATGGATGTAATATTTTGTTCGAGGAAAAACAAAGCTTTAAGTGTGGGGTGGTGATGTTGGGCGTATTTATACGTCTAAGCACCATAACTTACCCATGTTTTAGCTAAGTTTTGAGGATAAAATACATAATTCCTGCACTTTTAGTCTACTTTCAATTAAGTGAACTGACCTATGTGATTAACATGCTTTTCAGGTACTAATGCGGAAGATTTCAGCACTTTGGGGACCTGTGGACAGCAAAGGAAAACTTCACATAAAAGGGAAGGCAACTTTTGGACTAAATGTGATGCATGGGAACTTTTTCCCGGGCAAACTCAATATTTTTAAATAGTTAAGGATGCAGTAGCAACTTAGTAGAGAAGGTTGTTATTAAAAACCTTATTGCTGAATTTTCAGCCATTATTCATAATTCAGATTCTGTAATATTGGGAACACAGAAAAACACAACGTAGCTTGAGGAGAGAGAGAGAGAAACGTGTTTCTCTCTTATTGTCGCTAGTCATCTTCATCACAAAATTCATTCTAAGTTTTGGTATGATGAATATTTCGATGTTGATTTCTGTTTTATCCATGAGTAGCTAAGCTTATTTGTTAGGGTTATAGAAACCTTGTAGTATACTCTCTATTGCTATGGGTTCGTGAATTTATGATGTGTAATCCACTTATATCATTACTCTCTTAATTTTGATTGAATTCTCGTGGTTGCAAACATAGGAAATACGCCAATATAGCAATAACTTGTTCGATAGAAACATTGCTGTTTGGAAAAGAGAGTGTGACAAGAAATTAGGGTTTCCAACCTCTAGTTTACACGTTAATGCCCTAGCAGGATTAACGTCTTGGAGAGTTCGTATAATTTGTTGTACACTTTAGGTTCGAGAGAACTAAGGTGAATAAATCCTTGATGGTTGAAAAACACTTGGATTTAGAATTACAATACGTCTCTCTATAAGTGCATGCATGTATAAAATCCGTATTACCCATAGTTAATATAGAAGTAGAAGCTACAAGGTGGACATAACCCTAACTTGTTATTCTCTGTGATCAAATATAACTACGCATATCATCTCATCATTACACTGATAATATTATTGTGCACTTAATCCAAACCCCCTTATCTTGGAACCTTCGACCAACAGTCTATTAATAATCGCAATACTTAGTGATCATAGTATTCCCTGTGGGATTCGACACCCAACCCAGTTGGGTTCTATATTTGACAGTGACCGCTTACACTTTCTAACGAGAGTTGTAATTTGGGCGTATCAAGTACGCCTGGACCTCGGGCCCACCCCTGAAACCGTGGGTTATAGCACACCGATTTGGCTAAAAAATGCCCCGTTCGCGCCGTTTCAATGGTTTGTCTACTCAAATGGCCATGAAAAATTATACGGACCATACTGGGATGATCCACAACCTCGCTGGCACGCCCCGGTCAATTTTTGGCCCACAGCATGCCCAGACCCTGGGTACCCCCCTAAAACTGCGGGCTATAGCACACTGATTTATCCCGAAAATGCCCCTTCATGCCGTTTCGCCCGTTTGTTCACCTAAATATCCACGAAAATTAAATGTACCACACACACATGATACCCAACCTCGCTGGCACGCCCCGGTAGTTTTTTGGCCCACAACATACTCGGACTCGGGGCCCACCCCCAAAACCATGGGCTATAGCGCATCAATTTGGCTAAAAATTGCCCCATTCGCCCCGTTTTGCCCGTTTGTCCACCGAAATGGCCATGAAAAATTAAACGGACCATACTGAGATGTTCCCCAACTTTCCTGGCATGCCTCAGACGATTTTTGGCCCACAACAAGCTTGGACCCCTGGCCCACCCCTGAAACCGTAGGCTATATCACACCGATTTAGCCCGAAAATGCCCTATTCGCGCCTTTTCGCCCGTTCGTCCACCCATATGGCCACGGAAAATTAAACGAACCACACTAAGACGACCCCCAACTTCCCTGGCACGCCCCGGTTAATTTTTGGCCCCCATCACGCCCGGACCCCCGGCCCACCCCCGACACCGTGGGTATAGCACACCGATTTGGTCTAAAATGCTCCGTTTGCGCCGTTTCCCCATTGTCCGACCAAATGTCCATGAAAAATTAAACGAACCACACTAGGACGATCCCCAACCTCTATGGCATTCCCCAGACGAGTTTTGGCCCACAACACGCCCGGATCCCGTGCCCAACCCCGAAATCGTAGGCTATAGCACATCGATTTTTCCCAAAAATGCCTCGCTCGTGCCATTTCTCCCGTTTATCGACACAAATGGCCACAAAAAATTAAACGGACCACACTGGGAAGATATCCAACTTCCCTGGTATGCCCCGATCGATTTTCGCCCCACAGCAAGCCTGGACCCTGGTCCACCCCCAAAATCGTGGACTATAGCACACCGATTTGTCCCGAAAACAACTCTTCGCGCTTTTTTGCCTGATTGTCTACCCAAATGGCCACGAAAAATTAAATAGATCATACTAGGACGACCCCCAACCTCCCTGGCATGCCCCGATCAATTTTTGGCTCACAGCACGCCCGGACCCCAGGCCAAACCCCAAAATCATGGGCTATAGAACACCGATTTGGCCCAAAATGCCTCGTTCGCACCATTTTCCCGTTTGTCCACCCAAAATGGCCACGAAAAAAATAAACGAACCATAATGGGATGATCCTCTACCTCGCTGGCATGCCCCGATCAATTTTTGGCCCATAGCATGCCCGGACCCCGTGCCCAAACCCAAAACCGTGGGCTCTAGCACACCGATTTTGCCCGAAAATGCCTCGCTCACGCCGTTTCGCCCGTTTGTCGACCCAAAGGGCGACGAAAAATTAAACGAACCACACTGGGTCGATCTCCAACCTCCCTGGCATGCCTCGATTAATTTTCGGTCCACAACATGCCCGGACCCCGGGCCCACCCCCGAAACTGTGGGCTATAGCACACCGATTTGGCCTGAAAATGCCCCGTTCGCACCTTTTGCCCGTTTGTCCACCCAAATGGCCACGAAAAATTAAACGGACCACATTGGGATGATCCTAAACCTCCCTGGAACGTCCCAGTCGATTTTTGGCTCACAGCACGATCGAACCCCGGACCCACCCCCAAAACCGTGGGATATAGCACACCAATTTGGCCAAAAAATGCCCTGTTCGTGCTGTTTCGCCTGTTTGTCCACCAAATTGGTCAGGAAAAATTAAACGGACCATATTGGGACGATCCCTGACACGCCCCGATCGATTTTTTACCCATAGCACGCCGGACCCCAGACCCACCACCAAAACCGTAGGTTATAGCACACCGATTAGGCCTGAAAATGCCCTGGTCGTGTTGTTTCGCCCGTTTGTCCTCCCAAATGGCCACAAAAAATTGAATGGACCACACTGGGACGATCCCTAACCTCCCTGGCACGCTCCGGTTGATTTTTGGCCCACAGCACGCCTGGGCCCCGACTCCACCCCCAAAACTGTGGGCTATATAGCACACCGATTTGGTCCAAAATACCTCGTTCACGCCGTTTCCCTATTAGTCCACCCAAACGGCCACGAAAAATTAAACGAACCATACTGGGACGATCCCCAACCTCGCTGGCATGCCCCGGTTGATTTTTGGCCCACAACATGCCCGAACCCGGTTCCCAATCCCAAAATCGTGGGCTCTAGCACACCGATTTTGCCCGAAAATGCCTCGCTCACGCCGTTTCGCCCGTTTGTCGACCCAAATGGTGACGAAAAATTAAACGAACCACACTGGATCGATCTCTAACCTCCCTGGCATACCTCGATTGATTTTCAGTCCACAGCACGCCCGAACCCCGAGCCCACCCCCGAAACCGTGGGCTATAGCACACCGATTTGGCTCGAAAATGCCCCATTTGCGCCTTTCGCCCGTTTGTCCACCCAAATGGCCACAAAAAATTAAATGGACCATACTGGGACAATCCCCAACCTCCCTGGAATACCCCAGTCGATTTTTGGCTCACAGCACGATCGGACCCCGAGCCCACCCCAATACCGTGGGATATAGCACACCAATTTCGCCCAAAAATGCCCTGTTCGCGCTGTTTTGCCCGTTTGTCCACCAAAATGGTCATGAAAAATTAAACGGACCACATTGGGACGATCCCCGGCACGCCCCAATCGATTTTTGACCCACAGCACGCCGGACCCCAGGCCCACCACTGAAACCGTAGGCTATAACACACCGATTTGGCCTGAAAACGCCCTGCTCGCGTTGTTTCACCCATTTGTCCACCCAAATGGCCATGAAAAAATTGAATGGATGACACTCGGACGATCCCCAACCTCCCTGGCATGCTCCGATTGATTTTTGGCCCACAGCACGCCTGGACCCCGGGTCCACCCCCAAAACCATGGGCTATAGCACACCGATTTGGCCAAAAAATGCCCCGTTGGTGCCGTTTCGCCCGTTTGTCCACCCAAATGGCCACAAAAAATTATATGGACCACACTGGGATGATCCCCAATCTCCCTGACATGCCTCGACCAATTTTTGGCCCACAGCACGCCCGGACCCTGGGCCCATTCCCGAAACCGTGGGCTATATAGCACACTAATTTATCTCGAAAATGCCCCATTCACGTTGTTTTGCCCGTTTGTCCACCCAAATGACCATAAAAAATTAAACAGACCACACTGGGATGATCCACAATCTCCCTGACATGCCCCGATCAATTTTTGACCCACAGCACACCCGGACCCCGGGCCCATTCCCGAAACCGTGGGCTATATAGCATACCAATTTGTCTCGAAAATGCCCCATTCACGTTGTTTCGCCCGTTTGTCCACCCAAATGACCATAAAAAATTAAACAGACCACACTGGGATGATTTCCAACCTCCCTGGCATGCCTCAGTTGATTTTTGGCCCACAGCACGCCCGGACCCCGGGCCCTCCCTCAAAATCGTGGCTATAGCACATCGATTTAGCCCGAAAATGTCTAGTTCGCGCCGTTTCGCCCGTTTGTCCACCCAAATGACCATGAAAAATTAACCAGACCATACTGGGATGATCCACAACCTCTCTAGCACGCCCCGATCAATTTTCAGCCCATAAAACCCCGAACCCCGGGCCCACCCCTAAAACAGTGGGGTACAACTCACCGATTTAGCTCGAAAATGCCTGTTCACACTGTTTCTCCCGTTTGTCCACCCAAATGGCCACGAAAAATTAAACGAACCACACTGGGACGATCCTCAACCTCCCTGTCATTCCCCGGTCGATTTTCGGTCCACAACACGCCCAGAACCCAAGCCCACCCCAGAAATTATGGGCTATAGCACTTTGATTTGGCCCAAAAATGCCCTGTTCGCGCCGTTTTGCCCGTTTGTCGACCCAAATGGCCACAAAAAAATTAAACGGACCACACTGGGATGATCCCCAACCTCCTAGGCATGCCCCAGTCGATTTTTGGCCCACAGCACGCTCGGAACCCTGGCCCACCCCCAAAACCGTGGGATATAACACACCGATTTGGCCTGAAAATGCCCCGTTCATGCCGTTTTGCCAGTTTGTCCACCCAAAAGGCCACAAAAAATTAAACGGACCACACAGGGATGATCCGCAATCTCCCTGGCATGCCTCGCTCTATTTTTGGCCCATAGCACGCCCGAACCCCGGTCCCACCACCAAAACCGTGGGCTATAACACACAAATTTGGCACGAAAATGCCCCGTTCGTGCCTTTTTGCCGGTTTGTCCACCCAAATGGGCACAAAAAATTAAACGAACCACACTGGGATGATCCCTAACCTCCCTGGCATGCCCCGGTATATTTTTGGCCCACAGCACACCCAAACCCCGGGCCCACCCCCAAAATCGTGGGCTATAACACACCGATTAGGCCCAAAAATGCCCCGTTCGCGTTGTTTCGCCCGTTTGTCTACCAAAATGGCCACAAAAAATTAAACGGACTATACTGGGATGATCCCCAAACTCCCTAGGATGCTCCGATCGATTTTTGGCTCACAGCACTTCCGAACCCCGGGCCCACCCTCAAAACTGTGGGCAATAACACACCATTTTGGCCTAAAAATGCCCCGTTTGCACCGTTTCGCCCGTTTGTCCACCGAAATGGTCATGAAAAATTAAACGGATCACATTGGGACGATCCCAAACCTCCTTGGCATGCTCCGTTTGATTTTCGTCCCACAACACGCCCGAACCCCGGGCCCACCCCTAAAATCGTGGGCTATAGCACACCGATTTAGCCCAAAAATGCCCCGTTCACACCGTTTTGCCTGTCTGTCCATCCAAATGGCCATAAAAATTTAAACAGACCACACTGGGATGATACCCTACATCCTTGGTACGCCCCAGTCAATTTATGGCCCACAACACGCACGAACCCCGTGCCCACCCCTAAAACCGTGGGCTATAGAACATCGATTTGGCCTAAAAAATTAAACGGACCACACTGGGATGATTCCCAACCTCTCTAGCATGCCCCGATCAATTTTCGTCCCACAACACACCCAAACCCTGGGCCCACCCCCAAAATCGTGGGCTACAACACACCGATTTAGCCCAAAAATGCCCCGTTCGCACGGTTTCACCTGTTTTTCTACTCAAATGGCCATGAAAAATTCAACGGACTACACTGGGATGATCCCCAACCTCCCTGGCATGCCCCCGATCGATTTTTGGCCTACAACACTCCCGGACCCCGGGCCCACCCCCAAAACTTTAGGCTATAGCACACTGATTTGTCCCGAAAATGCTCTGTTCGTGCCTTTTCACCCGTTTGTCCACCTAAATGGCCATGAAAAATTAAATGGACTACACTGGGATGATCCCCTACCTCCCTAGCACACTCCGATCGATTTTCAGCCACAACACGCTCGAACCCCGGGCCCACTCTCGAAACCGTGGACTATAGCACACCGATTTAATCCGAAAATGCCCCGTTCGTGCTGTTTTGCCCGTTTGTCCACCCAAATGGCCACAAAAAATTAAACGGCCCACACTTGAACAATCCCCAACCTCCCTGGCACGCCCCGATCGATTTTCGGCCCACAACATGCGTGAACCTCGGGTCCATCCCCAAAATCGTGGGTTATAGCACACTTATTTAGCCCAAAAATGCCTCGTTTGTGTCGTTTCGCCCGTTTGTCCTCCCAAATGGCCACGAAAAATTAAACGAACCACACTGGGATGATCCCCAACCTCCCAGGCATGCCCCGGTCAAGTTTTGGCCCACAACACGCTTGGACCCCGAGCCCACCCTCAAAATCGTGGGCTATAGCACACCGATTTGGCCTAAAAATGCTCCGTTTGCGCCGTTTTGCCAGTTTGTCCACCCAAATGGGCATGAAAAATTAAACAAACCCTACTGGGATGATCCCCAAACTCCCTGGCATGCCTCAGTCAATTTTCGGCCTCCATCCCACCCGGACCCCGAGCCCACTCACGAAACCGTGGGCTATAGCACACCAATTTGGCCCGAAAACACCCCGTTTACGCCGTTTTGCTTGTTTGTCTACCAAAATAGCGACAAAAAATTAAATGGACTATATTGGGACGATCCCCAACCACCATGGCACACCCAGATTGATTTTTGGCCCACAGCATGCCCGAAACCTGGGCCCACCCCTAAAACCGTGGGCTATAGAATAACGATTTAGCCGGAAAATGCCCCGTTCTCGCCGTTTTTCTCGTTTATCCACCCAAATGGCCAAAAAATTTAAACGCACCATACCGGGATGATCCCAAACCACCCTGACATGCCCCAATCGATATTCGACCCATAGCACGCCTGGACCCCAGGCCAACCCACGAAACCGTGGGCTATAGCACACCGATTTAGACCGAAAATTCCCCGTTCGCTCAGTTTTGACCATTTATCTACCCAAATGGCCACGAAAAATTAAACGGACCTCACTGGGATGATTCCCAACCTCCCTGGTATGCCCCGGTTAATTTTTGACCCACAGCACGCCCGAACCCCAGTGAGCACTGATAACGCTCAAACTACAGCTCTCGTAAGAGTGTAAGCGATCGTTGTCAAATATAGAACCCAACTGGGTTGGGTATCGATCCCACAGAGAATACTTGGTCACTAAGTAAGCAAATATTATTAGACTTTTGGTGCAAGTCTCGTAAAAGGGGGGATTTTGTAGCGTGCAATAATGTAAATAAAATAATAGAGTAAAAACAGAAAATAGCAAAGTAAAAAGAAAGAATATTTAGTAAGATGTTTAACCAATGAGAATTGAGAGTTGGGGTTATGTCCAACTTATGAGTTACACGTCTCTATTGGCTATGAGTTATGCGGAATTCATACATGCATGTGCTTATAGAGAATTGTATTCTATGGTAAATCCAGGCGTCTTTCGACCATCAAGGATTATTTCACTTTAACTCTTTCGAGCTTAAAGCGTATCTAACAGTACAAATTCTCCAAGAGGTTAATCCAGTTACGACACTAACTTTTTAACAAGGGTTGGTACCCTATTACCTTGACATTATCTCTTTTTCAGACATATAACTTTTCTTTCGAACAAGTTAATGCTATACTGGCGTATTCTATGTGTTTGCAACCACAAGAATTTAGATTAAGATGAAGAGAGTAATGATATAAGCAGCATACGTGTCAAGAATTCACAAAATCATAGCAATAGATAGTATCTCATAAGGCTTCCATAACCCCAACAGAGAAGTTTAGCTACACATGAGTGCAACAGAAAACACAATAGACATTATCATCATAAAAATCTCACGTGAATTCCTTGCAAATAGATTTTCTCTTGTTGTAAAAATTAAAAGTCGAATATATGAAAAATAATGTCAACAATGAATTAATGAAGAAAAAGGGGAAGGATAGAATAGGGATGAGGGTGGTGGAGAATTGGTTTGATGGATGGATGGATGGTGAATGGATGAGAATTATAAAAATCTCCAGCAAAATAGGGTATTTATAACACCCATATCCTATTCCTACTAAGCTACTGCATTACTTATCCTAGTCCTACTAGGTTACTGCATTATTATCCTAATCCTACTAAGTTACTGCTGATCCCCAAAGTCTTTAGAAATGCTATTTTTGCCCGGGACAGGTTTTCCATGCGTCACTTTTAGTCCCTAGGCGTCCAAGCTCTCCTTTCCTTCTTTCGTGAAGCTTCCTTGGGCGTCAAGTTATCCATAAAATGCTGAAATCTTCATCATTTATACCTGAAAACTTGCTAATCACGTTTGTTAGCTCACTTACAGGAAAAAGGACTAAAAGTGCATGAATTATATATTTTGTCCTCAAAACTTAGCTAAAATATGGGTAAATTATAGTACTTTAGGCGTGTAAATACGCCTATCATCAACACCCCACACTTAAAGCTTTGTTCGTCCTCGAACAAAATATCAAGTCCATCTAAACTTCTACTTAGGGTTTCACAGTAACAACACAAAATTTTCATCAAGACAGGCACAACAATTATTATCAAAGAGTAGTTTTCTAATCACTTCTAGAAACAATTCAACCTCTAATATAGACTCGTGATGATGGTTAATTCGTATCCAAAAGTTAAGGCACAAAGAATCATACAAGACTACCCAAAACTCATCAACCATGTGTGTCTCACGCAATATATCACCCATAATCACTCACAAGTCTTGTATTTTTCGAGACATGGGTATAAGATTTTCATTGCTCTCACTCTCACGAAGAATTCATATGTTGCAACTGATGACCATAGGCTTTCCCTTAGTGTAATGCTATACTAATATCAAAATGTTAAGCTTAGGATCAAATAGGTCTTTACAGGTTGTAATGTAGGCTAAGGGACGGGTAGGACTATTTTGGCCAGAAATAGTGACTATGTTCCTAAGCGCTTTAATACATCACATTATGTCATTAACACTTTATTTTAATCAACCCTGCTACCTTTCTTTCATTTATCACCCCTTTTCACCTATTTTGCCATTCAAGCATAACTATCTTTTTATTTAATCATAAACTCAATTTATCTTTTTATTTTTCTATTTCTTTTTCTTTTCTCTTTCTTTTTTTTTCTTTTTTTTTATAACACACCTCCATGATAGCCACTCTTTTTCATAACAAATTCAAGTACCAATACACTCTAAGGCATCACTCTCACCCAATTTCCTCTTATTTTGTCACATGACTTCACAATTTAAAGCACTTAGGAATTTGGATCAAATTATGGTCTTGAAAAAAATGGATTAGGCTTACATATGAGGCTGTCAAAGAAAATGGCTTAAAGGCTCAAAAGGGTTGACTAGGATAATGTCCACGGGTAGGTAAACAGAAGGTAAACAATCACAGGCTGCCAAAGAAATGCCTAAATCATCTCCTAAACTCACACTCTTTATTTCGCTTTACACACATACCAGGCAAGTTCTAGCATCAGTCACAAACACAGAATATACTATCAGCTCACACACACAAGGCACATGGTCAACTTTATTGGGAGTATTATAGACTCTTGACCCTAACAGATGAATGAATTAAACCACACAATTATCACACAATGAGTCACACTTAGAGCCTAAATGTCTCAATAGTAATGATTCTAGCACAAACTCTTGTCATAACACCATGCCGCCTATCAGAACAATTTCATGCATCAAAATCTAAAAAAATCTATGACTAATTAAAACAAACAAAAAATATATGACAATAAATGTAGGCAAAGAAGTACAACATACGAATACCTGCACCCCACACTTAGACGGGACACACTGCCCTCAGTGGAAAATAAATACGGAAAACCTGATTAGTCGGACTCCTTTTCTATGTCTGGGGTCATACCCCCTGCGTCAGAATCATCATCAGAGTCGTCATCCTCAGAGTTTCCTCAAATTGTACCCCACTTGATCCAAAAGTGCGTTGAGGTATTTGTAGTGAGGAGGATTCAGCTTGCTCTTTTCTTCCGATTTCCTAACCTTTCTGTGAGGTGGATACTTTTTGTTTTTCTTGTCGTCTTTTTGAGGCCATTCTACTTGGTTGATGGCCTCGAAATATGTTCTTGCAAAGTTAAAAGAGAAAAAATAAAAGTTTTGAGAGTTTTGAGAGGCAAAGGCGCGCCTATGCTATGGCGCGCCTTTGCCTAGTTGAGCAGAAAGCTTTTGCATAGGCGGCGCCTATGCTATGGCATTGTTGAGAATAGGCGGCGCCTATGCTATGTCATTGTTGAGCATAGGCGGCGCCTATGCTATGGAACTCTAGAATCCGAGAGCTTATGCCATAGCATAGGCCTTGCCTTGTTCGTGGCCTAGATTTACATAAGCCTTGCCTTGTTCTTTGCCTATATTTTCATAAGCAATGCCCAACCCATAGCCTTTTGCTTCTTCAATCCTAACTTACCACCTTCAACATGCAATTCTTCCAAATCAAAATTTGAAACCAATCTCCTCCTTTACAACTCTTGCACCTGCATTTACTCAAAAACAACAAAAATGATTAAAACGATGGGTTGCCTCCCACCAAGCGCTTGATTTATTATCGCGGCACGACATAGCTATCTCGATTACTTAGACTTCATCAAGATAGATGGTGCATCGTTTTCTGAATGGATTCAGACGACGTTGATGCTTACTTGTGGGCATGCAATCTTCTTCGATACCAATTATATCATCAATAGACCAACCCATAGCTCTCTTATACCTCTTCAGAGAAGAGATGAGAGACTCTACGTGTTGTTCACTTAAATCATCTGCAACACTCACCGGAAGTGTATTTCCACTTCCCAAGAACGCATACCTGGGGAGCTCTTTCGATTCTAGCACTGGTGGCTCTTCAATGGAAGTCTTCGCTGTTGGTGACGGTTGATTCTTAAGATCAAGGTCCGGCTGCTTAGGCTTATGAGAATAGGACCCTATTTCTGTTAGAGCACACATAGTTTCTTTATAATCTTCATCTTCCCCATGCTCAACATTCAGCAGCGCAGCAAACAATGGCTCAACAGTAAGTTGTTTCTCTACAGGTAATGCTTTCTTATCCTCATAATGAACATCAGCTACAGATAACACATTCATATCGCTGGGCTGCTTCATTGCTTTGCATATATCAAAGCGGACCACTTCGTCATTCAACCGAAATAAAAGCTCATTAGCTCTCATGTCAATAAGCACACTTCCTGTTGCAAGGAAAGGACGTACCAGGATTATGGGAACTTCAGAATCCATCTCGCAATCCAAAATCACAAAGTCTGCAGGAAAAATAAAGGTAGACACCTTCACCAACACATCATTCAAGATACCAACAGGTCATTTTACCGACCTATCTGCCATTACGAGCCGCATATTGGTTGGTGTAGGGTCTCCCAACCCCAACTTTCTATAAATAGATAGTGACATCAAATTGATGCTAGCTCCCAAATCACACAATGCCTTAGCAAAATCCAACGACCCAATTGTGCAAGGAATAGTGAAAGCACCAGGGTATGCCTTCTTTTGAACTAACGATCTCGTGGCAACACTGCAATGATGAACCTCATCTGCCAAGTCATAACTTACTGCCCGCTTCTTTGTTAAAAGATCCTTCATAAATTTTGCGTACCCAGACATTTGCTCTAGCGCTTCCACCAAAGGAACATTAATAGTCAGCTGCTTCAACATAGTCATGAATTTGCTGAACCTGGTATCATCAGCTTTCTTCTTTAGTCTCTGCGGAAAAGGTGGTGGTGGAAAGGGAATAGTTTTCTCCACCACTTTCTTTTTATCTTGCTTCCAACTATCAATCTTTTTAGGCTGCAGACGTCTAGGAGTGACGTCATGAGGGCTCACTTCATCTTCTTCTGCCTCTTCACATTTTGCATCAATAATATTATCCGCTACATCATTAACCACCTGCTTACCTTTGGATGGATTTTCTAACACTTTACCACTCCGGGTAGTAATAGCCATACACGATCCGTCATTTCTTGGGTTTTGCACAGTGTTTCTAGGTAGCGTGCCAGCCCTCCTTTGGTTGAATGCCGCTAATAGTTGACTCAATTGTTGCTCCAGCTGTTTTATTGCAGTAGAATGCGAGTCAACCAATTGATTTAATGAGGATAAATCATTCTTCACCTCAGCTACTCCCATGTTGGTTGCCTCCACTCCTCTCAACAGCTTAGCCATCATATCTTCCATGGACATCTTCCCAGATCCAGACGCCACAGCTCATGATTTCCAGGAGGAACATATAAACCACTCCTGTCAGTCTTATTCTTCCAACTTCCTTGATCACGGTCCTTGTATCCGTATTTATCATAATAGTTCCGACCTTGGTTTCCTTGGGCATTGCCTCGGAAACCCCCCTGATTATTCAAGTAGTTGGCTTCTTCCTCAGAATCAGATTCATCTCTTCCCTGTGACACAACAGCCTTGACTTTTTCGATCTTCCCTGATAATAAATGCTTGTGAGAAGGTCCATCTGTGTTTTCATGTGAGCCATATCTTGGTCACGCTCCTCTTGTCTACGCCTCTGCTCTGCAGTCATGCCAATGGATATAGTAGAGCTTGATACCTCAGAATCCTTGGTATGCCAAGCTCTACTCTGCTTTGTCATACGATCTAGTATACCATTTGCCTCATTAAAAGTAAGGTCCATGAATGACCCACCTGCTGCGTTATTAACCACTGGCTTAGTCACCGAGTTGAAAGATCTGTATAATATCTCCATCAAGTGGACATTGGTCATATGATGGTTTGGGCACCGCATAAGCTTCGTTTTGAACCTCTCCCATGTTTCGTGGAGAGCTTCAGTTGGAAACTATCGAAAATTGCTGATTTTATCTCTCAACTGTGCTCTCTTGGATGGCGGAAAAAATCTTTCTAGGAAAGCGTCTTTAAATTGCCTCCAATTAGTAATAGAATCAGGAGTTAGCCCGTTCAACCATAAAGTTGCCTCCCCAGATAGAGACAATGGAAATAAGCGCAGCCGAATTGCATTCTGTCCAACGCCTGGATTGTCGAATGACTTGCATGTTGAGATAAAGTTGATCAGATGCATATTCGGATCATCACCCGCGAGTCCATCAAATAATCCCTTGAGCTGCAATAGCTGAATCATGGTGCTGGTGATATTGAACTTTGCTCCAGGTGCCAAGAGCGGAGGAATAATAGCTCCTGTAGCACCAACTCCATCCAGATCGTCATCATCATCATCAAAAGGAGCCTGCACAGCTCGACAGTCAGGTCTCATTCTAGCTTGACGATCTCTCCTATGCATAGGTGCCGCCACTTCATCAGTAAGCCTAGGATTCAGTAGCTCCTCATCACCCAGGTCCTCATCATCAGGATTTGTTGCACGACCTGGGTTATCAATATTCTGTTGATGCACTTGAGCAGCTGCCAGTGCAGCTAGTCTAGCCTGCTCCTGTTGAGCCTCCCTTCTGTCAATGTCACATTGTGCATCCATTCTGCCAATAAGTTACGGTTCAGGGTTTATGGGTAATAATGGTTGACCAGAACTTCGAGTATTTGGCATGCACTGAACAAAAACTGCAGAAAACAAAAACAACAACTAAAAGTAAAGTACGAGAATCTTTGACCAAAGGGTCTAGTAACTATCACAAACTTAGTTGACAACCGTATTCCCCGGCAACGGCACCAATTTTTGATAATGCTCAAACTACAGCTCTCGTAAGAGTGTAAGCGGTCGTTGTCAAATATAGAACCCAACTGGGTTTGGTATCGATCCCACAGAGAATACTTGGTCACTAAGTAAGCAAAGATTATTAGACTTTTGGTGCAAGTCTGGGAAAAGGGGGAATTTTGTAGCGTGCAATACTGTAAACAAAATAATAGAGTAAAAACACAAAAATAGCAAAGTAAAAAGAAAGAATGTTTAGTAAGATGTTTAACCAATGAGAATTGAGAGTTGGGGTTATGTCCACCTTATGAGTTATACGTCTCTATTGTCTATGAGTTATGCGGAATTCAGACATGCATGTGCTTATAGAGAATTGTATTCTATGGTAAATCCAGGCGTCTTTCGACCATCAAGGATTATTTCACTTTAACTCTTTCGAGCTTAAAGCGTATCTAACGGTACAAATTCTCCAAGAGGTTAATCCAGTTACGACACTAACTTTTTAACAGGGGTTGGTACCCTATTACCTTGACATTATCTCTTTTCCAGACATATAACTTTTCTTTCGAACAAGTTAATGCTATACTGGCGTATTCTATGTGTTTGCAACCACAAGAATTTAGATTAAGATGAAGAGAGTAATGATATAAGAAGCATACGTGTCAAGAATTCACAAAATCATAGCAATAGATAGTATCTCATAAGGCTTCCATAACCCCAACAGAGAAGTTTAGCTACACATGAGTGCAATAGAAAACACAATAGACATTATCATCATAAAAATCTCACGTGAATTCCTTGCAAATAGCTTTTCTCTTGTTGTAAAAATTAAAAGTCGAATATATGAAAAATAATGTCAACAATGAATTAATGAAGAAAAAGGGGAAGGATAGAATAGGGATGAGGGTGGTGGAGAATTGTTTTGATGGATGGATGGATGGTGGATGGATGGGAATTATAAAAATCTCCAGCAAAATAGGGTATTTATAACACCCATATCCTATTCCTACTAAGCTACTGCATTACTTATCCTAGTCCTACTAGGTTACTGCATTATTATCCTAATCCTACTAAGTTACTGCTGATCCCCAAAGTATTTAGAAATGCTGTTTTTGCCCGGGACAGGTTTTCCATGCGTCACTTTTAGTCCCTAGGCGTCCAAGCTCTCCTTTTCTTCTTTAGTGAAGCTTCCTTGGGCATCAAGTTATCCATAAAATGCTGAAATCTTCATCATTTATACCTGAAAACTTGCTAATCACGTTTGTTAGCTCACTTACAGGAAAAAGGACTAAAAGTGCATGAATTATATATTTTGTCCTCAAAACTTAGCTAAAATATGGGTAAATTATAGTACTTTAGGCGTGTAAATACGCCTATCATCACTCACCCCCAAAACCGTGGGCTATAGCACACCGATTTGGCCCAAAAATTCCCCGTTCGCGCCGTTTCGCCCGTTTGTCTACCCAAATGGCCATGATAAATTAAACGGACCACACTGGGACGATCCCTAACCTCCCTGGCATTCCCTAGTTTATTTTTGGCCCACAACACACCCGTTCGAGCCCACCCCCAAAACCGTGGGCTATAGCACACCAGTTTGGCCCAAAAATGCCCCGTTCCCGCCGTTTTACCCGTTTGTCCACCGAAACGGCCATGAAAAATTAAACGGACCACACTGTGATGATCTCCAACCTACCTGGCATGCCCGATCATTTTTGGGCCCACAGCCCGCTCGGACATCGGGCCCACTCTCGAAACCGTGGTCTATAGCATACCTATTTGGCCCAAAAATACCTCGTTCTCGCTGTTTCGCCCGTTTGTTTTCCCAAAGGGCCATGAAAAATTAAACGGACCACACTGGGATGACCCCAACCTCCCTGGAATGCCTCGATTGATTTTCGACCAACAGAACGTCCGGAACCCGGGCCCACCCTCGAAACCGTGGGCTATAGCACACCGATTTAGCCCGAAAATGCCTCGTTTGCCCCGTTTTTCCCGTTTGTCCACCCAAATAGCCACGAAAAATTAAACGGACCACACTGGGATGATCCCAAACCTCCCTGGCATGCTCCGGTCAATTTTCAGCCCATAGCACGCCAGGACCCCGGGCCCACCCCCAAAACCGTGGACTATAACACATCGATTTGGCCTGAAAATGCCCCGTTCAAGCCTTTTCGTCCGTTTGTCCACCAAAATAGCCACGAAAAATTAAATGGACCACATTAGGATGATCCCCAACCTCCCTGGCATGCCACTATCAATTTTTGGCCCACAGCATGCCCAGACCCCGGGCCCACCCCCAAAACCGTAGGCTATAGCACACTGATTTGGCCCGAAAATGCCCCGTTCGCGCCGTGTCGCCCATTTGTCCACCAACATAGCCACGAAAAATTGAACGGACCACACTGGAATGATACCCAACCTCCCTAGAATGCCCGGTCAATTTTTGACCCACAACACGCCTGGATCCCTGGTCCACTCTCGAAATCGTGGGCAATAGCACACTAATTTGGCCCGAGAATGCCCCATTCGCACCGTTTCGCCTGTTTGTCCACCCAAATGGACAAAAAAAATTAAACGGACCATACTAGGATGATCCCCAACCTCCCTGGCATACCCTGATTGATTTTTGGCCCACCAAACGCTCGGACCCCAAGCCCACCCCCGAAATCGTGGGCTATAGTACACCGATTTGGCCCAAAAATGCCTTGTCTTGCCCGTTTGTCCACTTAAATGGCCAAAAAAATTAAACGGACCAAATACACAAATCTAGACACAAATATCGGCCAAACACAACAACAACAACAAGAACACTCGGCCAAGAACACCAAACTCAAGAACACAACTCTTTTTGTGAGATATTCGACCTTAGACACCTCTTCTAGTGTTAGGAAACAAAGATCTAACACTATAACACACAAAACACTAAAAAATCACAAGAAAAATAGGCACAAATCTCATCCAAAACAACAAGAAGACACAATTTCGGCCAAGACAACAAGAATGGACAGATTTACTTCTTTTTGTAATTTCAGCTTTTCAACACCTCTTTTTTTTTTTTTTCGACTTAGAGAGCCCAAGATTGGTAGTGTAGGAACACAACCAGCCTTATCTATGATACCAAATGATACGAGAGAGACTAAGAACTCATGAAATGACACCAAAACAGTCCACTCAACAAGGCACAAACCGAGGACCCTTTGAGAGCTAGTTTCGGCCAAGAACAAGAATATGAGTTTCACAAGTTAATAAGGTGTTGGTGAAACCAAAATCAGCCAACCAATCTAAGTTACAACACAATATAATTAACAACGAAGAACAGAGACAATGTTATAACAAGAAAACACCACACGGCTTACAACATAAGATGCAAACTACTACAAGATGAAAACAAACAAAAGGATAGATAGTTAGACAAAGGTGGTGTAAATCCTAGTAACCAAAGAGTACATAAAACTCTAAGACCCCTAACACCTCCACACACGATCACCTAACTCTTACGATGACACAAGAGAGGATTCCACCACTCAAGAGCCAAGGTTTCTCAAAAACAAACAATTACAAGAGATTCCACCCTTGAATTGTTATCCTAGTTACAAGTTTTGGTTTACCTCAAGTAGAGAGAGGACTTTGGTGTTTCAAATGTCAAGACTTACAACAATAATCAACTAAGACTCAAAAGACCTATCTTTTTCTATTTGTATTACATAACAATTTAGACTTAAAATGACAAAAGTGCCCCTTTAATGAAAAGCCTTCAAAGGCCACCCCTCTAGTGTAGCAAATAAGAAAATGGGCGGCTTTGGGTGTGTCTTTTTTCCATCTCACATCTCAACATTGAACTTCCTAGGATGATAATTTGCTGCACTTGTACACACGTTGATCTTCATAGTCGCACTTGTATCATCCTCTCCATCTTGAGAGGAATTTGCCCTCAAATTCAAGCAATCATCACCGACAAGCTCTCCTCTTTTCATCATCTCTTCATTGATCTTCCTAAGGTTAGGATGTTCAACCAAGGGTCCCATGATATCATCAATCATGATCATTGGATTTATATGTTCTACAACTTGCACATAAGAAGATTTGATACTAGGCAATGTGCTAGTATCTCGGTTAGTAATCAACAAAGAGTCCTTGTGGGCAAATCCCACAATCCTAACTCTCGGCTTCTCTCCTCCTTCATCCTCCTCACTCTCGGCTTCTTTTTCTATACCCTCACTAACCATGAATTTCCTTGCCATATACATAGGCACTACAATCTCACCTTCACACGGCCAAACATCTTCCTCATTCCCCTCATTTGGCTCTTCAGGTTCTACCTTCTCTCCATCTTGAGATTGATCATCAATCTCCTTCGGTTCAAGTCCCACCTCCTCCCCAAGAAAGTATAATTTTCCCTCCCTTAGGATCACATTTCTCATATTTGGACACTCGTTAGCCTTGTGTCCCCAACCTTGGCATTTAAAACATTGAAAGCCCTTAGAACTAGAAGAGGAATGCGGTTTACCTTCATTTCTCGGAGAGTACCTTTGGTGAGCCTTGTTTTCAGCTTGTGAAGCCTTGTCCTCAGTTTTATCCACATTGGATGGGTTATTTTTGTCCTTGTTCCAACTTGAGGGAGATTTCCCTTTGAGCTTGACACTCGTTTTCTCCCGTAATTCCTTCTCAACTTCCAAGGCGGCTTGAAAGATGGCATCAATGGTGTCAAACTTGTGAAGTGTAAACCGTGAGGCAATATCCCTATTCAACCCCACCTTGAATCGAACGATGTCATGACTTACTTGCTCCCCTCGGTGATCAAGTTTCAAAATGAGTTGTTGGAATTCATCATAGTAAGCCACGATGCTTTTGTTTCCTTGCCTCAAGTTATACAACTTAGCAAGGAGATCTTGATGGTAACTCTCGGGTAAGTACCTTTGTCTCATGAGGTCCCTTAACCTAAACCAAGGAGGGGGCTTCCCCTCAATCAAAACATTGCCAAATCGCTTCACATACTCCCACCACATAGTAGCATAACCCTCAAAATGTACAATCGCATAACAACTCTTTTTCTCCTCGGTAAGGTCATTAACTTGGAAGATTCTCTCACAAGTGGACTCCCAAGATAGAAATTATTCCGGATCACTCTCACCTTTGAATATTGGAAGCCCCACCTTGATGGTATTTAGACCTACATCACCGTTTTGGTTCCCTTGTTAGTTCCAAAGACCAACTCTTCCTTCTCGACCGTGAACTTCCCTTGGATCACCTTTCCTACCCCTCATCTCTTCCCTTCTCATGTAAACATCATCATATGGTCCATAACCAGCATGTTGTTCTCCTCTACCATACCCCTCAACATGGATGGGTCTATTTGGGTTAAGTGGAGCTTGTAGCGACGAGATTGGATTTGGATAGTGAAGTCTTTGGTCAAGTTGATTTTGGATGGGAAGGCTTGGGTTTGGTGGTGGTATTTGGGTTCCAAGTCCTTCTTTTTGGAATTGGTGAAGTGGAGGGTGGCTTGGTCTATCATGATCTCGAATTTGGGTGTAAGGGTTGGTTTGATTTGTCGCAATAGGTGGATATAACATTTGGTGCATGGCCTCGGGAGTACTAGTTGGTGAAATATGTTGAGGGGTAGAAGGTAGGCTTCTTTGGATTTCCACTCTCTCCAATCTTCCACCCATTATTGAAATTTTACCCTTCATTGATACCATATCCGAGTCTAGTTTTTCAATACCCGCGGTCATCCTAGCCATGTCTCGGGACATAGCTTCAAGGCGAGCCAAAATGATACTAGTAGCATTGTGTTCCCCTGTGGGTTGAGAGTGTGAGGTCTCGAGTTCCATAGCACCAAAAATAGTCCACAATGTCACACACAACACAACAACAAAGGTTCAAGTCTTTGAACCACAAGAAACAACACCACACAAACGGTAACAAGACAAAACACACGTTGTTGTTGAAGAAAATTTGTTCCAAGACTTTGATGTTCAATACTACACCTTTGAGGAAGATATTTCGGCTATGGTGTAGGTGGACAAGATTTTAGACTCTCTTTTTAAGAGTCAAAAAGTCTTTTACCAACTTTTCACCAACTTGCACTCTTTTGGCAAAACATCCTTTTGGAGTAGCCTTGTCTCTTTCCTCTTTTGTCTATTCTTGAAAAGTGTTGTTACTCCTTTTTGGTAAGTATGCTTTTTGAATGTCTCTTTTTCTTTTACTACTTTGGTGTTGTCTTGTAATTGTTTTCAAGACAAACACAAAGTCCTTTGATTATTTTCTCTCTTCAAGATCAAACAACAACTTCTTCAACACAACACAAGAACACAAGATGAACACCACCAACGACAACAAGAAACCGTCCACTTAACACCACAACACAACCAGAATCTTGCTTAAGAACTTGGGTGGTAGACTCAATAAGTGTTGAGGAGAAAGAGAACCAGAACTAGAAACAAACTAAGAAAACAAAATACACTCAAATCTAGACACAAATCTCGGCCAAACACAACAACAATAACAAGAACACTAGACCAAGAACACCAAACTCAAGAACACAACTCTTTTTGTGAGATTTTCGACCTTAGACACCTCTTCTAGTGTTAGGAAACAAAGATATAACACTAGAACAAACAAAACACACAAAAATCACAAGAAAAATAGGCACAAATCTCGTCCAAAACAACAACAAGACATAATTTCCGCCAAGACAACAAGAATGGACAGATTTGCTTCTTTTTGGAATTTTCAGCTTGTCAACACCTCTTTTCAGATTGGTAGTGTAGGAACACAACCAGCCTTAGCTCTGATACCAAATGATACGAGAGAGACTAGGAACTCACAAAATGACACCAAAACAGTCCACTCAACAAGGCACAAACCGAGGACCCTTTGAGAGCTAGTTTCGGCCAAGAACAAGAATACGAGTTTCACAAGTTAACAAGGTGTTGGTGACACCAAAATCAGCCAACCAATCTAAGTTACAACAAAATATAATTAACAATGAAGAACAGCGACAATATTATAACAAGACAACACCACACGGCTTACAACACAAGATACAAACTACTAAAAGATGAAAACAAACAAAAGGACAGATAGGTAGACAAAGGTAGTGTAAATCCTAGTAACCAAAGAGTACATAAAACTCTAAGACCCCTAACACCTCCACACACGATCACCTAACTCTTACGATGACACAAGAGAGGATTCCACCACTCAAGCGCCAAGGTTTCTCAAAAATAAACAATTACAAGAGATTCCACCCTTGAATTGCTATCTTAGTTACAAGTTTTGGTTTGCCTCAAGTAGAGAGAGGACTTTGGTGTTTCAAATGTCAAGACTTACAACAATAATCAACTAAGCCTCAAATGACCTATCTTGTTCTATTTATATTACATAACAATTTAGACTTAAAATGACAAAAGTGCCCCTTTAATGAAAAGCCTTCAAAGGCCACGCCTCTAGTGTAGCAAATAAGAAAATGGGAGGTTGTGGGTGTGTCTTTGGTCCATCTAACGTCTCAACATTGAACTTCCTAGGATGATAATTTGCTGCACTTGTACACACGTTGATCTTCATAGTCACACTTGTATAAGAACCCCGAGCCCACCCGAAAAAACCGTAGTCTATAGCACATCGATTTCGCTCGAAAATGCCCCGTTCGCACCGTTTCGCCCGTTTGTCCACCCAAATGGCCATAAAAAATTAAACGAACCATATTGGGATGATCCCCAACCTCCCTGGAACTCCCCGATCAAGTTTCATCCAACAACACGCCCATATCCTTGGCCCACCCCCGAAACCATGGGCTATAGCTTACCGATTTAGCACAAAAATGCCCCATTCGAGCCATTTCGCCCGTTTGTCCACCCAAATGTCCACGAAAAATTAAACGGACAATACTGGGACGATCCCAAACCTCCCTGGCATGGCCCGATCGATTTTTGGCCCACAGCACGCCCGAACCACGAGCCCACCCCCAAAATCGTGGGCTATAACATACCGATTTGGCCCTAAAATGCCCCGTTCACACTATTTCTCCCGTTTGTCGACCCAAATGGCCACGAAAAACTAAACGGACCATACTAGGATGATACCCAACCTCCCTAGCACACCTCGAACGATTTTCGGACCACAACACATTTGGATTCTAGGACCATTCCCAAAAATGTGGGCTATAGCCCACCGATTTAGTTTGAAAATGCCCTGCTCGCGCCGTTTCGCCCGTTTGTCCACCAAAATGGCCACGAAAAATTAAACGGACCATACTGGGATGATTCCCAACCTCCCTGGCATGCTATGGTCGATTTTTGGCCCATATCATGCCCGGACTCTGGGCCCACCCCCAAAACCATGGGCTATAGCATACTGATTTGGCTTGAAAATACCCCATTTGTGGCGTTTCGCCCGTTTGTCCACCCAAATGGCCACAAAAAGTTAGATGGACCACACTGGGATGATCACCAACCTCCCTAGCACGCCCTGGTTAATTTTTGGCCCGCAGCACGCCCGGACCCTGAGCCCACCCTCGAAACCGTGGGCTATAGCACACCGAGTAGGCTCGAAAACTCCCCGTTCGCGCTGTTTTACCCGTTTGTCCAAGCAAATGGCCACAAAAAATTAAATTGATGACACTGGGATGATCCCAAATCTCCCTGACATGCCCCAGTCGATTTTCATCCCACAGCACGCCCGAACCGCGGATCCACCACCAAAACCATGGGTTATAGAATACCGATTTGGCCCAAAAATGCCCCGCACGCGCCGTTTTTCCCGTTTGTCCACCCAAATAGCCATGAAAAATTAAATGGACCACACTGAGAGTATTCCCAACCTCCCTGGCATGCGCCGATCAATTTTTTGCCTACAACACGCTCGGACCCCAGGCCCACCCCCAAAATCATGGGCTATAGCATACCAATTTAGCGTGAAAATGCACTGTTCGCACTTTTTCACACGTTTGTCCACCCAAATGGCCACGAAAAATAAAATGGATCACACTGTGATGATCCAAACCTCCCTTGGAGGCCTCAATCGATTTTTAGCCCATAGTACGCCCGGACCCCAGGCCCATCCCTGAAACCGGGGGCTATAGCACACTAATTTGGCCCAAAAATGCCCCGTTCACGCCGTTTCGCCCGTTTGTCCACCCAAATGGCCACGAAAAATTAAACGGACCACACTGGGACGATCCCCAGCCTCACTGGCACTCCCCGATCAAATTTTTTACCACTGCTCGCTCGGACCCTGGGCGCACCCCCAAAACCGTGGGCTATAGCACACCGATTTGGCTAGAAAATGCCCCGTTCATGCCATTTCGCCCGTTTGTCCACCCAAGTGGCCACGAAAAATTAAACAGACCACACTAGGACGATCCCCAATCTCCCTAGCATGCCCCGATTGATTTTTAGCCGATAGCACGCCTGTACCCCGAGCCCACCTCTGAAACCGTGGGCTATAGCACACCGATTTGGCCCGAAAATGCTTTGTTTGCGCCGTTTCGCCCGTTTGTCCGCCCAATGGCCACAAAAAATTAAATGGATGTCACTGGGATGATCCCCAACCTCCCTGGCATGCCCCGATCGATTTTAAGTCCACTGCACGCTCGGACTGCAGACCCACCCTCAAAACCGTGGGCTATAACACACTTATTTGGCCTAAAAATGCCCCGTTTACGCGTTTCGCTAGTTTGTCCACCTAAATAGCCACGAAAAATTAAACGAACCACACTGGGACGATCCCCAACCTCCCTGGTGCGCCCCGATCCATTTTTGGCCCACAGCATGCCCGGACACCGAGCCCACCCCTAAAACCGTGGGTTATAGCACACGAATTTGGCCTGAAAATGCCCCGTTCGCGTCGTTTCGCCATTTTGTCCACCCAAATGGCCATCAAAACTTAAACGGACCACATTGGGATGATCCCAACCTCCCTGATATGCCTCGGTTGATTTTTGGCCCACAGCACGCTCGGACCCCATCCCACCCCTAAAACTGTGGGTTATAGCACATCGATTTGGCTCAAAAATGCCCCGTTCGTACCGTTTTGCCCGTTTGTCCACCCAAATGGCCAGGAAAAATTATACGGACCACACTGGGATGATCTCCAACCTCCCTAGCATACCTCGATCGATTTTTAGACTATATCACCCCTGAACCTCAGGCCCACCCCTAAAACCGTGGGCTATAACACACCGATTTGTCCCAAAAATGCCCCGTTCGCGCCGTTTCGCCCGTTTGTCCACCCAAATGGCCACAAAAAATTAAATGGATCATACTGTGAAGATTCCCAACCTCCCTGGCATACCTCAATCGATTTTTGACCCACAGGACGCCTGAATCACGGGTCCACCTAAGAAACCGTGGGCTATAGCACACCGATTTGGCCCGAAAATGCTCTGTTCGCACCGTTTAGCCTATTTGTCGACCTAAATAGCCATAAAAAATTAAACGGACCATGCTAGGACGATCCCCAATCTCCCTGGCACGCCCCGGTCAATTTTTGGCCCACAGCACGCCTGGACCCCAGGCCCACCCTTGAAATCGTGGGTAATATCCAACCGATTTAGTTCAAAAATTTCCCGTTTGCACCTTTTCTCCCGTTTGTCCACCCAAATAACCACGATAAATTAAACAGACTATACTGGGACGATCCTCAACCTCCCTGGCACGACCTTGTCGATCTTTGGCCCACAGCACGCCCGGTCCCTAGGCCCACCCCCAAAACTGTGCACACTGGGACGGTCCCCAACCTTCTTGGAATGTTTCAATCGATTTTCGACCCACAGAACCCCCGGACCCCGGGCCCACCCCTAAAACCGTGGGCTATAGCACACTGATTTGGCCCGAAAAATGCCCCGTTTGCGTCATTTCGCTCATTTGTCCACCCAAATGGCCATGAAAAATTAAATGGACTATACTGTGAAGATTCCCAACCTCCATGGCATACCCCGGTCGATTTTTGACCCACAGGATGCCCATACCACGGGCCCACCCCCAAAATCGTGGGCTATAGCACATCGATTTGGTCTAAAAATGCCCCGTTCGCACCGTTTGGCTTGTTTGTCGACCTAAATAGACACAAAAAATGAAACGAACCACGCTAGAACGATCCCCAACCTCCCTGGCACGACCCGATCGATTTTTGGCCCACAGCACGCCCGGACCACAGGCCCACCCTCAAAATCGTGGGCAATAGCCCACCGATTTGGTTCGAAAATGCCCTGTTCGTACCTTTTCGTCCGTTCGTCCACCCAAATGACCACGATAAATTAAACAGACCATACTGGGATAATCCCCAACCCCCTGGCATGGCTCGGTTGATTTTTGGCCCACAGCATGCCCGGTCCTCGAGCCCACCCCTGAAACTGTGGGTTATAGCACACCGATTTGGCCCAAAAATTCCCCATTCGCGCCGTTTCAGTCGTTTATCCACCTAAATAGCCACAAAAAATTAAACAGACCATATTGGGATGATCTCCAACCTCCCTGGCACGCGCCGATCTATTTTTGGCCCACAGCACGCCTGGACCCCGGGCCTACCCCCAAAAATGTGGGCTGTAGCACACCGAATTGGCACGAAAATGCCCCATTCACATCGTTTTGACCGTTTTTCCACCCAAATGGCCATGAAAAAATAAACGGACCACACTAGGATGATCCCCAGCATCCCTGGCATGCCCCTGACAATTTTTGGCCCACAACTCGCCTGGACAGAGAGCCCACCCCCAAAACCGTGGGCTATAGCACACCGATTTGATCCAAAAATGCCCCATTCACGCCGTTTTACCCATTTATCCACCCAAGCAGCCATGAAAAATTAAACAGACCACACTGGGATAATCCTCAACCTCCCTGGCATGTCCTGGACAATTTTTGGCCCACAGCATGCCAGGACCCTAGGCCCACCCCCAAAACCGTGGGAAATAGCCCATCGATTTGGTTCGAACATGCCCTGTTCGCGCCGTTTCACCCGTTTATCCGCCCAAATGGCCACAAAAAATTAAACGGACCACACTGAGAAGATCTTCAACCTCCTTGGCATGCCCCAGTCGATTTTTGACCCACAACATGCCCGAACCCCAAGCCCACCCCCTAAACCGTGGGCTATAGCACATCGATTTAACCTAAAAATGCCCCGTTCGCGCCGTTTCGCCCATTTGTCCACCCAAATGGCCACAAAAAATTAAATGGACCATACTAGGATGATCCCCAACCTCTACGACATGCCCCGGTTGATTTTTGGCCCACAACACGCCCGGATCCTGGGCCCACCCCCAAAACCGTGGGCTATAGCATACCGATTTGGCTCAAAATTGCCCTATTCACGCCTTTCGCCCGTTTGTCCACTCAAATGGCCATGAAAAATTAAACGGACCACACAGGGATGATCCCCAACCTCCCTGGCATGCCCCAGTCAAATTTTGGCCAACAACACGCCCGAACCTAGGCCTTACCCTAAAATCGTGGGCTATAGTACACTGATTTGATTCGAAAGTGCCCCGTTCGCGCCGTTTCGCCTGTTTGTCCACTGAAATGGACACGAAAAGTAAACGAAGTACACTGGTATGATCCCCAACCTCCATAGCATGCCACGATCAATTTCTGGCCTACAGCACGCCCGGACCCCAGGCCCACCCTCAAAACCATGGGCTATAGCACACCAATTTGGCTCGAAAATGCCGCATTCATGCCGTTTCGCCCATTTGTCCGTTCAAATAAACACAAAAAATAAATGGACCATAATGGGATGATTCCAAACCTCACTGGCATGCCCCGATCGATTTTCAGCCCACAGCACTCCCGGACCCTGGGACCACCCCTAAAATTGTGGGTTATACCTATTTGACCCAAAAATGCCCCGTTCGCGCCGTTTCATACTTTTTTACACCCAATTTGCCTCAAAAAATTAAACGGACCACACTGGGATAATCCCCAGCCACCTTGGCACGTCCTGGTTGAGTTTTAGCCCACAACACTCCTGGACCCTGGGCCTACCCCTGAAACCGTGGGCTATAGCCTACCGATTTGGCCCGAAACCGTTCGTGCCGTTTCGACTGTACGTCCACCCAAATGGCCACAAAAAATTAAACGGAACTCACTGGGACAATAAATAATCTCTTTGGCACACCCCGACCGATTTTTAGCCCACAACACGCTCCGACCCCGGGTCCACTCTCAAAACTGTAGGCTATAGCACACCGATTGGGACCGAAATTGCCCACTTTGCGCTGTTTTGCCCGTTTGTCCACCCAAATGGCCACAAAAAATTAAACGAACCCCACTGGGATGATTCCTAACCTCCCTGGCATGCCCCGGTCAATTTTTGGCCCACAGAACTCCCAAAACCTGGGCCCACCCTTAAAATTGTAGGCTATAGCACACTGATTTGGCCTGAAAATGGCCCATTCGCGCCGTTTCACCCGTTTGTCTACCCAAATGGCCATAAAAAATTATACGGACCAGACTGGGACGATCCCCAACCTCCCTGGCAGGCCTCGGTCGATTTTCAGCCCACAGCACGCTCGGACCCCGGGCCCACCCCTGAAACCGTGGGCTACATATAACACATCGATCTGGCCCAAAAATGCCCCATTCATGACGTTTAGCCTATTTGTCCACCCAAATAGCCACGAAAAATGAAACGGACCATACTTGGACGATCCCCAACCTCCCTTGCACTCCCAGTCGATTTTTTGCCCACTGCATGCCAGGACCTCGGGTCCACCCCCTAAACCATGGTCTATAGCACACTGATTTACGCCCGTTTGTCAACCTAAATGGCCATGAATAATTAAATGGACCACAATCAGATGATCCCCAACCTCCCTTGCATGCCCCGATCGATTTTTGGCCCACAGCACGCCCGAACCCCGGGCCTACCCCCAAAACCGTGGGCTATATAGCATATTGATTTGGCCCAAAAATATCCCGTTTGCGTCGTTTGCCCAATTTTCTCCCAAATGGCCACAAAAAATTAAACGGACCACATTGGGACGATCTCCAACCTCCCTGGCATGCCCCGATCAATTTTTGGCCCACAGTATGCCTGAACCACGGGCCCACCCTTAAACCGTGGGAAATAGTACATCGATTTGGCCCGAAAATGCCCTATTCACGCCTTTTCGCAAATTTTTCCTCCTAAATGGCCACGAAAAATTAAACGGACTATACTGGGATGATCTCCAATCTCCCTGCCATGCCCCGGTTGATTTTTGACACACAACATGCACGAACCCCGTGCCCACCCCCGAAATCATGGTTATAGCACACTGATTTGCTCCAAAAATGCCCCATTCGTGCCGTTTTGCTCGTTTGTTCACCTAAATAGCCACGAAAAATTAAACGAACCATACTGGGACGATCCCCAACCTCCCTGGCAAGCCTCGATCAATTTTTGGCCCAAGCACGCCCGTACCCTGGGCCCATCTCTGAAACCGTGGGCTATAGCACATCGATGTAGCCCAAAAATTCCCTATTCCTTCCATTTTGATCGTTTTTCCACCCAAATGGCCACAAAAAATTAAACGGACCACACTGGGACATCCCCACCCTCCCGGGCATACCCCGATCAATTTTTAGCCCATTGCATGCCTGGACCCTGGGCCCACCCCTTAAACCGTGGGCTATAGCACACCGATTTGGCTCGAAAAAGCCTCGTTTACGCTGTTTCGCCCGTTTGTCCATCCAAATGGCCACGAAAAATTAAACGAACCATAGTAGAACAATCCCCAACCTCCCTGGCATGCCCCGATGAATTCTTTCCCACAACACGACCGGACCCCGAGCCCACCCCCGAAACCATGGGCTATAGCACATCAATTTTGCCTAAAAATGCCCCGTACGCGCTGTTTCGCCCGTTTGTTCACCCAAATGGCCTCAAAAATTTAATCAGACCACACTGGGATGATCCCCAACCTCCCTTGCACTCCCCGATCAATTTTCTGCCCACAGCACGCCCGAATCAGGGGCCCACCCCCAAAACCCTGCGCTATAGCACATCGATTTGGCTTTAAAATTCCCTGTTCACGCCGTTTTGCCTATTTGTCCACCCAAATGGCCATGGAAAATTAAATGGACTACACTGGGATGATCCCAACCTCCCTGGCATGCCCCAGTTAATTTTTGGCACACAGAACACCCGGACCCCGGACCCACACCTAAAATCGTGGGCTATAACACACTGATTTGGTCCGATAATGCCACATTCACGCCGTTTCGGCCATTTGTCCACCTAAATGGACATGAAAAATTAAACGGACCACACTGGTATGATCCCCAACCTCCCTAGCAGGCCCCGATCGATTTTCGACCCACAACACGCCCGGACCCCGGGCCCACCCCCAAAATCGTGGTCTATAGCACATCAATTTTGCATAAAAATGCCCCATTCGCGCCATTTTGCTAGTTTGTCCTCCCAAATGGCCACGATAAATTAAACGAACCACATTGAGATAATCCCCAACCTCCCTGGAACGCTTCGGTCGATTTTTGGCCATTTGCATGCCTGAACCCCCGACCCACCCTCTAAACTGTGGTTAGGCACATCGATTTAGCCCGAAAATGCCTCGTTAGCGTCGTTTCGCCCGTTTGCACATCCAAATGGCCACGAAAAATTAAACAGACCACACTGGGACGATCCCAACCTCTCTGGTATAACCCGATCAATTTTTGGCCCACAGCATGCCCAGACCCGGGCCCACCCCCAAAATCGTGGGTTATAGCACATCGATTTGGCCTGAAAATTTCCCGTTCGCACCGTTTTGCAAGTTTGTTATCCGAAATGGCCACAAAAAATTAAATGGACCACACTAGGATGATCCCCAACCTCCCTGGTATGCCCCGACCAATTTTTGTCCAACAGTACGCCCGGACCCACCTTTAAATCCGTGGTCTATAGCACACTGATTTAGCCTAAAAATGCCCCATTCGTGCCGTTTCGCCCGTTTGTCCACCCAAATGGCCACAAAAAATTAAACGGACCACACTGACATGATCCTCAATCTCACTGGCATGCCCCGCCTAATTTTTGGCCTACAGTACGCCTGGAGCCCGGGTCCACCCCCAAAACTGTAGGCTATAGCATACCAATTTGGCTCGAAAATGCCCTGTTCGCACCGTTTCACCCGTTTATCCACCCAAATGGCCAGGAAAAATTAAATGGACCACACTGGGATGATCCTCAACCTCCCGTGCAAGTCTCGATCGATTTTTGACCCCTAGAACGCCTGGCCCCCTGGCCCACTCACGAAACCATGGGCTATAGCTCACCGAATTGGCTCTAAAATACCCCGTTCGAGCCGTTTCGCCCGTCTGTCCATCCAAATATCCACGAATAATTAAACGGACCATACTCGGATGATACCCAAACTCCCTGGCATGCCTCGATCGATTTTCATCCCACAGAACGCCCAAACCCCGAGCCCAACCCTGAAACCGTGGGCTATAGCACACCGATTTGGCCCGAAAATGCTCCGTTCGTGCTGTTTTGCCCGTTTGTCCCCCAAAATGGCCACAAAAATTTAAACGGACCATAGTGGGACGATCCCCAACTTCCCTGGACCTCTCCAATCGATTTTCAGTGCACAGCACGCCCGAACCCCCGGCCCACCCCCAAAACCGTGGGCTACAGCAGACCAATTTAGCCCGAAAATGCGCTGTTCGCGCGGTTTTGCTTGTTTATCCACGCAAATGGCCACGAAAAATTAAACAGACCATACTGGGATAATCCCCAACTTCCCTGGCACATCTCGGTCGATTTTTGACCCATATTACGCTGGACCCCAGGCTCACCCCCGAAACCATGGGCTATAGCACACCGATTTATCCCGAAATTGCCCCGTTCGCGCTGTTTCGCCCGTTTGGCCACCCAAATGGCCAAGAAAAATTAAATGGATAACATTGGGATGATCCTCAACCCCCCTGGCATGCTTCAGTCGATTTTCAAAGCACAGCACGCCTGGACCCCTAACCCACCTTCGAAACCGTGGGCTATAACACACCGATTTGGCCTGAAAATGCCCCGTTTACGCTGTTTTGCCTGTTTGTCCACCCAAATGACCACAAAAAATTAAACGGACCACACTGGGACGATCCCCAACCTCCCTGGCATGCCCCGATAAATTTTTGGCCCACAGCACGCTCGAACCCGGGCCCATCCCCAAAACCGCGAGCTGTAACACACCTATTTGGCCAAAAAATGCCCCGTTCGTGTTGTTTCTATCGTTTGTCCACCCAAATGGCCATGAAAAATTAAACGAACCACACTGGGACAATCCTTAATCTCTCTGGCATGCCTCGGTCAATTTTTGGCCCACAACACGCCCGAACCCCGGGCCCAACCCCAAAATCGTGGCATATTGCACGCTGATTTGGCCCTAAAACACCATGTTTGAGTTGTTTCGCCCGTTTGTCCACCCAAATAGCTACGAAAAATTAAACGAAAAGCATTGGGAGGATCCCCAAACTCCCTGGCATGCCCTGATCGATTTTTGGCCCACAGCATGCTCGAACCCCGGGCCCATCCTCAAAACTGTGGGCTATACCACACCGATTTGGTCCAAAAATGCCTATTTCGCACCGTTTCGCCTGTTTGTCTACCCAAATGGCCAAGAAAAATTAAACGAACCACACTGGGATGATCCCAACCTCCCTGGCATGCCCCGATCGATTTTCAGCCCACTGCATACACGGACCTCGGGTCCACCCCCAAAAGGGTAGGATATAGCACACCGATTTAGGCCAAAAATGCCTCGTTCGTGCTGTTTCGCCCGTTTGTCCACCCAAATAGCCACGAAAAATGAAACGGACCATACTAGGATGATTTCCTACCTCCCTGGCATACCCCGGTCAATTTTTAGCCCACAGCAAGCCCGAAACTCGGGGCCACCCCCAAAAAAATGGGCTATTGCACACATATTTGGCTCGAAAATGCCCCATCATGCTGTTTCGCCTGTTTGTCAATCCAAATGGCCACAAAAGATTAAATGAATCATACTGGGACGATCCCCAACCTCTCTGGCTTACCTCGGTCGATTTTTAGCCCATAACATGCCCAGACCTCGGGCCCACCCCCAAAACTGTGGGCTATAAGCACATCGATTTAGCCGAAAACTGCCCTATTCGTGACGTTTTGCCCGTTTGTACATCCAAATGGCCACAAAAAATTAAACGGACCATACTGAGATGATCCCCAACCGCCCTGGCATGGCCCAATCAATTTTTGGTGCATAGCACGCCCGGACCCCTGTCCCACCTCTAAAACCGTGGGATATAGCACACTGTTTTGGCCCGACAATGCCCCGTTCGTGCCGTTTCGCCCATTTTTTCACTCAAATGGCCAGGAAAAATTATACGAACTACATTGGGACGATCCTCAACCCCCTGGTATTCCTTGATCTATTTTTGACCCACAGAATGCCCGAACCCCGGGCCCAACCCCGAAACCTTGGGCTATAGCACACCGATTTGGCCTGAAAATGCCCTGTTCGCGCTGTTTTGCCTGTTTATCCACCCAAATAGCCAAGAAAAATTAAACAGACCACACTGGTAGGATCCCCAACCTACCTGGTACGTCCCAGCCGATTTTTTGCCCATATCATGCCCAAACCCTAGGCCCACCCCCAAAACCGTGGGCTAAGGCACACCGAATTAGCTCAAAAATGCCCCATTCGCGCTGTTTCACACGTTTGTACACCCAAATGGCCACGAAAAATTAAACGGACCACACTGGGATGATCCCTAAACTCCCTGGCATGCCCCAGTCAATTTTTGGACCACAACACTCCTGGACCACGGACCCACCCAAAAAACTGTGGGCTATATCACACCGATTTGGCCCGAAAATGCCTCGTTAGTGCCGTTTTTCCCGTTTGACCACCCAAATAACCATGAAAAATTAAATGTACCACACTAGGACGATCCCTAAACTTCCAGGCATGCCCCGATCGATTTTTAGCCCACAACACGCCCGGACCCCGGCCCACCCCTGAAATCATGGGCTATAGCACACCGATTTGGCTCGAAAATGCCCCGTTCATGCCGTTTAACCATTTTGTCCTTGTAAATGGCCCACATCACGCCTGGACCCCAGGCCTAGACCTGAAACCGTGGGCTACAGCCCACTGATTTGGCTCAAAAATACTCCATTTCCGCCATTTTGCCTGTTTGTTCACCCAAATGGCCACGAAAAATTAAACGGACCATATCAGGACGATATCCAACCTCCTTAGCATGCCCCGATATATTTTCGGCCCACAACACGTACGAACTCCGAGCCCACCCCCAAAATCGCGGGCTATAGCATACCAATTTAGCCAAAAATGGCCCATTCGCGCTGTTTCGCCCGTTTGTCCACCCAAAATGCCACAAAACACAAAACGCATCACACTGGAATGATCCTCAACCTCCCGGTATGCCCCGATCGATTTTTGGCCCCCGGAAAGCCCAGACCCCGGACCCACCCCCAAAACTGTAGGCTATAGCACACCGATTTTGCTCGAAAATACCCCGTGCGCGCCATTACACCTGTTTGTTCACCCGAAAGGCCACGAAAAATTTAACAGACCATACTGGGATGATCTCTAACCTCCCTGAATCCTAGGCCAACCCCCAAAACCATGGGCTATAGTACACCAATTTGGCCCGAAAATACTCCGTTTGTGCCATTTTTCCTTTTTGTCCACCCAAATAGCCACGAAAAATTAAACGGACCACACAAGGATGATACGCAACCTCCCTGGCACACCCCGATTAATTTTTGGACCGCAGAACGCCCGAATCCTGGGCCCACCCCCAAAACCGTGGGCTATAGCACACCGATTTGACCTAAAAATGCCCCATTCGCGCTGTTTCCCCCGTTTGTCAACCCAAATAGCCATGAAAAATTAAGCGGACCACAGTAGGATGATCCCCAACCTCCCTGGCATGCCCCGATCGATTTTCGGCCCACAACATGCTCGGCCCCTGGGCCCACCCCCAAAACAGTGGCTATTGCACACTTATTTATCCTGAAAATGTCGTGTTTATACCGTTTCGCCCGTTTATCCACCCAAATGGCCACGAGAAAAGTAAATGAACCACACTAGGATGATCCCCAACCTCCCTGGAACGTCTCGGTCGATATTAAGCCTGCAACACGCCCGGACCCCAGGCCCACCCCCAAAACCGTGGGCTATAGCCCATCGAATTGGCTTGAAAATGTCCCATTCGTGCCGCTTTGCCCGTTTGTCCACCCAAATGGCCACGAAAAATTAAACGGACTACACTGGGATGATCCCCAAATTCCTTGGCATGCCCCGGTCGATTTTTCATCCACAGCATGCCCGTACCCCGGCCCAACCCAAAAACTGTGGGCTATTGCACGCTGATTTGGCTCGAAAATGCCCCGTTCGTGTCGTTTTGCCCGTTTTTCCATCCCAAATAGCCACGAAAAATTAAACAGACCACATTGGGATGATTCCTAACCTCCCTGGCACACCCTGGTCGATTTTTGGCCCACAGCACGCCCCAACCCCAAACACACCCGCGAAACCGTGGGCTATAGCATACCGATTTGGCCCAAAAATGCCCAGTTCGTGCGGTTTCACCTGTTTGTCCATGTAAATGGCCACAAAAAATTAAACGCACTATAATAGGATAATCCCCAACCTCCCTGGCATGCACCGGTCTATTTTTGGCCCACAGCACGCCCGGACCCCGGGCTCACCCCATAAACCGTGGGCTATAGCACATCGATTTTTCCCAAAAATGCCTCGTTCGCACTGTTTCACCTGTTTGTCTAACCAAATGGCCAAGAAAACTTAAACGGACCACACTGGGATGATACCCAACCTCTCTGGCATGCCCTGGTCGATTTTTGACACACAGCACGCCCGGACCCCGAGCCCTCCCCCAAAACCATGGGTATAGCATACCAATTTGGGCCAAAAATGCCCGTTCGTGCCGTTTCGCGAGTTTGTCCCCCCGAATGGCCATGAAAAATTAAACAGACCACACTGGGATGATCCCCAACCTCCCTGTCATGGCCCGGTCGATTTTCGACCCACAACACACTTGTACCCCGATCCCACCCCTAAATCGTGGGCTATAGCACACCGATTTGGCCCGAAAATGCCCCTTTCGCGCCGTTTCGCCCGTTTGTCCACCCAAATGGCCACGAAAAATTGAAGGAACCTCACTGGGACGATTACCAACCTCCCAGCATGCCTCGAGCAATTATCGTCCCACATCACACCCGAACCTCGGGCCCACCCCTAAACCGTGGGCTATAGCACACTGATTTGGCATGAAAATATCCTGTTCGCGCCGTTTTGCCTGTTTGTCCACCTAAATGGCAACAAAAAATTAAACGAACCATACTGGGATGATCCCTAACCTCTCTGGCACTCCCCGATAGATTTTTAGCTCATAGCATGCCCGTACCCTAGGCCCACACTCAAAACCATGGGCTATAGCACACCGATTTAGCACAAAAATGCCTCGTTCGAGCCGTTTCGCGTGTTTGACAACTCAAATAGCTATGAAAAAATAAATGAGCCATAGTGGGACGATCCCCAACCTCCCTAGTATGCCCCAGTAGATTTTTGGCCCACAGCACGCTCGGACCCCGAGCCCATCCCTCAAACCATAGGCTATTGCACACCAATTTAGCCCAAAAATGCCCCGTTCGAGCCGTTTCGCTCGTTTGTCCATCCAAATAGCCACAAAAAATTAAACGAACCACACTAGGATGATGCCCAAACTCCCTGGAATGCCCCAGTCGATTTTCGGTGAGAAGCACGCCCAGACGTCGGGCCCACCCCTGAAATCGTGGGCTATAGCACACCGATTTGGCCCAAAAATGCCTTGTATGCGCCATTTCGCCCATTTGTCCACCCAAATGGCAACGAAAAATTAATCGAACTGCTCTGGGATGATCCCCAACCTCCCTGGCATGCCCCGATTGATTTTTGGCCCACAGCAAGCCCAGACCCTGGACCACCCCAAAAATCGTGGGCTATTGCACACCGATTTAGCCCAAAAATGCCTCGTTCGTGCTGTTTTGCCCCTTTGTCAACCCAAATGGCCACGAAAATTAAACGAACTACACTGGGATGATCCCCAACCTCCCTTACATGCCTCGATCAATTTTCAATCCACAGCAAGCCCGGACCCCGTGCCCACCCCCCAAAACCGTGGGCTATTGCACACCAATTTTGCCCGGAAATACCCCGTTCGTGCTCTTTCACCCGTTTGTCCATGCAAATGGCCCCAAAAAATTAAACAGACCATACTGGGAAGATCCCCAACATTCCTGGCACACCCCGATTGATTTTCAGCCCACAACACGCCCGAACCTCGGGCCCACCCCTGAAACCATGTGCTATAGCACATAGATTTGGTCTGAAAACACCCCGTGCGCATTGTTTTGCCTTTTTGTCCACCAAAATGGCCACGAAAAATTAAACAGACCATTTTGGGACGATCTCCAACCTCCCTAGCACTCCCCGGTCGATTTTTGACCCACAGCACGCCTGGACCTCGGGCCCACCCCTGAAACCCTGGGCTATCGCACACCGATTTGGCCCGAAAATGCCCTGTTCGAGCCGTTTAGCGCATTTTTCAACCCAAATGGCCATGAAAAATTAAACTGACCACACTGGGACCATCCCCAACCTCACTGGCACACCCCGATTGATTTTTGGCCTACAGCACGCCCGGACCCCGGGCTTACCCCCAAAATCGTAGGCTATAACACAATGATTTGGCCTGAAAATGCCTCATTCGCTCCATTTTTCCCATTTGTCCACCCAAATAGCTACGAAAAAATAAATTGACCACACTGGGATGATGCCAAAACTTCCTGAAATGCCCCGGTCAATTTTCGGCCCACAGTACGCTCGGACCCTGGGGCCACCCCCTAAATCATGGGTTATAGCACATCGATTTGGCCTGAAAATGCTCCGTTCGTGCTATTTTGCCCTTTTATACACCCAAATGGCCACAAAAAATTAAACGAACCAAACTGGGACGATCCCCAACCTCCCTGTCATGACTCGCTCGATTTTTGGCCCACAGCACGCCCGAACCCTGGGCCCACCCTCGAAACCGTGGACTATAGCACATCGATTTGGCTATAAAATTCCTCGTTCGTGCCATTTCTTGAGTTTGTCAACCCAAATGGCCACGAAAAAATAAACGGACCACAGTGGGATGATCCCCAATCTCCCTGGCATGCCCCGATCAATTTTTGGCCTACAGCACGCTCGGACCCTGGGCCTACCCCCAAAACCATAGGCTATTGCACACTAATTTGGCCCGAAAATGCCCCGTTAAAGCCGTTTGGACCATTTGTCCACCCAAATGGCCACTAAAAATTAAACGAACCACACTAGGATGATCCCCAACATCCCTTTCATGCTCCGATCAATTTTTGGCCCATAGCACGCTAGGACCCCGGGCCCACACCCAAAACTATGGGCTATAGCACACCGATTTGGCTAAAAAATGCCCCGTTCGCACCGTTTTACCTTTTTGTCCACCCAAATAGCCACAAAAAATTAAACGAACCACAATGGGACAATCTCCAACCTCCCTTGTGCGCCCTGGTCAATTTTTGGCTCACAACACGCCCGGACCCCAGTCCCACCCACGAAACCGTGGGTATAGCACACCAATTTGGCACGAAAATGCCCCATTCGCACCGGTTCGCACATTTGTCCACCCAAATGGCCACGAACAAGTAAACGGACCACACTGGGATGATCCCCAACCTCCCTGGCATACCTCGATCGATTTTTGGCCCGCATCAAGCCCGGACCCGAGCTCACCCCCGAAACCGTGGGCTATAGCACAACGATTTGGCCCAATAATGCCCCATTTGTGCCGTTTTGCCCGCTTGTCAACCAAAATGACCACGAAAAATTAAATGGACCACAGTGAGACGATCCCCAACCTCTCTGGAATGCCCCATTCAATTTTTGGACCACAATACGCTTAGATACCGGGCCCACCCCCGAAACCATGGTCTATTGCACACCAATTTGGCCCGAAAATTCCCCGTTCGAGCCGTTTTGCCCGTTTGTCCACCCAAATAGCCAAAAAAAATTAAACGGACCACATTGGGACGATCCCAACCTTTCTGGCACATCCCGATCAATTTTCAGCCCACAGCACGCCCAGAACTCGGGCCCACCCCCAAAATCGTGTGCTATAGCACACCGATTTGACCTGAAAATGCCCTGTTCGCGCCATTTCGCTCGTTTATCCATCCAAATGGCCACGGAAAATTAAACGGACCACACTGGAATGATCCTCAACCCCCCTGGTAGGCCCCAGTTGATATTCGGCATATAACACGCCTGAACCCCGGGCCCACCCCCAAAACTGTGGGCTATAGCACGCCGATTTTGCTCAAAAATGCCCCGTTCGTGCCGTTTTGCACGTTTGTCCCCCGAAATGGCCATAATAAATTAAACGGACCACACTGGGATGATCCCCAACCTCCCTGACATGCCTTGGTCAATTTTTGTCCCACAGCACGCCCGAACCCCGGGACCACCCCCAAAATCATGTACTATATAGCACACCGATTTATCCCAAAAATGCCCCATTCGTGCAGTTTCACCGTTTTATCCACGCAAATAGCCACAAAAAATTAAACGGACCATACTGGGACGATCCCCAACCTTCCCGGCATGCCCCCGGTTGATTTTTGGCCCACATGACGCCCAAACCCTAGGCTCACCTCCGAAACCGTGGCTAATGCACACTGATTTGGCCTAAAAATGCCACGTTCGTTCCGTTTTTCCCGTTTGTCCACCTAAAAGGCCTAGACAAATTAAACGGACCATACTGGGACGATCCCCAACCTCCCTTGCATGCCCCGATCAATTTTTGACGCACAGTACGCCCGGATCTCGGGTCCACCCTCAAAATCGTGGGTATAGCACACCGATTTGACACAAAAATGCTCCATTCGCGCCATTTCGTCTGTTTGTCCACCCAAATGCCCACGAAAAATTAAACGGACCACACTTGGACGTTCCCCAACCTCCCTGGCATGCACTGGTTAATTTTCAGTCCTCTGAACGCCAAGAACCTTGGCCCACCGTTGAAACCATGGGCTATAGTACACCGAATTGACCAGAAAATGCCATATTCGTGCCGTTTCGCCCGTTTGTCAACCCAAATGGTCACGAAAAATTAAACGAACTACACTGGGATAATCCCCAAATTCCCTGGCACGCTCCGGTCGAATTTTGGCCCACAACACGATCGGCCCCCGGTCCCACCTCTGAAATCGTGGGCTATAGCACGCCGATTTGTCCCGAAAATGCTTCCTTCGAGACATTTTGTCCGTTTGTCCACCCAAATAGCCACGAAAAATTAAACGAACCACACTAGGACGATCCCAACCACCCTGGCATACCCCGATTGATTTTTGGCCCACAGCACGCCCAAAACTCGGGCCCACCCCAAAAACTGTGGGCGATTGCACATCGATTTGGCCCGAAAACACTCCGTTCGTCAAAACCGTGGGCTATAACACAACGACTTGGCTCGAAAATGCCGCGTTCATGTCATTTCGCCCGTTTGTCAACCCAAATAGCCATGAAAAATTAAACGAACCACAGTTGATCCCCAACCTCCCTGGTAGGCCCCGGTCGATTTTCGGCCCATAGCATGCTCGGACCCTGGGCCCACCCCCAAAACCGTGGGCTATTGCACACAGATTTGTCCCAAAAATGTCGTGTTTACGCCGTTACGCCCGTTTATCCGCCTAAATGGCCACAAGAAAAGTAAACGAACCACACTGGGACGATCCTCGACCTCCCTAGAATATCTCGGTCGATTTTAAGCTTGCAACACGCCCGGAACCCAGGCCCACCTCCGAACCCGTGGGCTATAGCATATTGAATTGGCTTGAAAATGTCCCATTCGAACTGTTTTGCTTGTTTGTCCACCCAAATGGCCCCGAAAAATTTAACGGACCACACTGGGATGATCCCCAAATTCCCTAGCATGCCCCCGGTCGATTTTCGGCCCCAAGCATGCCCGGACCCCGGCCCACCCCCAAAACCGTGGGATATAGCACGCCAATTTGGACTGAAAATGTCCCGTTCGGGTTATTTTGCCCGTTTGTCCCCCCAAATGGCCACAAAAAATTAAACGAACCATACTGGGATGATTCCCAACCTCCCTATCATTTCCTGGTCGATTTTTAGCCCACAACACGCCCAAACCCCGGGCTCACCCCCAAAACCGTGGGCTATAGCACACCGATTTTGCCCAAAATGCCCCGTTCACGCTGTTTTGCCCGTTTGTCTACCCAAATGGCCAAGAAAAATTAAACGGACCATACTGGGATGATCCCCAACCTCCCTGGCATACCCCGATCGATTTTTGATACACAGCATGCCCGGACCCTGAGCCCACCCCCAAAACAGTAGGTTATAACACACTGATTTAGCTTGAAAATGCCCCGTTCACACTGTTTCGCCTGTTTATCCACCCGAATGTGTACGAAAAATTAAACAAACCACACTGGGACGATCCCCAACATCCCTGACATGCCACTGTCGATTTTTGGCCCACAGCAAGCCCGAACCCCAGGCCCAGCCCCTAAATCGTGGGCTATAACACACCGATTTGGCTCGAAAATGCCCCATTCACGCTGTTTCGCCCGTTTGTCCACCCAAATGGCCACAAAAAATTAAACGAACCACACTGGGACGATCCCCAACCTCCCAGCATGCCCCGATCAATTTTTGCCCCACAACACACCCGGACCCTAGGCCTACCCCTAAAATCGTGGGCTATAACACACCGATCTGGCCCAAAAATGCCCTATTTGCACCGTTTTGCCTGTATGTCCACCCAAATGGCCAAAAAAAATTAAACGTACCACACTGGGATGATCCCCAACCTCTCTGGCACTCCCCGGTTAATTTTTGGCTCACAACAAGCCCAGACCCCGGGCTCACACCCGAAACCGTGGGCAATAGCACATCGATTTGGCCCAAAAATAGCCCGTTCGACCCGTTTTGCACGTTTGTCAACTCAAATGGCTACGAAAAAATAAATGAACCACAGTGGGACGATCCCAAACCTCCCTAGCATGCCCTGGTAGATTTTCGGCCCACAGCACACTCGTACCCCGAGCCCATCCCTAAAACCGTAGGCTATTACACACTAATTTGGCCAGAAAATGCCCCGTTCAAGCCGTTTTACCCGTTTATCCACCCAAAAAGCCACAAAAAATTAAACGGACCATACTGGGATAATTCCTAAACTCCCTGGAATGCCCCGGTGGATTTTTGGCCCACAGCACGCCCGAACGCCGGGCCCACCCTTGAAATCGTGTGCTATAGCACACCGATTTTGCCCGAAAATGCCCCGTTTGCGCTATTTCGCCCGTTTGTCCACCCAAATGGCCACGAAAAATTAAACGAACCACACTGGGACGATCCCCAAACTACCTGGCATGCCCCGATCGATTTTTCGGCCCACAGCATGTCGGACACTGGACCCACCCCAAAAACCATGGGCTATTGCACACCGATTAGGCCCAAAAATGCCCTGTTCGCACTGTTTCGCCCCTTTGTCAACCCAAATGGCCACGAAAAATTAAACGGACTACACTGGGATGATCCCCAACCTCCTTTACATGCCCCAGTCGATTTTCAACCCACAGCAAGCCCGGACCCTATGCCCACCCCCAAAACCATGGGCTATTGCACACCAATTTAGGCAGAAAATGCTCCGTTCATGCTCTTTCACCCGTTTGTTCATGCAAATGGCCACGAATATTTAAACGAACCATACTGGGACGATCCCCAATATTCCTGGCACGCCCCGGTCGATTTTTAGCCCCCAGCACGCCCGAACCCTGGGCCCACCCCCAAAACCATGTGCTATAGCACATAAATTTGGCCTGAAAACACCCCGTTCGCGCCGTTTTGCCTTTTTGTCCACCCAAATGGACACGAAAAATTAAACAGAACATACTGGGACAATCTCCAACCTCCCTGGCATGCCCTGGTTGATTTTCGACCCACAGCGAGCCCAGACCCCGGGCCCACCCCCAAAACCCTGGGCTATCGCACACTGATTTGGCCCGAAAATGCCCTGTTCGAGACGTTTAACGCGTTTGTCAAACCTAAATGGCCATGAAAAATTAAACGGACCACACTGGGATAATCCCTAACTTCCCTGGCATGCCCCGATTGCTTTTTGGCCTATAGCACGCCCGGACCTCGAGCCCACCCCCAAAATCGTGGGCTATAGCACAACGATTTGGCCCGAAAATGCCCCGTTCGCGCAATTTTGCCTGTTTGTCCACCCAAATGGACACTAAAAATTAAACGAACCATACTGGGACAATCCCCAACCTCCCTGACACGCCCCAGTTGATTTTCAGCCCACAACACTCCCGGACCCCAGGCCCACCCCCAAAACCGAGGGCTATAGCACAACGATTTGGCCTGAAAATGCCACGTTCTCGCCATTTTGCCCGTTTGTCCGCCCAAATGGCTATAAGAAATTAAATGAACCACACTGGGACAAACCCCAAACTCTCTGGCATGCCTCAGTCAATTTTAGGCCCGCAACACGCTTGAACTTCGAGCCCACCCCTAAAACCATCGGCTATTGCACACCAATTTGGCTCGAAAATGCCCCGTTCGTGGAGTTTCACCCGTTTGTCCACCCAAATAGCCACGAAAAATTAAACGGACCACACTGGGATGACGCCCAAACTTCTTGGCATACCCCGGTCGATTTTTGGACCACAGCACGCCTGGACCCCGGGCCGTCCCCGAAATCGTCGCCTATAGCACACCGATTTAGCCCAAAAATGCCCTGTTTGCACCGTTTCACCCGTTTACCCACCCAAATGGCCATGAAAAATTAAACGGACCATACTAGGACGATCCTCAACCTCCCAGGCACATCTTGGTCGATTTTAGGCCCACAGCACGCTCGGACACCGGTCTCACTCCCGAAACCGTGGGCTATAGCACACCGAATTGGCTCGAAAATGCCCCGTACGTTCTGTTTCTCCCGTTTATCCACCCAAATGTCCACGAAAAATTAAATGGACCACACTGGGATGAGCCCTAAACTCCCTGGCATACCCCGAGCAATTTTTGGCCCCCAGCACGCCCGGACCTCGGTCCCACCCTCAAAACCGCGGGCTATAGCACCCCAATTTTGCCCAAAAATGCCCCGTTCATGTCGTTTTACCCGTTTGTCCCCCTAAATGGCCACGAAAAATTAAACGGACCACAGTGGCACGATCCCCAACCTCGCTGACATGCCCCAATAGATTTTTGGCCCACAACACGCCCGAACCCGGGCCCACCCCCAAAATCGTCGGCTATAGCACACCGATTTGGCCCAAAAAGGCTCAGTTCACACTGTTTCACCCGTTTGTCCACCTAAATGGCCACGAAAAATTTAACGAACCATACTGGAATGATCCCCAACCTCCCTGGCATGCCTCGGTCGTTTTTTGACCCACAACACGTACGGACCCTGGGCCCAACCCCAAAATCGTGGGCTATAGCACACTGATTTGGCCCGAACCCTGGGCTCACCCGGGCCCCTTTCGCACCGTTTCGCTTGTTTGTCCACCCAAATGACCACGAAAAATTAAACATACCAAACTGGGACGATCCTCAATCCCCCTGGCATGCCCCGATCGATTTTCTTCCCACAGCAAGCTCGGACCCCAGTCCCACCTCTGAAACCGTGGGCTATAGCACAACGATTTGGCTCGATTACTCCCCGTTTGCACCATTTTGCCCGTTTGTCCACCCAAATGGCCATGAAAAATTAAACAAACTATATTGGGATGATCCCCAACCTCCCTGGCATGCCCCGATCAATTTTCGACCCAAAGCACGCCCGAACCCTGGGCCCACCCCCAAAATCGTGGGCGATAGCACATCGATTTGACCCGAAAATTCCCCGTTTGCTCCGTTTTGCCTTTTTATCCACCCAAATGGCCACAAAAAATTAAACAAACCATACTGGGACAATCCCCAACCTCCCTGGCACGCTCCGGTCATTTTTTGGCCTACAGTATGCCTAGACCCTGGGCCCACCCTCAAAACTGTGGGCTATAGTACACCGGTTTGGCCCAAAAATGCCCCGTTCGCATCGTTTCACTCGTTTGTCCACTCAAATGGCCACGAAAAATTGAACGAACCACACAAGGACGATCCCCAACCTCCCTGGCATGCCCCAGTCAATTTTTGGCCCATAGTACGCCTGGACCCAGGCTCACCCGCGAAACTGCAGGCTATAGCACTGTGATTGGCACGATAATGCCCCATTCACACCGTTTTGCCCATTTGTCAACCCAAATAGCCACAAAAAATTAAACGGACCACAGTTGCATGATACCCAACTTCCCTGGCATGCCCCGGTCAATTTTTGGCCCACAACACGCTTAGATACCAGGCCCACCCCCAAAACCGTAGGCTATTGCACACCAACTTAGCCCAAAAATGCCTCGTTCGAACTGTTTCTCCCGTTTATCCACCCAAAGAGCCACGAAAAATTAAACGAACCATACTGGGATGATCCTTAACCTCCCTGGCACACCCCGATAAATTTTTGAGCCACAGTACGATCGAACCCCGGGCTCACCCCCTAAATCATGGGCTATAGCACACCGATTTTGCTCGAAAATGCCCCGTTCGTGCTATTTCGCCCGTTTGTACACCCAAATATCCACAAAAATTAAACGGACCACACTGGGACAATCCCCAAACTCCCTGGCATGACTCGGTCGATTTTTGGCCCACAACACGCCTGAACCCCGAGCCCACCCTCGAAACCGTGGTCTATAGCACATCGATTTAGCCCAAAAATGCCCCGTTCGAGCTGTTTCACGAGTTTGTCAACCCAAATGTCCACGAAAAAATAAACGGACCACAGTGAGATGATCCCTAACCTCCCTGGCATGCCCCAATTAATTTTTCGCCAACAGTACGCTCAGACACCGGGCCCACCCCCGAAACCATAGGCTATTGCACACCAATTTTACCCAAAAATGCCCCGTTAAAGCCGTTTCGCCCGTTTGTCCACCCAAATGGCCACGAAAAATTAAACAAACCACACAGGGACGATCCCCAACCTCCCTTGTATGCCTCGGTCGATTTTCGGCCCACAGCACGCCTGGACCCCAGGCCCACCCCCAAACCCGTGTGCTATAGAACACTGATTTTGCTCGAAAAATCCCCGTTCGCGCTGTTTTTCCTTTTTGTCCACCCAAATAGCCATAAAAAATTAAATGAACCATACTGGGACAATCCCAAACCTCACTTGCATGCCCCGATAAATTTTTGGCCCAAAACACGCTCGAACCCCGGGCCCACCCTCGAAACTGTGGGTATAGAACATCGATTTGGCACGTATATGCTCCTTTCGCACCGTTTCGCTTGTTTGTCCACCCAAATGGCCACAAAAATTAAACGGACCAAACTGGGATGATCCTCAACCCCCCTGGCATACCCCGATCAATTTTCTGCCCACAGCAAGCCCGGACCCCAGTCTAACCCCCTGGGCTATAGCACAATGATTTGGCCTGATTATTCCCCGTTTGCACCATTTTCACCGTTTGTCAACCCAAATGGCCACAAAAAATTAAACGGACTACAGTGGGACGATCCACAACTTCTCTAGAATGCCCCATTCAATCTTTGGACCACAACACACTCGGATACCATGCCCACCCCCAAAACCGTGCGCTATTGCACACTAATCTGGCCCGAAAATGCCTCGTTTGAGCCATTTTGCCCGTTAGTCCACCCAAATAGCCACGAAAAATTAAACGGACCATAGTGGGATGATCCCAGCCTCCCTGGCACACCCCGATCAATTTTTGTCCCACAACACGCCCAGAACTCAGGCCCAACCCCAAAACCGTATGCTATAACACATTGATTTGACCCCAAAATGCCCTGTCCGTGCTGTTTTGCCCGTTTATCCACCCAAATGGACACGAAAAATTAAACGGACCACACTGGGATGATCCCCAACCTCCTTGGCAGGCCGCGGTCGATTTTCGGCCTACAACACAGCCGAACCCCGGGCCCACCCCCAAAAATGTGGGCTATAGCACGCCGATTTGGCCCAAAAATGCCCCGTTCGTGCCGATTTTCCCGTTTGTCCCCCCAAATGTCCATAAAAAATTAAACGGACCACACTGGGATGATCCTCAACCTCCCTGGTATGCCTCGGTCAATTTTTGGCCAACAGCACGCCCGAACCCCAGGGCCACCCCCAAAATCATAGGCTATAGTACACCGAGTTGGCCCAAAAATGCCCTGTTCGCGCGGTTTCGCCTTTTTGTCCATGAAAATGGCCACAAAAAATTAAACGGACCATACTGGGATGATCCCCAACCTCCCAAGCATGCCCCGGTCAATTTTTAGCCCACATGACACCCAAACCCCAGGATCACCCCTGAAACCGAGGGCTATTGCACACTGATTTGGCCTGAAAATGCCATGTTCGTGCCGTTTTGCCCGTTTGTCCACCGAAATGGCAAAGAAAAATTAAACGGACCACACTGGGATGATCACCAACCTCCCTGGCATGCCCCAATCAATTTTTGGAGCACAGCACGCCTGAATCTCGGGCCCACCCTCAATATCGTGGGCTATAACACACCGATTTGGCCCAAAAATGCTCCATTCGCACCGTTTTGCCTGTTTGTCCACCAAAATGCCCATGAAAAATTAAACGGTCCATACTATGATGATCCCCAACCTTCCTGGCATGCCCCGGTTAATTTTCGGCCCACAGCACGCCTAGAACCCAGGCCCACACCCAAAATCGTGGGCTATAGCACACCGATTTGGTCCAAAAATACCCCATTCGAACCGTTTTGCGCGTTCTTCAAATCAATTGGCTACGAAAACATAAACGAACCATAGTAGGACGATTCCCAACCTCCCTAGCATGCCCCGGTAGATATTTAGCCCACAGCACGCTCGGACCCCGGGCCCATCCCTAAAACCGCAGGCTATTGCACACCAATTTGGCCCGAAAATGCCCCGTTCGAGCTGTTTTGCCGATTTATCCACCCAAATAGCCACGAAAAAATAAACGGACCACACTGGGACGATACCCAAACTCCCTGGAACGCTCCGGTCAATTTTCGGCCTACAGCACGCCCGGACACTGGGCCCACCCCTAAAATTGTGGGCTATAGCACACCGATTTGACCCTAAAATGCCCCATTCGTACTGTTTTGCCCGTTTGTCAACCCAAACGGTCATGAAAAATTAAACGGACCACACTAGGATGATCCCTAAATTACCTGGTATGCCTCGATCGATTTTCAACCCACAACACGATCGGACTCCAGGCCCACCCCCAAATTCGTGGGCTATAGCACGCCGATTTAGCTCCAAAATGCCCCGTTCGTGCCGTTTTGGCAGTTTGCCCCCTAAATAACCATAAAAAATTAAATGGACCACACTGCGATGATCCCCAACCTCCCTGGCATGCCCCGATCAATTTTTGGACCAGAGCACAACCGAACCCCAGGCCCACCCTAAAAACTGTGGGATATAGCACACCGATTTGGCCCAAAAATACCCCATTTGAGCCATTTCGCGTGTTTGTCAACGCAAATGGCTACAAAAAATAAACGAACCACAGTGGGATGATCCTCAACCTCCCTAGCATGCCCCGGTAGATTTTTAGCCCACAGGTCCCTCGGACCCCGGGCCCATCCCTAAAACCGTAGGCTATTGCACACCAATTTGGCCTGAAAATGCCTCATTCGAGCCGTTTCGCCCGTTTGTCCACCCAAATAGCCACAAAAAATTAAACGGACCATACTGAGACATTGCCCAAACTCCCTGGAATGCCCCAGTCAATTTTTGGCCCACAACACGCCCGGACCTCGGTTCCACCCCCAAAATCGTGGGCTATGGCTCACCGATTTGGCCCCAAAATGCCCCGTTTGCGCTATTTTACCCGTTTGTCCACCCAAATAACCACGAAAAATTAAATGAACGATATTGGGATGATCCTCAACCTCCCTGGCATGCCCCGGTCGATTTTCGGCCCACAGCACGCTCGAACCCCGGGCCCACCCCCAAAACCATGGGATATTGCACACCGATTTGGCCCAAAAATGCCCCGTTCATGCAGTTTCGCCCATTTGTCAACCTAAATGGCCACGTAAAATTAAACAGATTACACTGGGATGATCCCCAACCTCCCTTACATGCCCTGGTCGGTTTCCAACCCACAGCAAACCTGGACCCCGTGTTCACCTCCAAAACCGTGGGCTATTGCACACTGATTTGGCCCAAAAATGCCCAGTTCGTGCTCCCATACTGGGATGATCCCCAATATTCCTGGCACGCCCCGATTGATTTTCAACCAACAGCACCCCCGGACCTTGAACCCACCCCCAAAACCGTGTTCTATAGCACATAGATTTTGCCCAAAAACACCCCATTCGCGTCGGTTTGCCTTTTTGTCCACCTAAATGCCCACAAAAAATTAAACAGACCATACTAGGACGATTTCCAACCTCCCTGGCATGCCCTGGTCGATTTTTGACCCACAATACGCCCGGACCTGGGCCCACCCCTAAAATCGTGGGCTATAGCACACCGATTTAGCCCAAAACTGCCCCATTCACGCTGTTTCGCCCTTTTGTCCACCTAAATGGCCACGAAAAATTAAACGAACCATACTGGGACGATCCCCAACCTCCTTGGCATGCCCCGGTCGATTTTTGACCCACAACACGCTCGGACCCCGAGCCCACCCCCAAAACCATGGGCTTTAGCAAATCGATTTGGACTGAAAATGCCCCGTTCGTGCAGTTTAGCCTTTTTGTCTACCCAAATGGCCACAAAAAAATAAACGAATCACATTAAGATAATTCCCAACCTTCCTGGCACGCCCCGGTCATTTTTTGGCATACAGCATGCCCGAGCCCCGGGCCCACCCTCAAAACTGTAGGCTATAGCACAATGATTTGGGCCGAAAATGCCCCATTCGCACCATTTTGCTAGTTTGTCCACCCAAATGGCAACGAAAAATTAAACGGACCATACTGGGATGATTCCCAACCTCTCTAGTATGCCTCGGTCGATTTTTAGCCCACATCACGCCCGTACCCCGGGCTCACCCCCAAAACTGTGGGCTATAGCACTGTGATTTGGCCCAATAATGCCCCATTCACACCGTTTTGCCTGTTTATCAACCCAAATGGCCACGAAAAAATAAATGGACCACAGTGGGATGATCCTCAACCACCCTGGCATTCCCCGGTCAATTTTTGGCCCATAACACTCTTGAATACCGGGTCCACAACCAAAACAGTGGGCTATTAAACACCAATTTAGCCCGAAAATGCCTCGTTCCAGCCATTTACCTGTTTGTCCACCCAAATGGCCATGAAAAAATAAACGTACCACACTAGGATGATCTGTAAACTCCCTGGCATACCCCGGGCAATTTTTGGCCCCCAGCATGCTCGGACCTCGGGCCCACCCTCGAAACCGCGGGCTATAGCACCCCGATTTTGCCCAAAAATGCCTCGTTCATGCCGTTTTACCCGTTTGTCCCCCTAAATGGCCACAAGAAAATTAAACAAACCACAGTGGGACGATCCCCAACCTCTCTGGCATGCCCCGATAGATTTTTGGCCCACAGCATGCCCAAACTCGGGCCCACCCCCAAAATCGTCGGCTATAGCACACCGATTTGGCCCAAAAATGTCTCGTTCACACTATTTCTCCCGTGTGACCACCCAAATGGCCACAAAAAATTAAACGAACCATACTGGGATGATCCCCAACCATCCTGGCATGCCCCGGTCGATTTTCAACCCATAACACGCCCGGACCCTAGGCCCACCCCCAAAATCGTAGGCTATAGCACACCAATTTGGCCCGAAAATGCCCCGTTTGTGCCGTTTTGCCTTTTTATCCACCCAAATGATCACAAAATATTAAACATACCACACTAGGATAATCCCTAACCTCCCTGGCATGCTCCGGTAATTTTTCGGCCTACAGCATGCCCAGATCCCGGGCCCACCCTCACAACTGTGGGTTATAGCACACCGGTTTGGCCCGAAAATGCCCTGTTCGCGCTGTTTCACTTGTTTGTCCCCTCAAATGGCAGCAAAAAATTGAACGGACCACACTAGGATGATCCCCAACATCCCTGGCATGCCTCGGTCGATTTTTGGCCCACAGCACGCCTGGACCCCGGGCTCACCCGCGAAACTGCAGGCTATAGTACTGCAATTTGGCACGATAATGCCCCATTCATGCCGGTTTGCCCGTTTGTCAACCCAAATAGCTATTAAAAATTAAACGGACCATAGTGGGACGATCCTCAACTACCTGACATGCCCCGGTCAATTTTTATTCCACAACACGCTCAGATACCAGGCCCACCCCCGAAATCGTGGGCTATTGCACACCAACTTAGCCCAAAATGCCTCATTCGAGCTGTTTCGCCCATTGATCCACCCAAAGAGACACAAAAAATTAAATGGACCACACTGAGATGATCCTTAACTCCCTGGCATGCCCCGATCTATTTTTGAACCACAGTACAATCGTACCCCGGGCTCACCCCCTAAGTCATGGGCTATAGCATTAAACGAACCATACTGGGATGATCCCCAAACTCCTTGGCACGACCCGATCGATTTTCGGACCATAGCACGCCCGAACCCCGAGCCCACCCTCAAAACCGTGGGCTATAGCACATCGATTTAGCCCAAAAATGCCCCGTTCGAGCCATTTCATGAGTTTGTCAACCCAAATGCCCACGAAAAAATAAACGGACCACAGTGAGACGATCCCCAACCTCCCTGGCATGCCCCGATCAATTTTTGGCCAACAGTACACTCGAATCCTGGGCCCACCCCCAAAACCATAGGCTATTGCACACCAATTTTGCCCGAAAATGCCCCGTTAAAGACGTTTCACCCATTTGTCCACCCAAATGGCCAAGAAAAATTAAACAAACCACACTGGGACGATCCCCAACCTCCCTTGTATGCCCCGGTCGATTTTCAGCCCACAGCATGCCTGGACCCCAGGCCCACCCCCAAAACCGTGTGCTATAGCACACCGATTTCGCTCGAAAATGCCACGTTCGGGCCGTTTTACCTTTTTGTCCACCCACATAGCCATAAAAAATTAAACGAACCATACTGGGACTATCCTAAACCTCCCTTGCACGCCCCGATAAATTTTTGGCCCAAAACACGCCTGGACCCTGGGCCCACCCTCGAAACCGTGGGTATAGCACACCGATTTGGCACGTAAATGCCCCATTCTCACTGTTTCACTTGCTTGTCTACCCAAATGGTCACGAAAAATTAAACGGACTAAACTGGGACGATCCTCAACCCCCCTGGCACGCCCCGATCTATTTTTGGCCCACAGCAAGCCCGGACCCCAGGCTTACCCCTGAAACCGTGGTCTATATCACAACAATTTGGCCTGATTATTCCCCGTTTGCACAATTTTTCCCGTTTGTCAACCCAAATGGCCACGAAAAATTAAACGGACCACAGTGGGATGATCCCTAACTCCCTGGAATGCCCCGTTCAATTTTTGGACCACAACACGCTCGGATACCGTGCCCACCCCCAAAACCGTGCGCTATTGCACACCAATTTGGCCCAAAAATGCCTCGTTCGAGCCGTTTTGCCTGTTAGTCCACCCAAATAGCCACGAAAAATTAAACGGACCACAGTGGAATGATCCCAACCTCCCTGGCATGCCCTGATCGATTTTCATCCCACAGCATGCCCAGAACTCCGGCCCACCCCCGAAACCGTGTACTATAGCACATCGATTTGACCAAAAAATGCCCTGCTCGTGCCATTTCGCCTGTTTAACCACCAAAATGGCCAAAAAAAATTAAACGGACCACACTGGGACGATCCCCAGCCTCCCTGGCAGGCCGTGGTTGATTTTTGGCCTACAGGACGCTCGAACCCCGAGCCTACCTCCGAAAACGTGGGCTATAGCACGCCGATTTGGCCCGAAAATGCCCCGTTCGTGCCGATTTGCCTGTTTGCACCCAAATGGCCATAAAAAATTAAATGGACCATACTGGGATGATCCCTAACCTCCCTGGCATGCCTCGGTTAATTTTTGGCCAACAGCACACCCGAAACCCGGGCCCACCCCCGAAATCATGGGCTATAGCACACCGATTTAGACCGAAAATGCCCCATTCGCGCGGTTTCGCCTTTTTGTCCATGTAAATATCCACAAAAAATTAAACGGACCATACTGGGATGATCCCCAACCTCCCAAGCATACCTCGGTCAATTTTTAGCCCACATGATGCCCAAACCCAGGCTCAGCCCTAAAACCGTGGGCTATTGTACACTGATTTGGCCTGAAAATGCCACGTTCGTGCCGTTTTGCCCGTTTGTCCACCCAAATGGCCAAGAAAAATTAAACGGACCATACTGGGACGATCTTCAACCTCCCTGGCACTCCTCAGTCAATTTTTAGAGTACAACATTCTCGGATCGCGCCGTTTGGCCCGTTTGTTCCGATTTGGCCCGAAAATGCTCCATTCACACCGTTTTGCCTGTTTGTTCACCCAAATGCCCGTGAAAAACTAAACGGACCACACTGTGATGATCCCCAACCTCCTTGTCACACCCCAGTTGATTTTTTGCCCAAAGCACGCCTAGACCCCGGGTCCACACCTGAAACCCTGGGCTATAGCACACCGATTTGGCCTAAAAATACCCCATTAGCTTTTGTCAACTCAATTAGCTACGAAAAAAATAAACGAACTACAGTGGGACGATCCCCAACCTCCCTAGAATTCCTCGGTAGATTTTCGGCCCACAGCATACTCGGACCCCGGGCCCATCCCTAAAACCGTAGGCTATTGCACAACAATTTGGCCCGAAAATGTCCCATTTGAGCCGTTTCACCGGTTTGTCCACCCAAATAGCCACGAAAAAATAAATGGACCACACTGAGATGATGCCCTAACTCCCTAGAATGCCCCAGTCAATTTTTGGCCCACTGCAATCCCGGACGCCGAGCCCACCCCCAAAATTGTGGGCTATAACACACCGATTTGACCCAAAAATGTCCCATTTGCACCGTTTTGCCCGTTTGTCAACCCAAATGGTCAGAAAAAATTAAATGGACCACACTAGGATGATCCCCAAATTCCCTGGTATGCCCCGATCGATTTTCAACCCACAGCATCACCGAACCCTGGGCCCACCCCCAAAATCGTGGGCTATAGCACACCGATTGGACCCCAAAATGCCCCGTTTGTGCCGTTTTGCCAGTTTGTCTCCTAAATAGCCACAAAAAATTAAACGGACCACTCTGCAATGATCCCCAACCTCCCTGGCATGCCCCGGTCAATTTTAGCCCCACAGCACGCCCGAAATCATGGGCTATAGCACACCGATTTAGACCGAAAATGCCCCATTCGTGCGGTTTCGCCTTTTTGTCCATGTAAATATCCACAAAAAATTAAACGGACCATACTGGGATGATACCCAACCTCCCAAGCATACCTCGGTCAATTTTTAGCCCACATGATGCCCAAACCCAGGCTCAGCCCTAAAACCGTGGGCTATTGTACACTGATTTGGCCTGAAAATGCCACGTTCGTGCCGTTTTGCCCGTTTGTCCACCCAAATGGCCAAGAAAAATTAAACGGACCATACTGGGACGATCTTCAACCTCCCTGGCACTCCTCAGTCAATTTTTAGAGTACAACATTCTCGGATCGCGCCGTTTGGCCCGTTTGTTCCGATTTGGCCCGAAAATGCTCCATTCACACCGTTTTGCCTGTTTGTTCACCCAAATGCCCGCGAAAAACTAAACGGACCACACTGTGATGATCCCCAACCTCCTTGGCACACCCCAGTTGATTTTTTGCCCAAAGCACGCCTAGACCCCGGGTCCACACCTGAAACCCTGGGCTATAGCACACCGATTTGGCCTAAAAATACCCCATTAGCTTTTGTCAACTCAATTAGCTACGAAAAAAATAAACGAACTACAGTGGGACGATCCCCAACCTCCCTAGCATTCCTCGGTAGATTTTCGGCCCACAGCATACTCGGACCCCGGGCCCATCCCTAAAACCGTAGGCTATTGCACAACAATTTGGCCCGAAAATGTCCCATTTGAGCCGTTTCACCGGTTTGTCCACCCAAATAGCCACGAAAAAATAAATGGACCACACTGGGATGATGCCCTAACTCCCTAGAATGCCCCAGTCAATTTTTGGCCCACTGCAATCCCGGACGCCGAGCCCACCCCCAAAATTGTGGGCTATAACACACCGATTTGACCCAAAAATGTCCCATTTGCACCGTTTTGCCCGTTTGTCAACCCAAATGGTCAGAAAAAATTAAATGGACCACACTAGGATGATCCCCAAATTCCCTGGTATGCCCCGATCGATTTTCAACCCACAGCATGACCGAACCCTGGGCCCACCCCCAAAATCGTGGGCTATAGCACACCGATTGGACCCCAAAATGCCCCGTTTGTGCCGTTTTGCCAGTTTGTCTCCTAAATAGCCACAAAAAATTAAACGGACCACTCTGCAATGATCCCCAACCTCCCTGGCATGCCCCGGTCAATTTTAGCCCCACAGCACGCCCGAAGCCCGAGCCCACCCCCAAAACCGTGGGATATAGCACACCGATTTGGCCCTAAAATGCCCCATTCGAGCCATTTCGCGCGTTTATCAACCCAAATGGCTACGAAAAAATAAACAAACCACAGTGGGACGATCCCCAACCTCCCTAGCATGCCCCGATCGATTTTCGGCCCACATCATGCTCGGACCCCGAGCCCATCCCTAAAACAGCAGGTTATTGCACACCAATTTAGCCCAAAAATCTCCCGTTCGAGCCATTTTGCCCATTTGTCAACCCAAATAGCCACAAAAAATTAAACGGACCACACTGGGATGATCCCCAACCTCCCTGGCATGCCTCGGTCAATTTTAGGCCCACAGTACGCCCGGACCTCGGGACCACCCCCAAAATCGTGGGATATTGCACACCGATTTGTCCCAAAAATGCCTCGTTCGCGCAGTTTCACCCGTTTGTCAACCTAAATGGCCACGTAAAATTAAACGGATTATACTGGGATGATCCCCAACCTCCCTTACATGCCCCGGTCGATTTTCCACCCACAGCAAGCCCGGACCCCGTTCCCACCCCCAAAACCGTGGGCTATTGCACACTGATTTGGCTCGAAAATGCCCCATTCGTGCTCTTTCATCCGTTTGTCCATGCAAATGGCCACAAAAAATTAAACGAACCATACTGGGATGATCCCCAATAATCTTGGCACGCCCCGGTCGATTTTCAGCCCACAGCACGCCCGGACCCTGAGCCCACCCATGAAACCGTGTTCTATAGAACATAGATTTTGCCCGAAAACACCTCATTCGCGCCGTTTTGCCTTTTTGTCCACCCAAATGCCTATGAAAAATTAAACGGACCATACTAGGACGATATCCAACTTCCCTGGCATGCCTCGATTGATTTTTCACCCATAACACGCCCGGACCCCGGGCCCACCCCCAAAATCATGGGCTATAGTACAATAATGCCCCATTTGCGCCGTTTTGCCCGTTTGTCAACCCAAATAGCCACATAAAATTAAACGGATCATAGTGGGATGATCCCCAACCTCCCTGGCACGCCCCGATAGATTTTTGGCCCACAACACGCCCGAACCCGGGCCCACCCCCAAAATCGTCGTCGGTTATAGCACATCGATTTGGCCTAAAAATGCCCCGTTCACATTGTTTCGCCCGTTTGACCACCCAAATGGCCACGAAAAATTAAACGAACCATGCTGGGATGATCCCCAACCTCCCTGGCATGCCCCGATCAATTTTCGACCCACAACACGCTCGGACCTTGGTCCCACTCCCAAAATCATGGGCTACAGCACACCGATTTCGCTCGAAAATGCCCCGTTTGCACCGTTTTGCCTTTTTATCCACCCAAATGCCACAAAAAATTGAGCAAAGCACACTGGGACAATCCCCAACCTCCCTGGCACGCTTCGATCATTTCTTGGCCTACAGCGTACCCAGACCCCGGGCCTACCCTCAAAATTGTGGGCTATAGCACACCTGTTTGGCCCAAAAATGCCCCGTTCGCGCCATTTCACTCGTTTGTCCACTCAAATGGCCACAAAAAATTGAACGGACCACATAAGGACGATCCCTAGCCTCCCTGGCATGCCCCGGTCAATTTTTGGCCCACAGCACGCCTGGACCCCGGGCTCACTCGAGAAACTACAGGCTATAGCACTGTCATTTGGCACGATAATGCCCCATTCACGCCGTTTTGCCTGTTTGTCAACCCAAATAGCCACAAAAAATTAAACGGACCATAGTGAGATGATCGCCAACTTCCCTGGCATGCCCCGGTCAATTTTTGGCCCACAACACGCTCAGATACCAGGCCCACCCCCGAAATTGTGGGCTATTGAGCACCAACTTGGCCCAAAAATGCCTCGTTCGAGAAGTTTCGCCCGTTTATCCACCCAAAGAGCCAAGAAAAATTAAATGGACCACACTGGGATGATCCTTAACCTCTCAGCATGCCCCGATCGATTTTCGAACCACAGTACAATCGAACCCCGGGCTCACCCCCTAAATCATGGTCTATAGCACACCAATTTTGCCCAAGAATGCCCCGTTCGTGCTATTTCGCCTGTTTGTACACCCAAATGGCCACAAAAATTAAATGGATCATGCTGGGATGATCCCCAAACTCCCTGGCATGCCTCGATCAATTTTCGGCCAACAATACACTCGAACCCCGGGCCCACCCCCGTAACCATAGGCTATTGCACACCAATTTTGCCCGAAAATGACCCGTTAAAGTCGTTTCGCCCGTTTGACCACCCAAATAGCCACACAAAATTAAACAAACCACACTGGGACGATCCCCAACCTCTCTTGTATTCCCCAGTTGATTTGTGGCCCACAGCATGCCTGGACCCCAGGCCCTCCCCCAAAACCGTGTGCTATAGCACACCAATTGGGTAAAAAATTCCCCGTTCGTGCCGTTTTTCCTTTTTGTCCACCCAAATAGCCACAAAAACTTAAACGAACCATACTGGGACAATCCCAAACCTCCCTTGCATGCCCCGATCAATTTTCGTCCCAAAACACGCCCAGACACCGGGCCCAGCCTCGAAACCGTGGGTATAACACATCGATTTGGCACGTAAATTCCCCGTTCGCACCATTTCGCTTGTTTGTCCACCCAAATAGCCACAAAAAATTAAACGGACAAAACTGGTTCAATCCTCAACCCCCTGGCACGCCCCGATCGATTTTTGGCCCATAGCAAGCCCGGACCCCAGGCTCACTCCTGAAATCGTGGGCTATAGAACAACGATTTGGCCCGATTATTCCCCGTTTGAACCATTTTGCCCGTTTGTCAACCCAAATGGCCACGAAAAATTAAACGAACCATAGTGGGATGATCCCCAACCTCCCTGGAATGACCTGTTCAATTTTTGGACCACAACACGCTCGGATACCATGCCCACCCCCGAAACCGTGCGCTAATTCACACCAATTTGGCCCGAAAATGCCTCGTTTAAGCCGTTTTGCCTGTTAGTCCACCCAAATAGCCACAAAAAATTAAACGGACCACGGTGGGATGATCCCAACCTCCCTGGCACGCCCCAATCAATTTTAGTCCCACAACACACCCAGAACTCAGGCCTACCCCCGAAACCGCGTGCTATAGCACATCGATTTGACCCAAATATGCCTCGTTCGTGCCGTTTCGCCCATTTATCCACCCATAACATTCTAGGATACCGGGTACATACTGGGATAATCCCTAAACTCCCTGGTATGCCCCGGGCGATTTTCGGCCCCCAGCACGCCCGGACCTCGGGCCCACCCTCAAAATCGCGGGCTATAGCACCCCGATTTTGCCTAAAAATACCCCATTCATGCCGTTTTACCCGTTTGTCCCCCTAAATGGCCACAAAAAATTAAACGGACCACAGTGGGACGATCCCCAGCTTCCCTACCACGCCCCGATAGATTTTCGGCCCACAGCACGCTCGAACCCGAGCTCATCCTTAAAATCGTCGGCTATAGCACATCGATTTGGCCCAAAAATATCCTGTTCACACTGTTTCGCCCGTTTGACCACCCAAATGGCAACGAAAAATTAAACGAACCATACTGGGATGATCCCCAACCTCCCTGGCATGCCCCGGTCTATTTTCGACCCACAGCATGCCCGGACCCTGGGCCCACCCCTAAAATCGTGGGCTACAACACACCGATTTGGCCCGAAAATGCCCTGTTTGCGCCGTTTTGCCTTTTTATCCACCCAAATGGCCACAAAAAATTAAACAAACCACACTAGGACAATCCCCAACCTCCCTATCACGCTCTGATCATTTTTTGGCCTACAGCAAGCCCAAACCATGGACCCTGGGCCCACCCCCAAAATCGTGGGCTACAGCACACTGATTTGGCCCAAAAATGCCCCGTATACGCTGTTTCACTCGTTTGTACACTCAAATGGCCACGAAAAATTGAACGGACCACAAAAGGACGATCCCCAACCTCCCTGGGATGCCCTAGTTGATTTTTGGCCCACAGCACGCCTGGAACCCGGGCTCAACCGCGAAACTGCAGGCTATAGCACTGCGATTTGGCACGATAATGCCCCATTCACGCCGTTTTGCCCGTTTGTAAACCCAAATAGCCACAAAAAATGAAACGGACCATAGTGGGACGATCCCCAATTTCCCTGGCATGCCCCGATCAATTTTTGACCCACAACACGCTCAGATACCAGGCCCACCCCTAAAACCGTGGGCTATTGCACACCAACTTGGCCCAAAAATGCCTCGTTTGAGTTGTTTTGCCCATTTATCCACCCAAAGAGCCACGAAAAATTAAACGAACGACATTGTGATGATCCTTAACCTCCCTGGCATGCCCCAATTGATTTTTGAACCACAGTACGATCGGACCCCGGGCTCACCCCCTAAATCATGGGCTATAGCACACCGATTTTGCCCGAAAAAGCCCCGTTCGTGCTATTTTGCCCGTTTGTATACCCAAATGTCCACAAAAAAATAAACAGACCACACTGGGACGATCTCCAAACTCCCTGGCATGACCCGATCAATTTTTGACCCACAGCACGCCACGAAAAACTAAATGGACCACAATGAGAAGATCTCCAACCTCTCTGGAATTCCCCGATCAATTTTCGGCCAACAGTACGCTCGGACCCCAGGCCCACCCCCGAAACCATAGGCTATTGCACACCAATATTGCCCGAAAATGCCCCGTTAAAGCTGTTTTGCCCGGTTGTCCACCCAAATAGCCACGAAAAATTAAAAAAACCACACTGGGACGATCTCCAACCTCCTTTGTATGCCCCGATCAATTTTCGGCCCACAGCACGCCTGGACCCAGGCCTACCCCCAAAACCGTGTGCTATAGCACATCGATTTGGTTCGAAAATACCCCGTTTGCGCTGTTTTGCCTTTTTGTCCACCCAAATAGCTACAAAAAATTAAATGAACCATAATGGGACAATCCCAAACCGCCCTTGCATGCCCCGATCAATTTTCGGCCCAAAACACGTCCGAACCCCGGGCCCACCCTCGAAATCGTGGGTATAGCACACCAATTTGGCACGTAAATTCCCCGTTCGCACCGTTTCACTTGTTTGTCCACCCAAATAGCCACGAAAAATTAAATGGATCAAACTGGGATAATCCTCAACCCCCCTGGCACGCCCCGATCGATTTTCGGCCCACAGCAAGCCCGGACCCCAGGCTCACCCCTGAAACCGTGGGCTATAGCACAACAATTTGGCCCGATTATTCCCCATTTGCACCGTTTTGCCCGTTTGTCAACCTAAATGGCCACAACAAATTAAACGGACCATAGTGAGATAATCCCCAACCTCCCTGGAATGCCCCATTCAATTTTTGGACTACAACACGCTCGGATACCATGCCCATCCCCGAAACCGTACGCTATTGCACACCAATTTGGCCCGAAAATGCCTCATTCGAGCCGTTTTGCCCGTTTGTCCACCCAAATAGCCACGAAAAATTAAACGAACCACAGTGGGATGATCCCAACCTCCCTGGCATGCCCCGATCGATTTTTGTCCCACAGCACACCCAAAACTCAGGCCCACCCCCAAAACCGTGTGCGATAGCACATTGATTTGACCCAAAATGCCCTGTTCGTGCCGTTTCATCCGTTTATCCACCCAAATTGCCAGGAAAAATTAAACGGACCACACTGGAACGATCTTCTACCTCCCTGGCAGGCCGTGGTTAATTTTTGGCCTACAGCACGCCCGAAACCCGAGCCCACCCCCGAAAACGTTGGCTATAGCACGCCGATTTGGCCAGAAAATGCCCCGTTCGTGCCGATTTGCACGTTTGTCCCCCCAAATGACCATAAAAAATTAAACGGACCATATTGGGACGATCCTCAACCTCCCTGGCATGCCTCGATCAATTTTCGGCAACCAGCATGGCCGAACCCCGGGCCCACCCCCGAAATCATGGGCTATAGCACACCGATTTGGCCCGAAAATACCCCGTTCGCGCAGTTTTGCCTTTTTGACCACCCAAATGGCCACGATAAATTAAACGAACCATACTGAGACAATCCATAACCTCCCTGGCACGCCTCGGTCATTTTTTGGCATACAACATGCCCGGTCCCATCCTCAAAACTGTGGTCTATATCACACCAATTTGGCCCGAAAATGCCCCGTTCGCACCGTTTTACTTGTTTGTCCACCCAAATGGCCACGAAAAATTAAACGAACCACACTGGGACGATCCCCAACCTCTCTAGCATGCCACGATCAATTTTTGGCACATAGAACGCCTGGACTATAGCACTGTGATTCGGCCCGATAATGCCCCATTCACACCGGTTTGCCTGTTTGTCAACCCAAATGGCCACAAAAAATTAAACGAACCATAGTGGGATGATCCCCAACTACCCTGGCATTCCCCGGTCAATTTTTGGCCCATAACACGCTTGGATACCAGATCCACCACCAAAACAGTGATCTATTGCACACCAATATGGCACGAAAATGCCTGGTTCCACCCGTTTACCTCGTTTGTCCACCCATATGGCCACGAAAAGTTAAACGAACCACACTGGGATGATCCCTAAACTTCCTGGCATGCCCCGAGAAATTTTTGGCCCTCAGCACTCCTGGACCTCGGGCCATCCTCGAAACCGCGAGCTATAGCACCCCGATTTTGTCCAAAAATGCCCCGTTCATGCTGTTTTACCCGTTTGTCCCCCTAAATGGCTACGAAAAATTAAACGAACCATAGTGGGACGATCCCCAACTTCCCTGCCATGCCCCGGTCAATTTTTGGCCCACAAATCGCTCAGATACATGGCCCACCCCAAAACCGTGGGCTATTGCACACCAACTTGGGCCAAAAATGCCTCGTTCGAGCAGTTTTGCCCGTTTATCCACCCAAAGAGCCACGAAAATTAAACGAACCACACTGGGACAATCCTTAACCTCCCGGCACACCCCGATCGATTTTTGAACCACAGTACGATTGAACCCCAGGCTCACCCCCTAAATCATGGGCTATAGCACACCGATTTTACCCGAAAATGCCCCATTTGTGCTATTTCGCCCGTTTGTACACCCAAATGGCCACAAAAAATTAAACGAACCATACTGGGACGATCACCAAACTCCCTAGCATGACCCGATCAATTTTCGGCCCACAACACGTCCGAACCCCAAGCCCACCCTCAAAACCGTGGGCTATAGCACATCGATGTAACCCAAAAATGCCCCGTTTAACTCGTTTCGCTAGTTTGTCAACCCAAATGGCCATGAGAAAATAAACGGACCACAGTGAGACGATCCCCAACCTCCCTAGCATGCCTCGATCAATTTTTGGCCAATAGTACACTCGGACCCCGGTCCCACCCCCGAAATCGTGTGCTATAGCACACCAATTTGGCTCGAAAATGCTCCGTTCGCGCCGTTTTGCCTTTTTGTCCTCTCAAATAGCCATAAAAATTAAACGAACCATACTGGGATAATCCCAAACCGCCTTTGCACGCCCCGATCTATTTTTGGCCCAAAACACGCTCGGACCCCCGGCCCACCCTCGAAACCATGGGTATAGCACACCGATTTGGCACGTAAATGCCCCCTTTGCACTATTTCACCTGTTTGTCCACCCACATGGCCACGAAAAATTAAACGGATCAAACTGGGAAAATATTCAATCCCCCTGGCACGCCCCGATTGATTTTCGACCCACAACAAGACCGGACCCCAGGATCACCCCTGAAACCGTGGGCTATAGCACAACGATTTGGCCAAATTATTCCCCGTTTGCACCATTTTTTCCTGTTTGTCAACCTAAATGGCCACGAAAAATTAAACGGACCACAGTGGGATGATCCCCAACCTCCTTGGAATGCCCAGTTTAATTCTTGGACCACAACACGCTCGGATACCATGCTCACCCCTGAAACCGTGCGCTATTGCACACCAATTTGGCCCGAAAATGCCTCGTTTGAGCCGTTTTGCCCGTTAATCCACCCAAATAGCCACGAAAAATTAAATGGACCATGGTGGGATGATCCCAACCACCCTGGCATACCCCGATCGATTTTCTTCCCACAGCACGCCCAGAACTCAGGCCCACCCCCGAAACCGTGTGCTATAGCACATTGATGTGACAAAAAAATGCCCTGTTCATGCCGTTTCGCCCGTTTATCCACCCAAATGGCCACGAAAAATTAAACGGACCACACTGGGATGATCCCCAACCTCCCTGGCAATCCACGGATGATTTTCGGCCTACAGTACGCCCGAACCCCGAGCCCACCCCCAAAAACGTGGGCTATAGCACGCCGATTTGGCCCGAAAATGCCCCGTTCGTGTCGATTTTCCCGTTTGCCCCCAAAATGGCCATAAAAAATTAAACGGACAACACTGGGATGATCCCCAACCTCCCTGGCATACCTCGGTCAATTTTTGGCCAACAGCATGCCCGAACTCTGGGCCCACCCCAAAAATCATGGGCTATAGCACACCGATTTGGCTCGAAAATGCCCGTTCACGTGGTTTTGCCTTTTTTTCCATGCAAATAGTCACAAAAAATTAAATGGACCATACTGGGACGATACCCAATCTCCCAAGCATGCCCCGGTCGATTTTTAGCCCACATGACGCCCAAACCCCAGGCTCACCCACGAAACCGTGGGCTATTGCACACAGATTTGTCCTGAAAATGCCACGTTCGTGTCGTCTCACCCGTTTGTCCACCCAAATGGCCAACAAAAATTAAACGGACCACACTAGTATGATCCCCAACCTCCCTGGCACTCCCCAATCAATTTTTGGAGCACATCATGCCCGAATCCCGGGCCCACCCTCGAAACCGTGGGCTATAACACACCGATTTGGCCCAAAAATGCTCCATTCGCGCTGTTTTGACTGTTTGTCCACCCAAATGCCCACGAAAAATTAAACCGACCACACTGTGATGATCCCCAACCTTCCTGGCACGCCCCAGTTGATTTTTGGCCCACAACATGCCCTGACCCCGTGCCCACACCCAAAACCGTGGACTATAACACACCGATTTGGCCCAAAATTACCTCGTTTGAGCTATTTCGCGCGTTTGTCAACTCAATTAGATACGAAAAATAAACGAACCACAGTGGGACGATCCCCAACCTCCCTAGCATGCCCTGGTAGATTTTCGGCCCACAGCACGCTCGGACCCCTGGCCCATCCCTAAATCCGTAGGCTATTGCACACCAATTTGGCCCGAAAATGCCCTGTTCGAGCCGTTTCGCTGGTTAATCCACCCAAATAGCCATGAAAAATAAATAGACCACACTGGGACGATGCCCAAACTTCCTAGAATGCCCCGATCAATTTTCAGCCTACAGCACGCCCGGACGCCGGGCCCACCCCCAAAATTGTGGGCTATAACACACCGATTTGACCCAAAAATGCCCCATTCGCACCGTTTTGCCCGTTTGTCAACCCAAATAGTCATTAAAAATTAAACGAACCACACTGGGATGATCCACAAATTCCCTGGTACGCCCTGATCAATTTTCAACCCATAGCACGACCGAACCCCGGGCCCACCCCCGAAATCGTGGGCTATAGCACGCCGATTGGTCCCCAAAATGCCCCATTTATGCCGTTTTGTTAGTTTGTCCGCCTAAATAGCCACAAAAAATTAAACGGACCACACTGCGATGATCCCCAACCTCCCTGGCATGTCCCGGTCGATTTTCATCCCACAGCACGCCTGACCCCCGGGCCCACCCCCAAAACCGTGGGATATAGCATACCGATTTGGCCCAAAAATGCCCCGTTCAAGTCGTTTTGCGCGTTTGTCAACCTAAATGGCTACGAAAAAATAAAGGAACCACAGTGGGATGATCCCCAACCTCCCTAGCATGCCCAATCGATTTTTGGCCCACAACACGCTCAGACCCCGGGCCCATCCCTAAAATAGTAGGCTATTGCACACCACTTTGGCCCGAAAATGCCCCGTTCGAGCCGTTTCGCCGGTTTGTCCACCCAAATAGTCAAAAGAATTAAACGGACCACACTTAGTTGATGCCCAAACTCCCTGAAATTCCCCGGTCAATTTTTGGCCCACAGCATGCCCGGACCTCGCCCCCCCCCCGAAATCATGGGCTATAACTCACCGATTTGGCCCGAAAATGCCCTATTTGCGTCATTTCGCCCGTTTGTCCACCCAAATAACCATGAAAAATTAAACGAACCATACTGGGAAGATCCCCAACCTCCCTGGCATGCCCCGTTCAATTTTAGGACCACAGCACGCTCGGACCCCAAGCCCACCCCTAAAACCGTGGGATATAGCACACCGATTTGGCCTGAAAATGCCCCATTCGCGCCGTTTCACCCTTTTGTGAACATTAATGGCCACGTAAAATTAAACGGACTACACTGGAATGATCCCACACCTCTCTTACATGCCCCGGTCAATTTTCAACCCACAGCAAGCCCGGACCCCGTGCCCACCCCCAAAACCGTGGGCTATTGCACACTGGATTGGCCCAAAAATGCCCCGTTCGTGCTCTTTCACCCGTTTGTTCATGCAAATGGCCACGAAAAAGTAAATGGACCATAGTGGGACGATCCTCAACATTCCTGGCATGCCCCGATCGATTTTCAGCCCACAGCACGCCCGGACCCTGAGCCCACCCCCGAAACCGTGTGCTATAGCACATAGATTTTGCCCGAAAATACCCCGTTCATGCCGTTTTGCCTTTTTGTCCAACCAAATGCCCATGAAAAATTAAATGGACCATACTAGGACGATCTCCAACCTCCCTGGCACGCCCCGGTTGATTTTTGACCCACAACACGCCTTGGCCCACCCCCAAAATCGTGGGCTATGGCACACCAATTTAGCCAAAAACTGTCCCGTTCATGCTATTTCGCCCGTTTGTCCACCCAAATGGCCACAAAAAATTAAACGAACCATACTGGGATGATCCTCAACCTCCCTGGCATGCCTCGGTCAATTTTCAACCCACAGAACACCCGGACCCCGAGCCTACCCCCAAAACCGTGGGCTATAGCAAATTGATTTGGCCCGAAAATGCCCCGTTCACACAGTTTTGCCATTTTGTCCACCCAAATATCCAAAAAAAATAAACGAACCACACTAAGACAATCTACAACCTCCCTGGCATGCCCCGATCATTTTTTGGCATACAGCATGCCCGGGCCCACCCTCAAAACTGTGGGCTATAGCACACCAATTTGGCCCGAAAATGCCCCACTCTCACCGTTTTGCTTGTTTGTCCATCCAAATAGCAACAAAAAATTAAACGGACCACACTGGGATGATCCCCAACCTCTCTAGCATGCCCCGATCAAGTTTTGGCCTCCAATACGCCCAGACCCCAGGCTCACCCCCAAAACTGTGGGCTATAGCACTGTGATTTGGCCCGATAATGCCCCATTCACACTGTTTTGCTCGTTTATCTACCCAAATAGCCACAAAAAATTAAACGGACCACAGTGGGATGATCCCCAACCACCCTGGTATACCCCGATCAATTTTTGGCCAACAACACGCTTGGATACCGGGTCCACCACCAAACTCGTGGGCTATTGCACACCAATTTGGCCAGAAAATGCCTCGTTCCAGTCGTTTACCTGATTTGTCCACCCAACTGGCGACGAAAAATTAAATGGAACACACTGGGATGATCCCTAAACTCCCTGGCACGCCCCAGGCGATTTTTGGCCCCCAGGACGCCCGGACCACGGGTCCACCTTCGAAACTGCAGGCTATAGCACCCCAATTTTACCTCAAAATGCCCCATTCATGCCAGTTTACACGTTTGTCCCCCAAAATGGCCACGAAAAATTAAACGGACGACAGTGGGACAATCCCCAACCTCCCCGGCACACCCCGATAGATTTTCAGCCCACAACATGCCCGAACCTGGGCCCACCCCCAAAATCGTCGGCTATAGCACACCGATTTAGCCCAAAAATTTCCCGTTCACACTGTTTCGCCCGTTTGTCCACCCAAATGGCCACGAAAAAAATAAAAGAACCATACTGGGTTGATCCCCAACCTTCCTGGCATGCCCCGGTTGATTTTTGGCCCCCAGCACACCCGGACCCTGGGCCCACTCCTAAAATCGTGGGCTATAGCACACCAATTTGGCCCAAAAATGCCCCGTTTGTGCCGTTTTGCCTTTCTATCAACCCAAATGGCCACAAAAAATTAAACAAACCACACTGGGACAATCCCCAACCGCCCTGGCATGCTTCGGTCATTTTTTGGCCTACAGCATGTCCAGACCCCGGGCCCACCCTCAAAACTTTGGGCTATAGCACACCGGTTTGGCCCGAAAATGCCCCGTTCGCGCCGTTTCATTCGTTTGTCCACTCAAATGGCCACGAAAAATTGAATGGACCACACAAGGACGATCCCCAACCTCCCTGGCATACCCCGGTAGATTTTTGGCCCACAGCACGCCTGGACCCTGGGCTCACCCGCGAAACTGCAGGCTATAGCAATGTGATTTGGCACGATAATGCCCCATTCGCGCCATTTTACCCGTTTGTCAACCCAAATAGACACAAAAAATCAAACGGACCACAATAGGACAATCCCCAACTTCCCTGGCATGCCCCGATAAATTTTTAACCCACAACACGCTCAGATACCAGGCCCACCCCCAAAATCGTGGGCTATTGCACACCAACTTGGCCTAAAATACCTCGTTCGAGCTGTTTTGCCCGTTTATCCACCCAAAGAGCCACAAAAAATTAAACGGACCATACTGGGACGATCCTTAACTCCCCTGGCACGCCCTGATCAATTTTCGAACTACAGTACGATCGGACCCCGGGCTCACCCTCTAAATCATTGGCTATAGCGCACCGATTTTGCCCGAAAATGCCCCGTTTGTGCTATTTAGCCCGTTTGTACACCCAAATGGTCACAAAAATTAAACGGACCACACTGGGACAATCCCCAAACTCCCTGACATGACCTGGTCGATTTTTGGCCTACAGCACGCCCGAACCCCGAGCCCACCCTCAAAACTGTGGGCTATAGCACATCGATTTAGCCCAAAAATGTCCCGTTCAAGCCGTTTCGCGAGTTTGTCAACCTAAATGGCCACAAAAAAATAAACAAACCACAGTGAGACGATCCCCAACTGCCCTGGCATGGCCCGATCAATTTTCGTCCAACAGTACACTCGGACTCCGGGCCCACCCCCAAAACCATAGGCTATTGCACACCAATTTTGCCCCAAAATGCCCCATTAAAGCCGTTTCGCCCGTTTGTCCACCCAAATGTCCACAAAAAATTAAACAAACCACACTGGGACGATCCCCAATCTCTCTTGTATGCCTCGATCGATTTTTGGCCCACAGCATGCCTGGACCCCAGGCCCACCCCCAAAACCGCGTGCTATAGCACACCAATTTGCCTCGAAAATTCCCCGTTCGCGCCGTTTTGCCTTTTAGTCTACCTAAATAGCCACAAAAAATTAAACGAACCATACTGGGACAATCCCAAACCGCCCTTGCACGCCCCGATCAATTTTTGGCCCAAAAGAAGCCCAGACCCCGGGCCCACCCTCGAAATCGTGGGTATAGCACACTGATTTGGCACGTAAATGTCCCGCTCGCACCGTTTCTCTTGTTTGTCCACCCAAATGGCCACGAAAAATTAAACGGACCATACCGGGATGATCCTCAACCCCTTTGGCACACTTCGATTGATTTTCGGCCCACAGCAAACTCGGACCCTAGGATCACCCCTGAAACCGTGGGCTATAGCATAGCAATTTAGCCCAATTATTCCCCGTTTGCATCGTTTTGCTCGTTTATCAACCCAAATGGCCACAAAAAATTAAACGGACTATAGTAGGACGATCCCCAATCTCCCTGGAATGCCCCATTCAACTTTTGGACCACAAAACGCTCGGATACCATGCCCACCCCCAAAACCTTGCGCTATTGCACAACAATTTGGCTCGAAATTGCCTCGTTCGAGCCGTTTTGCCCGTTAGTCCACCCAAATAGCCACAAAAAATTAAATGGACCATAGTAGGATGATCCCAACCTACCTGACATGCCCCGATCGATTTTCATCCCACAGCACGTCCAGAACTCAGGCCCACCCCCAAAATCGTGTGCTATAGCACATCGATTTGACCCAAAAATGCCCTGTTCGTGCCGTTTTGCCCGTTTATCCACCCAAATGGCCACGAAAATTTAAACAGACCACACTGGGATGATCCCAACCTCCCTAGCAGGCTGCGGTCGATTTTTGGCCTACAGCACACCCGAACCCCGGGCCCACCCATGAAAACATTGGTTATAGCACGCCGATTTGGCCCGAAAATGCCCCATTCATGCCGATTTGCCCGTTTGTCCCCCCAAATGGCCATAAAAAATTAAACGGACCACACTGAGATGATCCCCTACCTCCTTGACATGTCTCGGTCAATTTTTATCCCACAGCACACCCGAACCCCGGGCCCACCCCCAAAATCATGGGCTATAGCACTCCGATTTGGCCCGAAAATGCCCTGTTCCTGCGGTTTTGCATTTTTGTCCATGCAAATGGCTATGAAAAATTAAACGGACCATACTGGGACGATCCCCAACCTCCCAAGCATGCCTCGGTCGATTTTTAGCCCACATGACACCCAAACCCCAGGCTCACCCCCAAAACCGTGGGCTATTGCACACTGATTTGGCCTGAAAATGCCACGTTCGTGCCGTTTCGCCTGTTTGTCCACCCAAATGGCCAAGAAAAATTAAACAGACCATGATGGGACGATCCCCATACTCTCTGGCACACCCTAGTTAATTTTTGGAGCACAGCACGCCCGGATCACGAGCCAACCCTCGAAACCGTGGGCAATAACACACCGATTTGGCCCGAAAATGCTCCATTCGCGTCGTTTTGCCTGTTTGTCCACCCAAATTCCCATGAAAAATTAAACGGATCATACTGTGATGATCCCCAATCTCCCTGGCATGCCCCGGTTGATTTTCGACACACAGCACGCACAGAAGCTGGGCCCACACCCAAAACCATGGTCTATAGCACACCAATTTAGCCAAAAAATACCCCGTTTGAGCCGTTTCGCGCATTTGTCAACTCAATTGGCTACAAAAAAATAAACGAACCACAATGGGATGATCCCCAACCTCCCTAGCATGCCCCGGTAGATTTTCGGCCCACAGAATGCTTGTACCCGGGCCCATCCCCAAACCGTAGGCTATTGCACACAAATTTGGCCATAAAATGCCCCGTTAGAGCCATTTTGCCGATTTATCCACCCAAATAGCCACGAAAAAATAAACGGACCATACTGGGATAATGCCCAAACTCCCTGGAATGCCTCGATCAACTTTTGACCAACTGCACGCCCGGACCTCGGGCCCACCCCCAAAATTGTGGGCTATAGCTCACCTATTTGGCCCAAAAATGCCCCGTTTGCGCTATTTCGCCTGTTTGTCCACCCAAATAACCACGAAAAATTAAACGAACCATACTGGGATGATCTCCACCTCCCTTACATGCCCCGATTGATTTTAGGCCCACAGCACGCCCGTACCCTAGGCCCACCCCCAAAACCGTGGGATATTACACACTGATTTGTCCCGAAAATGCCCCATTCACGCAGTTTCGCCGGTTTGTCAACCTAAATGGCCACATAAAATTTAACGGACTACACTGGGATGACCCCAACCTCCCTTACATGCCCCGGTCAATTTTTAACCCACAGCAAGCCCGAACCCCGTGCCCACCCCCAAAACCGTGGGCTATTGCACACTGATTTGGCCCAAAAATGCCCCATTCGTACTCTTTCACCCGTTGATCCATATAAATGGCCACGAAAAATTAAACGGACCATACTGGGATGATCCCCAACATTTCTGGTATGCCCCGGTCGATTTTTAGCCCACAGCACGCCCGGACCCTGAGCCCACCCCCGAAACCGTGTGCTATAGCACATAGATTTTGCTGGAAAACACTTCGTTCGTGCCATTTTGCCTTTTTGTCCACCCAAATGCCCACGAAAAATTAAACGGACCATACTAGGACGATCTCCAACCTCCCTGGCATGCCCCAGTTGATTTTCGACCTACAACACGCTCGAACCACGGGCCCACCCCCAAAATCGCAGGCTATAGCACACTGATTTAGCTCAAAACTGCCCCGTTCACGCTGTTTCGCCCGTTTGTCCACCTAAATGGCCACAAAAAAATAAACAAACCATACTGGGATGATCCTCAACCTCCTTGGCATGCCCCAGTCAATTTTTGACCCACAGCACTTTCGGACCCCGAGCCCACCCCAAAATCCGTGGGCTACAGCAAACCGATTTCGCCCAAAAATGCCCCGTTCGCGTAGTTTTGTCTTTTTGACCATCCAAATGGCCACAAAAAATTAAACGAACCTCATTGAGACTATCCCCAACTTCCCTGGCACGCCCCGGTCATTTTTAGGCTTACAACATGCCCGGGCCCTAGGCCCACCCTCGAAATTATGGGCTATAGCACACCGATTTTGCCTGAAAATTCCCCGTTCGCACCGTTTTGCTTGCTTGTCCACCCAAATGGCCACGAAAAATTAAACGAACCACACTGGGATGATCCCCAACCTCTCTAGCATGCCCCGGTCGAATTTTGGCCCACAGCACGCCCGGACCCCGGGCTCACCCTCGAAACTGTGGGCTATAACACTGCAATTTGGCCAGATAATTCCCCATTCACACTGTTTTGCCCGTTTGTCAACCCAAATGGCCACGAAAAATTAAACGAACCATAGTGGGATGATCCCCAACCACCCTGGCATACCCCGATCAAATTTTGCCCTACAACACGCTTGGATACCGGGTCCACCACCAAAACCCTGGGCTATTGCACACCAATTTGGCCTGAAAATGCCTCGTTCCAGCCATTTACCTCGTTAATCAAACCAAATGGCCACGAAAAATTAAACGGACCATACTGGGATGATCCCCAACATCCCTGGCATGCCCCGGTCAATTTTTGGCCCACAACACGCCTGGATCCCGGGTCCAAGCCCAAAACCGTGGGCTATAGCATATCGATTAGGCTCGAAAATGCCCCATTCGAGCCGTTTCACCCTTTTGTCCACCCAAATGGCCAAGAAAAATTAAACGGACCACACTGGGACGATCCCTAACCTCCTGGAATGCCCCGGTCAATTTTTAGCACAAAGTACGCTCGAACCCCAGGCCCACCCCCAAAACCGTGGGCTATAGCACACTGATTTGGCTAGAAATTAGCCTGTTTGTGTTGTTTTGCCTGTTTGTCCACCCAATAGCCAAGAAAAATTAAACGAACCATACTGGGATGATCCCCAACCTCCTGGCATGCCTCGATTAATTTTTGGCCTACAACACGCCTAGACCTCGGGCCCACCCCTAAATCCATGCACACCGATTTGGCCCGAAAATGCCTTGTTCGCGCCATTTCGCATGTTTGTCCACCCAAATGGCCATAAAAAATTAAACGAACCACACTGGGATGATCTCCAACCTCCCTGGCATGACCCGGTCAATTTTTAACCCACAACATGCCCGGACCCCGAGCCCACCCTAAAACCGTGGGAAATAGCACACAGATTTGGCCCAAAATGCCCCATTTGAGCCGTTTCACGCGTTTGTCAACCCAAATAGACACGAAAAAATAAACAGACCACAGTGGGATGATCCCCAACCTCCCTGGCATGCCCCGGTCGATTTTCGGCCCACAGCACGCTCGGACCCTAGGCCCACCCCTAAAACCGTAGACTATTGCACACCAATTTGGCCCGAATATGCCCCGTTTGAGCTGTTTTGCCCGTTTGTCCACCCAAATAGCCACAAAAATTTAAACGGACCATACTGGGACGATGCCCAAACTCCCTGGCACGCCCCGGTCAATTTTCATCCCACAGCATGTCCGGACCCTGAGCCCACCCCCAAAATCGTGGGCTATAGCATACTAATTTTGTTCGAAAATGCCTTGTTTGTGCTATTTTGCCCGTTTATCCACCCAAATGGCCACAGAAAAATAAACGAACCACAGTGGGACGATCCCCAACCTCCCTAGCATACCCCGGTTGACTTTTGGCCTACAGCACGCCCGGACTTGGGCCCACCCCCAAAATCGTGGGCTATAGCACACCGATTTGACCCAAAAATGCCCCATTCGCGCTGTTTCGCTCGTTTGTCCACCCAAATGGCCACAAAAAACTAAACGAACCATACTGCGACAATCCCCAACCTCCCTGGCAAGCCCAGGTCAATTTTTGGCCAACAACATGCCTGGACCCCTGGCCTACCCTTGAAATCATGGGCCATATCACACCGATTTATCTCGATAATGCCCCGTTCGCGCCGTTTTGCCCGTTTATCAGCCTAAATGGCCACAAAAAATTAAACGAACCACAGTGGAATGTTCCTCAACCCCCCTGGCATGCGCTAGTCAATTTTTGTCCCACAACACGCTCGGATACCGGCCCACCCACAAAACTGTGGGCTATTGCACACCAATTTGCCTGGAACATGCCTCGTTCGAGCCGTTTCGCCCGTTTGTGCACCCAAATAGCCACCAAATATTAAACGGACCACACTGGGACGATCCCCAACCTCCATGGCATACCCCAGTCGATTTTTGGCCTACAGCACGCCCGGAACCCGGGCCCACCTCCAAAACTGTGGGCTATTGCACACCAATTTGCCCTAAAAATGCCCCGTTTGAGCTGTTTAGCTCGTTTGTCCACCCAAATAGCCACGAAAAATTAAATGAACCACACTGGGAAGATCCCCAACCTCCCTGGCACGCTCTGGTAGATTTTCGGCCCACATCACGCCCGAACCTCGAGCCCACCCACAAAACCGTGGGCTATAGCAAATCGATTTAGCCCGATAATGCCCCGTTCACATCGTTTTGCCCGTTTGTCCACCCAAATGGCCAAGAAAAATTAAAAACAAGAAAAATTAAACGGACCACACTGAGATGATCCCCAACCTCCCTGGCACTCCCTGGTCGATTTTTGGACCACAACACGCCTGGACACCGGGCCTACCCCCAAAACCATGGGCTATAGCATACCAATTTAGCCCAAATATGACCTGTTCGCACCATTTTGCTGGTTTGTCAACCCAAATGGCCACAAAAAATTAAACGGACTTCACTTGGATGATCCCTAACCTCCCCGGCATGCCCCGGTCAATTTTTGGCCTACAACACGCCCGGACCTTTGGCCCACCCCCAAAACCGTGGGCTATTGCATACTGATTTGGCTAAAAAATGACTCGTTTGATCCGTTTCTCCTGTTTGTCCACCCAAATAGCCACGAAAAATTAAATGGACCACACTGGGATGATCCCCAACATCCCTGGCATACCTCGGTCTATTTTTGGCCCACAACAGAACCCGATCCCCGGGCCCACCCCAAAAATCATGGGCTATAGCACATTGATTTGGTCCGAAAATGCCCAGTTGGCAACGTTTTGCCCGATTATCCACCCAAATGGCCACAAAAAATTAAATGAACCACACTGGGATGATCCCCAAACTCCCTGGCATGCCTCGGTCAATTTTAGGCCCACAACACGCTCGAACCCCGGAACCACCCCCAAAACCGTGGGCTATAGCACACCAATTTGGCTCGAAAATGCCCTGTTCGTGCCAGTTTGCCCGTTTGTCCACCCAAATAGTCACCAAAAATTAAACGGACCACACTGGGACGATCCCCAACCTCCATGGCATACCCCAGTCGATTTTCGGCCCACAACACGCCCGGACCCCGGGACCACCCCCAAAACTATGGGCTATTGCACACCGATTTGCCCTAAAAATGTCCCGTTCGAGCTGTTTAGCTCGTTTGTCCACCCAAATAGCCACGAAAAATTAAATGGACCTTACTGGGAAGATCCCCAACCTCCCTGGCACGCTCCGGTAGATTTTTGGCCCACATCACGCTCGAACCCCGAGCCCACCCATAAAACTGTGGGCTATAGCAAATCGATTTGGCCAGATAATGCCCCGTTTGCATCGTTTTGCCCGTTTGATCACCCAAATGGCCAAGAAAAATTAAAACCAAGAAAAATTAAACGGACCACACTGAGACGATCCCCAACATCCCTGGAACTCCCTGGTCAATTTTTGGACCACAACACGCCTGGACACCGGGCCCACCCCCAAAACCATGGGCTCTAGCATAGCGAGTTAGCCCGAAAATGACCCGTTCGCGCCGGTTTGCCGGTTTGTTAACCCAAATGGCCACGAAAAATTAAACGGACTTCACTGGGATGATCCCCAACCTCCCTGGCATGCCCCGGTCAATTTTCGGCCTACAACACGCCCGGACCTTTGGCCCACCCCCAAAACCGTGGGCTATTGCATACTGATTTGGCTAAAAAATGACTCGTTTGATCCGTTTCTCCCGTTTGTCCACCCAAATAGCCACGAAAAATTAAATGTACCACACTGGGACGATCCCCAACATCCCTGGCATACCTCGGTCTATTTTTGGCCCATAGAAGAACCCAATCCTCGGGCCCACCCCCAAAATCATGGGCTATAACACATCGATTTGGTCCGAAAATGCCCAGTTGGCAACGTTTCGCCCGTTTATCCACCCAAATGGCCACAAAAAATTAAATGAACCACACTGGGATGATCCCCAAACTCCCTGGCACGCCTCGGTCAATTTTAGGCCCACAATACGCTCGAACCCCGGGCCCACTCCCAAAACTGTGGGCTATAGCACACCAATTTGGCCCGAAAATGCCCCGTTCGTGCTGATTTGCCCGTTTGTCCACCCAAATGGCCATAATTAATTAAACGGACCATACTACCACGATCTCCAACCTTCCTGGCATGCCTCGATTGATTTTCAGCCCACAGCATGCCCTGACCCCTAGCCCATCCCCAAAACTGTGGGCTATAGCACATCGATTTGGCTAGAATATGCCTCGTTCGTGCCGTTTCGCCCGTTTGTCCACGTAAATGGCCAGAAAAAATTAAAAGAACCATATTGAGACGATCCCCAACCTCCCTTGATACCCTGGTCAATTTTCATCCCACCGCACACTCAGACCCCGGGCCCACCCCAAAAACTGAGGGCTATGGCACACCGATTTGGCCTAAAAATGCGATGTTCGCGTCGTTTTGCTGGTTTGTCCACGTAAATGGCCACGAAAAATTAAACGGACCATACTGGGATAATCCCAAACCTCCTTGGCACAACCCGGTCAATTTTTGGCCCACAACACGCTCAACCCCGGGCCCACCCCCGAAACCGTTGGCTAGTGCACTCTAACTTGGCCCGAAAATGCCCCGTTCGAGCCGTTTCTCCCGTTTGTCCACCCAAATAGCCACGAAAAATTAAACGGACCACACTGGGACGATCCCAAACCTCCCTGGAACGCTCCAGTCTATTTTTGGCCTATAACACACCGGACCCAGAGCCCACCCCAAAACCGTAGGTTACACACCGATTTGGACCAAAAATGCCCTGTTTGTGCCATTACGCCCGTTTATCCACCCAAATAGCCACAAAAAATTAAACGAACCACACTGGGATGATCCCCAATCACACTGGCACATCCTGGTCAATTTTCAACCCACAGCACGCCCGAACCCCAGGCCCACCCCCAAAACCGTGGGCTATAGCACACTGAATTGGCTCAAAAATACCCCATTCGTGCCAATTCGCTCGTTTGTCCACCCACATAGCCACAAAAAATTAAACGGACCATACTGAGATGATCCCCAATATCCTCGGCACGCCCCAGTTGAGTTTCGGCCGACAGCATGCCCGGACCCCAGGCCTACCCTCAAAACCATGGGCTATGGCACACCGATTTGACCTGAAAATTCCCCGTTCGTGCCTTTTTGCCCATTTGTCCCCCCCAAATAGCCACAAAAAATTAAACGGACCACACTGGGATGATCCCTAACCTCCCTGGCATGCCTCAGTCAATTTTTGGCCCACAGACCGCCCGAACCCCGGGCCCACCTCCAAAACCGTTGGCTATAGCACATAGATTTGGCCCAAAAATGCCCCGTTCATGCGGTTTCGTCTGTTTATCCATGCAAATAGCCATGAAAAATTAAACAGACCATACTGGGACAATCCCCAACCTCCCTAGCACGCCTTGGTCGATTTTCGGCCCATAGCACTTCCGGAAGCCATTCTCACCCCGAAAAACGTGGGCTATAGCACACCGATTTGGCTCGAAAATGCCCCATTTGAGTCCTTTCACCCGTTTGTCCACCCAAATGGACAAGAAAAAATAAACGGACCACACTGGGATGATTCCCAACCTCCCTGGCATGCTCAGGTCGATTTTTGGCGCACAGTACACCCGAACCCCGGGTACACCCCCAAAACCGTGGGCTACAACCGATTTGGCCCGAAAATGCCCTGTTCAGGCAGTTTCACCCATTTGTCAACCCATATGGGCACAAAAAAATAAACAGACCAGAGTGGGACGATCTCCAACCTCCCTGGCATGCCCCGATCGATTTTTACCCCACAGCACGCATGGACCTTGGGCCCACCCCTGAAACCGTTAGCTATTGCACACCTATTTGGCTCAAAAATGCCCCGTTTGAACTGTTTCGCTCGTTTATCCTCCCAAATAGCGACAAAAAAATAAAAGGACCACACTGGGATGATTCCTAACCTCCCTGGCATGCCCCGATAGATTTTTAGCCCACAGCATGCCCAAAACTCGAGCCCACCCCCGAAATCGTGGGCTACAGCATACCGATTTGGATCGAAAAATGCCCTGTTCACGCTGTTTCACCCGTTCATCCACCCAAATGGCCACAAAAAATTCAACGAACCACACTGGGACGATCCCTAACCTCCCTGGAACGTCCCTATATATTTTTGGCCCACAGCATGCCTGGACCCTGGGCCCACCCCAAAAATCGTGGGTAAAAGCATACCGAATTGGCTTGAAAATGCCCCATTCATGCCGTTTCGCCCGTTTGTCCACACAAATAGCCACGAAAAATTAAACAGACCACACTGGGTAGATCCCCAAACTCCCCGGCATGCCCTAGTTGATTTTTGGCCCACAGCACACCTGAACCCCGGGTCCACCCCCAAAACTGTGGGCTATAGCACACCGATTTGGCTAAAAATGCTTAGTTCTTGCCGTTTTGCCCATTTGTTCCCCCAAATGGCTACGAAATTTTAAACGGGCCACACTGAGATGATCTCCAACCTCGTTGGCACGCCCCAGTCAATTTTTGGCCCATAGAACGCCCGAACCCCGGGCCCACCTCCAAAACCGTGGGCTATAGCACATAGATTTGGCCCGAAAATGCCCCATTCGTGTGGTTTCGCCTGTTTATCCACGCAAATGGCCAAGAAAAATTAAACGGACCATACTGGGGCAATCCCCAACATCCCTGGCATGCCCCGGTCAATTTTTTGCACACAACACTCTCGGACCCCGGGCTCACCCTCGAAACCATGGGCTATAGCGCACCAATTTGGCCCATAAATGCCCCGTTCGCGCCGTTTCACCCGTTTGTCCACCCAAATGGCCAAGAAAAATAAAATGGATCACACTGGGATGATCCCCAACCTCCATGGCATGCTTCGGTCGATTTTTGGTGTACAGTACGCCAGGACCCCGAGCACATCCCCGAAACCGTGGGCTATAGCACACCAATTTGACCCAAAAATGCCCCATTCGCGCCGTTTCGCCTGTTTGTCCACCCAAATGGCCAAAAAAAATTAAATGGACCACACTTGGATGATCCCAACCTCCCTGGAATGCCCCGATTAATTTTTGAACCACAGCACACCCGAACCCCGGGCCCACTCCTAAAACCATAGGCTATAGCACACTGATTTGGCCCGAAAATGCCCCATTCGCATCGTTTCGCCTGTTTGTCCATCCAGATGGCCACAAAAAATTAAATGAACCACACTAGGACGATCCCCAACCTCCCTGGCATGCCCCGATTGATTTTGGGCCCACAGCACGCCTGGACCCCGAGCTCACCCCTGAAACAGTAGGCTATAGAACACCGATTTGGCTCGAAAATACCCCGTTCGCACAATTTTTCCTGTTTATCCACCCAAATGGTCACAAAAAATTAAACGAACCACACTGGGAAGATCCCCAATATTCATGGCATGCCCCGGTCGATTTTTGGCTCACAGTATGCCCGAACCCCGGGCCCACCCCCAAAACCGTAGGCTATAGCACACCGATTTGTCCTAAAAATGCCTCATTCACGACGTTTCGCCCGATTGTCAACTCAAATGGCCATGAAAAATTAAACAGACTATACTGGGATGATCTTCAACCTCCCTTGCATACCCCGATCGATTTTGTCTCACAGCACGCCCGGACACCGGTCCCACCCTAAAACCGTAGGCTATAGCACTCCGATTTGGCCCAAAAATGCCTCGTTCGCGGTGTTTCGCCCGTTTGTCAACCCAAATGGCCACAAAAAATTAAACAGACCATACTGGAACGATCCCCAACCTCCCTGGCATGCCTCAGTTAAGTTTTGGCCCCAAGCACGCCCGGACCCCTGGCACACCCCCGAAACCGTGGGCTATAGCACACCGATTTGGCCCAAAAATGTCCAGTTCGTGTCGATTTGCCTATTTTCCCTCAAATAGCCTCAAAAAATTAAACGCACCATACTGGGAGGATCCCCAACCTCTCTGGCATGCCTCAGTCGATTTTCGGCCCACAGCATGCCCTAACCCTGGGCTCACCCCTGAAACCGTGGGCTATAGCACACCGATTTAGATCGAAAATCCCATATTCATGCGGTTTCTCCTGTTTATGCACGTAAATGGCCACAAAAAATTAAACAGACTATACTGGGATGATCCCCAACCTCCCTGGCATGCCCTGGTCGATTTTCGGCTCACAGCACGCTCGGACCTATGGATCACCCCCAAAACCGTGGGCTATACCACACTGATTTAGCTCGAAAATGCCCAGTTCATGCCGTTTAGCCCGTTTGTCCACCTAAATGGCCAAGAAAAATTAAACGGACCATACTGCGATGACCTCCAACCTCCTTGGCTGCCCCAATCGATTTTCGGTGTATAGCACGCCCGAACCCCAAGCCCACCCCCAAAACCGTGGGCTATAGCACACCGATTTGGTCTGAAAATACCCTGCTCGTGCCGTTTCGCTTGTTTGTCCACCCAAATGGCCTAAAAAAATTAAATGGACCATACTGGAACGATCCCCAACCTCTCTGACATTTCCCGATCGATTTGTGGCCCACAGCACGCCCAGACCCCAGGCCCACCCTTGAAAACCTGGGAGATAGCACACTAATTTAGCCCGAAAATGCCCCGTTCGTGCCGTTTTGCCGGTTTGTCGACCCAAATGGCTACGAAGAATTAAAAAAACTAGACTGGGATGATCCCCAACCTCCCTGGCACGCCCCGGTTGAATTTTGGCCCACAACACGCCTTGAACCTGGGCCCACCCCTAAAACCGTTGGCTATAGCACACCGATTTCGCCCGAAAATGCCCAGTTCACGTCGTTTTTCCTGTTAGTCCACCTACACAGCCACTAAAAATTAAACGGACCATACTGGGATGATCCCCAACCTCCCTGGCATACCTCGGTCAATTTTTATCCCACAACACGCCTTATCCCTGGGCACACCTCCAAAAACGTGGGCTATAGCACATTGATTTAGTTCGACAATGCCCTGTTTGCCCCGTTTCGCCCGTTTATCTACCCAAATGGCCACGAAAAATTAAATGGACCATATTGGAATGATCCCCAAGCTCGCTGGAATGCCACGGTCAATTGTCGTCCCACAGCACGCTCGAACCCCAAGATCACCCCCAAAACCGTGGGCTATAGAACATTGATTTGGTCCAAAAATGCCCCATTTATGGCGATTTACCTATTTGTCCACCCAAATGGCCATGAAAAAATAAACGGACCATACTGGGACAATCTCCAACCTCTCTGGCATGCCTCAATCGATTTTGAACCAACAGCACGCCCTGACCCCGAGCCCACCCCCAAAACTGTGGGCTATAGCACACCGATTTGGCTCGAAAATGCCCCGTTCGTGCTGTTTTGCCCGTTTATCCACCCAAATGGCCACAAAAAATAAACGAACCATACTGGGATGATCTCCAACCTCTCTAGCATACCCCGGTCGATTTTTGTCCCACAGCACGCCCGGACCCCGGGCCAACCCCCAAAACTGTGGGCTATGACACACCAATTTTGCCCAAAAATGTCCCGTTCATGCCGTTTCGCCCGTTTGTCCATGTAAATGGCCACAAAAAATTAAATGGACCATCCTGGGATGATCCCAAAGCTCCCTGGCATGCCCCAGTCAATTTTTGGCCCACATCACTTTCGGAACCCGGGTCCACCCCCAAAATCGTGGGCAATAGCACATCGATGTAGCCTAAAAATGCCCCGTTCACGCCGTTTCATCCGTTTGCCAACCTAAATGGACATGAAAAATTAAACGGATCATACTGGAATGATCCCCAACCTCTCTGGCAAGCAAAGGTCAATTTTCGGACCACAGCACACCCGGACCCCGAGCCCACCCTCGAAATCGTGGCCTATAGCACAGCGATTTGGCCCGATAATGCCCCGTTCGCGCAGTTTCGCCCGTTTATCCACACAAATAACCATGAAAAATTAAACAGACCATACTGGGATGATCCCCAACCTCCCTGGCATGCCCTAATCGATTTTCGACCCACAGCTCGCCCAAACATCGGGCACACCCCCGAAACCAAGGGATATAGCACACCGATTTAGCCCAAAAATGCCCCGTTCGCACCGTTTTGCATGTTTGTCCACCCAAATGGCATCGAAAAATTAAACAGACCATACTGGGATGTTCCCCAACCTCCCTGGCATGCCTCGGTCGATTTTCGACCCACAGCATGCCCGAACTCCGGGCCCACCCTAGAAACTGTGGGTTATAGCACAACGATTTGTCTCAAAAAAACTCCGTTCACGCTGTTTCGCCCGTTTGTCCACCCAAATAGCCACGAAAAATTAAACGAACCATACTGGGATGATCCCTAACTTTCCTGGCACGCCCCGGTCGATTTTTGGCCAACAGTACGCCCGGACCTCGGGTCCACTCCTGAAACCGTGGGCTATAGTACACCGATTTGGCCCAAAAATGCCTCGTTCGCGCCGTTTTGCCCCGTTTCGCCCGTTTGTCCACCCAAATGGCTATGAAAAATTAAACAGATCACTTTAGGACGATCGCCAACCTCCCTGGCATGTCCCGATCAATTTTCAACCCACAACATACCCGAACCCTGGTCCCACCCACGAAATCGTGAGCTATAGCACACCGATTTGGCTTGATAATGCCCCGTTCGCGCTGTTTTGCCTGTTTGTCCACCCAAATAGCCACTAAAAATTAAACGGACCACACTCAGATTATCCCCAACCTCCCTGGCATGCCCGGGTCAATTTTTGTCCCACAACAAGCCCGGAATCCGAGCCCACCCCCACAACCGTGGGCTATAGCACACCGATTTATCTCAAAAATGCTCCGTTCATGCTGTTTCGCCCGTTTGTCCACCCAAATAGCCACGAAAAAATAAACGGACCACACTGGGATGATTCCCAACCTCCCTGGAACGCCCTGGTCAATTTTTCATACACAGCACGCTCGGACACCGGGCCCACCACTAAAATCGTGGGCTATAGCACACCAATTTAGCCCAAAAATGCCCTGTTCGCGTCTTTTCGCCCGTTTATTCACCCAAATGGCTAAGAAAAATTAAACGGATCACATTGGGATGATCCCAACCTCTCTGGCATGCCACGATCGATTTTTGATCCATAGCACGCCCGGACCTCGAGCCCACCCCCGAAACCGTAGGCTGTAGCACACTTATTTAGCCTAAAAAAGCCCCGTTCGCCCCGTTTTGCCAATTTGTCCACCCAAATTGCCACGAAAAATTAAATGGACCATACTTGGACGATCCCCAAACTCCCTGGCATGCCCCGATCGATTTTTTGCCCACAGCACGCCCAAACCCTGGAGCCACCCCTGAAACCGTTGGCTATAAGCACACCAATTTGGCTAAAAAATGATCCATTCGCGCCGTTTCGCCCGTTTATCAACCAAAATGGCCACGAAAAATTAAACGGACCACACTGGGATGATCCCCAACATCCCTGGCACGCCAGGGTTGATTTTTGGTCCGCATCACGCACGGACCCTGGGCCCACCCCCGAAACTGTAGGCTATTGCACACTGATTTGGCCCAAAAATGCCCTGCTTGAGCCATTTCGCCCGTTTGTCGGCACAAATAGCCACGAAAAATTTAATGGAACATACTGGGATGATCCCAACCACCCTACCACGCCCCGTTTGATTTTTAGCCTAGAGCATGCCCGGACCCCAGAACCACCCCCAAAACCGTGGGCTATAGCACCCCATTTTGGCCTGAATATTCTCCGTTCGCATCGTTTCTCCCGTTTGTCCACCCAAATGGACACAAAAAATTAAACAGACCATACTGGGATGATCCCCAACCTTCCTGGCACAACCCGGTCAATTTTTGGACCACAGCATGCTCGGACCCCGGGCATACCCCAAAAACCGTTAGCTATAGCACACAGATTTGGCCCAAAAATGCCTCGTTCACACCATTTTGCCCGTTAGTCCACCGAAATGGCCACGAAAAATTAAACGGACCATACTGGGATGATCCCCAACCTCCCTGGCATGCCTCGGTCGATTTTTGGCCCACAGCACGCCAGGAACCCGGGCCCTCCCCCAAAACCGTGGGTTGTAGCACACCGATTTGGCCCAAAAATGCCCCGTTCGCGCCATTTTGCCCGTTTGTCCACCCAAATGGCCACAAAAAATTAAACGGACCACACTTGGATGATCCCCAACTTCCCTGGCATGCCCCGATGGATTTTCGTCCCATAGCACGCCCAAACCCTAGGCCCACCCCCAAAACCGTGGGCTATAAGCACAACGTTTTGGCTCGAAAATGATCCATTCGCGCCGTTTCACCCGTTTATCCACCAAAATGGCTACAAAAAATTAAACGGACCACACTGGGATGATCCCCAACCTCTCTGGCCTACCTTGGTCGATTTTCAGCACACAGCACGCCCGGGACCACCCCCAAAACCGTGGTCTATTGCACACCGATTTTGCCCGAAAATGCCCCGTTCACGCCATTTTTCCCAATTGTCTTCCCAAATAGCCACAAAATATTAAATGGACCATACTGGGACGATCCCCAACCTCCCTGGCACGCTACAGCACTCCCGGACCCAGGGCCAAACCCCGAAACCGTAGGCTATAGTACATCGATTTTGCCCAGAAATGCCCCGTTCTCGTTGTTTCTCCCAGTTGTCCACTCAAATGGCCACGAAAAATTAAACGGACCACACTAGGATGATCTCCAACTTTCTTCGCATGCCCCGATCGATTTTTGGCCCAAGTACTACCGGACCCCAGGCCTACCCTCAAAACTGAGGGCTATAGCACACCGATTCTACAGAAAAATGCCCCGTTTATGCCGTTTCGCCCGTTTGTCCACCCAAATGGCCACAAAAAATTGAACGAACCACACTGGGAATATCCCCAAACACCCTGGCATACCCCGATCAATTTTTGGCCCCCAGCACGCTCGAACCCCTGGCCCACCCCCAAAACCGTAGGCTATAACACACCGATTTTGCCCGAAAATGCCCCGTTCGCATTGTTTCACCCGTTTTTCCACCTAAAAGGCCACAAAAAATTAAATGAACCATACTAGGACGATACCCAACCTCTTTTGCATGCCCCAGTCATATTCAGCCCACAGTATGCTCGAAATCTGGGCCCACCCCTAAAACCGTGGGTTATAGCACACCGATTTGTCCTGAAAACACCTCATTCATGCCGTTTCACCCGTTTGTCCAACCAAATGGCCATGAAAAATTAAACGAACCACACTGGGACAATCCCCAACTTCCCTAGCACGTCCCGATTGATTTTCGGCCAACAGCACGCACGGACCTCGGGTCCACCCTTGAAACTGTGGGCTATAACACACCAATTTGGCCCAAAAAAGCCCCATACGTACCGTTTTACCTGTTTGTCCACCTAAATGGCCACGAAAAATTAAACGGACCACACTGGGATGATCGTCAACCTCCCTGGCATGTCTCGATCAATTTTTGACCCATAGCACACCCAGACCCCGGGCCCACCCCCGAAATCGTGAGCTATGGCACACCGATTTGGCCCGATAATGCCCCGTTCGCGCTGTTTTGCCTGTTTGTCCACACAAATAGCCACGAAAAATTAAATGGACCACATTGGGATTATCCCAAACCTCCCTGGCACACCCGGATCGATTTTTAACCCACAGCACGCCCGGACCTCGGGCCCACACCCAAAATCGTGGGATATATCACACCAATTTGGCCCAAAAATACTCCGTTCGCGCCGTTTCGCTTGTTGTACACCCAAATGGCCACGAAAAATTAAATGGACCATACTGGGACGATCTCCAACCTCCTTGGCATACCTCGGTTAATATTTGGCCTACAGAACGCTCGGACCCCGGGCCAACCACCAAAACTGTGGGCTATGGCACACTAATTTGGCCCAAAAATGTCTCGTTCGCGCCGTTTCGCCCGTTTGTCCATTTAAATGGCCAAAAAAAATTAAACAGACCATATTGGGATGATCCCAAACCTCCCTGGCTTGCCCCGGTTAATTTTTGGTCCATAACACTCTCGGAGCCCGGGTCCACCCCTGAAATCGTGGGCAATAACACATCGATTTTTCCCAAAAATGCCCAGTTCGCACCGTTTCGCCCGTTTGTCAACCGAAATGCGCACAAAAAATTAAACGGACCATAGTGGGGTGATCCCCAACCTCCCTGGCATGCCCTGGTCGATTTTTGTCCCACAACACGCTCGAACCCCGGGCCCACCCCCGAAACCGCTGGCTATTGCTCACCAATTTGGCCCGAAAATGCTCCGTTTGAGATGTTTCGCTCGTTTGTCCACCTAAATAGCCACAAAAAATTAAACGGACCAGACTGGGACGATCCCCAACCTCCCTGGCATGCCCCGGTAGATTTTTGACCCACAGCTCGCCCAGACCCCGGGTGCACCCCCGAAACCTTGGGATATAGCACACTTATTTAGCCCAAAAATGCCCTATTTGCACCGTTTGGCACGTTTATCCACCCAAATGGCATCAAAAAATTAAACGAACCACACTGAGATGATCCCCAACTTCCCTGGCACGCCTCAGTCGATTTTAGACCCACAACACGTCCGGACCCCGGGCCCACCCCCAAAACCGTGGGCTATAACACACCGATTTGGCCCAAAAATTCTCCGTTCGCGCCGTTTCGCTCGTTTGTCAACCCAAGTGGCCACAGAAAAACAAATAGACCACACTGGGACGATCTCCAACCCTCTTGGCATACCTCGGTCGATTTTCATCCCTAGCACTCCCGGACCCCAGGCCCACCCCTAAAATCGAGGGCTATAGAACACCGATTTGGCACTAAAATGCCCCGTTAGCACTGTTTCTCCCGTTTGTCCACCCAAATGGCCATGAAAAATTAAACGGACCACACTAAAAATATCCCCAACCTCCCTGGCACGCCCCGATCAATTTTTGGCCCCCAGCACGCCCGAAACTCGGGCCCACCCCAAAACCGAGGGCTACAGCACACTTATTTGTCCCGAAAATGCCCCGTTTGCTCCGTTTCACCCGTTTGTCCACCTAAAAGACAAATAAAATTAAATGAACCACACTGGGATGATCCCCAACCTCCTATGCATGCCCTAGTCAATTTTGGCCCACAGCACGCTCGAACTCTGGGCCCACCCCCAAAACCGTGGGCTATAGCACACAAATTTAGCCCGAAAATGCCTCGTTCATGCCGTTTCACCCGTTTGTCCACCCAAATAGCCATGAAAAAATAAACGGACCACACTGGGAAGGTCCCAACCTCCCTGGCATGCCCTGGTCAATTTTTTGAATATAGCCCGGACCTCGGGCCCACCACCAAAATCGTAGGCTATAGCACACCGATTTGGTCCGAAAATACCCTGTTCACGTCTTTTCACCCGTTTGTCCACCCAAATGGCCAAGAAAAATTAAACGAACCATATTGGGACGATCTCCAACCTCTCTGGCATGCCACGGACGATTTTTGATCCACAGCACGCCCGGACCTTGGGCCCACCACCGAAACTGTGAGCTATAGCACACTGATTTGGCCTAAAAATGCCCCGTTCGCGCCGTTTCGCCTGTTTATCTTCCCAAATAGCGACGAAAAATTAAACGAACCATACTTGGACGATCCCCAACCTCCCTGGTATGCCCCGATCGATTTTTGGCCCACAACACGCCCAAATCCTAGGCCCACCCCCAAAACCGTGGGCTATAAGCAGACCGATTTGGCTCGAAAATGATCCATACACGTCGTTTTGCCCGTTTATCCACCAAAATGGTCACAAAATTAAACGGACCACGCTGGGATGATCCCAAACCTCCCTGGCCCACATTGGTCGATTTTCAGCATGCAGCACACCTGGACCCCGGGCCCACCGCCGAAACCGTGGTCTATTGCACACCGATTTGGCCCAAAAATGCTCCGTTCACGCCGTTTTGCCCATTTATCTTCCCAAATAGCCACAAAATATTAAACGGACCACACTGGGGCAATCCCCAACCTCCCTGGCACGCCTCGATCGATTTTTGACCCACAGCACTCCCGAACCCTGGGCCCACCCCCAAAACCCTGGGCTATAGCACACCAATTTGGCCCGAAAATGCCCTGTTCGTGCCGTTTTGCTCGTTTGTCCACCCAAATAGCCATGGAAAATTAAACGGGCCACATTGGGATGATCTCCAACCTTCTTGGCATGCCCCGGTCAATTTTTGGCCCAAGTACTCTCGGACCCCAGGCCCACCCCTAAAACTGAGGGCTATAGCGCACCGATTTATCACAAAAATGCCCCGTTTGCGCCGTTTCGCCCGTTTTTCCACCTAAATGGCCACAAAAATTAAACGGACCATACTGGGAGTATCCCAAATCTCCCTGGCACGTCCCAATCGATTTTTGTCCCCCGAAACGCCCGTACCTCGGGCCCACTCCAAAACTGTGGGCTATAGCACACTGATTTGTCCCGAAAATGCCTTGTTCGCGTCGTTTCACCCATTTTTCCACCCAAATAGCCACAAAAAATTTAACAAATCACACTGGGACGATCCCCAACTTCCTTGGCACGCCCCGGTCAATTTTTGACCAACAGCACGCTCTGACCTCGGGTCCACCCCTGAAACCGTGGGCTATAGCACACCAATTTGGCTCGCAAATGCCCCGTTCACACCGTTTTGCTCGTTTGTCCACCCAAATGGCCGCAAAAAATTAAAAGGACCACAGTGGGATGATCACCAACCTCCCTGGCAAGTCTCGATCAATTTTAGACCCATAGCACACAAGGACCCCTGTCCCACCCCTAAAATCATGAGCTATAGCACATTGATTTGGCCCGATAATGCCCCATCCGCACCATTTTGCCTGTTTGACCACCCAAATGGCCACTAAAATTAAATGGTCCACACTGGGATTATCCCCAACCTCCCTGGCATGCCCGAATCAATTTTTGGTCTACAGCACGCCTGAACTCTGGGCCCACCCCCAAAATCGTGGGCTATAGCACACCGATTTATCCCGAAAATGCCCAGTTCATGCCGTTTCGCCCGTTTGTCCACCCAAATAGCCACGAAAAAATAAACGGACCACACTGGGATGATACCCAACCTCCCTGGCACACCCTGGTCGATTTTTCAAACATAGCACACCCGAACCCCCGGCCCACCGCCAAAATCGTGGGCTATAGCACACCAATTTTTCCCGAAAATGCCCTGTTCGCATCTTTTCGCCCGTTTGTCCACCCAAATAGCCAAGAAAAATTAAACTGACCATATTGGGATGATCCCCAACCTCCCTGGCACGCCACGATTGAATTTTGATCCACAGCACGCCCGTACCTCGGGCCCACCCCCGAAACCGTGGGCTGTAGCACACTCATTTGGCCTGAAAATGCCCCATTTGTGCCGTTTCGCCTGTTTGTCTACCCAAATAGCCACGAAAAATTAAACAGACCACACTTGGGCGATCCTCAACCCCCCTGGCATGCTCGATCAATTTTTGGCACACAGTACGCCCAAACCCTGGGCCCACCCCCAATAACGTGGGCTATAAGCATACTGATTTGGCTCGGAAATGATACATTTGCGCTGTTTTGCCCGTTTATCCACCAAAATGGCCACAAAAAATTAAACGAACTATACTGGGATGATCCTCAATATCCCTGGCACACCAGGGTTGATTTTTAGCCCGCAACACGCACGGACCCTGGGCCCACCCCCAAAACTGTAGGCTATTGCTCACCGATTTGGTCCAAAAACGTCCCGTTCGAGCCATTTCTCCTGTTTGTCCGCCCAAATAGCTACGAAAAATTAAACAAAATATATTAGGACGATCCCCAACCTCTCTACCATGCCCCATATGATTTTTGGACCACAGCACGCCCGGACCCCGATCCCACCCCCGAAACCATGGGCTATACCACCCCATTTTGGCCTAAAAATGCCCCGTTCGAGCCGTTTCACCTATTTGTCCACCCAAATGGCCACGAAAAATTAAATGGACCACACTGGGATGATCCCCAACCTTCCTAGTACGCCTCGGTCGATTTTTGTCCCGTAACACGCCAGGACCACAGGTATACCCCCAAAACTGTTGGCTATAGCTAACCGATTTGGCCCAAAAATGTCTCATTCGAGCCGTTTTGCCAGTTAGTCCACCCAAATGGCCTCTTAAACGGACCACACTGGTATGATCCTCAACCTTCCTGGCACACACCGTTCGATTTTTGTCCCACAGCGCACCTGGAACCCGGGTCCTCCCCTAAAAGTATGGGTTGTAGCACACCAATTTGGCTCGAAAATGATCTGTTTGTGCCGTTTAGCCCATTTGTCCGCCCAAATAGCCACGAAAAATTAAACAGACCACACTTGGACGATGCCTAACCTCCCTGGCATGCCCCAATCAATTTTCGGCCCACAGCACGGCCAAACCCTGGGCCCACCCCTGAAACCGTGGGCTATAAGCACACCGATTAGGCTAAAAAATGATCCATTCGCGCCGTTTATCCAATAAAATTGCCACAAAAATTTAAAAAAACCACACTTGGATGATCCCAAACCTCCCTAGCCCACCCTAGTCAATTTTCAGCACACAGCACACCCGGACCTCGGGGCCACCCCTAAAACCGTGGGCTATTGCACATCGATTTGGCTTGAAAATGCCCCGTTCATGCCGTTTTGCCCATTTGTCTCCCAAAATAGCCACAAAATATTAAACAGACCACACTGGGATGATCCCCAACCTCTCTGGCAAGCTCCAGTCGATTTTTGACCTACAACACTCCTGGACCCTGGGCCCACCCCCAAAATCGTAGGCTAGTGCATACTGATTTGGCCCGAAAATGCCCCGTTCTTGCTGTTTTGCCCGTTTGTCCACCCAAATGGCCACGAAAAATTAAACGTACCATACTGGGATGATCTTCAACCTTCTTGGCAAACCCCGGTAGCACTCCCGGACCCAGGCCTATCCCTTAAACTGAGGGATATAGCACACCGATTGTGCACAAAAATGCCCCGTTCGAGCCGTTTCGCCCGTTTGTCCACCCAAATGGCCACGAAAAATGAAATGGACCACACTGGGAATATCCCAACCTCTCTGGCACGTCCAGATTGATTTTTGTCCCCCAGGACGCTCGAACCTCGGGCCCACCCCCAAAACCGTGGGCAATAGCACACCGATTTTTCCTGAAAATTCCCCATTCGCGCCGTTTCACCGGTTTATCCACCACAAAGGCCACGAAAAATTAAACGAGCCACACTGGGACGATCCCCAACCTCATTCGCAAGCCCTAGTAGATTTCGGCCCACAGCACGCCCGAACTCTGGGCCCACCCCCAAATCCGTGGGTTATAGCACACCGATTTGTCCCGAAAATGCCCCGTTGGCTCTGTTTCGCCCGTTTGTCCAACCAAATGGACACAAAAAATTAAACGAACCACACTGGGACGATGCCCAACTTCCATGGCACGCCCCGATCAATTTTCGGCCAACAACACGCTTGGACCTCGGGGCCACCCTTGAAACAGTGGGCTATAGCACACCGATTTGGCCCAAAAATGCCCCGTTCGCACCATTTTTCCTATTTGTCCACCCCAAATGGCCACGAAACATTAAACGGACCATACTAGGACGATCGCCAACCTCCCTGGCACGTCCCGATCAATTTTTGACCCACAGAACACCCGGACACCGAGCCCATCCCCGAAATCGGGAGCTATAGCACAACGATTTGGCCCGATAATACCCCGTTCGCGCCATTCCGCCTGTTTTCCACCCAAATGGCCACTAAAAAATAAACGGATCACACTAGGATTATCCTCATTCTCCCTGGCACGCTCGAGTCAATTTTTGATGCACAACACTCTCGAACCCCGGGCCCACTCCCAAAACCAAGGGCTATAGCATAACTATTTTGCTCGAAAATGCCCCATTCACGCCGTTTTGCCCGTTTGTCCGCCCAAATATCCACGACTAATTAAACAGACCACGCTGGGATGACCCCCAACCTCCCTGGCATGCCCTAGTCGATTTTCGACCCACAGTACGCTCGTACCCCGGGCCCACCCCCAAAACCATGGGCTATAGCACACCGATTTATCCTGAAAATGCTCTGTTCGCGCTATTTCGCCTGTTTGTCCACCCAAATAGCAACGAAAAATTAAATAAACCACACTGGAATGATCCCCAACCTACCTGGCATGCCTCGGTTGATTTTTGGCCCACATCACGCCCGGACCTCTGGCCTACCCCTAAAACCATGGGCTATAGCACACCAATTTGGCCCAAAAATGCTCTGTTCGCGCCGTTTCGCCCGTTTGTCAACCCAAATAGCCACAAAAAATTAAACGGACCACACAGGGACGATCGCCAACCTCCCTGGCACATCCCGATTGATTTTCATCCCACAACACGCCCGGATCCTGGGCCCAGCTCCAAAACCATGAGTTATAGCACACCAATTTAGCCCAAAAATGCCCCGTTCGTGCTGTTTTGCCCGTTTGTCCATCCAAATGGCCACAAAAAATTAAACGGACCACACTAGGATGATCCCCAATATCCCTGGCACGCCACAGTCTATTTTTGGCCCACAGCACGCACGGACCCCGGGCCCATCCCCAAAATCGTAGGCTATTGCACACCGATTTGGCCCAAAAATGCCCCATTCTAGCCATTGTGCCCGTTTGTCCGCCCAAATAGCTACGAGAAATTAAACGGAATATATTGGGATGATCCCCAACCTCCCTACCACGCCCCGTTTAATTTTTAGCCTATATCATGCTCGAACCCCTGGCCCACCTATGAAACCGTGGGCTATAGCACACCGATTTATCACCAAAAATGCCCCCGTTCGTGCTATTTTGCCTGTTTGTCCACCCAAATGGCAACGAAAAATTAAACGAACCACACTGGAACAATCCCCAACCTACCTGGCATGCCCCGATCGATTTTGGCCCACATCACGCCCGAACCTCAAGCCTACCCCAGAAACCGTGAGCTATAGCACACCAATTTTGCCCAAAAATGCTTTGTTCGCGCCGTTTCGCCTGTTTGTCCACCCAAATGGCCACAAAAAATTAAACGGACCACACTGGGATGATCCTCAACCATCCTGGCATGCCCCGATTGATTTTTGGGCCATAGCACGCTCGAACCCCGGGCACACCCCCAAAACCATAGGATATGGTACACCGATTTGACACAAAAATGACCCGTTCACACTGTTTTTCCCGTTAGTCCGCCCAAATGGCCACGAAAAATTAAACGGATCATACTGAGATGATCCCCAACCTCCCTGGCATGCCCCGATCGATTTTCGGACTACAGCACACCCGAAACCCAGGCCCTCCCCCAAAACCGTGGGCTATAACACAACGATTTGGCTCGAAAATGCCCCATTTGCATCGTTTCGCCCGTTTGTCCACCCAAATGGCCACGAAAAATTAAATGAACCATACTTGGACGATCCCCAACCTCCCTGGCATGCCCCGATCAATTTTTGGCCAACAACACGCCCAAACCCTAGGACCACCCCCAAAACCGTGGGCTATAAGTATACCAATTTGGCTCGAAAATGCTCCGATCACGCCGTTTCGCCCATTCGTCCACCCAAATGGCCACGAAAAATTAAACGAACCACTCTGGGATGATCTTCAAACTTCTTGGCATGCCCCGGTCGATTTTTGGCCCAAGCACTCCTGGACCCCAGGCCCACCCCTAAAACCGAGGGCTATAGCACACCGATTTGGCATAAAAGTGCCCCGTTCACGCCGTTTCGCCCGTTTGTCCACCCAAATGGCCATGAAAAATCAAACGGACCATATTGGGAATATCCTAAACCTCCCTGGCACATCTCAACTGATTTTTGGCCCCCAGTACACCCGGACCCTAGGCCCACCCCTAAACTGTGGGTTATGGCACACTAATTTGTCCCGAAAATGCCCCGTTAGCGCCGTTTCACCCGTTTGTCCACCTAAAAGGCCACAAAAAATTAAACGAACTACACTAGGATGATCCCCAACCTCCGTCGCATGCCCCAGTCAATTTTGGCCCACAGGACGCCCGAACTCCGGGACCACCCCGAAAACCGTGGGTTATAGCACATCGATTTGTCCCGAAAATGCCCTGTTCGCACCGTTTCGCCTGTTTGTCCAACCAAATGGCCATGAAAAAATAAACGAACCACAATGGGACAATCCCCAACTTCCGTGGCACGCCCCGGTCGATTTTTGACCAACAGCACACCCGAACATCGGGTCCACCCCTGAAACCGTGGGCTATAACACACCGATTTGGCTCACAAATGCCCCGTTCGCGCCGTTTTGCCCATTTGTCCACCCAAATGGCCATCAAAAATTAAACGGACCATACTGGGATGATCACCAACCTCCCTGGAATGTCTCGATTAATTTTGACCCACAGCACACGCGGACCTCGGGCCCACCCCTAAAATCGTGAGCTATAGCACACCAATTTGGACCGATAATGCCCCATCCGTGCCGTTTTGCCTGTTTGTCTACCCAAATGGCCACAAAAAATAAAAAGGTCCACACTGGTATTATCCCCAACCTCCCTGGCACACCCGGATCGATTTTCAGCCCACAGCACGCTCGAACTCCTGACCCACCCCCAAAATCGTGGGCTATAGCACACCGATTTAGCCCGAAAATGCCCAGTTCATGCCTTTACGCCTGTTTGTCTACCCAAATAGCCACGAAAATATAAACGAACCACACTAGGTTGATCCCCAACCTCTCTGGCACACCCTGGTCGATTTTTAGAACACAGCACGTCTGGACCCCAGCCCACCACCGAAATCGTGAGCTATAGCACATTGATTTGGCCCGAAAATGACCTGTTCGCGTCTTTTCGCCCGTTTATCCACCCAAATGGCTAGGAAAAATTAAACGGATCACATTGGTATGATCGCCAACCTCCCTGGCACGCCACGATCGATTTTCGATCCATATCACGCCCGGACCTCGAGCCCCCCCAAAACCGTGGGTTGTAGTACACTCATTTGGCCTGAAAATGCCCCGTTCGCACCGTTTCGCCCGTTTATCCACCCAAATGGCCACGAAAAATTAAACGGACCACACTTGGACAATCCCCAACCTCCTTGGCACGCTCGATCAATTTTTAGCCCACATCACGCCCAAACCCTGGGCCCACCCCCGATAACGTGGGCTATAAGCCCACTGATTTGGCTCGGAAATGATCCACTCGCGTCGTTTTGCCTGTTTATCCACCAAAATGACCACAAAAAATTAAACGGACCACACTGGGATGATCCCCAATATCCCTGGCATGCCAGGGTTGATTTTTGGCCCGCAGCACGCACGGACCCCAGGCCCACCCTCGAAACTGTAGGCTATTGCACACTGATTTGGCACAAAAATATCCCGTTCGAGCCATTTCGCCCGTTTGTCCGCCTAAATATCCACTAAAAATTAAAAAAAATATATTGAGATGATCCCCAACCTCCCTACCACGAAAAATTTGATTTTTGGCCCACAGCACACCCAGGCCCACCCCCGAAACCGTGGGCTATACCACCCTATTTCGGCTTGAAAATGCTCCATTCGCACCATTTCACCTGTTTGTCCACCCAAACGGCCACGAAAAATTAAATGGACCACATTAGGATAATCCCCAACCTTCCTGGTATGCCCTGGTCGATTTTTGTCCGACAGGACGCGCGGACCATAGGTATACCCCCGAAACCGTTGGCTATAGCTAACCGATTTGGCCCAAAAATGCCTCATTCGCGTCGTTTTTCCCGTTAGTCCACCCAAATGGCCACGGAAAATTGAATGGGCCACACAGGTATGATCCCTAGCCTCCCTGGCACGTACCGTTCGATTTTTAGCCCACAGAAAGCCTAGAACCCAGGCCTTCCCCCAAAAGCGTGGGCTGTAGCACACCAATATGGCCCGAAAATGCTCCGTTCGTGCTGTTTCGCCCGTTTGTCCACTCAAATGGCCACGAAAAATTAAACGGACCATACTTGGACGATGACCAACCACCCTGGTATGCCCCGATCAATTTTTAGCCCACAGCACGGCCAAACCTTGGGCCCACCCCCGAAACCGTGGGCTATAAGTACACCGATTTGGCTAAAAAATAATCCATTCGCGTCGTTTTGCCCGTTTATCCACCAAAATTTCCACAAAAAATTAAACGGACTGCACTGGGATGATCCCCAACCTCCCTGGCCCACCCTAGTCACTTTTCAGCACGCCCGGACCCCGGGGCCATCCCCAAAACCATGGGCTATTGCATACCGATTTGGCCCGAATATGCCCCGTTCACGCCGTTTTGCCCATTTGTCTTCCCAAATAGCCACAAAATATTAAACGGAACACACTACGATGATCCCCAACGTCCCTGGCACACTCCATTCGATTTTCAACCCACAGCACTCCCGAACCCTGGGCCCACCCCCAAAATCGTAGGCTATAGCACACCGATTTGGCCTGAAAATGCCCCGTTTTCGCCGTTTCGCCCGTTTGTCCACCCAAATGGCCACGAAAAATTAAACGTAGCACACTAGGACGATCTCCAACCTTCTTGGCATGCCCCGATCGTTTTTTGGCCCAAGCACTCCTGGACCCAGGCCCATCCCTTAAACTGAGGGCTATAGCACACCGATTTTGGACAAAAATGCCCCGTTCGCACGGTTTCGCCCGTTTGTCCACCCAAATGGCCACGAAAAGTGAAACGGACCACACTGGGAATATCCCAACCTTCCCTGGCACGACCATATGAATTTTTGACCCCCAGCACGCTCGAACCCCATGCCCACTCCTAAAACCGTGGGCAATAGCACACCGATTTGGCCCGATGATGCCCCATTCGCGCTGTTTCACCCATTTGTCCACCTAAAAGGCCACAAAAAATTAATCGAACCACACTGGGACGATCCCAAACCTCCTTCACAAGCCCCAGTGGATTTCAGACCACAGCACGCCGGACTCCGGGCCCACCCCCAAAACCGTGGGTTATAGCACACCAATTTGTTCCGAAAATGCCCCGTTCGCGCCGTTTTGCCCGTTTGTCCAACCAAATGGACACGGAAAATTAAACGAACCACACTGGGATGATCCCCAACTTCCATGGCACGCCCCGATCAATTTTTGGCCAACAGCACGCCCGAACCTCGGGGCCACCCTTGAAACAGTGGGCTATAGCACACTGATTTAGCCCAAAAATTCCCCATTTGCGCCGTTTGGCTAGTTTGTCCACCCAAATGGCCATGAAAAATTAAACGGACCACACTGGGATGATAGTCAACCTCCCTAGCACGTCCCGATCAATTTTTGACCCACAGCACACCCGGACCTCGGGCCCATCCCCGAAATCGTGAGCTATAGGACACCGATTTGGCCCGATAATACCCCGTTCGCACCATTTCTACTGTTTGTCCACCCAAATGGCCACAAAAAATTAAAAGGACCACTCTAGGATTATCTTCAATCTCCCTGGCATGCTCGGGTTAATTTTTGTCCCACAACACTCTTGAACCCCAAGCCCACCCCAAAACCGAGGTCTATACCACAACGATTTGGCTTGAAAATGCCCCATTCGCGCCGTTTCGCCCGTTTGTCCACCTAAATAGCCACAAATAATTAAACGGACCACTCTGGGATGACCCCCAACCTCCCTGGCATGCCCCAGTCAATTTTCGACCTACAGTACGCTCGGACCTCGAGCCCACCCCCAAAACCGTGGGCTATAGCACATCGACATTTCCCGAAAATGCCCCGTTCGCGCTATTTTGCCTGTTTCTCCACAAAAATGACAACAAAAAATTAAACGAACCATACTAGAACGATCCTCAACCTACCGGGCATGCCTCGGTTGATTTTTGGACTATATCACGCCCGGACCTCGGGCCTACCCCTGAAACCGTGGGCTATAGCACACCGATTTGGCCCAAAAATGCTCCGTTCACGCCATTTCGCCTGTTTGTCCACCCAAATGGCCACAAGAAATTAAACGGACCACACTAGGATGATCCCAACCTTCCTGGGATGTCCCAATCGATTTTTGGGCCACAGCACGCCCGAACCCCGGGCACACCCCCAAAACCGTGGGATATAGCACACCGATTTGACCCAAAAATGCCCCGTTCGCGCCGTTTTGCCCGTTAGTCCACCCAACTGGCCACAAAAAATTAAACGGACCACACTGGGACGATCCGCAACCTCCCTGGCATACCCCGATCGATTTTTGGTCCACAGCACGCTCAGAACCCGGGCCCTCCCCCAAAACCATGGGCTGTAGCTCACCGATTTGGCTCAAAAATGCTCCGTTCAGGTCGTTTCGCCCGTTCGTCCACCCAAATGGCCAAGAAAAATTAAATGGACCATACTTGGATGATTCCCAACCTCCCTGGCATGCCCCGATCAATTTTTGGCCCACAGCACGCCCAAACCCTAGGTTCACCCCCAAAACCGAAGGCTATAGCACACTAATTTGACATAAAAATTCCCCATTCACGTTGTTTCGCCCTTTTGTCCACCCAAATGGCCACAAAAAATTAAACGGACCACATTGAGAATATCCTCAACCTCCCTGGAACATCCCAATTGATTTTTGGCCCCCAGTATGCCCGGACCCCAAGCCCACCCCAAAATCGTAAGATATGGCATACTGATTTTTCCCAAAACTGCCCCATTCACGCCGTTTCACCCGTTTGTCCACCTAAAAGGCCACAAAAAACTAAACAAACCACACTGGGATGATCCCCAACCTCCTTCGCATGCCCCAGTCAATTTTGGTCCACAACACGCCCAAACTCCGGGCCCCACCCCCAAAATCGTGGGTTAGAGCACACCGATTTGTCCTAAAAATGCCCCGTTCGCGCCGTTTCACCCGTTTGTCCAACCAAATGGCCACGAAAAATTAAACGAACCACACTGGGACGATCCCCAACTTCCCTGGCATGCCCCGGTCGATTTTTCACCAACAACACGAATGAACCTCGGGTCCACCCCTGAAACCGTGGGCTAGAGCACACCAATTTGGTTCACAAATACCCCGTTCGCGCCGTTTTGCCCATTTGTCCACCCAAATAGCCATGAAAAATTAAACGAACCACACTGGGATGATCACCAACCTCCCTGGCATGTCCCGATCAATTTTTGACCCACAGCACACACGGACCCTGGGCCCACCCCTAAAATCATGTGCTATAGCACACCAATTTGGCCCGATAATGCCCCGTCCGCGCCTTTTTGCCTGTTTGTCCACCCAAATGGCCACTAAAAATTAAACGGTCCACACTGGAATTATCCCCAACCTCCTTGGCATGCCCGGATCGATTTTCAGCCCAAAGAACGCCCGAACTCCAGGCTCACCCCCAAAATCGTGGGATATAGCACATCGATTTAGCCCAAAAATGCTCAGTTCATGCCGTTTCGCCCGTTTGTCCACCCAAAGAGCCACAAAAAATAAACGGACCACACTGGGACGATCCCCAACCTCCCTGGCACACCCTGGTTAATTTATCGAACACAGCACGCCCGGACCCTTGGCCCACCGCTAAAATCGTGGGCTACAGCACACTGATTTAGCCCAAAAATGCTCTGTTCGCCTCTTTTCGCCCGTTTGTCCACCCAAATGGCCAAGAAGAATTAAATGAACCACATTTGGATGATCCCCAACCTCCCTGGCATTCCACGATCAATTTTTGATCCACAACACACCCGGACCTCGGGCCCACCCAAACCTCGGGCCATCCCCCAAAACCGTGGGCTGTAGCACACTCATTTGGCCTGAAAATGTCCCGTTCGCGTCGTTTCGCCCGTTTATCCACCCAAATGGCCACGAAAAATTAAACAGACCACACTTGGATGATCCCCAACCTCCCTGGCACGCTCGATCAATTTTTAGCCCACAGCACTTCAAACCCTGGGCCCACCCCCGATAACGTGGGCTATAAGCATACTGATTTGGCTCAGAAATGATCCATTCGCGCCGTTTCACCCGTTTATCCAATAAAATGACCACAAAAAATTAAACAGACCACACTGGGATGATCCCCAATATCCCTGGCATGCCAGGGTTGATTTTTGGCCCGCAGCACGCACGGACCCCAGGCCCACCCCCGAAACTGTAGGCTATTGCACACTGATTTGGCCCAAAAACATCCCGTTCGAGCCATTTAGTCCATTTGATTTTTGGCCCACAGCACGCCCGGACCTCGGGCCCACCCCCGAAACCGTTGGCTATACCACCCTATTTCGGCCTGGAAATGCCCCATTCACACCATTTCACCTGTTTGTCCACCCAAACGGCCATGAAAAATTAAATGGACCACACTAGGACGATCCCCAACCTTCCTGGTATGCCCTGGTCGATTTTTGTCCGACAGCATGCGCGGACCACGGGTATACCCCCGAAACCGTTGGTTATAGCTACCCGATTTGGCCCAAAAATGCCTCATTCGCGCCGTTTTTCCCGTTAGTCCACCCAAATAGCCACGGAAAATTAAATGGACCACACTGGTATGATCCCCAACCTCCCTGGCACGTACCGTTTGATTTTCGGCCCACAGCAAGCATGGAACCCAGGCCCTCCCCCAAAAGCGTGGGCTGTAGCACACCAATTTGGCCCAAAAATGCTCCGTTCATGCTGTTTCGCCCGTTTGTCCACCCAAATGGCCACGAAAAATTAAACGGACCACACTTGGACGATGCCCAACCACCCTGGTATGCCCCGATCAATTTTTAGCCCACAGCACGGCCAAACCCTGGGCCCACCCCAAAACCGTGGGCTATAAGTACACCGATTTGGCTAAAAAATGATCCATTCGCGTCGTTTCGCCCGTTTATCCACCAAAATTGCCACAAAAAATTAAACGGACCACACTAGGATGATCTCCAACCTCCCTGGCCCACCCTAGTCAATTTTTAGCATGCCCGAACCCCGGGGCCACCCACAAAACCATGGGCTATTGCACACCAATTTGGCCCGAATATTCCCCGTTCACGCCGTTTTGCCCATTTGTCTTCCCAAATAGCCACAAAATATTAAACGGACCATACTACGACGATCCCCAACGTCCCTGGCACACTCCAGTCGATTTTCAACCCACAACACTCCCGGACCCTGGGCCCACCCCCAAAATCGTAGGCTAAAGCACACCGATTATGCCTGAAAATGCCTCGTTCTCGCCGTTTCTCCCGTTTGTCATCCCAAATGGCCACGAAAAATTAAACGGACCACACTAGGATGATCTTTAACCTTCTTGGCATGCCCCGATCGATATTTGGCCTAAGCACTCCCGGACCCAGGCCCATCCCTTAAACTGAGGGCTATAGCACACCGATTTTGGACAAAAATGCCCCGTTCGCACGGTTTCGCCCGTTTGTCCACCCAAATGGCCACGAAAAATGAAACGGACCACACTGGGAATAACACCAACTTCCCTGGCATGCCCCGATCAATTTTTGACCCCCAACACGCTCGAACCCCAGGCCCACCCCTAAAAACGTGGGCAATAGCACACCGATTTGGCCCGATAATGCCCCATTCGCACCGTTTCACCTGTTTGTCCACCTAAAAGGCCATGAAAAATTAACCGAACCACACTGGGACAATACCAAACCTCCTTCGCAAGCCCCAGTGGATTTCAGCCCATAGCACGCCGGACTCCAGGCCCACCCCCAAAACCGTGGGTTATAGCACACCATTTATCCCGAAAATGCCCCGTTCGCGCCGTTTCGCCCGTTTGTCCAACCAAATGGCCACAAAAAATTAAACGAAACACACTGGGATGATCCCCAACTTACATGGCACGCCCCGGTCAATTTTCGGCCAACTGCCCTCACGAACCTCGGGGCCACCCTTGAAACAGTAGGCTATAGCACACCGATTTGGCCCAAAAATGCACCGTTTGCGCCGTTTGGCCGGTTTGTCCACCCCAATGGCCATGAAAAATTAAACGGAATATACTGGGATGATCGCCAACCTCCCTGGCACGTCCCGATCAATTTTTGACCCACAGAACACCCGGACCCCGAGCCCATCCCCAAAATTGTGAGCTGTAGGACACAGATTTGGCCCGATAATACCCTGTTCGCACTATTTCACCGGTTTGTCTACCCAAATAGCCACAAAAAATTAGAAGGACCACTGTAGGATTATCCTCAATCTCCCTGGCACGCTCGGGTCAATTTTTGGCCCACAACACTTTCAAACCCCGGACCCACCCCAAAACCGAGGTCTATAGCACAACGATTTGCCTTGAAAATGCCCCATTCGCGCCGTTTCGCTCGTTTGTCCACCCAAATAGCCACGAATAATTAAACGGAACACTCTGGGACCACCCCCAACCTCCCTGGCATGCCCCAGTCAATTTTCGACCTACAGTACGCTCGAACCTCAAACCCACCCCCAAAACCGTGGGCTATAGCACATCAATTTGTCCCGAAAATCCCCCGTTCGCGCTATTTCTCCTGTTTCTCCACCCAAATGACAACAAAAAATTAAAAGAACCACACTAAAATGATCCTCAACCTACCTGGCATGCCTCGGTTGATTTTTGGACTACATCACGCCCGGACCTCGTGCCTACCCCTGAAATTGTGGGCTATAGCACACCGAGTTGGCCCAAAAATGCTCTATTTGCGCCATTTCGCCTGTTTGTCCACCCAAATGGCCACAAGAAATTAAACGGACCATACTGGGATGATCCCAACCTTCCTGGGACATCCCGGTCAATTTTTGGGGCACAGCACGCCCGAACCCCGGGCACACCTCCAAAACCGTGGGATATAGCACACCAATTTGACCCGAAAATGCCCCGTTCGTGCCGTTTTGCCCGTTAGTCCACCCAAATGGCCGCGAAAAATTAAACGGACCACACTGGGATGATCCTTAACCTTCCTGGCACACCCCGATCGATTTTCGGCCCACAACACGCTCGGAAACCGGGCCCTCCCCCAAAACCATGGGCTGTAGCACACCGATTTGCTCGAAAATGCTCCGTTCACGTCGTTTTGCCCGTTCGTCCACCCAAATGGCCACGAAAAATTAAACGGACCACACTTGAACGATCCCTAACCTCCCTGGCATACCTCGATCGATTTTTGGCCCACAGCACGCCCAAACCCTAGGTCCACCCCAAAAACCAAAGTCTATAGCACACCAATTTGACAAAAAAATGCCTCGTTCACGCTGTTTCACCCTTTTGTCCACCCAAATAGCCTTAAAAAATTAAACGGACCACATTGGGAATATCCTCAACCTCTCTGGCACGTCCCAAACAATTTTTGGCCCCCTGTATGCCCTGACCCCAGGACCACCCCAAAACCGTAAGATATGGCACACTGATTTTTCTCGAAAGTACCCCATTCACGCCGTTTCACCCGTTTGTCCTCCTAAAAGGCCACAAAAAATTAAACGAACCACACTGAGATGATCCCCAACCTCCTTCGCATGCCCCAGTCAATTTTGGCCCATAACACGCCCGAACTTCGAGCCCACCCCCAAAATCGTGGGTTAGAGCACACCGATTTGTCCCAAAAATGCCCCGCTCGCGCCGTTTCGCCCGTTTGTCCAACCAAATGGCCACAAAAAATTAAACGAACCATACTGGGACGATCCCCAACTTCCTGGCATGCCCCGGTTAAGTTTTGACCAACAGCACGAATGGACCTCGGGTCCACCCCTGAAACAGTGGGCTATAGCACACCGATTTGGTTCGCAAATACCCCGTTCGCGCCGTTTTCACCCAAATAGCCACGAAAAATTAAACGAACTACACTGGGATGATCACCAACCTCCCTGGCATGTCCCGATCAATTTTTGACCCACAGCACACACGGACCCCAGGCCCACCCCTAAAATCATGTGCTATAGCACACCGATTTGGCCTGATAATGCCCCGTCCACGCTGTTTTGCCTGTTTTTCCACCCAAATATCCACTAAAAATTAAACGGTCCACATTGGGATTATCCCCAACCTCCCTGGCACGCCCGGATCGATTTTCAGCCCCAAAATCGTGGGTTATAACACATCGATTTAGCCCAAAAATGCTCAGTTCATGTCGTTTCGCCCGTTTGTCCACCCAAATAGCCACGAAAAAATAAACGGACAACACTGGGACGATCCCCAACCTCCCTGGCATACCCTGGTCGATTTTTTGAACACAACACGCCCGGACCCCTGGCCCACCGCCGAAATCGTGGGCTATAGCACACTGATTTGGCCCGAAAATGCTCTGTTCGCCTCTTTTCGCCCGTTTGTCCACCCAAATAGCCAAGAAAAATTAAATGAACCATATTTGGATGATCCTCAACCTCCCTGGCATGCCACGGTCGATTTTTGATCCACAACACACCCGAACCTCAGGCCCACCCGAACCTACGGTCCACCCGAACCTTGGACCATCCCCCAAAACCGTGGGCTATAGCACACTCATTTGGCCTAAAAATGCCCCGTTCGTGCCGTTTCGCCTGTTTGTCCACCCAAATGGTCACGAAAAATTAAACGGACCACACTTGGACGATCCCCAACCTCCCTGGCACGCTCAATCGATTTTTCGCCCACAACACGCCCAAATCCTGGGCCCACCCCCGATAACGTGGGCTATAAGCACACTAATTTGGCTCGAAAATGATCCATTCGCGCCATTTCGCCCGTTTATCCACCAAAATGGCCACGAAAAATTAAACGGACCATACTGGGATGATCCCTAATATCCTTGGCACGCTAGGGTTGATTTTTGGCTCGCAGCACGCACGGAACCTGGTCCCACCCCCAAAACTGTTGGCTATTTCACACTGATTTGGCCCAAAAACGTCCCGTTTGAGCCTTTTCGCCCGTTTGTCCGCATAAATAGCCACAAAAAATTAAACAGAATATATTGGGATGATCCCGAACCTCCCTACTATGCCCCATTTGATTGTTGGCCCACAGCATGCCCGGACCCTTTGCCCACCCCCAAAACCGTGGGCTATACCACCCCATTTTGGCCTGAAAATGCCCCGTTCGCGCCGTTTCACATATTTGTCCACCCAAATGGCTACGAAAAATTAAACGGACTACACTGGGATGATCCCTAACCTTCCTGGTACGCCCCGATCGATCTTTATCCCACAACACGACCGGACCAAGGGTATACCCCCGAAACCGTTGGCTATAGCTAACCGATTTGGCCCAAAAATGCCTTATTCGCGCCGTTTTGCCCGTTAGTCCAACCAAATGGCCACGAAAAATTAAACGGACCACACTGGTATGATCCCCAACCTCCCTAACATACACCGTTCGATTTACAGCCCATAGCGCGCCTGGAACCCGAGCCCTCCCCCAAAACCGTGGGCTGTAGCACACCGATTTGGCCCGAAAATGCTCCGTTCGTGCCGTTTTGCCCATTTGTCCACCCAAATGGCCACGAAAAATTAAACGGACCATACTTGGATGATGACCAACTTTCCTGGCATTCCCTGATCAATTTTTGGCCCAACACTGGGCCCACCCCCGAAACCGTGGGAAATAAGCACACCGATTTGGCTAGAAAATTATCCATTCACGCCGTTTCGCCCGTTCATCCACAAAAATAGCAACAAAAAATAAAACGGACCACACTGGGATGATACCCAACCTCTTTGGCCCACCCTAGTCATATTTCAGCACACAGCACGCCCGGACCCCGGGGCCACCCCCAAAATAGTGGGCTACAGCACACCGATTTGGCTCGAAAATGCCCCGTTCTCACCGTTTTGCCTGTTTTCCCACCCAAATGGCCACAAAAAATTAAATGGACCACACTGAGATGATCTCCAACCTTCTTGGCATGCCCCTGTCGATTTTTGGCCCAAACACTCCCGGACCCAAGCCCATCCCTTAAACTGAGGGCTATAACACACCGATTTTTCACAAAAATGCCCTGTTCACACCGTTTTGCCCGTTTGTCCACCCAAATGACCACAAAAAATGAAACGGACCACACTGGGAATATCCCCAACCTTCCTGGCATGCCCCGATTGATTTTTGGCCCCCAGCACGCTCGAACCGTAGGCCGACCCCCAAAATCGTGGGCAATAGCACACCAATTTAGCCCGATAATGCTCCATTCGTGCTATTTCACCCGTTTGTCCACCTAAAAGGCCACGAAAACTTAAACAAACCACACTGGGATGATCCCCAACCTCCTTCGCAAGCCCCAGTGGATTTCGGCACACAGCACGCCCGGACTCCGGGCCCACCCCTAAAACCGTAGGTTATAGCACACCGATTTGTCCCGAAAATAAACCGTTCGCGCCGTTTCGCCCGTTTGTCCAACCAAATGGCCACGAAAAATTAAACGAACCACACAAGGACGATCCCCAACTTCCATGGCACGCCCCAGTCAATTTTTGGCCAGCAGCACGCCCGGACCTCGGGGCAACCCTTGAAACAGTGCGCTATATAGCATATTGATTTGGCCCAAAAATGCACTGTTCGCGTCGTTTTGCCCATTTGTCCACCCAAATGGCCATGAAAAATTAAACGGACCACACTGGGATGGTCGCCAACCTGCCTGGCACGTCCCGATTAATTTTTGACCCACAGCACACTCGGACCCCGGGCCCATCCCCAAAATCATGAGCTATAGCACACCAATTTGGCCCGATAATCCCCCGTTCGCATCGTTTCGCCTGTTTGTCCACCCAAATAGCCACGAAAAATTAAACGGACCACACTAGGATTTTCCTCAATCTCCCTGGCACGCCCGGATTGATTTTCGATCAACAACACTCTCGAACCCCGGGCCTACCCCTAAAATCGAGGGCTATAGCACAACGATTTTGCTTGTGAATGCCCCTTTCGTGCCGTTTCGCCCGTTTGTCCACCCAAATAGCCACGAATAATTAAACGGACCACTCTGGGGCGACCCCTAACCTCCCTGGAATGCCCCAGTCAATCTTTGACCCACAGTATGCTCGGACCCTGGGCCCACCCCCAAAACCGTGGGCTATAGCACACCGATTGGTCCCGAAAATGCCCCGTTCGCGCTGTTTCGCTTGTTTGTCCACCCAAATAGCAACGAAAAATTAAACGAACCACACTGGAATGATCCCCAACCTACCTGGCACGGCTCGGTTGATTTTTAGCCTACATAATGCCCGGACCTCGAACCTACCCCTTAAACCGTGCGCTATAGCACATCGATTTGGCCCAAAAATGCTTCGTTCACGCCGTTTCGCCCGTTTGTCCACCCAAATAGCCACAAAAAATTAAATGGACTACACTGGGACGATAGTCAACCTCCCTGGTACGTCTCGATAAATTTTCATCACACAGCACGCTCAGACCCTGGGCCCACCTCAAAAACCGTGAGCTATAGCACACCAGTTTGGCCCAAAAATTCCCCATTCATGTCGTTTCGCCCGTTTGTCCACCCAAATGGCCATGAAAAATTAAACGGACCACACTAGGATGATCCCTAACATCCCTGACACTCTACGGTCAATTTTTGGCCCGCAACATGCACGGACCCCGGTCCACCCCCAAAGTCATAGGCTATTGCACACCGATTTGTCCCAAAAATGCCCCATACGAGCCATTTCGCCCGTTTGTCCGCCCAAATAGCCACAAAAAATTTAACAAAACATAGTGGGATGATCCCCAACCTCCCTACCACGCCCCGTTTAATTTTTAGCCAATAGCACACCCGGACCCCGGGCCCACCCCCGAAACCGTGGGCTATAGCACATCGATTATTCTCGAAAATGCCCCCATTCGTGCTATTTTGCCTATTTGTCCACCCAAATAGCAACGAAAAATTAAACGAACTACACTAGAATGATCCCCAACCTACCTGGCACGCCTTGGTCGATTTTCGAGCCACATCACGCCCGAACCTCGGGCCTACCCCAGAAACTGTAGGCTATACCACACCGATTTGATCCAGAAATGCCCTGTTCGTGCCGTTTCGCCCGTTAGTCCACCCAAATGGCCACGAAAAATTAAACGGACCACACTGGGATGATCCCCAACCTCCCTAGCATACCCCGATCAATTTTAGGCCCACAGCACGCTTGGAACCCTGGCCCTCCCCCAAAACCGTGGGTTGTAGCACACCGATTTGGCTCTAAAATGCCCCGTTCGCATCATTTGGCCCGTTTGTCCACCCAAATGGCCACAAAAAATTAAACGGACCATACTTGGACGATCCCCAACCTCCCTGGCATGCCCCGATCTATTTTTGGCCCACAGCACGCCCAAACCCTAGGCCCAACCCCAAAACCGTAGGCTATAAGTACACCAATTTGGCTAAAAAATGCTTCGTTCACGCCGTTTTGCCTGTTCGTACACCCAAATGGCCACGAAAAATTTAACGGACCACTGTGAGACGATCTCCAACCTTCTTGGCATGCCCCGGTCGATTTTTGGCCCAAGCTCTCCCGGACCCCAGGCCCACCCCTAAAATTGAGGGCTATAGCACACCTATTTGGCACAAAAATGCCCCATTCAGCCGTTTCGTCCTTTTGTCTACCCAAATGGCCACGAAAAATTAAACGGACCACATTGGGAATATCCTCAACCTCCCTAGCATGTCCCAATCAATTTTTGGCCCCCAGTACGCCCGGACCCCAGGCCACCCTAAAACCGTGGGCTATGACACACTGATTTGTCCCCAAAATGACCCGTTCGTGCCGTTTCACCCGTTTGTCCACCTAAAAGGCCACAAAAAATAAAACGAACCACGCTAGGATGATCCCCAACCTCCTTAGCATGCCCCAGTCAATTTCTGCCCACAGCACGCCCAAACTCTGGGCCCACCCCCAAAACCGTGGGTTGCACATCGATTGTCCCAAAAATTCCTCGTTCGCGCCGTTTCGCCCGTTTGTCTAACCAAATGGCCACGAAAAATTAAACGAACCATACTGGGATGATCCCCATCTTCCCTGGCACACCTCGGTCGATTTTTGGCCAACAGCACGCCCGAACCTCGGGTCCACCCCTAAAACCGTGGGCTATAACACACTGATTTGGCCCGAAAATGCCCCTTTCACCCCGTTTCATCCGTTTATCCACCCAAATGGCCATGAAAAATTAAACAGACCACACTGGGATGATCGCCAACCTCCCTATCACGTCCCGATTAATTTTTGACCTGCAGCACACCCGAACCCCGGGCCCACCCCCAAAATTGTGAGCTATAGCACACCGATTTGACCCGATAATGCCCCGTTCGTGCCGTTTTGCCTTCTTGTCCATTCAAATGGCCACAAAAAATTAAACAGACCACACTGGGATTATCCCCAACCTCCCTGGCATGCCTGGGTCAATTTTTGGCCCATAGTACTCTCGAACCTCGAACCCACCCCCAAAATCGTAGGCTATAGCATATCGATTTGGTCCGAAAATGCCCCATACGCGCCGTTTTACCCGTTTGTCAACCCAAATGGCCACGAAAAATTAAACGGACTACACTGGGACGATCCCCAACCTCCCTGGCATGCCCAGGTCAATTTTCGACCTACAGTACGCCCGGACCCCGAGCCCAACCCCAAAACCGTGGGCAATAGCGCATCGATTTATCCCAAAAATGCCCCGTTCGCGCTATTTTGCCTGTTTGTCCACCCAAATGGCAACAAAAAATTAAACGAGCCACACTGGAACGATCCCCAACATACTTGGCACGCCCCGATCGATATTTGGTCCACATCACGCCCGAACCTTGGTCTACCCCTAAAATCGTGGGCTATAGCACATCGATTTGGTCTAAAAATGCTCCTTTCGCGCCGTTTCGCCCGTTTTTCCACCCAAATGGCCACGAAAAATTAAACGGACCATACTGGGACGATTGCCAATCTCCCTGGCACGTCCCGATCGATTTTTAGCCTACAACATGCCCAAACACTGGGCCCACCTCCAAAACAATGAGATATAGCATATCAATTTAGCCCGAAAATGCCCCATTCGTGCTGTTTTGCCCGTTTGTCCACCCAAATGGCCTTAAAATTTAAACAGACCATACTGGGATGATCCCCAGCATCCCTGGCATGCCAGGGTCAATTTTTGTCCAGGAAAACGTACGAACCCCGGGCCCAACCCCAAAACCATAGGCTATTGCACACCGATTTGGCCAAAAAATGCCCTGTTCGAGCCATTTCACCCGTTTGTCCGCCCAAATAGCAACAAAAAATTAAATGGAACATACTGGGATGATCCCCAACCTCCCTACCATACCTCATTTGATTTTTCGTCCACAACATGCCCGGACCCCGGGCCCACCCCCGAAACCGTGGGCAATAGCACCCCATTTTAGCCTAAAAATGCCCCGTTCACGCCGTTTCGCCATTTTTTCCACCCAAATGGCCATGAAAAATTTAAATTACCACACTGGGATAATCTCCAACATTCCTGGAACATCCCGGTCGATTTTTGGCCCACAACACGCCCGGACCCCGGGCACACACCCAAAACCGTGGGTTATAGCACACCGATTTGGCCCAAAAATGCCTTATTCGCGCCGTTTTGCCCGTTAGTCCACCCAAATGGCCACGAAAAATTAAACGGACCACACTGGGACGATCCCCAAGATCCCTGTCACGCCCCGGTCTATTTTCTGCCCACAGCACTCCCAAAACCCAGGCCCTCCACAAAAATCGTGGGTTGTAGCACACCGATTTGGCCTGAAAATGCCCAGTTTGCGCGCGTTTCGCCCATTTGTCCACCCAAATGGCCACAAAAACTTAAACCAACCATACTGGGATGATCCCCAACCTCTCTGGCATGCGCCGATCGATTTTCAGCCCACAGTACACTCGAACCTCGGGCCCACCCCAATATCGTGGGCTATAGCAGACCGATTTGTCCTGAAAATTCCCCGTTCATGCCGTTTCGCCTGTTTGTCCACCCAAATGGTTACAAAAAAATAAATAAACCACACTAGAACGATCCCCAACCTCCCTGGCATGCACTAGTCGATTTTCGGCCCACAACACGCTCGGACCTCGGGCCCAACCCTAAAACTGTGGGCTATATCACACCAATTTGGCCCAGAAATGCTCCGTTCGCACCGTTTTGCCAGTTTGTCCACCCAAATGGCTACAAAAAATAAAACGGACCACATTGGGATGATCCCCAACCTCCCTGGCACGCCCTAGGCAATTTTCGGCCCACAACACCTCTGGAACTCGGGCACTCCCCCAAAACCGTGGGCTTTATCACACCGATTTGTCCCGAAAATGCTTCGTTCGCGCAGTTTCGCCAGTTTGTCCACCCAAATGGCCACAAAAAATAAAACGGACCACATTGGGACAATTCCAACCTCCCTAGAATGCCCCGGTCAATTTTCAGCCCACAGTACACCCGAACCTCGGGCCCACCCCCAAGACCGTGGGCTATAGCACACCGATTTATCTTGAAAATGCCCTGTTCACTCCGTTTTGCCCCTTTGTCCACTCAAATGGCCACGAAAAATTAAACGAACCACACCAAAATGATCCCCAACCTCTCTGGCATGCCATAGTCAATATTTGGCCCACTGCATGCCCGAACGTCGGGCCCACCCCTAAAACCGTAGGCTATATCACATCGATTTGGCTCAAAAATGCTTCATTTGCGTTGTTTCGCCAGTTTGTCCACCCAAATGGCCATGAAAAATTAAACGGACCATACTGGGATGATCGTCAATCTCCCTGGCATAGCCCGATCGATTTTCAACCCATAGCACGCCCGACCCCGGGCCTACCCCAAAATCGTGAGTTATAGCACACCACTTTGACCCAAAAATGCCCCGTTCGCGCCATTTCTCCCGTTTGTCCACCCAAATGGCCATAAAAAATTAAACGGACCATACTGGGATGATCCCCAACCTCCCTAGCATGTTCGGGGAAATTTTTAGCCCACAGCACGTACGAAACCCGATCCCACCCCCAAATCGTGGGCTATTGCACACTAATTTAGCTAGATAATTCCCCGTTCGAGCCGTTTTGCCCTTTTGTCTACCCAAATATCTACAAAAAATTAAACGGACCACACTGGGACGATCCCCAACATCCCTAGCATGCTCCGGTTGATTTATGTCCCACAGCATGCCCGGACCCCGGGCCCACCCCCAAAACTGTGGGCTATAACACACAGTTTTGGCCTGAAAATGCCTCGTTCGTCCACCCAAATGGCCACGAAAATTTAAACGGACAATACTGGGACAATCCCCAACCTCCCTGGCATGCCTCGGTCAATTTTTGACCCGCAGCACACCTGGACCCTGGCCCAACCCATGAAACCGTGGGCTATAGCAGACCGATTTGGCCAAAAAATGCCCCGTTCGCGCCGTTTTGCCCGTTTGTCCAGCAAAATGGCCACAAAAAATTAGACAGACTATACTGGGATGATCCCCAACAACCTTGGCACGCCCTGCTTAATTTTTGGCCTACAGGACGCCAGACCACGGGCCCACCCCCAAAATTGTGGGCTATAGCAATCCAATTTGGCCCAAAAATAATCTGTTCATTCCATTTCGCCCGTTTATCCACCCAAATTCCCATGAAAAATTAAACGACCACACTGGGATGATCCCCAACCTCCTTGGTATGCCCTGGTCAATTTTTGGCTCACAGCACGCCCGGACCCCGAGCCCACCCCAAAACCGTGGGCATAGTACACTGATTTTGCCCGAAAATGTCCCATTCGTGCCGTTTCATTCTTTTGTCCATCCAAATGGCCACGAGAATTAAATGGACCACACAAGGACGATCCCCAACCTCCTTGGAATGCCCCGTTCAATTTTCGGCCCACAGCACGCCCGGACCCCGTGCCCACCCCCTAAACCGTGGGCTATAGCACACCGATTTAGCCCGAAAATACCCCGTTCGCGCTGTTACGCCCGTTTGTCCACCCAAATAGCCACAAAAAATTAAACGGACCACAATGGAACGATCCCCAACCTCCTTGGCATGCCCCAATCAATTTTTGGCCCACATCACGCCCGGACCCCGGGCCCACACCCAAAACAGTAGGCTATAGCACACTAATTTGGTCCAAAAATGCCCCGTTCGTATCATTTCACTCGTTTGTTGACCCAAATGGCCATGAAAAGTTAAACGGACCACACTGGGACGATCCCCAACCTCCCGGGAATGCCCTGGTGTATTTTTTCCCAACAATACGCCAAGACCCCAGGCCCACCCCCAAAACCGTGGGCTATAACACACCGATTTGGCTCGAAAATGCCCCATTCGTGCCGTTTTGCCTTTTTGTCCATCAAATGGTCACGAAAAATTAATGGACCACACTAGAACTATCCCCAACCTCCCTGACATAACCCGATCGATTTTCGGCCCACAGCATGCCCGGACCCCTAGGCCACCCCCAAAACCATGGGCTATATTACACTTATTTGGCCCGAAAATGCCCCGTTCTCGCCGTTTCACCCGTTTGTCCACCCAAATGGTTGTGCAAAATTAAACGAACTACACTGGGATGGTCCCCAAACTCTCTGGTACGCAACGGTCAATTTTAGGCCCACATCATGCTGGACCCCGGGCCCACCCTTAAAATCATGGGCTACAACACACCAATTTGGCACAAAAATTCCTCGTTCGCGTCGTTTCGCCCGTTTGTCCACCCAAATGGCCACGAAAAATAAAACGGACCACACAGGGACGATCCCAAATCTCCCTGGCACTCCCCAATTGATTGTCGGCCCACAGCACATCCAGACCATCGCCGACCCCTGAAACCGTGGGTAAGCACACTGATTTGGTCTGATAATGCCCCCCGTTCGCGGCATTTTGCCCGTTATTCTACCCAACTGGCCACAAAAAATTAAATGGACCACACTCGGAAGACCCCCAACCTCCCTGGCACGCTCCGATCAATTTTTGGCCCACAGCACGCCCGTACCCCGAGCCCACCCCAAAATCGTGGGCTATAGCACACTGATTTATCCTGAAAATGCCCCATTCACGCCGTTTCACCCGTTTGTCCACCTAAATAGCCACGAAAAATTAAACGTACCACACTGGAACGATCCCCAACCTCCCTAGCACACCCTATTCGATTTCCAGCCCACAGTACGACCGGACCCTGGGCCCACCTCCCGAAACCATGGTCTATAGTACACCGATTTGGCTTGAAAATGCCCCGTTAGCATCGATTCGCCCATTTGTGTAAAAAAATACGCACAAAAAATTAAACGAACCACACTGGGTTGATCCCTAACCTCCCTACACACGCCGGTTGATTTTTAGCCTAAATCACGCCCAGACCCCAGGCCCATCTCCTAAACCGTGGGCTATAGCACACCGATTTATCCCAAAAATTCCCCATTCAAGTCGTTTCACCCGTTTGTCCAGTCAAATGGCCACGAAAAATTAAAAGGACCACACAGGGACGATCTCCAACCTCCCTGGCATGCCTCGGTCGATTTTTAGCCCACAGCACGCCCGGACCCCGGGCCCAACCCCAAAACTGTTGGCTATAGCACTCCGATTTGGCCTGAAAAAGCCCTTTTCGCGCCTTTTCGCCTGTTTGTCCACCCAAATGACCACGAAAAATTAAACAAACCATACTAGGATGATCCCCAACCTCCCTGGCACGCCCCGGTCAATTTTTGGCCTACAGTATGCCCGGACCCCAGGCCCACCCCCGAAATCGTAGGTTATAGAACACCGATTTAGCACGAAAATGCCACGTTCATGCCGTTTCATCCATTTTCCCACCCAAATGGCCATGAAAATTTAAACGGACCACACTAGGACAATCCCCAACCTCCTTGGCACGCCCCGGTCAATTTTCAACCTACAACACGGTCGGAACCCGGGCTCACACCCAAAATCGCGGGCTATAGCACACCGATTTGGCCCAAATATGTCCCGTTCGCACCGTTTTGCCTGTTCGTCCACCCAAATACTCATGAAAAATTAAAGGGACGACACTGGGACTATTCTGAACCTCTTTGGCATGCCCCGATCAATTTTTGCACCACAGCATGTCCAGACACCGGGCCCACCCCTAAACCGTGGGCTATAGCACACGGATTTGGTCGAAAAAGCTCCATTCACGCTGTTTTGCCTGTTTGTCCACCCAAATGGCCACGAAAAATTAAACGAACCATATTGGGATGATCCAGAACCTCCTTGGCACATCCCGGTGGATTTTTGGCCCACAGCACGCCCGGAACCTGAGCCCACCCCTTAAACAGTGGGCTATAACACACCATTTGGTCCAAAAATTCCCCGTTCACATCGTTTCGCCCGTTTGTCCTCCCAAATGGCCCAAAAAATTAAACGGACCACACTGGGACGATCCCCAACCTCCCAGGCATGCCCCGTTCTATTTTCTCCCCACAGTACGCCCGGACCGACCCAGGCTCACCACAAAAAACGTGGGCTATAACACACCGATTTGGCCCAAAAATGCCTTGTTAGTGCCGTTTCGCCTGTTTGTCCACCAAATGGCCACAAAAAATTAAAAGAACCACACTGGGACTATCCCCAAGCTCCCTGGCATGACCCGATCGATTTTCATCCCACAGCATGCCTCGACCCCGGGGCCAACCCCGAATCCATTAGCTATAGCACATTGATTTGTCCCGAAAATGCCCCGTTCGCATCGTTTCACCAGTTTGTCCACCGAAATGGCCAATAAAAATTAAACGAACCGCACTGGGATGGTCCCCAACCTCCCTGGAATGCAGCGGTTAATTTTAGGCCCATAGCATGCTGGACCCCGGGACCACCCCTAAAACAATGGGCTACAGCACACCGATTTGGCCCAAAAATTCCTCGTTCGCATCGTTTCGCCCGTTTGTCCACCCAAATAGTCACGAAAAATTAAACGGACCATACTGGGACGATCCCCAACCTCCCTGGCACTCCCCGATCAATTTTCGTCCCACAGTATATCCGGACCTTGGCCCACCCACGAAACCGTGGGTTATAGCACACCGATTTGGCCCAAAAATGCCCCCGTTTACGCCGTTTCTCCCATTTTTCTGCTCAATTGGCCACGAAAAATTAAACGGACAATACTAAGACGATCCCTAACCTCCCTAGTATGCCTCGGTCGATTTTTGGCTGACAGCATACCTGATCCCTAGGCCTACCCTCAAAACTATTGGCTATAGCGCACCGATTTGGACTGAAAATGCCCCGTTTGCGCCGTTTCGCCCGTTTGTCCACCCAAATAGCCATAAAAATTTAAACGGACCATACTGGGATGATCCCTAACCTCCCTGGCATAGAATGATCAATTTTTGGCCCACAGCACGATCGAACCCTGGGCCCACCCCCAAAACCGTGGGCTATAGCACATCGATTTGTCTGAAAAATGTCCCGTTCGCACTGTTTCACCCGTTTGTAAACCCAACTAGCCACGAAAAATTAAACGGACCACACCGAGATGATCCCCAACCTCCCTGGCATGCCCCAGTCAATTTTTGGCCAATAGCACGCCCGATTCCAGGGCCACCCCCCAAAATCGTGGGCTATAACAAATTGATTTGGCCCGAAAATGCCCCGTTCTCGCTGTTTTGTCCGTTTGTCCTACCAAATGGCCACGAAAAAATAAACGGACCATACTGGGATGATCCCCAATCTCCCTGGCATGCCCCGGTTGATTTTCAGTCAATAGCACGCCCGGACCTTGTGCCTACCCTCAAAACTGTGGGCTATAGCGCATTGATTTGGCCCAAAAATGCCCCGTTTCTGCTATTTTGCCCATTTTTCCACCCAAATGGCTACGATAAATTAAACGAACCATACTGGGATGATACCTAACCTCCCTACATGCCCCGATCAATTTTTGGCCCCCAGCACACCCGGACCCCGAGCCCACCCCCAAAATCGTGGGCTATAACACACTGATTTAGCCCAAAAATGCCCAGTTCGTGCCGTTTCACCAGTTTCTCAACTAAACTAGCAATGCAAAATTAAACAGACCACACAGGGACGATCCCCAACTTTCGTGGCATGCCCCGGTCGATTTTCGGCCCACAACACTCCTAGACTGATACGAGAATTCCTAGCTTGAGATGTTTCACACGAAGCCAAGCGTGTGAGTTGCAATAACTCCAAGCCTTGTTCACATCCTTGGCCTTGTGTGAGGCCCTTGTGAGCCCATCCAAGGGCCTATACTTATTAAAATGTAAAGAGGCCCAACAAAACACCCCAAACCCACCTACTTAATGCCAAGAGTATTTTGGTCTTTTGTCCATCCTTTGTAATTGACCATATAAGTCATTTGTTAGGGCTAGTCTTGTGGTAGTTCATTCATGATATTTTGAGAACACAAGAATTGTAGTATTTTGAACTTTACTCTTCCATTGGAGAAGCTCAAAACCAAAATTCCCAATTGGAGTGACACTTGGGTTGAATCTTGGCTAGAAACTAGGATCTTGAGATCATTGAGTTCCTCTTGGTCCAAGTAAGAGCTTGGTGATAATATTCTTTAATCTTAGGGTCCTTTCATGTTGTTAGGGTTCTTAGATTCTTGAATATTGTATGTCAAGTTACTATCTTTAATTTTGTAATCTTGTTGTTTGTGTGGTAACATAGTGAAGCCGTGTGGGGCTATTTTCGATTCACTATAGTTGATGTCACTTTGTTGCTCTTGTTGTTGTTATTTTAATCTCTATCATCTTGTCATTTTTGTAAACCTTGAAGTCAAGTGAAACCGTGTATGGCCTATTTCGATTCACTAGCATTGTTGTTGTTCATCTTGTTATTCTTGTGTTCTTGTGTTGTCCTGACTCTCTTGATACACCCTCACTTTTGTATCACATACCCCGGGCCCACCCCCAAAACCGTGGGCTATAGCACATCGATTAGGCCAGATAATGCCCCGTTCGCACTGTTTCACCCGTTTGTCCGCCCAAATGGCTACAAAAAATTAAAAGGACCACACTGGGACGATCTCCAACCTCCCTGGCATGCCCCAGTCAATTTTCGGCCCATAGTACGCCCGGAACCCGAGCCCACCCCCGAAACCGTGGGCTATAGCACACCAATTTGGCCCAAAAATGCCCCGTCCGCGCGGTTTTGCCCGTTTCTTCTCCCAAATGGCCACAAAAAATTAAACATACCACACTGGGATGATACCCAACCTCCCTGGCATGCCTCGATCGATTTTCGGCCCACAGCACGCTCGGACCCCAGGCCCACCCCCAAAATCGTGGGCTATAGCACACCGATGTGGCCCGAAATTGCCCCGTTAGTGCTGTTTCGCTCGTTAGTCCACCCAAATGGCCACGAAAAATTAAACGGACCACAATGGGATGATCCACTACCTCCTTGGCATGCACCAGTAAATTTTTAGCCCACAGCATGCCCGAACCCCGAGCCCACCCCCAAAACCGTGGGCTATAGAACACCGATTTGGCCCAAAAATGTCCCGTTCGCGTTGTTTCGCTCGTTTGTCCGTCCAAATGGCCAAAAAAAATTAACGAACCATACTGGACGATCAAAAACCTCCCTTGCAGATCCCGGTCAATTTCCAGCCCACAACACGCCCGAACCCCGGGTCCTCCCCCTAAATCGTGGGCTATGGCACACCGATTTGGCCCAAAAATGCCCCTTTCGCCCCGTTTCGCCCGTTTGTCCACCTAAATGGCTACAAAAAATTAAACGAACCACACTGGGATGATCCCCAACCTCTATGGCATGCCCGGGTTAATTTTTGACCTTCAGTACTCCCAAATCCGTGGGCTATAACACACCGATTCGGCCTAAAAATACCCCGTTCGCACCGTTTCGCCAGTTTATCCACTCAAATGGCAACGAAAAATTAAACGAACCATATTAGGATGATCCCCAACCTCTCTGGCATTCCCCTGTCGATTTTGAACCCACAGCACGCTCGGACCCTGGGCCCAACCCCAAAACTATGGGCTATAGCACACCGATTTAGCCCGAAAATACCTCGTTTGCGTCATTTCGCCCATTTGTCCACACAAATGGCCACAAAAAATTAACGAACCATACTGGAATGATCCCCAACCTACCTGTCATGCCTCGGTTTATTTTTGCCCCACAACACGCCCATACCCCAGACCCACCCCCAGAACCGTAGGCTATAACACATCAATTTGGCCAAAAATGCCCCGTTCGTGTCGTGTCGCCCGTTTGTCCACCAAATGGCCCCGAAAAATTAAAAAAATCACACTGGGACTATCCCCAACCTCCCTGGCACAATACGGTCGATTTTTGGCCCACAGCATGCCCGGACCCCGAGCCCAACCCCGAAACCGTGGGCTATAGCTCACTGATTTGGCCCAAAATTGCACAGTTCACACCGTTTTGCCTGTTTGTCCACCCAAATGGCCACAAAAAATTAAACGGAACATACTGGGACGATCCCCAACCTTCCTAGCATGCCTCGGTAGATTATTGGCCTACAGCACACCGGAACCCCGGGCCCACCTCTGAAACCGTGGGTTATAGCACACTGATTTGGCCTAAAAATACCCCGTTCATGCCGTTTCACCCATTTTTCTACCAAAATGGCCACAAAAAATTAAACAGACCACACTAGGACGATCCCCAACCTCCCTGGCACGCCACGATCGATTTTTGGATAATAGCATGCCCGGACCCCAAGCCAACCCCCAACACCGTGGGCTATAGCACATAGATTTAGCACGAAAATGCCCCATTCGCGTTGTTTCGCCCGTTCATCAAACTAACTACCCACAAATAATTAAACGGACCATACTACGATGATCCCCAACCACCCTGGCATGCCCCAGTAGATTTTTGGCCCACAGCACGCTTGGACCCCAGGTCCACCCCCGAAACCGTGGGTATAGCACACCGATTAGGCCCAAAAATGCCAAGTTTGCACCGTTTCGCTCGTTCGTCCACCCCAAAGGTCACAAAAAATTTAATGGACCACACTGGGACGATCCCCAACCACCCTGGAACTCCTCGATCAATTTCGAACCACAGCATGCCCTAACCTGGGCCAACCCCCAAAACCATGGGCTATAGCAGACCGATTTGGCCCAAAAATGCCCCGTTCGCGTCGTTTCGCCCGTTGCTCCAACAAAATGGCCACAAAAAATTAGACGGACCAAACTGGGAAGATCCCCAACCACCCTGGCACGCCCCTGCTCAATTTTTGGCCCACAGTACGCCCGGACCTCGAACCCACCCCTGAAACCATGGGCTATAGCACACTGATTTGGCCTGAAAATGCCCCGTACTCACCATTTTGCCCTATTATCCACCCAAATGGCCACGAAAAAAAAAACGGACCACACTGGGATGATCCCCAACCTCCCTGGCATGCCCAGATCGATTGTTGGCATATAGCACCCCCGTACCTGGGCCCACCCCCAAAATCGTGGGCTATAGCACACCAATTTAGCCTGAAAATGCCACGTTTGCGCCGTTTTTCCTGTTTGTTTACCCAAATAGCCACAAAAAATTAAACGGACCACACTGGGACGATCCCCAACCTCCCTGGCACACCCCGGTCGATTTTCAACCCAAGCACTCCCGAACCCCGGGCCCACCCCCAAAATCGTGGGCTATAGCACACCGATTTAGCTCGAAAATACCCCGGTCAATTTTTGTCCCACAGCACGCTCGAACCCCGGGCCTACCCCCGACACCGGGGGCTATAGTACACTGATTTTTCCTGAAAATGCTCCGTTTGCATCGTTTCTCCCGTTTGTCCAGCCAAATAGCCACGAAAAATTAAACGGACCACACTGGGACGATCCCAAACCTCCATGGCATGTCCCAGTTGATTTTTGGCCCACAGCACGCTCGGGACCACCCCCAAAACAGTGGGCTATAGCACACCAATTTGGTCCAAATATGCCTCATTTGCATCGTTTCACCCGTTTGTCCTCCCAAATGGCAACGAAAAATTAAACGAACCACACTAGGATAATCCCCAACCTCCCTGGCACGCCTCGGTCAATTTTCTCCCCATAGCACACCCGAACCCCGGGCCCACCCCTAAAACCGTGGGCTATAGCACACCGATTTAGCCCGAAAATGCCCCGTTCTTGCCGTTTCGCTTGTTTGTCCATCAAATAGCCACTAAAACTTAAACGGACAACACTGGGACAATACCTAACCTCCCTGGCATGACCCGATCAATTTTTATCCCACAACATGCGCGAACCCCGGACCCACCCCCAAAACCGTGGGCTATAGCACACCGATTTGGCATGAAAATACCCTGTTCACGCCGTTTCGCCCGTTTGTCCACCTAAATGGCCACAAAAAATTAAACGGACCATACTAGAATGATCCCCAACATCCCCGGCACGCCCTGGTCAATTTTTGACCACAGCACGCCCGAAACCCGAGCACATCCCCAAAACCGTAGGCTATAGCATTCTGATTTTGCTCGAAAATACCCCATTCGCGCCGTTTCGCCAGTTTGTCCACCCAAATGGCCACAAAAAAATTAAACGGACCACACTGGGGTGATCCCGAACCTCCTTGGAATGTCCAGATCAATTTTCATCCCACAACACGCATGGACCCAGGACCACCCCCGAAACTGTGGGCTATAGCACACTGATTTATCCACCCGAATAGCCACGAAAAATTAAACGGACCACACTAAAATGATCCCCAACATCCCTGGAATGCCCCGATCCCTTTTTCCCCCACAGCACACCTGGACCCTGGGCCTACCCCGGAAATCGTGGGCTATAGCACACCTAATTGGCCTAAAAATGCCCCGTTCGTGCTGTTTCACCCGTTTATCCACCAATTGGCCACAAAAAATTAAACGGACCACACTGAGATGATCCCCAACCTCCTTGGCTTGACCCGATCAATTTTTGGCCCGCAGCGTGCCCGGAACCCAAGTCCACCCCCAAAACCATGGGCTATAACTCACCGATTTGGCCCAAAAATGCCCCGTTCACGCCATTTTTCCCGTTTGTCCACCCAAATGGCCACAAAAAATTAAACGAACCATACTGGGATGATCCCCAACCTCTCCGACACACTTCGGTCGATTTTCAACCTACGACACGCCCAGACCCCTAGCCCACCCCCAAAACCGTGGGCTATAGCACTCTGATTTCGCCCAAAATGCCCCGTTCGCATCGTTTTGCCGGTTTTTCCACCCAACTAGCCACAAAAAATTAAACAAACCACACTAGGATGATCCCCAACCTCCCTGGCTAGACCAGATCAATTTTCGGCCCACAGCATGCTCAAACTCTGGGCCCACCTCTAAAGCCGTGGGCTATAGCACACTGATTTGGCCCGAAAAATGCCCCGTTCGTGTAGTTTCACCCGTTTGTCCACCGAAATAGCTATGAAAAATTAAACAGACCACACTGGGACGATCCCCAACCTCCCTGGCATGCCCCAATCGATATTTGACCCACAACACGCCCGAACCCCGGCCCACCCCCAAAACCGTGGGTTGTAGCACACCGATTTGGCCTGAAAACACCCCGTTTGCATCGTTTCACGCATTTGTCCACCTAAATGGCCACAAATAATTAAATGGACCATACTGGGATGATCCCCAACCTCCCTGGCACGCTCCAGTTGATTTTTGGCCCACAGCACGCCTAGACCCCGGGCCCACCCCCAAACCCGTGGGCTATAACACACCAATTTGGCTCGAAAATACCTCGTTCACGTCGTTTTGCCCGTTTTTCCATGCAAATGGCCACGAAAAATTAAATGGAGCACATTAGATGATCCCCAACCTCCCTGGCACGCCCCGATCAATTTTTGGCCCACAACACGCCCGGACCCAATGTCCACCCCAAAAACCGTGGTCTATAGCACACCGATTTAGCCCCAAAATCCCCGTTTGCACTGTTTCACCGGTTTGTCCTCCCAAATGGCCACGAAAAATTAAATGGACCACACTGGGATGATCCCCAATCTCCCAGGCAGGCCTCGATCAATTTAGGCCCACAGCATGCTCGGACCCCGGGCCCACCCTCGAAACCATGAGCTATAGCACGCCGATTTGGCTCGAAAATGGCACGTTCATGCTATTTTTCCCATTTGTCAACCCAAATGGCCACAAAAAATTAAACGAACCACACTGGAATGATACCCAACCACCCTGGCATGCCCCGATCAATTTTTGGCGAACAGCACGCCCGGACCCCGGGCCCACCCCCAAAACTATGGGTTATAGCACACCGATTTAGTTTGAAAATGCCTCGTTCGCGCCGTTTTGCCCGTTTGTCCACCCAAATGGCCATGAAAAATTAAACGGACCACACTGAGATGATCCCCAACCTCCCAAGCACGCCCCGATTGATTTTCAGTCTACAACATGACCTGAAAATGCCTCGTTCGCACCGTTTCGCCTGTTTGTCCACCCAAATGGCCACAAAAAATATTACGGACCACACTGGGACGATCCCCAACCTTCCTGGCATGCCTCGGTCGATTTTCAACCCACAGAATGCCCAGAGTCCAGGCCCACCCCCAAAACCGTGGGCTATAGCACACCGATTTGGCCCGAAAAATGCCTCGTTCGCGCCGTTTCGCCCATTTGTCCACCCAAATGGCCAGGAAAAATTAAACGGACCACACTGGAATGATCCCCAACTTCCCTGGCACGCCACGATCGATTTTCGGCCCACAACACATCTGGACCCCGGGCCCTCCCCAAAAACCGTGGGCTATAACACATCGATTTGGGCCAAAAATGCCCCGTTTGCACCGTTTCGCCCGTTTGTCCACCCAAATGGCCACGAAAAATTAAACTGACCATACTGGAACGATCCCCAACCTCCCTCGCATGCCCCGGTCAATTTTTGGCCCATAATACGTCCGAACCCCGGGCCTACCCCTAAAATCGTTGGCTATATCACACCGATTTGTCCCAAAAATGTCCAATTCGCGCCGTGAGCTATACCACACCTGTTTGGCTTGAGAATTCCCCGTTTGCACCATTTCTCCCATTTGTTCACCCAAATAGCCATGAAAAATTAAACGTACCACACTGGGACGATCTCGAACCTCCCTGGCAGGCCCGGGTCAATTTTCTGCCCACAACATGCACGGAACGCAGAGCCACCCCCGACACCGTGGGCTATTACACATCGATTTGGCCTAAAAATGCGATGTTCGAGCCATTTTGCCCGTTTGTCCGCCCAAATTGCCACAAAAAACTAAACGGACCACACTGGGACAATCCCCAACCTCTAGCACGTCTCGGTTTATTTTTGGCCCACTGCATGCCCGAACCCCAGGCCAATCCCCAAAACTGTGGGCTATAGCACAGCGTTTGGCCTGAAAATGCCCCGTTCGTGCCGTTCCGCCCGTTTCTCCACCCAAATGGCCACGAAAAATTAAACGAACCACACTGGGACGATCCCCAACCTTTCTGGCTTGCCTCGAAAGATTTTTGTCCCAGAGCACGCCCGGACCCCGGGTCCACCGCCAAAACCGTGGGCTATAGCACCCCGATTTAGCCTGAAAACTCTCTGTTAACGCCGATTCACCCTTTGTCCACCCAAATGGCCACAAAAAATTAAACGGACCACACTGGGATGATACCCAACCTCCCTGGCACGCCTCGATTTATTTTTCGCCCACAACACGCCCTAACACCGGGCTCACCCTCAAAACCGTAGGCTATAACACTCCAATTTGGCCAAAAAATTCTCCGTTCTCACCATTTCGCCCATTCGTCGACACAAATAGCCACGAAAAATTAAACGGACCACACTGGGACGATCCCCAACCTCTCTAGCAAGCCTCGGTTAATTTTTAACCCACATCACGCCTAGAACCCGGGCGTACCCCCAAACCCTGGTCTATAGCACACCGATTTAGCCTGAAAAAGCCCCGTTCGCGCCGTTTTGCGCGTTTATATACCCAAATGGCCACAAAAAATTAAACAAACCACAATGGGATGATACCCAACCTCCTTGGCACGCCCCGATCAATTTTTGACCCACAGCACACCTGAACCTTGGGCCAACCCCCAAAACCGTGGGCTATAGCTCACCAAGTTTGCCCGAAAATGCCCTGTTCGCGTCGTTTCGCCCGTTCGTCCACGCAAATGGCCACAAAAATTTAAACGAACCATACTGGGATGATCCTCAACCTCCCTGGCACACCTCGGTTGATTTTCAGCCAATAGCAAGCTTAAACCCCGGGCCCACCCCCAAAACCACGGGATATAGCACACTGATTTAGCCTAAAAAAGCTCCGTTCGAGCTGTTTTGCCTGTTCGTTCACCCAAATAGCCAGAAAAAATTAAACGAACTACACTGGGATGATCCGCAACCTCGCTAGCATGTCCCGATCAATTTTTGGCCCACAACACGCCCGGACCCCGAGCCTACCTCCGAAACCGTGGTCGATAGCACACTGATTTCACCTGAAAATGCCAAGTTCGTGCCATTTCACCCGTTTGTCAACCCAACTAGCCACGAAAATTTAAACGAACCAAACTGGGACGATCCCCAACTTCCCTGGCACGCCCCGGTCGATCTTCAGCTCACAGCACTCTCGGACCCCGAGCCTACCCCCAAAAACGTGGACTATAGCACATCGATTTGGCCAAAAAAATGCCCTGTTCGCGCCGTTTCGCCCGTTTGTCCACCTAAAAGGCCATAAAAAAAATTAAACGGACCATACTGGGATGATCCCCAGCCTCCCTGACACGCCCTAGTCTATTTTTTCCCCACAGCACGCCCGAACCCCGGGCCCACATCTAAAACCGTAGGCAATAGCATACCAATTTGATCCGAAAATGCCCCATTTGCGCCATTTCGCCGATTTGTCCCCACAAATGGCAACAAAAAATTAAATGAACCAAACTGGGACGATCCCCAACATCCCTGACATGCCTCAGTGGATTTTTTGCCAACAGCACGCCCGGACCTCGGGCCCACCCCTGAAATCATGGGCTATAGCACACCGATTTAACCCGACAATGCCCCATTCGTACCGTTTCTCCCGTTTGTCCACCCAAATGGCCACGAAAAATTAAACGGACCACACTGGGATGATGCCCAACCTCCCTGGCATGTCCCGGTCGATTTTTAGCCCACAGTACGCCCGGACCCTAAGCCCAACCCAAAAACCGTGGGCTATAACACATCAATTTTTCCCAAAAATGCTCCATTCATGTCGTTTTACCCGTTTGTCCACCCAAATGGCCACAAAAAATAAAACGGATCATATAAGGACGATCGCCAACCTCCCTTGCACGTCCCGATTGATATTAGGAAAACAACACACTCGGACCCTGGGCCTACCCCCAAAATTGTGAGCTATAGCACATCGATTTAGCTCGAAAATGCCCCGTTCGCGCCGTTTCCCCCGTTTGTCAACTAAATTAACCACAAAAAATTAAACGGACCACACTGGAATGATACCCAATCTCCCTGGCATGCTCGGGTTAATTTTTGGCCCACAACACACATGGACCCTGAGACCACCCCCAAAACCATGGGTTATTGCACACCGATTTGGCCCAAAAACTCCCTATTCGAGCCGTTTCGCCTGTTTGTCCGTCCAAATAGCCACAAAAAATTAAACGGACCATACTGGGATGATCCCCAACCTCCCTAGCATGCCTCGGCTGATTTTTGGCCCACGGCACGCCCGGAACCCGGGTCCATCCCCAAAACCGTGGGCTATAGCACACCGTTTTGGCCTGAAAATGCCTCGTTTGCGTCGTTTCGCTCGTTTTTTCACCCAAATAGCCATGAAAAATTAAACGGACCACACTGAGATGATACCCAACCTTCCTGGTAGGCCAAGGTCAATTTTTGGCCCACAGCACGCTCGGACCCCGGCTCACCCCCAAAACCGTGGGCTATAGCACACCGATTTGGCCCGAAAATGCCTCGTTTGCGCTGTTTCGCCCGTTTGTCCACCCAAATGGACAGGAAAAATTAAACGGACCACACTGGGACGATCCCCAACCTCCTTGGTATGCCCCAGTCAATTTTTGGACCACAGCACGCCCGAACCTCGGGCCCTCCCCCAAAACCGTGTGCTATAGCACACCAATTTGGGCCGAAAATGCCCCGTTCGCATCGTTTTTCCTGTTTGTCCACCCAAATAGCCACGAAAAATTAAACTGACCATACTAGGATGATCCCCAACCTCCCTCGTATGCCCCAGTTGATTTTTGTCCCACAATACGTTTGAACCCCGAGCCTACCCCCAAAACCATGGGTTATAGCACACCGATTTATCCCAAAAATGCCTCATTCGCTCCGCTTCGCCCGTTTGTCCACCCTAATGGCCACAAAAAATTAAACGAACAAGACTGGAACATTTCTCAACCTTCCTGGCATGCCCCGGTCGATTTTCGGCCCACAGTACACCCGGACCTCGGGCTCACCCCTGAAACCGGGGGCTACAGCACACTAGTTTGGCTTGAAAATGCTTTGTTCGTGCCTTTTTGCCTATTTGTCCACCCAAATGGCCACGCAAAATTAAACGAACCATACTGGGATAATCGCCAACCTCCCTGGCACATCCTGATCGATTTTTGAACCACAGCACGCCCTGACCCAGGGCCCACCCTTATAACCGTGAGCAATACCACACCAGTTTGGCTTGAAAATAACCCGTTCGCACCGTTTCACCCGTTTGTCCACCCAAATAGCCATGAAAAATTAAATAGACCACACTGGGATAATCCCCAACCTCCTTAACACAACCAGGTCAATTTTCGGCCCACATCCCTCACGGACCACGGGGCGGGGCCACCCCTGAAATCGTGGGCTATTGCATACCAATTTGGCCCAAAAATGCCCCGTTCGAGCCGTTTCACCCGGTTGTCCGCCCAAATTGCAAAAAAAAATTAAATAGACCATAATGGGATGATCCCCAACCTCTCTACCATGTCCTGGTATATTTTAGGCCTACAGCATTCCCGAACCCCAGGCCAACCCCCAAAACCGGGGGCTATAGCACACCGTTTTGGCCTGAAAATGCCCTGTTTGTGCCGTTTCGCCTGTTTGTCTACCTAAATGACCACGAAAAACTAAACGAACCACACTGGGATGATCTCCAACCTCCCTGGCACGCCCAGTTTGATTCTCGGCCAATAGCATGCCCGGACACTGGGCCTACCCTCGAAACTGTGGGCTATAGCACACCGATTTGGTCCGAAAATGCCCAGTTCTCGCCATTTTGCCCATTTGTCAACCCAACTAGCCACGAAAATTTAAACGTACTACACTGGGATGATCCCCAACTTCCCTGGCATGCCTCAGTCAATCTTCAACCCACAGCACTCCCGAACCCCAAGCCCACCCATAAAAACGTGGACTATAGCACATCAATTTTACACAAAAATGCCATGGCCCAAAAAAAAATAAATGGACCATACAGGGATGATCCCCGGCCTCCCTGGCAAGCCCCAGTAAATTTTTGAACCACAGTAAACCCGAACCCCAGGCCCACCCCTGAAATCGTGGGCAATAGCACACCGGTTTGGCCAGAAAATGCCCCGTTCGCGCCATTTTGCCCGTTTTTCCTTCCAACTGGCCACAAAAAATTAAACGGACCATACTGGGATGATCCACAACCTCCCTTGCATTCCCCGAAGGATTTTCAGCCCACAGCATGCCCGGACCCCAGGCCCACCCCCAAAACCGTGGGCTATAGCACACAGATTTTGCCCAAAAATGCTCCATTAGCCCCATTTCGCCCGTTTGTCCACCCAAATAGACACAAAAAATTAAAAGGACCATAATGGGATGATCCCCAAACAACCTGGCACGCCCCAGTTGATTTTTAGCCCACAGCATGCTCGGACCTAAGGCCCACCACCAAAATCGTGGGCTATAGCACATCGATCTAGCCCAAAAATGCCTCGTTCATGCCGTTTCGCCTGTTTGTCCACATAAATGGCCACAAAAATTTAGACAAACTATAATGGGATGATCCCCAACCTCCCTGGCACGCCCTGGTCAATTTTTGGCCCACAGCACTCCCGAACCTCGAGCCCACCCCCAAAACCGTGGGCTATAGCACACAGATTTAGCTCAAAAATCCCCCGTACATGCTATTTCGCCCGTTTATCCTCCCAAATGGACACGAAAAATTAAACAGACCACATTGGGACAATCCTCAACCTCCCTGGCATGTCTTGGTTCATTTTAGGCCCACAGCACTCTCGAACCCCGGTCCCACCCTCAAGACCGTGGGCTATTACTCATCAATTTGGCCCGAAAATGCCCTGTTCGCGCCGTTTCGCCCGTTTGTCCACCCAAATAGCCACAAAAAATTAAATGGGACACACTGGGATGATCCTCAACCTCCCTGGCATGCCCCTGTTGATTATCGGCCCATAGCATACCTAGACCCCGGGACCACCCTCGAAACCGTGGGCTATAGCACACTGATTTTGGCCCAAAAATGTCCCCTTTGTGCCGTTTCACCCTTTTATCCGCCCAAATGGCCACGAAAAATTAAACGGACCACACTGGAATGATCCCCAACCTCCCTGGCATGCCCCGATCGATTTTTGGCCTAAAGTATGCTCGAACCCAAGGCCCAACCCGTAACCGTGGGCTATATCACATCGATTTGGCCCGAAAATGCCCTGTTCGCGTCATTTCACCTGTTTGTCTACCCAAATGGCCACAAAATATTAAATGGACCATACTCGGATGATCCCGAACCTCCATGCCACATCCCAGACAATTTTTGACCCACAATACCCCCGAACCCCAGGGCCACCCCTGAAACAGTGGGCTTTAACATACCGATTTAGCCCGAAAATGCCCCGTTCACATCGTTTCGCCCGTTTGTCCACCCAAATAGCAAGAAAAATTAAACGGACCACACAGGGACAATCCCTAACCTCCCTGGCATGCCCCAGTCTATTTTTTCCCTACAGCACGCCCGGACCTCGGACCCACCCCTGAAATCGTGGGCTATAGCACATCGATTTGGCCCAAAAATGCCTTGTTCTTGCCGTTTCTCCTGTTTGTCCACCAAATAGCCACAAAAAATTAAACGGTCAATACTAGGACGATCCCAACCTACCTGGCACGACACGATCGATTTTCGGCCAACAGCATACCCGAACCTTGGGCCCACCCCCAAAATCGTGTGCAATAGCACACCGTTTAGGTCAAAAACTGCCCCGTTCACACCGTTTCGCCCGTTTGTCCACCTAAATGGCCACGAAAAATTAAATGGACCATACTGGGATAATCCCAAACCTCCCTGGCATGCCTCGATAGATTTTTGGACCACAGTATGCCCGAACCCTGGGCCCACCCCTACACTGTGGGCTATAGCACTCCGATTTCGCCTTAAAATGCGTCGTTCGCATCGTTTCGCCTGTTTGTCAACCCAAATAGCCACAAAAATTAAACGGACCGCACTGGCATAATCCCCAACCTCCCTGGCATGCCCCGGTTGATTTTTGGCCCACAACACGCCCGGACCCTGGGGCCACCCCCAAAACCGTGGGCTATAGCACACCGATTTGGCCCAAAAATGCCCCGTTTGGGCCGTTTTGCCCGTTTATCCCCAGAAATGGCTATGAAAAATTAAATGGACCATACTGGGATGATCCCCAACCTCCCTAGCACGCCCCGATCGATTTTTGGCAGACAGCACCCCCGAACCCTGGGCCCACCCCCCAAACCGTGGGCTATAGCACACCGATTTGTCCCGAAAATGCCTCGTTTGCATCATTTTGCCTATTTGTCCAGCCAAAGGGCCATGGAAAATTAATCGAACCGCAATAGGACGATCCTCAACCTCCCTGGCACGCCCCGACCAATTTTTGGCCCACAGCACGCCCGGACCCCAGGCCCACACCTAAAATCGGGGGCTATAGCATACCGATTTGGTTCGAAAAAGCCCAGTTCACGGCATTTCGCTCGTTTATCCCCACAAATGGCCTCGAAAAATTAAACGAACCACACCGGGATGATCCCCAACATCTCTGGCATGCCCCAGTCGATTTTCAGCCAACAGCACGCCTGGACCTCAGGCCCACCCCTAAAATCGTGGGCTATAGCACATCGATTTAACCCGAAAATACCCCATTCATGCTATTTCGCTCGTTTGTCGAACCAAATGGCCACAAAAAATTAAACGGACCACACTGGGATGATCCCCAACCTCCCGGGCATACCCCGGTAAATTTTTAACCCACAGTATGCCCGAACCCCGGGCCCAACCCCAAACCCATGGGCTATAACAAACCAATTTGTCCTGAAAATACCCTATTGGAACCGTTTTGCCCGTTTGTCCACTCAAATGGCCACGAAAAATTAAACGAACAATACTAGGATGATACCTAACCTCCCTGGCATGCCTCGGTCAATTTTCGGCCCATTGCACGCCCAGACCTCGGGCCCACCCCTAAAACTGTGGGTTGTAGAACACTGATTTGGCTCGAAAATGCTACGTTCGCGCTGTTACGCCCGTTTGTCCACCCAAATAGCCACAAAAAATTAAACGAACCATACTGGGACGATCGTCAACCTCCCTGGCACGTCCCAATTGAGTTTAGGCAAATATCATGCTCTGGCCCTGGGCCGACCCACAAAACCGTGAGCTATAGCACACCGGTTTGGCCCGAAAATGCCCCGTTCGCACCGTTCCGCCCGTTTGTCCACCCAAATATTCACGAAAAATTAAACGAACCACATTGGAATGATCCCTAACCTTGGTGGTATGCCCGAGTTAATTTTTGACCTACAGCACGCACGAACCTCGGGCCCACCCCCGAAACCGTGTGCTAGTGCATATCGATTTGGCTCGAAAACTCCCTGTTCGAGCCGTTTTGCCCATTTGTCCTCCCAAATAGCCAAGAAAATTTAAACGGACCATACAGGGATGATCCCCAACCTCCCTAGCATGCCCTGGTTGATTTTCGGCCCACAGCACGCCCGAACCCTGGGCCCACCCCTAAAACCGTGGACTAGAGCACAATGTTTTGGCCTGAAAATGCCTCGTTTGTGTCGTTTCGCCCGTATGTCCACCCAAATGGCCACAAAAAATTAAACGGACCATACTGGGACAATTCTCAACCTTCCTGGAATGCCCCGGTTGATTTTTGGCCCACAACACACCCGGACCCCGGGCCCACCCCCGAAACCGTGGGCTATAGAACAACAATTTGGTCCGAAAATGCCTCATTCGGGTCGTTTTTCCCATTTGTCCACCCAAATGGCTAGGAAAAATTAAACGAACCACACTGGGATGATCCCCAACCTCGCTGACAGGCCCCGGTCGATTTTTGGCCCACAGAACTCCCGGACCACTGGTCCTCCCCTAAAATTATGGGCTATAGCACATCGATTTGGGCCGAAAATGCCCCGTTCGCACCGTTTCACCTATTTGTCCGCCCAAATGGCCATGAAAAATTAAACTTACCACACTGGGATGATCCCAAACCTCCCTTGCATGCCCCGGTCAATTTTTGGCCCATAATACGTCTGAACCCTAGGCCTACCCCCAAAACCATGGTCTATAGCACACCAATTTGTCCCGAAAATACCCCATTCGCGCTGTTTCGCCCGTTTGTCCACCCAAATAGCCACAAAAAATTAAACGAACCATACTGGGATGATCCTTAACCCCCCTGGCATGCCTCGGTTAATTTTTGGCCCACAGCATGCCTGGACATCGGGCCCACCCTTGAAACCGTGGGCTATAGCACACCAATTTGGCTCAAAAATGCTCTGTTCGCGCCGTTTCGCCCGTTTGTCCACCCAAATGGCCACAAAAAATTAAACAGACCACACTGGGATGGTCGCCAACCTCCCTGGCACCTCCTGATCAATTTTTGCCCACAGCACGCCCTGAACCTATGCCCACCCTCATAACCGTGAGCTATACCATACCAGTTTGTCTTAAAAATACCCCGTTGGCGCCATTTCGCCTGTTTGTCCATCCAAATAGCCATGAAAAATTAAACGGACCACACTGGGACGATCCCCAAGCTTCCTTGCACGCCTCAATCAATTTTTGGCCTAGAGCACGCTCAAACCCTGGGCCCACCCCCAAAATCGTAGGCTATAGCACACCAATTTGGCCAAAATGCTCTGTTAACGTCGATTCTCCCTTTTGTCCACCCAAATGGCCATGAAAAATTTAACGGACCACACTCGAACGATCCCCAACCTTCCTGGCATGTTCGGGTCAATTTTCAGCCCACAGCACGCATGGACCACGGGTTCACCCCTGAAACTGTGGGCTATTACACACCCAATTAGCTCGAAAATTTCCCGTTCGAGCCGTTTTGCCAGTTTGTCCACCCAAATTACCGCAAAAAATTAAACTGACCATACTGGGAGGATCCCCAACCTCTCTAGCATGCCTCGGTTAATTTTTGGCCCACAGCATGCCCAAACCTCAGGTCAACCCCCAAAACTGTGGGCTGTAGCACACCGTTTTGTCCTGAAAATGGCCCGTTCACGCCGTTTTGCCCGTTTGTCCACCCAAACGGCCATAAAAAATTAAACAGACCACAATGGTATGATCTCCAACCTTCCTAGCATGCCTCGATCGATTTTTGGCCCAGAGCACGCACGGACCCTGGGCCCACCCCCGAAATCGTGGGGTATAGCACACTGATTTTGCCTAAAAACTCTCTATTAGCGCCGATTCACCCTTTTGTCCACCCAAATGGCCACAAAAAATTAAATGGACCACACTAAGATAATCCTAATTCTCCCTGGCATGACTCGGTCGATTTTTGTCCCACAGCACGCCCGAACATCAGGCCCACCCTCAAAACCGTAAGCTATAACACTCTATTTGGCTCGAAAATGCCCCATTCACATCGTTTCGCCCGTTTGTTCACCCAAATAGCCATGAAAAATTAAATGGACCACTCTAGGATGATCCCTAACCTCCCTGGCATGCCCCGATGTATTTTTACCCCACAGCACGCCCGAACCCCAGGCCCAACCCTGAAACCGTGGGCTATAGCACACCGATTTGGCCCGAAAATGCCCCGTTCTTGCCGTTTTGCCTGTTTGTCCACCAAATGGCCACGAAAAATTAAACGGTCCACACTGGGATGATCCCCAACCTACCTGGAACGACCCGATCAATTATTGTCCCACAGCGTGCCCGGACCCCGAGCCCACCCGCAAAACCGTGGGCTATAGCACACCGATTTGGCCAAAAAATGCCTCGTTCACGCCGTTTCACCCATTTGTCTACCCAAATGACCACAAGAAATTAAACGGACCATACCAGGAAGATCCCCAACCTCTCTGGCACGCCTCGATAGATTTTTAGCCAACAACAAGCCCTAACCTCGGGTCCATCCCCAAAACCGTGGGCTATAGCACTCTGATTTCCCTCGAAAATGCCCCTTTCGCGTCGTTTAGCCCGTTTGTCAACCCAAATGACCACAAAATACTAAACGAATCACACTGGGATAATCCTAACGTCCCTGGCATTCCCCGATCAATTTTCAATCGACAGCACGCCCGGACCTTGGGCTCACCCCCAAAGCCGTGGGCTATAGCACACCGATTTCGCCCTAAAATGCCCCGTTTGTGCTATTTCGCTCGTTTCTCCACACATATAGCCATAAAAAATTAAACAGACCATACTGGGACAATTTCAAACCTCTCTGGAATGCCCCAGTCTATTTTCACCCCACAGCACACTCGGACCCCAAGCCCACCCCTGAAACCGTGGGCTATAGCACACCAATTTGGCCCGAAATCGCACCGTTTGTGCCGTTTCTCCCGTTTGTCCACCAAATGGCCACAAAAAATTAAACAGACCACACTGAGACGATCCCAACCTCCCTGGCATAATCCGATCAATTTTTGACCCACAGCATGCCCAAATCCCGAGCCTACCCCTAAAACTGTGGGCTATAGCACACCCATATGGCCCGAAAATGCCCCGTTCATGCCGTTTCGCCCGTTTTTCCACCCAAATAGCCACGATAAATTAAACAGACCACCCTGGGACGATCCCCAACCTCCCTGGCATGCCCCGATTGATTTTCGGCCGACAGCATACCCGAACCCTGGGCCCATCCCCAAAGTCGTGGGATATAGCACACCAATTTGGCTAAAAAATGCCCCGTTTGCATATTTTCGCTCGTTTGTCCACCCAAATAGCCACGAAAAATTAAACGAACAACACTGGGACGTTCCCGAACCTCCTTGGCATATCCCGGTCGATTTTTGAGCCACAGCATACCCGAACCCCGGGCCCACTCCCGAAATAGTGGGCTATTGCACATTGATTTTGCCAGAAAATTCCCCTTTTGCACCGTTTCGCCCGTTTGTCCACCCAAATAGCCATGAAAAATTAAACGGACCACTTTGGGACGATCCCCAACCTTCATGGCACGCCCCGATCTATTTTTCGCTCTACAGCACACCCGGACCCCAGAACCACCGCCGAAATCATGGGCTATAGCACACTGATTTGGCTTGAAAATGCCCCGTTCATGCCGTTTTGCCCGTTTGTCCACCAAATATCCATGAAAAATTAAACGGACCACACTAGGATTATCCCCAACCTCTCTGGCATGACTCGATCAATTTTTGGCCTAAGCATTCCTAGACCCCGAGCCCACCCCCAAAACCGTGGGCTATATAGCACACCAATTTGGCCCGAAAACTTCCTGTTCGCGCCGTTTTGCCTGTTTGTCTACCCAAATAGCCACAAAAAATTAAACGGACCACACTGGGATGTTCACCAACCTCTATGGCATGCCCAAATAAATTTTTGGCCGACAGCATGGCCGGACCTCGTGCCCACCCTCAAAACCGTGGGCTATAGCACCCCAATTTCGCCCGAAAATACCCCCGTTCGTGCTGTGTTGCCCATTTTTCCACCCAACTGGCCAAAAAAAAATTAATGGCCCATACTGGGATGATCCCCAACCTCTCTGGCAAGCCTTGGTCGATTTTTGGCCCACAACATGCCCAGACCCTGGGCCCATCTCTGAAACCGTGGGCTATAGCACACTGATTTAGCCTAAAAATGTCTCATTCGCGCCGTTTCGCCTGTTTGTCCACCCAAATGGACATGAAAAATTAAACGGACTATACTAGGATGATCCCCTATCTCCCTGGCACACCCCGGTCAATTTTCGACCACAGCATGCCCGGACCCCGGTACACCCCCTAAATTGTGGGCTATAACACACCGATTTGGCCCGAAAATGCCCCGTTTGCGCCGTTTCACCAGTTTGTCCACCAAAATAGCCATGAAAAATTAAATGGACCATACTGGGATGACCCCCAACCTCCCTGGCACCCAGGTCAATTTTTATCCCACATCACACCCAGACCCCAAGCCCACACCCGAAACCTTGGTCTATAGCACACCAATTTGGCCCGAAAATGCCTCATTCACGTCGTTTCGCCCATTTATCAACCCAAATGGCCACGAAAAATAAAATGGACCACATTGGGACTATCCCCAACCTTCCTAGCATGCCCCAGTCGATTTTTGGACCACAGCACGCCCGAACCCCAGGTCGACCCCCAAAACTGTGGGCTATAGCACACTGATTTTTCCCGAAAATGCCTCGTTTGCAACGTTTTGCATGTTTGTTCATACAAATGGCCACGAAAAATTAAACGGATCACACTGCGATGATTTCCAACCTCCCAGGCATGCCCGGGTCGATTTTCAGCCCACAGCACGCTCGGACCTCAGACCCACCCCCGAAACCATGGGCTATAGCTAGCAGATTTGGCTCGAAAATGCCCTGTTCGTGCCTTTTCACCCATTTCTCCACCCAAATGGCCACGAAAAATTAAACGAACCACACTGGAACGATCCCCAACCTCCTTGACATGCCCCGATCGATTTTTGGCCCACAACACTCCCAAAACCTGGGCCCACCCCTGAAACCTCGAGCTATAGCACACCAAATTGGCCCAAAAAATCTCCGTTCATGCCGTTTCACCTATTTGTACACCCAAATGGCCACGAAAAATTAAACGCATCATACTGGGACGATCCCCAACCTCCCTGGCACACCCCAATTGATTTTCGGCCCACAGCACGCCCGGACCCCGGGCCCACCCTCAAAACCGTGGGCTATAGAACACCAATATTGCTCGAAAATGCCCCGTTTGTGCCATTTCGCCTGTTTGTCCACCGAAATGGCCACAATAAATTAAACGGACCATACTGGGATGATTCACAGCCTCCCTGGCACGCTATGGTCGATTTTGAGCCAACAGCACATTCGGACCCTAGGCCCTCCCCCGAAACCGTGGGCTATAGCACATCAAATTGGTTGGAAAATGCCCCATTCACGCTGTTTCGCCCTTTCATCCACCCAAATGGCCACAAAAAATTAAATGGACCACACTGGGTCGATCCCCAAACTCCCTGGCATGCCCCGATATATTTTTGGCCCACAACACGCCCGTACCTCGGGCCCACCCCAAAAATAGTGTGCTATAGCACACCGATTTGGCCAAAAATACGCCGTTCATGCTCTTTCACGCGTTTGTTCACCAAATGGCCATGAAAAATTAAAAGGACCACACTGGGTTGATCACCAACCTCCTTGGCACGACCCGATCGATTTTTGGCCCACAGCATACCCGGACCCCGGGCCCTCCCCCGAAACCGTGGGCTATAACACACCGATTTGGCCCGAAAATGCCCCATTCGCGCCGTTACGCCCGTTTATCCACACAAATGGCCACAAAAAATTAAACGGACCATACTGGGAAGATCCCCAACCTCCCTGGCATGCCCTGGTCAATTTTCGGCCCACAACACGTCCGGACCACGGGTCCACCATCGAAATCGTGGGCTATAGCACACCGATTTGGTCTAAAAATGCCTTGTTCATGACGTTTCACCCGTTTGTCCACCTAAATGGCCACGAAAAATTAAACAGACCACACTGCGATGATCCCCAAGCTCCCTGGCATGCCCCGATCGATTTTCAGCAAACAACATGCCCAGACCCCCGGCCCAACCCCAAAATCATGGGCTATAGCACTCTAATTTAGCCAGAAAATGCCCTGTTCGGGCCGTTTCGCCCGTTTGTCCACCCAAATGTCCACGAAAAATTAAACGAACCATACTGGGATGATCCCCAACCTCCCTGGCACGCTCCGATCAATTTTCGTCCCACAGCACGCCCGTACCCCGAGCCCACCCCCAAAACCGTGGTCTATAGCACACCAATTTGGCCCGGAAATACCCCATTCGTGCCGTTTTGCCCGTTTGTCCACCAAATGGCCACAAAAAATAAAACTAACCACACTGGATTAATCCCCAATCTCCCTGGCATGACCCGATCAATTTTTGGCCCACAACATGCCCGGACCCTGGCCCCTCCCCAAACCGTGGGTTATAGCACACTGATTTGGCCCGAAAGTGCCCCATTCATGCTGTTATCCCCGTTTGTCCATCCAAATGGCCACAAAAAATTAAACAGACCACACTGGGATGATCCCAACCTCCCTGGCATACCCCGATCGATTTTCAGCCCACAGCACGCCCGGACCCCGAACCTACCCCCGATACTGTGGCCTATAGCACTCCGATTTCACCCGTTTGTCTACATAAATGGCCACAAAAAATTAAACGGACCACACTGGGATGATACCCAACATCCCTGGCACGCGTCGGTTTATTTTTCGCCTACAGTACGCCCGAACACTAGGCTCACCCTCGAAACCGTAGGCTATAACACTCCAATTTGGCCAAAAAATTCTCCGTTCTCGCCATTTCGCCCATTCGTCGACACAAATAGCCAAGAAAAATTAAACGGACCACACTTGGACGATCCCCAACCTCTCTGGCAAGCCCCGGTTAATTTTTAACCCACATCACGCCCAGAACCCGGGCGTACCCCCAAAACCCTGGTCTATAGCACACCGATTTAGCCTGAAAAAGCCCCGTTCGCGCCGTTTTGCGCGTTTGTATACCCAAATGGCCACAAAAAATTAAACAAACCACAATGGGATGATACCCAACCTCCTTAGCACGCCCCGATCAATTTTTGACCCATAACACACCTGAACCTTGGGCCAAACCCCAAAACCGTGGGCTATAGCTCACCAATTTTGCCCGAAAATGCCCCGTTCGCATCGTTTCGCCCGTTCGTCCACGCAAATGGCCACAAAAATTTAAACGAACCATACTGGGACGATCCTCAACCTCCCTGGCACGCCCCGGTTGATTTTCAGGCGATAGCACGCTTAAATCCCGGGCCCACCCCCAAAACCACGGGCTATAACACACCGATTTAGGCTAAAAAAGCCCCATTCGAGCTGTTTTGCTTGTTCGTTCACCCAAATAGCCAGAAAAAATTAAACAAACCACACTGGGATGATCCGCAACCTAGCTAGCATGTCCCGATCAATTTTTGGCCCACAGCACGCCCGGACCCCTAGCCTACCTCCGAAACCGTGGTCGATAGCACACTGATTTGATCTGATAATGCCAAGTTCACGCCATTTCACCCGTTTGTCAACCCAACTAGCCACAAAATTTAAACGAATCAAACTGGGACGATCCCTAACTTCCCTTGCACGCCCCGGTTGATCTTCAGCTCACAGCACTCTCGGACCCCGAGCCCACCCCCCAAAACGTGGACTATAGCACATCGATTTGGCCAAAAAAATGCCCTATTCGCGCCGTTTCGCCCGTTTGTCCACCTAAAAGGCCATAAAAAAATTAAACTGACCATACTGGGACGATCCCCAGCCTCCCTGACACGCCCTAGTCTATTTTTTCCCCACAGCACGCCCGAACCCCGGGCCCACACCTGAAACCGTAGGCTATAGCATACCAATTTGATCCAAAAATGCCCCATTTGCGCCGTTTCGCCCATTTGTCCCCACAAATGGCCACGAAAAATTAAATGAACCAAACTGGGATGATCCCCAACATCCCTGACATGCCTCAGTAGATTTTTTGCCAACAGCATGCCCGGACCTCGGGCCCACCCCTGAAATCATGGGCTATAGCACATCGATTTAACCCGACAATGCCCCATTCGTACCGTTTTGCCCGTTTGTCCACCCAAATGGCCACGAAAAATTAAACAGACCACACTGGGATGATGCCCAACCTTCCTGGCATATCCCGGTCGATTTTTGGCCCACAGTACGCCTGGACCCTAAGCCCAACCCAAAAACCGTAGGCTATAACACATCAATTTTTCCCAAAAATGCTCCATTTATGCCGTTTTGCCCGTTTGTCCACCCAAATGGCCACGAAAAATAAAACGGATCATACAAGGATGATCGCCAACCTCCCTTGCACGTCCCGATTGATTTTAGGCAAACAACACACTCGGACCCTGGGCCTACCCCCAAAATTGTGAGCTATAGCACATCGATTTAGCTCAAAAATGCCCCGTTCGCGCCGTTTCCCCCGTTTGTCAACTAAAATAACCACAAAAAATTAAACGGACCACACTGGAATGATACCCAATCTCCCTGGCACGCTCGAGTTAATTTTTGGCCCACAACACACATGGACCCCGAGACCACCCCCAAAACCATGGGCTATTGCACACCGATTTGGCCCAAAAACTCCCTGTTCAAGCCGTTTTGCCCATTTGTCGGCCCAAATAGCCATAAAAAATTAAACGGACCATACTGAGATGATCCCCAACCTCCCTAGCATGCCCCAACTTATTTTCGGCCCACAGCACGCCCGGACCCCGGGTCCACCCCCAAAACCGTGGGCTATGCACACCGTTTTGGCCTGAAAATGCCTCATTTGCGCTGTTTTGCTCGTTTGTCCACCCAAATAGCCATGAAAAATTAAACGGACCACACTGAGATGATACCCAACCTTCCTGGTATGCCAAGGTCGATTTTTGGTCCACAGCACGCTCGGACCCCAGGCCCACCCCCGAAACCGTGGGCTATAGCACACCGATTTGGCCCGAAAATGCCTCGTTTGCGCTGTTTCACCCGTTTTTCCACCCAAATGGCCAGGAAAAATTAAACGGACCACACTGGGATGATCCCCAACCTCCCTGGTATGCCCCAGTCAATTTTTGGACCACAACACGCCCGAACCCCGGGCCCTCCCCCAAAACCGTGGGCTATTACTCACCAATTTGGCCCGAAAATGCCCTGTTCGCGCCGTTTCACCCATTTGTCCACCCAAATAGCCACGAAAAATTAAATAGACCACACTGGGATGATCCCCAACCTCCTTGGCATGCCCCTGTTGATTATCGGCCCATAGCATGCCTAGACCCCGGGCCCACCCTCGAAACCGTGGGCTATAGCACACCGATTTTGGCCCGAAAATGTCCCCTTTGTGCCGTTTCACCCTTTTATCCACCTAAATGGCCACGAAAAATTAAACGGACCACACTGGAATGATCCCCAACCTCCCTGGCATGCCCCGATCGATTTTTAGCCCAAAGTATGCTCGAACCCTGGGCCCAACCCGTAACTGTGGGCTATAGCACATCGATTTGGCCCGAAAATGCCCCGTTCGCGTTATTTCACCTGTTTGTCTACCCAAATGGACACATAATATTAAACAAACCATACTCGGATGATCCCGAACCTCCATGCCATATCCCGATCAATTTTTAGCCCACAATACCCCCAGACCCCGGGGCCACCCCTGAAACAGTGGGCTTTAACACACCAATTTAGCCCGAAAATTCCCCGTTCACATCGTTTCGCCCGTTTGTCCACCCAAATAGCCAAGAAAAATTAAACGGACCATACTGGGACAATCCCTAACATCCCTGGCATGACCCGGTCTATTTTTGCCCTACAGAATGCCCGGACCTCGGACCCACCCCTGAAATCGTGGGCTATAGCACATTGATTTGGCCCAAAAATGTCTTGTTCTTGTCGTTTCTCCTGTTTGTCCACCAAATAGCCACGAAAAATTAAACGGTCAATACTGGGACGATCCCCAACCTACCTGGCACGACACGATCGATTTTCGGCCAACAGCATACCCGAACCTCGGGCCCACCCCCAAAACCGTGGGCTATAGCACACCATTTTGGTCCAAAACTGCCCTGTTCACACTGTTTCGCCCGGTTGTCCACCTAAATGGCCACAAAAAATTAAATGGACCATACTGGGACGATCCCAAACCTCCCTGGCATACCTCGATAGATTTTTGGCCCACAGTATGCCCGAACCCTGGGCCCACCCCTAAACTGTGGGCTATAGCACTCCGATTTCGCCTTAAGATGCGTCGTTCGCGTCGTTTCGCCTGTTTGTCCACCCAAATAGCCACAAAAAATTAAATGGACCTCACTGTCACAATCTTCAACCTCCCTGGCATGCCCCGGTTGATTTTTGGCCCACAGCACGCCCGAACCCTGGGGCCACCCCCGAAACCGTGGGCTATAGCACACCGATTTGGCCCAAAAATGCCCCATTTGGGCCGTTTCGCCCGTTTGTCCCAAAAAATGGCTATGAAAAATTAAATGGACCACACTGGAATGATCCCCAACCTCCCTAGAACGCCCCGACCGATTATTGGCCCACAGCACCCCGAACCCCGGGCCCACCCCCAAAACCGTGGGCTATAGCACACCGATTTATCCCGAAAATGCCTCGTTTGCATTGTTTTGCCTATTTGTCCACCTAAAGGGCCATGAAAAATTAATCGAACCACACTAGGACGATCCCCAACCTCCCTGGCACCCCCCGACCAATTTTTGTCCCACAGCACGCCCGGACCCCAGGCCCACACCTAAAATCGGGGGCTATAGCATACCGATTTGGTTCCAAAAAGCCCAGTTCACAGCGTTTCGCTCGTTTATCCACACAAATGGCCTCAAAAAATTAAACGAACCATACTGGGATGATCCCCAACATCCCTGGCACGCCCCGTTCGATTTTCAGCCAACAACACGCCTGGACCTCAGGCCCACCCCTGAAATCGTGGGCTATAGCACATCGATTTAACCCGAAAATACCCCATTCGTGCTATTTCGCCCGTTTGTCGAACCAAATGGCCACAAAAAATTAAACGGACCACACTGGGATGATTCCCAACCTCCCGGGCATGCCCCAGTCGATTTTTAACCCACAGTACGCCCGAACCCCGGGACCAACCCCAAAACCAAGGGCTATAACACACTAATTTGTCCTAAAAATACCCCGTTGGCGCCGTTTTGCCCGTTTGTCCACTCAAATGGCCACGAAAAATTAAACGAATAATACTAGAACGATCCCTAACCTCCCTGGCATGCCTCGGTCAATTTTCGGCCCATAGCACACCCAGACCTCGGGCCTACCCCTAAAACCGTGGGCTGTAGAACACTGATTTGGCTCGAAAATGCTCCGTTCGCGCTGTTACGCCCGTTTGTCCACCCAAATAGCCACGAAAAATTAAACGAACCATACTGGGATGATCGTCAACCTACCTGGCACGTCCCGATTGATTTTAGGCAAATAGCATGCTCGGGCCCTGGGCCGACCCACAAAACCGTGAGCTATAGCACACCGGTTTGTCCCGAAAATGCCTCGTTCGCACCGTTTCGCCCGTTTGTCCACCCAAATAGCTACGAAAAATTAAACGAACCACATTGGAATGATCCCCAACCTTGGTGGTATGCCCGAGTTAATTTTTGACCCACAAAACGCATGACCCTCGGGCCCACCCCCGAAACCGTGTGCTATTGCACATCAATTTGGCTCAGAAACTCCCTGTTCGAGTTGTTTTGCCCGTTTGTCCTCCCAAATAGCCAAGAAAAATTAAACGAACTATACAGAGATGATCCCCAACCTCCCTAGTATGCCCTGGTTGATTTTCGACCCACAGCACGCCCGAACCCTGGGCCCACCCCTAAAACCGTGGACTAGAGCACAACATTTTAGCCTGAAAATGCCTCGTTCGTGTCATTTCGCCCGTATGTCCACCCAAATGGCCACGAAAAATTAAACGGACCACACTGGGACAATTCTCAACCTTCCTGGCATGCCCCGGTTGATTTTCGGCCCACAGCACATCCGGACCCCGGGCCCACCCCCGAAATCGTGGGCTATAGAACACCGATTTGGTTCGAAAATGCCTCATTCGCGCCGTTTTTCCCATTTGTCCACCCAAATGGCCAGGAAAAATTAAACGAACCACACTGGGATGATCCCCAACCTCGCTGACATGCCCCGGTCAATTTTCGGCCCACAGAAAGCCCGGACCACTGGTCCTCCCCTAAAATCTTGGGCTATAGCACATCGATTTGGGCCAAAAATGCCCCGTTCGCACCGTTTCACCTATTTGTCCACCCAAATGGCCATGAAAAATTAAACTAACCACACTGGGATGATCCCAAACCTCCCTCGCATGCCTCGATCAATTTTTGGCCCACAATACGTCCGAACCCCAGGACTACCCCCAAAACCATGGGCTATAGCACACCGATTTGTCCCAAAAATACCCCATTCGCGCTGTTTCGCCCGTTTGTCCACCTAAATGGCCACGAAAAATTAAACAAATCATACTGGGACGATCTTCAACCTCCCTGGCATGCCCCGGTTAATTTTCAGCCCACAACATTCCTGGACCTCGGGCCCACCCCTGAAACCGTGGGCTATAGCACACCAATTTGGCTCAAAAATGCTCTGTTCGCGCCGTTTCGCCCATTTGTCCACCCAAATGGCCATAAAAAATTAAACTGACCACACTGAGATGGTCGCCAACCTCCCTGGCACGTCCTGATCAATTTTTGTCCCACAGCACGCCCTGAACCTGGGACCACCCTCATAACCGTGAGCTATACCACACCAGTTTGTCTTGAAAATACCCCATTGGCGCCGTTTCGCCCGTATGTCCACCCAAATAGCCATGAAAAATTAAACGGACCACACTGGGACGATCCCCAAGCTTCCTTGCACGCCTCGATTAATTTTTGGCCTAGAGCACGCTCAGACCCTGGGCCCACCCCCAAAATCGTAGGCTATAGCACACCAATTTGGCCCAAAAATGCTCTGTTAACGCCGATTCTCCCTTTTGTCCACCCAAATGGCCACGAAAAATTTAACGGACCACACTCGAACGATCCCCAACCTTCCTGGCATGGTCGGGTCAATTTTCAGCCCACAACACGCATGGACCACGGGTCCACCCCTGAAACCTTGGGCTATTACACACCCAATTAGCTTGAAAATGCCCCGTTCGAGCTGTTTCGCAGTTTGTCCACCTAAATTGCCGCAAAAAATTAAACTGACCATACTGGGAGGATCCCCAACCTCTCTAGCACGCCCCGATTAATTTTTGGCCCACAGCATGCCCGAACCTCAGGCCAACCCCCAAAACCGTAGGCTATAGCACACCGTTTTGGCCTGAAAATAGCCCGTTCATGCCGTTTTGCCCGTTTGTCCACCCAAACGGCCATAAAAAATTAAACGGACCACAATGGTATGATCTCCAACCTTCCTAGCATGCCTCAATCAATTTTTGGCCCAGAGCACGCACGGACCCTGGGCCCACCCCTGAAATCGTGGGGTATAGCACACCGATTTGGCCTAAAAACGCTCTATTAGCGTCGATTCACCCTTTTGTCCACCCAAATGGCCACAAAAAATTAAATGGACCATACTGAGATAATCTCCATCCTCCCTGGCATGCCTCGGTCGATTTTTGGCCCACAGCACGCCCGAACATCGGGCCCACCCTCAAAACCGTAAGCTATAGCACTCTATTTGGCTAGAAAATGCCCCATTCATATCGTTTTGCCCGTTTGTTCACCCAAATAGCCATGAAAAATTAAATGGACCACTCTGGGACGATCCCTAACCTCCCTGGCATGCCCCGATCTATTTTTTCCCCACAGCACGCCCGAACCAAGGGCCCAACCCTGAAACTGTGGGCTATAGCACACCGATTTGGCCCAAAAATGCCCCGTTCTTACCGTTTCGCCTGTTTGTCCACCAAATGGCCACGAAAAATTAAACGGTCCACACTGGGACAATCCCCAACCTACCTGGAATGACCCGATCAATTTTTAGCCCACAGCGTGCCCGAACCCCGAGACCACCCGCAAAACCGTGGGCTATAACACACCGATTTGGCCCAAAAATGTCTCGTTCACGCCGTTTCACCCGTTTGTCTACCCAAATGGCCACAAAAACTTAAATGGACCATACCGGGATGATCCCCAACCTCTATGGCATGCCCCGATCGATTTTTAGCCAACAACATGCCTTAACCCCGGGTCCATCCCAAAAACTGTGGGCTATAGCACTCCGATTTCCCTCAAAAATGCCCCGTTAATGTCGTTTCGCCCGTTTGTCAACCCAAATGACCACAAAATACTAAACGAATCACACTGGGATAATCCCTAACCTCCCTAGTATGCCCCGATCAATTTTCAATCGACAGCACGCCCGGATCTTGGGCTCACCCCCGAAGCCGTGGGCTATAGCACACCGATTTCGCCCTAAAATGCCCCGTTTGCGCTGTTTTTCTCGTTTCTCCACACATATAGCCATAAAAAATTAAACGGACCATACTGGGACGATTTCGAACCTCTCTGGAATGCCCCGGTCTATTTTCACCCTACAGCACACTCGGACCCCAGGCCCACCCCTGAAACCGTGGGCTATAGCACACCAATTTGGCCCGAAATCGCACCGTTTGTGCCGTTTCGCCCGTTTGTCCACCAAATGGCCACGAAAAATTAAACAGACCATACTGAGACGATCCCCAACCTCCCTGGCATGATCCGATCAATTTTTGACCCACAACATGCCCAAATCCCGAGCCTACCCCCAAAACTGTGGGCTATAGCACACCCATATGGCCCGAAAATGCCCCATTAACGCCGTTTCACCCGTTTGTCCACCCAAATAGCCACGATAAATTAAACAGACCACCCTGGGATGATCCTAAACCTCCCTGGCACCCCCCAATTGATTTTTGGCCCACAACACACCTGGACCCCGAGCCCACCCCCAAATTGTGGGCTATATCACTCCGATTCCTCCCGAAAATGCCCCAGTCGTGTCATTTCGCCCGTTTGTCCACCCAAATGGCCACAAAAAATTAAACGAACCACTAGGACGATCCTCAATCTCCCTGGCATGCCTCGATCGATTTTTGGCCCACAGCACACCCGGACCTCGGGCCCTCCCCCAAAGCCGTGGGCTATATCTCATTGTTTTTGCCTGAAAATGCCCTGTTTGCACCGTTTCCCCCGTTTGTCCACCCAAATGTCCACGAAAAAGTAAACGGACCATGCTCGAACGATCCCCAACCTCCCTGGAATGCCCCGGACTATTTTTTCCCCACAGCAAGCCCTAACCCCGAGCACACCCCTGAAACCGTGGGTCATAGCACACCGATTTGGTCCAAAAATGCCTCGCTCGTGCCGTTTCGCCCGTTTGTCCCCCAAATGGCCACAAAAAATGAAAGGGACCACGCTGAGATGATCCCCGACCTCCCTGGCATGACCTGATCCATTTTTAGCCCACAGCATGACCGGACCCCGAGCCCACCCCTAAAACCGTGGGCTATAGCACACCGATTTTACCCAAAAAATGCCCCGTTCACGCATTTCACCCGTTTGTCTACCCTAATGGCCACAAAAAATTAAACGGACCACACCGGGATGATCCCCAACCTCCCTGGCATGCCTCGATTGATTTTCTGCCGACAGCATACCCGAACCCTCGGCCCATCCCCAAAGCCGTGGGCTATAGCACACCAATTTGGCTAAAAAATGCCGCGTTTGCATATTTTCGCTCGTTTGTCCACCCAAATAGCCACAAAAAATTAAACGAACAACACTGGGATGTTTCTGAACCTCATTGGCACATCCCGGTCGACTTTTGAGCCACAACATGCCCGAACCCCGGGCCCACTCCCGAAACAGTGGGCTATTGCACATTGATTTTGCCAAAAAATTCCCCTTTTGCACTGTTTCGCCCGTTTGTCCACCCAAATGGCCATGAAAAATTAAACGGACCACTTTGGAACGATCCCCAACCTCCATGGCATGCCCCGGTCTATTTTCGCCCTACAGCACACCCGGACCCCAGAACCACCACCGAAATCATGGGCTATAGCACACTGATTTGGCTTGAAAACACCCCGTTCATGTCGTTTTGCCCGTTTGTCCACCAAATATCCACAAAAAATTAAACGAACCATACTAGGATTATCCCCAACCTCCCTGGCATGACACGATCAATTTTTGGCCTAAGCATTCCTAGACCCCGATCCCACCCCCAAAACCGTGGGCTATATAGCACACCAATTTGGCCTGAAAACTCCCCGTTCGCGCCGTTTTGCCTGTTTGTCGACCCAAATAGCCACGAAAAATAAACGGACCATACTGGGACGTTCACCAACCTCTATGGCATGCCCAAATCAATTTTCGGCCCACAGCATGGCCGAACCTCGGGCCCACTCTCAAAACCGTGGGCTATAGCACCCCGATTTCGCCCGAAAATACCCCGTTCGCGGTGTGTTGCCCATTTTTCCACCCAACTGGTCACAAAAAATTAAATGGCCCATACTGGGATGATCCCCAACCTCTCTGGAAAGCCTCGATCGATTTTTGGCCCACAACATGCCCAAACTCTGGGCCCATCTCTGAAACCGTGGGTTATAGCACACTGATTTAGCTTGAAAATGCCTCGTTCGCGCCGTTTCGCCCGTTTGTCCACCCAAATAGCCATGAAAAATTAAACGGACTATACTGGGATGATCCCCTATCTCCCTGGCACGCCCCGATCGATTTTCGACCACAGCATGCCCGGACCCCGGTACACCCCCTAAATTGTGGGCTATAACACACCGATTTGGCCAGAAAATGCCCCGTTTGCGCTGTTTCACCAGTTTGTCCACCAAAATAGCCACGAAAAATTAAATGGACCATACTGAGATGACCCCCAACCTCCCTAGCACCCAGGCCAATTTTCATCCTATATCACACCCAGGCCTCAAGCCCACACTCGAAACCTTGGTCTATAGCACACCAATTTGGCTCGAAAATGCCTCATTTGCGTCGTTCCGCCCATTTGTCAACCCAAATGTCCACGAAAAATTAAATGGACCACATTGGGACTATCCCCAACCTCTCTAGCATGCCCCAGTAGATTTTTGGCCCACAGCACGCCCGAACCCCAGGTCGACCCCCAAAACTGTGGGCTATAGCACACCAATTTTGCCCGAAAATGCCCCGTTCGCAACGTTTTGCATGTTTGTCCACACAAATGGCCACGAAAAATTAAACAGATCACACTGCGATGATCTCCAAACTCCCAGGCATGCCCGGGTCGATTTTCAGCCCACAGCACGCTCGGACCTCAGACCCCACCTCGAAACCATGGGCTATAGCTAGCAGATTTTGCTCGAAAATGCCCTGTTCGTGGCTTTTCACCCAAATGGCCACGAAAAATTAAACGAACCACACTGGAATGATCCCCAACCTCCTTGGCATGCCCCGATCGATTTTTGGCCCACACCACTCCCAGACCCTGGGCCCACCCCTGAAACTTTGGGCTATAGCACACCGAATTGGCCCAAAAAATCTCCGTTCATGCCGTTTCACCTATTTGTACACCCAAATGGCCACAAAAAATTAAACGCATCATAATGGGACGATCCCCAACCTCCCTGGCACACCCCAATTGATTTTCGGCCCACAGCACGCCCAGACCCCGGGCCCACCCTCAAAACCGTAGGCTATAGAACACCAATATTGCTCGAAAATGCCCCGTTTGTGCCATTTTGCTTGTTTGTCCATCGAAATGGCCACAATAAATTAAACGGACCACACTAGGATGATTCACAACCTCCCTGGCACGCTACGGTCGATTTTGAGCCCACAGCACGTTCGGACCCTAGGCCCTCCCCCGAAACCGTGGGATATAGCACATCAAATTGGCTCGAAAATGCCCCATTCACGCCGTTTCACCCTTTCATCCACCCAAATGGCCACAAAATATTAAATGGACCACATTGGGTCGATCCCCAAACTCCCTGGCACGACCCGATCAATTTTTGGCCCACAGCACGCCCGTACCTCGGGCCCACCCCAAAAACTGTGTGCTATAGCACACCGATTTGGCCAAAAATACGCCGTTCATGCCGTTTCGCCCGTTTGTTCACCAAATGGCCATGAAAAATTAAAAGGACCACACTGGGTTGATCACCAACCTCCCTGGCACGACCCGATCGATTTTTGGCCCACAGCATACTCGGACCCCGGGCCCTTCCCCGAAACCGTGGGCTATAGCACACTGATTTTGCCCAAAAATGCCCCATTCGTGCCGATTCCCCCGTTTATCCACACAAATGGCCACAAAAAATTAAACGAACCACACTGGGAAGATCCCCAACCTCCCTGGCACGCCCCGATCAATTTTTGGCCCACAACACGTCCGGACCACGGTCCCACCCTCGAAATCGTAGGCTATAGCACACCGATTTGGTCCAAAATGCCCTGTTCACGACGTTTCGCCCGTTTGTCCACCTAAATGGCCACGAAAAATTAAACGGACCACACTGACATGATCCCCAAGCCCCCTGGCATGCCCTGATCGATTTTTGGCAAACAACATGCCCGGACACCGGGCCCAACCCCAAAATCGTGGGCAATAGCACTCCAATTTTGCTAGAAAATGCCCTGTTCGGGCCGTTTCGCCCGTTTGTACACCCAAATGGCCACGAAAAATTAAACGAACCATACTGGGATGATCCCCAACCTCCCTGGAACTCCCCGATCAATTTTCGACACACAGTACGCCCGAACCCCGAGCCCACCCCCAAAATCGTGGTCTATAGCACACCAATTTGGCCCGAAAATACCCAATTCGTGCCGTTTTGCCCGTTTACCCACCAAATGGCCACAAAAAATAAAACGAACCACACTGGATTAATCCCCAATCTCCCTGGCACGACCCGATCAATTTTTGGCCCACAACATGCACGGACCCTGGGCCCTCCCCAAACCGTAGGTTATAGCACGCTGATTTGGCCCGAAAGTGCCCCATTCATGTCGTTATCCCCGTTTGTCCACCCAAATGGCCACAAAAAATTAGCAGGCCACACTGGGACGATCCCAACCTCCCTGGCATGCCTCGATCGATTTTCAGCCCACAGCACGCCCGAACCCCGAACCTACCCCCGATACTGTGGCCTATAGCACTCCGATTTCACCCGTTTATCTAAATAAATAGCCACGAAAAATTAAACGGACCACACTGAGATGATACCGAACCTCCTTGGCACGTCTCAGTTGATTTTCGGCCCACAGCATGCCCAGACCCTGTGCCCACCCCCAAAACAGTGGGCTATAGCACACCGATTTTGCTCGAAAATGCCCCGTTCGCGTCGTTTCGCCCATTTGTTCAACCAAATGGCCATGAAAAATTAAATGGACCACACTGGGATAATCCCCAACCTCCCTGGAATGTCCCGGTCTATTTTTATTCCACAGCACGCCTGGACCCCAGGCCGACCCCCAAAACCGTGGGCTATATATAGCACAACAATTTGGCTAGAAAATGCCCCGTTCATGCCGTTTCACCCATTTGTCCAACAAATAGCCCCAAAAAATTAAACGGACCACACTGGGTTGATCCCTTACCTCCCCGGCCCTTCTCCAAAACCGTGGACTATAGCACACCGATTTGGTCCGCAAATGCCCGTTCGCGCCGTTTCACCCGTTTGTCCATCCAAATGGCCTTGAAAAATTAAATCGACCACATTGGGATGATCCCAAACCTCCATGGCCTGTCTCGATCAATTGTCGGCCCACAGCACACCTGGACCCCGGGTCCACCTCCAAAACCGTAGGCTATAGCACACCGAATTGCCTCGAAAATGCTCAGTTCGAGCCATTTCTCCCATTTGTCCACCCAAATGGCCACGAAAAATTAAACGAACCACACTGGGACGATCCCCAAACTCCCTAGCACGCTCCAATCAATTTTCGATCCTCAGCACATCCAGACCCTGAGTCCACACTCAAAACCGTGGGCTATAGCACACCAGTTTTGCCCTAAAATGCCTCGTTTGCACCGTTTTTCCCATTTGTCCTCCCAAATGGCCACGAAAAATTAAACGGACCATACTAGGAAGATCCCCAACCTCCCTGGTACACCCCGATCAATTTTTGGCCTACAACACGCCCGAAACCTGGGCTCACCCCAGAAACCGTGGGCTATAGCACACCGATTTATCCTGAAAATGCCCCGTTCACACCGTTTCACTCGTTTGTCCACCCAAATAGCCACAAAAAATTAAACGGACCACATTGGGATGATCCCTAACCTCCCTAGCATGCATCGATCGATTGTTGGCATATAGCACGCCAGAACCCGGGCCCACCCCCAAAACCGTGGGCTATAGCACACCAATTTGGCCCGAAAATGCCACGTTTGCGCCGTTTCTCCTGTTTGTCCACCCAAAGAGCCACGATAAATTAAACGCACAATAATGGGACGATCTCTAACCTCCTTCGCACGTCCCGGTCGATTTTTAACCCACAGCATGCCCGGACCCCGGGGCCACCCCCAAAATCGTGGGCTATAGCACACCGATTTGGCCCGAAAATGCCCCATTTGCGCCGTTTCACCCGTTTTCCCACCCAACTGGCCACGACAAATTAAACGAACCACACTGGGATGATCCCCAACCTCCCTGGCATGCCACGGTCGATTTTTGGCCTACAACACGCTCGAACCCTGGGCCCACCCCTGAAACCGTGGGCAATAGCACATCGATTTGGCCCGAAAATGCCTCGTTCGCACCGTTTCGCTTATTTGTCCTCCCAAATGGCCACGAAAAATTAAACAAACCACACTGGAATGATTCCCAACCTCCCTGGCATGCCCTGATCGATTTTTAACCCACAACAATCCCAGACCCTGGGCCCACCCCTGAAACCTTGGGCTATAGGATACTAATATGGCCCAAAAAATCTCCGTTCATGCTGTTTCGCCTGTTTGTACACCTAAATGGCCACGAAAAATTAAATGCACCATACTGAGATGATCCCCAACCACCCTGGAATGGCTTAATCAATTTTCGTCCCACAACATGCTCGGACTTTGGGCCCACCCTCAAAACCGTGGGCTATAGAACACCGATTTGGCTAAAAAATGCCCCGTTTGCGCTATTTCGCCCGTTTGTCCACCGAAATGGCAACAAAAATTAAACCAACCATAATGGGATGATCCCCAACCTCCCTGGCACGCCACGGTCGATTTTGGGCCCACAATATTCTCGGACCCCAGGCTCACCCCCGAAACCGTGGGATATAGCACATCGAATTGGCCCGAAAATGCTCCATTTGCACCGTTTCGCCTGTTTGTTCGCCAAAATAGCCACAAAAAATTAAACGAACCACACTGAGACGATCCCCAAGCTCCCTGGCATGCCCCGATCAATTTTTGGCCCACAGCATACCCGGACCTCGGGCCCACCCCCAAAATCGTGGGCTATAGCATTCCGATTTCGCCCAAAAATGCCCTGTTCGCTTTGTTTCGCCCGTTTATCCACCCAAATGGCCACGAAAATTAAACGAACCACACTGGGATGATCTCCAACCTCCCTGGAATGCCCCGATAGATTTTCAGCCCAATGCAATCCCGAACCCCGAGCCCACCCCCAAAACTGTGGTCTATAGCACACCAATTTAGCCTGAAAATACCTCGTTCGTGCCGTTTTGCCCGTTTGTCCACCAAATGGCCACAAAAAATAAAACGGACCACACTGGATTGATCCCCAATCTCCCTGGCACGACCCGATCGATTTTCGGCCCACAACATGCCCGGACCCTAGGCCCTACCTGAAACCGTGGGTTATAGCATACCGATTTGGCATGAAAGTGTCCCATTCATGCTGTTTTCCCCGATTGTCCAGCCAAATGGCCACGAAAAAATAAACAGACCACACTGGGACGATCCCTAACCTCTCTGGCATTCCCCGATCGATTTTTGGCCCACAGCACGCCCGAACCCCAAACCTACCCCCGATACTGTGGCCTATAACACTCCGATTTCGCCCGTTTGTCTACAAAAATGGCCAGAAAAAATTAAACGAATCACACTGGGAAGATCCCGAGCCTCCTTGGAACGCACCGATTGATTTTCGGCCCACATCACGCCGAACGCTAGGCCCACCCCCGAAACAGTGGGCTATAGCACATCGATTTGGCTTGAAAATGCCCCGTTCCCATCGTTTTGCTTGTTTGTCCAACCAAATTGCCATGAAAAATTAAACGGACCACACTGGGATGATCCCCAACCTCCCTGGCATGCCCCGGTCTATTTTTCCTCCACAGCACGCTTGGACCCCGGGCCGACCCCCAAAACCGTGGGCTATAGCACACCGATTTGGTTAGAAAATACCCCGTTCGTGTCATTTCGCCCATTTGTTCAACAAATGGCCACAAAAAATTAAACGAACCACACTGGGTTGATCCCCGACCATTCTCCAAAATCATGGACTATAGCACACCGATTTGGTTCGTAAATGCCCCGGTCGCGCCGTTTCACCCGTTTGTCCATCCAAATGCCCCTGAAAAATTAAATGGACCACACTGGGATGATCCCAAACCTCCCTGGCCTATCTCGGCCAATTGATGGCCCATAGCACAGCTGGACCCCGGGTCCAACCCCAAAATCGTAGGCTATAGCACACCGAATTGTCTCAAAAATGCTCCGTTCAAGCCGTTTCGCCCATTTGTCCACCCAAATGGCCACGAAAAATTAAACGGACCACACTGGGATGATCTCCAAACTCCCTAGAATACTCCAATCGATTTTTGGCCCACAGCACACCCAGGACCTGGGCCCACACTCAAAACCATGGGCTATAGCACACCGATTTGGCCTGAAAATGCACCGTTTCGCCCATTTGTCCACCCAAATAACCACGAAAAATTAAACGAACCATACTAGGAAGATCCCCAACCTTCCTGGCACGCCTCGATCGATTTTCGGCCCACAGCACGCACGGAACCCGGACTCACCCTCGAAATCGTGGGCTATAGCACACCGATTTATCCCGAAAATGCCCCGTTCTCACCGTTTCGCTCGCTTGTCCACCCAAATGGCCAAAAAAATTATACGGACTACACTGGGATGATCCCAACCTCCCTGGCATGCCCCGGTCGATTTTAGGGATATAGCATGCCTGGACCTGGGCCCACCCCTAAAACCGTGGGGTATAGCACACCAATTTAGCCCAAAAATGCCATGTTTAAACCGTTTCGCATGTTTGTCCACCTAAATAGCCACAAAAAATTAAACGAACCAAACTGGGACGATCCCCAACCTCCCTGGCACGCCCCGGTCGATTTTCAACCCATAGCATGCCCGGACCCTGGGCTCACCCCCAAAATCGTGGGCTATAGCACACCGATTTGGCCCGAAAACGCCCCGTTTGCGCCGTTTCGCCCGTTTGTGTACCCAACTGGCCACGACAAATTAAATGAACCACACTGGGACGATCCCCAACCTCACTGGCACGCCCCGGTCAATTTTTGGCCTACAACACGCCCAAACCCCGTGCCCACGCCTGAAACCGTGGGCAATAGCACACCATTTGGCCCGAAAATGCCACGTTCGCACCGTTTCGCCTGTTTGTCCTCCCAAATGGCCACGAAAAATTAAACAAACAACACTGGAACAATCCCTAACCTCCCTGGCATGCCCCGATCAATTTTTGGCCCACAGCACTCCCAGACCCCGGGCCCATCCCTGAAACCCTGGGCTATAGCGCACCGATTTAGCCCGAAAACTCTCCATTCATGCCGTTTCGCCTGTTTGTACACCCAAATGGCCACAAAAAATTAAACGCACCACATTGGGAGATTCCCCAACCTCCTTGGCACGCCCCAATCGATTTTTGGCCCATAGCACGCTCGGACCCTGGGCCCACCCTCAAAATCGTGGGCTATATAACACCGATTTGGCTCGAAAATGCCTTGTTTGCACCATTTCGCACGTTTTTCCACCGAAGAGGCCACAAAAAATTAAACGGACCATACTGGGACGATCCCCAACATCCCTGGCATACCACGATCGATTTTGGGCCCACAACATGCTCGGACCCCAGGCCCATCCCCAAATCGTGGGAAATAGCACATCGAATTAGCCTGAAAATGCCCCATTCGCGCCGTTTCACCCGTTTGTCCACCCAAATGGCCACAAAAAATTAAACGGACCATACTGGGACAATCCCATAACTCCCTGGCATGCCTCGGTCAATTTTTTGCCCACAACACGCCCGGGCCCCAGGCCCACCTCCAAAACCGTGTGTCATAGCACATCGATTTGGCCCGAAAATGCATCGTTCATGCCGTTTCGCCTGTTTGTCCACCAAATGGCCACGAAAAATTAAAAGGGACCACACTGGGTTAATCCCCTACCTCCCTGGCATGACCTGATCAATTTATGGCCCACAACATGCATGGACCCCGGGCCCTCCCCCAAATCCGTGGGCTATAGCACACCGATTTGGCCCAAAAATGCCATATTCTCGTCGTTTCGCCCGTTTTTCCACACAAATGGCCACAAAAAATTAAACGGATCATACTGGGAAGAACCCCAACCTCCCCGGCACGCCCCGGTTAATTTTCAGCCCACAACACGTTCGAAACCCGGGCCTACCCCCGAAGCCGTGGGCTATAGCACACCGATTTAGCTTAAAAATGCCCCGTTCGTGCTGATTTGCCTGTTTGTCCACCAAATAGCCACGAAAAATTAAACGGACCATACTGGGTTGATCCCCAACCTCCCTGGCACGACCCAATCGATTTTTGTCCCACATCATGCCAGGACCTCGGGCCCTCCCTCAAAACCATGGGCTATAGCACACCGATTTGGTCCAAAAATTCCCCGTTCACGCCGTTTCGCCCGTTTGTCCACCCAAATGGCTACAAAAAATTAAACGGACCACACTTAGATGATCCCCAAGCTCCCTCGCATCCCCCGATTGATTTTTGGCCCATATCCTGCCTGGACCCTGGGCCCACCCCTAAAATCGTGGGCTATAGCACTTTGATTTCGCCCGAAAATGCCCCGTTTGCGTCGTTTCACCCGTTTGTCAACCCAAATGGCCACAAAAAATTAAATGGACCACACTGGGATGAACCCCAACCTCCCTGGCACGCCCCGATCAATTTTTGTCCCACAGCACGCCCGTACCCTAAGCCCACCCCCAAAACTATTGTATATAGCACACCAATTTTGCCCAAAAATACCCTGTTCGTGCCGCTTTGCCCATTTGTCCACCAAATGGCCACCAAAAATAAAATGGACCACACTGAATTGATCCCCAATCTCCCTGGGATGACTCGATCGATTTTTGGCCCACAACATGCCCGGAACCTAGGCCCTCCATGAAACCGTGAGTTATAGCACACCGATTTGGCCCGAAAGTGCCCCATTCATGCCGTTTTCCCTATTTGTCCACCCAAATGGCCACGAAAAATTAAACAGACCACACTGGGACGATCCCAAAACTCCCTGGCATGCCCCGATCGATTTTTGGCCCACAGCACGCCCGGACCCCGAACCTACCCCCGATACTGTGGCCTATAGCACTCCAATTTCGCAAGTTTATCAACACAAATGGCCATAAAAAATTAAACGGACCACACTGGGATGATCCCGAACTACCTTGGCACATCCCAGTTGATTTTTGGCCCACAACACGCCCGGACCCCTGGCCCACCCCCAAAACAGTGGGCTATAGCACACCAATTTGGATTGAAAATGCCCCGTTCGCATCGTTTCATCCGTTTGTCCAACCAAATGGCCATGAAAAATTAAACAAACCACACTGGGACGATCCCCAATCTCCTTGGCATGCCCCGGTCTATTTTTTCTCCACAGTACGCTTGTACCCCGGGCCGACCCCTGAAACCGTGGGCTATAGCATATTAATTTGGCTAGAAAATGCCCCGTTCGTGCCGTTTCACCTATTTGTCCAACAAATGGCCACGAAAAATTAAACCGACCACACTGGGTTGATCCCCAACCTCCCCGGCCCTTCTCCAAAATCGTGGACTATAGCACACCGATTTGGTCAAAAAATGCCCCGTTCATGCCGTTTCACCCGTTTGTCCATCCAAATGGCCTTGACAAATTAAATGGACCACACTGGGATGATCCCAAACCTCATTGTCCTGTCTCGGTCAATTGTCGGCCCACAACACACCTGGACCCTGAGTCCACCCCCGAAACCATAGGCTATAGCACACCAAATTGTCTCGAAAATGCTTCGTTCGAGCCGTTTCGCCCATTTGTCCACCCAAATGGCCACGAAAAATTAAACGGACCACACTAGGACGATCCCCAAATTACCTGGCATGCTCCAATCGATTTTCAGCCCACATCACACCCAGACCCTGGTACCACACTCAAAACCGTGGACTATAGCACACCGATTAGGCCCGAAAAAGGATTATTTACACCGTTTCGCCTATTTGTCCTCCCAAATGGCCACAAAAAATTAAATGGACCATACTAGGAAGATCCCCAACCTCCTTGGCATGCCCCGGTCAATTTTCGGCCCACAACACGCCCGTAACCCGGTCTCACCCCCAAAACCGTGGGCTATAGCACACCGATTTATCCTAAAAATGCCCCGTTCGCGCCGTTTCACTCGTTTGTCCACCCAAATGGCCAAGAAAAATTAAACAGACCACACTGGGATGATCCCCAACCTCCCTGGCATGCCCCTATTGATTGTTGGCATATAGCACACCTGGACCCAGGCCCACCCCCAAAATCGTGGGCTATAGAACACCAATTTGGCCCGAAAATGCCATGTTTGCGCCGTTTTGCCTGTTTGTCCACCCAAATAGACAAGAAAAATTAAACTGACCATACTGGGACAATCCCCAACCTCCCTGTCACATCCCAATCAATTTTCAACCCATAGCATGCCCGAAACCCGGGCCCACCTCCAAAATCGTGGGCTATAGCACACCGTTTTGGCCCAAAAATGCCCCGTTTGTGCCATTTCACCCGTTTGTCCACCCAACTGGCCACAAAAAGTTAAATGAACCACACTGAGATGATCCCCAACTTCCCTAGCATGCCCCGGTCGATTTTTGGCCTACAGCACGCCCGGACCCCGGGCCCACCCCTAAAACCGTGGGTAATAGCACACCAATTTGGCCCAAAAATGCCCCGTTCGCGCCGTTTCGCCTGTTTGTCCTCCTAAATGGCCAAGAAAAATTAAACGAACAACACTGGAACGATCCCCAATCTCCCTGGCATGCCCTGATTGATTTTTGGCCCATAACACTTCCAGACCCTGGGTCCACCCCTGAAATGTTGGGCTATAGCACACCGATTTGGCCCAAAAAGTCTCCGTTCATGCCGTTTCTCCTGTTTGTACACCCAAATGGCCACGAAAAATTAAATGCACCACATTGGAATGATCCCCAACCTCCCTGTCATGCCCCAATCAATTTATGGCCCACAGCACGCCCGGACCCCGAGCCCACCCTTAAAATCGTGGGCTATAGAATACCGATTTGGCTCAAAATGCCCTGTTTGCGCTATTTCGCCCGTTTATCAACCAAAATGGCCACAAGAAATTAAACGGACTATACTGGGAAGATCCCCAATTTCCCTTGCACGCCACGGTTGATTTTAGGCCCACAACATGCTCAGACCCCAGGCCCAACCCAAAACCATGGGATATAGCGCATCAAATTAGCCCAAAAATGCCCCATTCGCGCCGTTGCGCCCATTTGTTTACCCAAATGGCCACAAAAAATTAAACGGACCATACTGGGACGATCCCTAAACTCCCTGGCACGCCTCGGTCAATTTTTGGCCCACAGCACGCCCGGACCCCGGGCCCACCCCCAAAACAGTGTGCTACAGCATACTGATTTGGCCGAAAAATGCGCCGTTCGTGCCGTTTCGCCCGTTTGTCCTCCAAATGGCCATGAAAAATTAAATGGACCACACTGGGTTGATCCCCAACCTCCCTGGCATGACCCGATCAATTTTTGGCCCACAGCATGCCCAGACCCCGGGTCCTCGCCAAAAACTGTGGGCTATAGCACACCGATTTGGCCCGAAAATGCCCCATTCGTGCGGTTTTGCCCGTTTGTCCACACAAATGTCCACAAAAAATTAAACGGACCATACTAGGAAGATCCCCAATCTCCCTGGCACGCCCCGATCAATTTTCGGCCCACAGCACATCCGGACCCCAGGCCCACCGCCGAAGCCGTGGGCTATAGCACACTGATTTAGCTTGAAAATGCCCCGTTCATGCCGTTTTGCCCGTTTGTCCACCAAATGGCCATGAACAATTAAACAGACCAAACTGGGTTGATCCCCAACCTCCTTGGCACAACCTGATCGATTTTTGTCCCACAGCATACCCGAACCTCGGGCCCTCCCTCGAAACCGTGGGCTATAGCACACCGATTTGGTCCGAAAATGTCCCGTTCATGCCGTTTCGCCCGTTTGTCCACCCAAATGGCCACGAAAAATTAAACAGACCACACTGAGACGATCTCCAAGCTCCCTAGCATGCCCCATTCGATTTTTGGCCCACATCATGCCCGGACCCCGGGCCCACCCCCAAAATCATGGGCTATAGCAATCTGATTTCGCCCGAAAATGCCCCGTTCGGGCCGTTTCTCCCGTTTGTCCACCCAAATGGCCACAAAAAATTAAACGAACGATACTGGGATGATCCCAAACCTCCATGGCACACCCCGATCAATTTTTGTCCCACAACACGCCTGGACCCCGAGCCCACCCCCAAAATCGTAGTATATGACACACCAATTTGGCCCGAAAATACCCCGTTCGTGCCGTTTTTCCCATTTGTCCACCAAATGGCCACAAAAAATAAAATGGAACATACTGGATTGATCCCCAATCTCCCTGGCATGACCCGATCGATTTTCGGCCCACAACATGCCCCAAACCTGGGCCCTCCCCGAAGCCGTGGGTTATAGCACACCAATTTGGCATGAAAGTGCCCCATTCATGTCGTTTTCCCCATTTGTCCACCCAAATAACTATGAAAAATTAAACAGACCATTCTGGGATGATCACCAACCTCCCTGGCATGCCCCGATCAATTTTCGACCCACAGCATGCCCGAACCCCGAACCTACCCCCGATATTGTGGCCTATAGCACTCCGATTTCACCTATTTGTCTACACAAATGGCCACAAAAAATTAAACAGACCACACTGGGATGATACCGAGCCTCCTTGGCATGTCCCGGTTGATTTTTGGCCCACAACACGCCCGAACCCTGGGCCCACCCCCGAAGCAGTGGGCTATAGCACACCAATTTGGCCCGAAAATGTCCCGTTCGCATAGTTTTGCCCGTTTGTCCAACCAAATGTCCATGAAAAATTAAACGGACCACACTGGGACGATCCTCAACCTCCCTGGCATGCCCTTGTCTATTTTTTCTCCACAACACGCCTGGACCCTGGGCCGACCCCCGAAACCGTGGGCTATAGCACACCGATTTGGCTAGAAAATGCCCCGTTTATGCCGTTTCGCCCATTTGTCCAACAAATGGCCACAAAAAATTAAACGGACCGCACTGGGTTGATCCCCAACCTCCCTAGCCCTTCTCCAAAACCGTGGACTATAACACACCGATTTGGTCCGAAAATGCCCCGTTCGCGTCGTTTCACCCGTTTGTCAATCCAAATAGCCTTGAAAAATTAAATGGACCACACTGGGATGATCCCAAACCTCCCTGGCCTATCTCGATCAATTTTCGGCCCACAACACACCTGGACCCCGGGTCCACCCCCAAAACCGTAGGCTATAGCACACCAAATTGTTTTGAAAATGCTCCGTTCGAGCCGTTTCGCTCATTTGTCCACCCAAATAGCCACGAAAAATTAAAAGGACCATACTGGGATGATCCCCAAACTACCTGGAATGCTTCAATCGATTTTCGGCCAACAGTACACCCAGACCCTAGTCCCACACTCAAAACCGTGGACTAAAGCACACCGATTTGGCCCGAAAATGGCCCGTTTGCATTATTTCTCCCATTTATCCTCCCAAATAGCCACGAAAAATTAAACGGACCATACTAGGAAGATCCCCAACCTCCCTGGCATGCCCTGGTCGATTTTTGGCCCACAACACGCCCGAAACCTGGGCTCACCCCCAAAACCGTGGGCTATGGCACATCAATTTATCCCAAAAATGCCCCGTTCGCGCCGTTTCGCTCGTTTGTCCACCCAAATGGCCAAGAAAAATTAAACGGACCATACTGGGATGATCCCGAAACTCCCTGGCATTCCTCGGTAGATTGCTGGAACTTAGCACACCCGTACATGGGCCCACCCCCAAGACCTTGGGCTATAAACACCAATTTGTCTTGGAAATGCAACGTTTGCGCCGTTTCACCGCTTTGTCGACCCAAATAGCCACCAAAAATTAAACAGACCACACTGGGATGATACCCAACCTCCCTGGCATGCCTCGGTCGATTTTCAATCCACAGCACACCCGGACCTCGGCCCAACCCCCGAAATCATATGCTATAGCACACCAATTTGGCCCGAAATGGCCCTGTTCGCGCCGTTTCGCCCGTTTGTCCACCCAACTGGCCACGATAAATTAAACGAAACACACTGGGATGATCCCCAACCTCCCTAGCACGCCTCAGAAGATTATTGGCCTACAGCACGCCTGGACCCCGGGCCTACCCCTGAAACCGTGAGCAATAGCACACCGATTTAGCTCGAAAACGCCCGTTCATGCCGTTTCGCTTGTTTGTCCTCCCAAATAGCCACAAAAAATTAAACGGATCACACTGAGATGATCCCCAACTTTCATGGCATACCCCAGTCGATTTTTAACTCACAGTACGCCCAGACCTCGTGCCCACCCTCGCACACCGATTTATCCCGAAATGCCTCATTCGCGCTGTTTCTCCTGTTTGTCAACCCAAATGGCCACGAAAAATTAAACGTACCACACTGGGATGATCCCCAACCTCTATGGCACGTCTCGGTCAATTTTTGGCTCACAGCACTCCCGGACCCCGAGTCCACCCCCAAAACCATACGCTATAGCACCTCATTTTGGCCAAAAAATGCCTCGTTCATGCCGTTTCGACTGTTCGTCAACCCAAATGGCCACAAAAAATTAAACAGACCACACTGGCATGATCCCCAACCTCCCTGGCATGCCTCGGTCAATTTTTAGCCTACAGCACACCCGGACCCCGGGCCCACCCCCAAAACCATGGACTAATGCACACCAAATTCACCCAAAAACTTCCCGTTCGAGCCGTTTCGCCCGTTTATCCACCCAAATAGCCATAAAAAAATTAAACGAACCACACTGGGACGATACCCAACCTCCCTGGAACGTCCTGGTCGATTTTCAGCCCACAACACGCCTGGACCCCGAGCCCACCGCCATAACCGTGGGCTATAGCTAACTGATTTAGCCTGATAATGCCCCATTTGCATCATTTTTTCCGTTTGTCCAACTAAATGGCCAAGGAAAATTAAACGGACCACACTAGGACGATCCCCAATATCCTTGGCACGCCTCGGTAGATTTTTAAGCCACAACTCACCCAGACCCTGGGCCCACCCCCAAAACCATGTGCTATAGCACACCGATTTGACCCAAAAATGCCCCGTTAGCTCCGTTTTGCTTGTTTGTCCACCTAAATAGCCACAAAAAATTAAACGGACCATACTGGGATGATCCCCAACATCCCTGTCATGACCCGGTCGATTTTCGGCTTATAGTACATCCGGACCCTGGGCCTACCCCCAAAACTGTGGGCTACAACACACCGATTTAGCCGGAAATTGCCCATTTGTGCCGTTTTGCCTGTTCACCTCCCAAATGGCCACGAAAAATTAAACGAACCATACTGGAACGATCCCCAATCTCCCTGGCATGCCCCAATCAATTTTCGTCCCTTAGCAAGCCCAAACCCCAGGCCCAGCCCTAAAATCGTGGGCGATAGCACACTGATTTGGCTCGAAAATACTCCGTTCACACCGTTTTGCACGTTTGTCCACCCAAATAGCCACGAAAAATTAAACGGATCACACTGGGACAATCTCCAACATCTCTGGCACTCCCTGGTCGATTTTTGACCCACAGAACGCCCGGACCTCATTGCCACGTCTAAAATCATGGGCAATAGCACTCCGATTTTGCCCAAAAATTCCCCGTTCTTGCCGTTTTGCCCGTTTATCCTCCCAAATAGCCACGAAAAATTAAACGGACCACAAGGGGATGATGCCCAACCTCCCTGGCATGCTCCGATCAATTTTCGGCCCACAACACGCCCGAACTACGGGCCCACCCTAGAAACCTTTGGCTATAGCACACCGATTTATCTCAAAAATTCCCCGATCGCGTTGTTTCGCCTGTTTGTCCATCCAAATAGCCACGAAAAATTAAACGAACCATACTGGGAATATCCCGAATCTCCCTGGCACGCCCCGGTCAATTTTTGGCCCACAACACGCCCGGACCCTGGGCCTACCCCTGATATAGCATACTGATTTAGCCCAAAAATGTCCCGTTTGTGCCGTTTCTCACGTTCATCCATCCTAATGGTAACAAAAAATTAAACGGACCAGACTGGGACTATTCCCAATTCCCCTGGCATGCCCCGGTTGATTTTCAACCAACAGCACTCCTGGGCCTACCCACAAAATCGTGGGCTACAACACACCGATTTATCCCGAAAATGCCCCATTCACGCCATTTCGCCCGTTTGTTCACCCAAATAGCCATGAAAAATTAAACGGACCATACTGGGACGATCCCTAACCTACCTGGCATGCCCGAGTCAATTTTAGGCCCACACCCCGCCCGGACTCCAGGCCAACCCCCAAAACAGTGGGCTACAGCACACCAATTTGGCCTAAAAATACACCATTCGCGTTGTTACGACCGTTTGTCCACTTAAATGGCCATGAAAAATTAAACGGACCATACTGGCACGTTCCGCAACCTCCCTAGCATGCCCCGGTTGATTTTTATCCCATAGCACGGCCGAACCCCGAGCCTACCCCCGAGATCGTGGGCTATAGCACACCGATTTAGACCACAAAATGCCTCGTTCGCGTTGTTTTACCCGTTTGTCCACCCAAATGGCCAAAAAAAATTAAACGAACCACACTGGGATGATCCCCAACCTCCCTAACATGCCCCGATCAATTTTTGGCCCACAGCACACCATGACCCCGGGGACACCCCTGAAACCACGGGCTATAGCACACCGATTTATCCCGAAAATGCCTCATTCATGCCGTTTTACCTATTTGTCACCCCAAATGGCCATGAAAAATTAATCGAACCGCACTAGGATGATCCCCAACCTTCCTGGCATGCCCCGGTCAATTTTTGGCCCACAGCACGCCCGAACCCCGGGCCCACACTTGAAACCGTGGGCTATAGCACACCGATTTGGCTCGAAAATGCCCCATTCGTGCCGTTTTAACCTTTTGTCCACCCAAATGGCCACAAAAAATAAGACGAACCACACTAGGACGATTCTAACCTCCTTGGCATACCCCGGTCAATTTTTAGCCCACAGCACACTCGGGGCCGGGCCCAACCCTGAATCCGTGGGCTAAAGCACACTGATTTGGTCCGAAAATGCCCCATTCGCGTCATTTCGCCCGTTTGTCAATCCAAATAGCCATTAAAAATTAAACGGACCACACTGGTATGATCCTTAACCTCCCTGGCATTCCCCATTCAATTTTCATCCCACAGCATGTCGGACCCCGGGCCCACCCTCAAAACCGTGGGCTATTGCACACCAATTTGGCATGAAAATGCCCTGTTCGAGCTGTTTTTCCCGTTTGTCCGCCCAAATAACCACGAAAAATTAAACGGACCACAATGGGACGATCCCTAACATCCCTGGCACGCCCCAATCAATTTTTTGTCCCAGAGTACGCCCGGACACCGAGCCCACCGTCGAAACCGTGGGCTATAGCACATCGATTTAGCCATAAAATGCCTCATTTGCGTTGTTTTACCTGTTTTTCAACCCACCTGTCCACGAAAAATTAAACAGACCACATTGGGACTATCCCTAATCACTCTGGCTCTCCCCAGTCGATTTTTAGTCCACAGCACATCCGGACATCGAGCCCATTCCTAAAATCGTAGGCTATAGCACACCGATTTTGCCCATAAATGCCCTGTTCGCGCTGTTTCACCTGTTTTTCCTCCAAAATGCCCACGAGAAATTAAATTGACCATGTTGGGATGATCCACAACCTCTCTGGCATATCCCGGTAGATTTTCAGCCCATAGCATGCCTGGATCCTGGGCCCACCCCTGAAATTATGGGCTATAGCACACCGATTTGGGCCGAAAATGCCCCATTCGCGCAGTTTCGCCCATTTATCCACCCAAATGGCCATGAAAAATTAGACGGACCATACTAGTACGATCCCCAACCTTCCTGGCACACCTCGATCGATTTTTGGTCCACAGCTCTCTCGGACCCCAGGCCCACCCCTGAAACGGAGGGCTATAGCACACCGATTTGGCCCAAAAATGCCCCGTTCGCATCGTTTTGCCCATTTGTCCACCCAAATGGCCACAAAATATTAAACGGACCACACTAGGAAGATCCCAACCTCCCTGGCACGCCCCGATTAATTTTCGGCACACAGCACGTCGGACCTCGGCCCCACTCCAAAACCGTGGGCTATAGCACACTGATTTGGCCCGAAAATGCCCCGTTCGCACCATTTCGCCTGTTTGTCCACCCAAATAGCCACAAAAACTTAAACGGACCACACTGGGACGATCGCCAACCTCCCTGAAAATGTACCAATCAATTTTCGGCCCACAGCATGCTCGGACCCCATGCCCACCCCTGAAACGGTGATCTATAGCATACCGATTTAGCCCAAAAATGCCCCGTTCACCCTGTTTCGCCCGTTTGTCCACCCAAATGGCTAGGAAAAATTATACTGACCACACTGGGATGATCCCCAACCTCCCTGGCATGCTCGGGTCAATTTTCGGCCCACAACATTCCCAAAACCCAGGCCCACCCCCGAAACTGTGGGCTATAGCACACCAATTTTCCCTAAAAATGCCCCATTCGCGTCGTTTTGCCCGTTTATCCACCCAAATGGCCACAAAAAATTAAACGGGCTACACTAGGATGATCCCCAACGTCCCTGGCATACCCCAAAATCATGGGCTATAGCATATCGATTTGTCCCGAAATGGCCCCGTTCGCGCTGTTTTGCCCATTTGTCCACCCAAATGTCCACGAAAAATTAAACGAACCATATTGGGATGATCCCCAACCTCTCTGGCACGTCTTGGTCGCTTTTCGACCCACAATACGACCGAATCTCGGGCCCACCCCTGAAACCGTGGGTTATAGCACACCGATTTAGCTCGAAAATGCTCCGTTCGTGCCGTTTTGCCCGTCTGCCTGCCCAAATGGCCACGAAAAATTAAACGGACCAGAATGAGATGATCGCCATCCTCTCTGGCACATCATGATCAATTTTTGGCCCACAGCACGCCCGAACCCCGTGCCCACTCTAAAAACCGTGGGCTATAGCACACCGATTTATCCTGAAAATTCCCCGTTCGCATCGTTTCGCCCGTTTGTCCACTCAAATGGCCACAAAAAATTAAAAGAACTACACTGGGACAATCCCCAATCTCCCTAGCACGCCCCGGTCAATTTTCGACCAACAGTACGCCCGGAACCCAGGCCTACCATGAAATCGTGGGCTATAGCATACCGATTTGGCCTGAAAATGCCCCGTTCGCACTGTTTTGCCCGTTTGTCCACCCAAATAGCCAAAAAATATTAAACGGACCACAATGGGACTATCCCCAACTTCCCTGGAACGCCTCAGTTAATTTTTGGCCCACAGCACGCCCGAACCCCGAGCCCACCCCCGAAATCGTGGGCTATAGAACACCGATTTAGCCCAAAAATGCCTCATTTGCCTCATTTTGGTCGTTTGTTTACCAAAATGGCCAAGAAAAATTAAACGAACCATACTAGGATGATCCCCTACCTCCCTGGAATGCCCCAATTAATTTTCGGCCCACAGCACGCCCGGACCCTCGGCCCACCCATTAAGCCGCGGGCTATAGCATACTAATTTGACCCAAAAATACCCCGTTCGCACTGTTTCGCCTGATTGTCAACCGAAATGCCATGAAAAATTAAACGGACCACACTGGAATGATCCCCAACGTCCGTGGCATGCCCCGGTCAATTTTTTAGCACAGCATGCCAAACCCTGGGCCCAACCCGAAACCGTGGGCTATTGCACACCTATTTGGCCCAAAAATGCCCCGTTCGAGATGTTTTACCCGTTTGTCAGCCCAAGTATCCACAAAAAGTTGTACGGACCTCACTGGGATGATCCCCAACCTCCCTGGCATGCTCCGGTCGATTTTTGGCCCGCAGCACGCCCGAACCCCGAGCCCACTACTGAAACCGTAGGCTATAGCACACTGATTTGGCCTGAAAATGCCTCGTTCGCATCGTTTCTCCCGTTTGTCCACCCAAATAGCAAAGAAAAATTATATGGACCACAATGGGACGATCCCCAACCTCCCTGGCACGCCTCGATCGATTTTCAACCCACAGGACGATCGAACCTCGGGCCCACCCCCAAAACCGTGGGCTATAACACACCGATTTGGCTCAAAAATGCCCCGTTCGCACCGTTTCGCTCATATGTCCGCCCAAATGGCCACTAAAAATTAAACGAACCACGCTGGGATGATTCCCAACCTCCCTAGCCTCCCCTAGTCAATTTTCGGCCCACAGTACGCCCCGGACCCCAAGCCCACCCCCGAAACCGTGGGCTATTACACATAGATTTTGCCAGAAAATACCCCGTTCGCACCGTTTTCCCATTTGTCCACCCAAATAGCCACAAACTATTAAACAGACCATACTGGGACGATTCCTAACCTTCTTGGCTTGCCTCGGTCGATTTTCGGCCCACAGCACGCCCGGACCCCGGGCCCACCCCTAAATCTGTGGTCTATAGCACACCGATTTGGCCCAAAAATCCCCAGTTCACGCCGTTTTTCCCATTTGTCCTACCTAATGGCCACAAATAATTAAACGGACCAAACTGGAATGATCCCCAACCTTCCTGGCATGCCCCGATCGATTTTTGAACCACAGCTCTCCTGGACCCCAGGCCCACCCCTAAAATCGAGGGCTACAACACACTGATTTGGCCCAAAAATGCCCTGTTTGCATCGTTTCGCCCGTTTGTCCACCCAAATGGCAACGAAAAATTAAACGTACCATACTAAGAAGATCCCTAACCTCCCCGGCATACCTCAGTCGATTTTTGGCGAACAGCATGTCGGACCCCGGGCCCACCCTAAAATCTTGGGCTATAACACACTGATTTGTCCCGAAAATGCCCCACTTGCGCCGTTTCACCAGTTTGTCTACCCAAAAGGCCACGAAAAATTAAATGAACTACACTAGGACGATCCCCAACCACCCTCGCGCACCCCAGTCGATTTTAAGCCCACAACACGCCCAAACCCCGTGCCCACCCCAAAACCGTGGGCTATAGAACACCGATTTGTCCTGAAAATTCTTCGTTCGCACTGTTTCGCCCGTTTGTCCACCCAAATGACCACAAAAAATTAAACGAACCATACTGGGACTATCCCAAACCTCCCTGGCACCCCCCGGTCGATTTTTGGCCAACAACACACCTGAACCTCGGTCCCACCCCTGAAATCGTGGGCTATAGCACACCGATTTAGCCCAAAAATACCCCATTCGCGCCGTTTCGCCCGTTTGTCCACCAAAATTGCAACAAAAAATTAAACGGACCACACTGGGATGATCGCCAACTTCCCTGGCACATTCGATCAATTTTCGGCCCACAGCACGCCCGAACCCCTGGCCCACCCCCATAGCACACCGATTTAGCCCAATAATAACCCGTTCACCATGTTTAGCCCGTTTGTCCAGCCAGTTTCCATGAAAAATTAAACAGACCACACTAAGACGATCCTTAACCTCTCTAGCACGCCTGGTTCGATTTTTGGCCCACAGCACTCCCGGACCCCGGGCCCACCCTCAAAACCGTGGGCTATAGAACACCAATTTGGCCCAAAAATGCCCCATTCGCGCGTTTCGCCCGTTTGTCCACCCAAATGGCCCAAAAAAATTAAACGGACCACACTGGGACCATCCCAACCTCCCTGGCATGCCCCGATCGATTTTCAGACCACAGTACGCCCAGACCCCGGGCCCAACCCCAAAACCGTTGGTTATAGAACATCGATTTGTCCCAAAAATGCCCCGTTCGCACCGTTTTGCCCGTTTGTCCACAAAAAATTAAACGAACCACACTGGGGCGATCCCCAACATCCCTGGCACATCTCGGTTGATTGTTGGCCCATGGTACGCCCGAACCTCGGGCCCACCCCTAAAACCGTGGGCTATAGCACACCGATTTAACCCGACAATGCTCCATTTGCGCCGTTTCGCCCATTTGTACACCCAAATGGCCACGAAAAATTAAATGGACCATATTGGGATGATGGTCAACCTCCCTGGCATGAGTCGGTCAATTTTTGGCCCACAGCACGCCCGGACCCCGGGCCCACCCCAAAAAAGTGAGCTATAACACACCTTTTTGGCTCGAAAATGCCTCGTTCGCACCGTTTCTCCCATTTGTCCACCCAAATGGTCACAAAAAATTAAACGTACCACACTGGGATGATCTCCAACCTCTTTGGCACGCCCGGGGTGATTTTAGGCCCATAGGACGCACGGACCCCATACCCACCCCAGAAACTGTGGGCTATCGCACACCGATTTGCCCCAAAAATGCCCTATTCAAACCGTTTCATCCGATTGTCCGCCCAAATAGCCACCAAAAATTAAACGAACCATACTGGGATGATCCACAACCTCCCGAGCATGACCCAGTTGATTTTTGGCCCACAACACGCCTGGACCTTGGGCCCATCCCTAAAACCATGGACTGTAGCACACCGTTTTGGCCTAAAAATGCCCCGTTCATGCCGTTTTTTCCCTTTTGTCTACCCAAATGGCCACGAAAAATTAAACGGACCACAGTGGGACGATCCCCAACCTTCATGGGATGCCCCAGTCGATTTTCGGCCCATAGAACACCCGGGACCACGGGCCCACCCCTAAAACCGTGGGCTATAGCACACCGATTTGGCCCAAAAATGCCTCGTTTGCACCGTTTTTCCCGTTTGTCCACCCAAATGGCCAGAAAAATTAAACAGACCACACTGGGACGATCCCCAACCTCCCTGGCATGCCTTGGTCGATTTTAGGCCCACACCATGCTCGGACCCCGGGCCCTCTCCCTAAACCGTGGGCTATAGGACACCGATTTGGCCCGAAAATGCCCCGTTCGCGCTGCTTCGCCTGTTTGTCCACACAAATGGCCACAAAAATTTAAACGGACCACACTTGGATGATCTCCAACATCCCTGGCACTCCCCGGTCGATTTTCAGCCCATAGTACGCCCGGAACCCCCGGTGTACCCCCAAAACCGTGGGCTATAGCACACCGATTTATCCTGAAAATGCTTCGTTCGCATTGTTTCTCCCATTTATCCACCCAAATGGCCACGAAAAAATAAATGGACCACACTGGGATGATCCTCAACCCCCTAGCATGCCCTGGTTGATTTTCAGCCTGCAACACGCCCGGACGGCGAGCCCACCTCTAAAACCGTGGGTATAGCACATCGATTCAGCCCGAAAATGCCCCTTTCCTGCCGTTTTGCCTGTTTGTCCATCCAAATGACCACAAAAAATTAAATGGACCATACTGGGATGATCCCCAACCTCCCTGGCATGTCTCGATCGATTTTTGACCCACAACACGCATGGAACCCGGGCCCACCCTCGTAACAGTGGGATATAGCACTCCGATTTGGCCTGAAAATTTCTCGTTCGTGCCGTTTTGCCCGTTTGTCCACCCAAATGGCCACAAAAAATAAAACGGACCATACTGGGACGATCCCCAACCTTCCTGGCATGCCGCCGATCAATTTTTGGCCCACAGAATGCACGAATCCCGAGCCCACCCCCAAAAACGTGGGCTATAGCACACCGATTAGGCCCAAAAATGCCCTGTTCACACCGTTTTGCTCGTTTGTCCACCCAAATGACTATGAAAAATTAAACAGACCACACTGGGATAATCCCAAACTTCCCTGGCAAACCCCGGTCGATTTTCAGCCCACAACACGCCCGGACCCCGGACCCACCCCCAAAACTGTGGGCTATAGCACAATGATTTAACCCAAAAATGCCCAATTCATGTTGTTTCGCCCGTTTGTTCACCCAAATAGCTACAAAAAATTAAACGGACCACACTGGAACAATACCCAACCTCCCTAGAATGCCCCGGTCAATTTTTGACCACAGCACAGCCGAACCCCGGGCCCACCCCTAAAACCGTGGGCTATAGAAATTGATTTATCCCAAAAATGCCCCGTTGGTGCCGTTTTGCCCCTTTGTCCACCCTAATAGACACAAAATATTAAACGGACCACACTGGGATGATCCTCAATCTCCCTTACATGCCTCAGTCTATTTTCGGCACACAGCACGCCCTTACCCTGGGCCCACCCATAAAATTATGGGTTATAGCACAACGATTTGTACAGAAAATGCCTCGTTCGCGCCGTTTCGCCCGTTTGTCCACCGAAATAGCCACGAAAAATAAAACGGACCATACTGGGAAGATCCCTAACCTCCCTGGCACGTCCCAGTTGATTTATGTCTCTACAGAATTCCCGAACCCCGGGCCCACCCCCAAAACCATTGGCTATAGCACACCAATTAGGCCCAAAAATGTCCCATTCGCGCTGTATTGCTCGTTTGTCCACCCAAATGGACACAAAAAATAAAACAGACCATACTGGGATTATCCCCAACCTTCCTGGAACACTTCTGTCAATTTTCGGCCCACAGCATACCCGAACCCCAAGCCCACCCCCAAAACCGTGGGCTATAGCACACCGATTTGGCCCGAAAATGCCCCGTTCGCGCCATTTTGCACGTTTGTCCATCCAAATAGCCACTAAAAATTAAATGAACCACACTGGAATGATCCCCAACCTACCTAGCATGCCATGGTAAATATTTGGACCACAGTACGCCCGGACCCATGGCCCACCACCAAAACTGTGGGCTATAGCACACCGATTTGGCCCAAAATGCCCCGTTCATTCCGTTTCACTCCTTTCTCCATACAAATGGCCACGAAATTGATTTTTGGCCCACAGCACGCTCGTACCCCGAGCCCACCCCCAAAATCATGAGCTATAGCACAATGATTTGGCCCAAAAATGCTCCGTTCGCTCGTTTCGCCCATTTGTCTACCCAAATGTCCATGAAAACTTAAATAGACCCCACTGGGATGATCCCTAACCTCCCTGGAAGTCCCCGATCGATTTTAAGTCAACAACACTGCCGGACCCTAGGCCCACCCCCTAAACCGCTGGCGATGGCACACCGATTTGGCCCAAAAATGCCCCGTTCGCAGCGTTTCGCCCGCTTGTCCACCCAAATGGCCACTAAAAATAAAACGGGCCATACAGGAATGATCCCTAACCTCCTTGGCCCACCCCGATCGATTTTTTATCCACAGCACGCTCGGACCTTGGGCCCACCCCCTAAACTGTGGGCTATAGCACACCGATTTAACCCAAAAAGGCCCCGTTCGTGCCGTTTTCACTGTTTATCCACCCAAAAAGCCACGAAAAATTAAAAGGACCATATTGGGAAGATCCCCAACCTCCCTGACACGCCCCAATCGATTTTCTGCCTACTACACACCCGTACCAAAAGCCCGCCCCCAAAACCGTGGGCTATAGCACACAGATTTGGAAAAAAAATGTCCCATTCGCACCGTTTAGCCCGGTTGTCCTCCCAAATGACCATGAAAAATTAAACGGACAACACTGGGAATATCCCCAACCTCCCTGGCATGCCTCGGTCAATTTTTGGCCGACATCACACCCGGACCCTAGGCCCACCCCTAAAACCGTGGGCTATAGCACACCGATTTGGCCCGAAATTGCTCTATTTGCACCGTTTCGCCTGTTTGTCCACCCAAATGGCCATGAAAAATTAAACAGACCACACTGGGATGATCCCCAACCTCCTTGGCATGTCCCGATCAATTTTTAGCCCACACCACACCTTGACCCCGAGCCCACCCCCAAAACCGTGGGCTATAGCACACTAATTTGGCCTGAAAATGCCCTGTTCGTGCCATTTGGCCCGTTTGTCCACTCAAATGGCCACAAAAAATTAAACGGACCACACTTATATGATCCCCAACCATCCTGGCTCACCCCGGTCAATTTTCGACGCACAACATGAATGAACCCTGGGCCCACCCCCAAAACCGTGTGCTATAGCATATCGATTTGGCCCAAAAATGCCACATTCACGCCGTTTTGCCCGTTTGTCGACCCAAATGGCCACGAAAAATTAAATGGACCATATTGGGATGATTCCTAATTACTCTGGTATGCCTCGATCAATTTTTAGCCCAAAGTATGCCCGAAACCCAGGCCCAACCCAAAAACCTTGGGCTATAGAACAACGATTTGGCCTAAAAAAGCCCCGATCGCACTGTTTCACCTGTTTGTCCACCCAAATGGCTGCGAAAAATTAAACGGACCACACTGGGACAATCTCCAACCTCTTTGGCATGCCCCTGTTGAATTTTCACCCACAACACGCCCGAACCCCGGGCCCACCCCAAAAATCATGTCCTATAACACACCAACTTAGCTCGAAAATGCCCCGTTCGCACCGTTTCGCCCGTTTGTCCACCCAAATAGCCATAAAAATTAAACGTACTACACTGGGACGGTCCCCAAACTCCCTGGCGCACCCCAGTTGATTTTTAACATACAACATGCCTGAACCCCGGCCCCCATAAAACTGTGGGCTATAGCACACCGATTTGGCCCAAAAATGCCCTGTTCGAGCCGTTTCGCCCGTTTGTTCACCCAAATTGACACAAAAAATAAAAAGGATCACACTGGGACGATCCCCAACCTCCGTAGCATGCCCCGATTGATTTTCATCCCACAGCACGCCCGGACCCCAGGCCTACCCCCAAAATTGTGGGCTAGAGCACACCGATTTGGCACGAAAATGCCCCGTTCGTGCCGTTTCGCTCGTTTGTCCACCCAAATGGACATGAAAAATAAACAGACCATACTGGGGCGATCCTCTACCCTCTTGTCATGCCTCTATCAATTTTTGGTCTACAGCACGCTCGAACCCCGAGCCCACCCTAGAAATTGTAGGCAATAGCACACTGATTTGGCCCGAAAATGCCCCGTTCGCGCCGTTTTGCCCATTTATCCATCCAAATTGACACAAAAAATTAACCGGACCACACTGCAATGATCCCCAACCTCCCTGACACGCCCTGGTCGATCTTTAGCCCATAACACGCCCGTACCCTGGGACCACCCCTGAAACAGTGGGTTATAGCACACCGATTTGGCCTGAAAATGCCGCATTCACGCCGTTTCGCCCGTTTATCCACCCAAATGGCCATGAAAAATTAATCGGACCACACTGGGACGATCCTAACCTCCAAGGCATGCCCCGATCAATTTTTGGCCCATAGCACGCTCGGACCCCTAGCCCACCCCCGAAACCGTGGACTATAGAACAACGATTTGGCCTGAAAATGCCCCACTCACGCTGTTTCGCCATTTTTTCCACCCAAATAGCCATGAAATAATAAAAGGACCACACTGGGACGATCCCCAACCTCTCTGGCACGCCCCAGTTGATTTTTGGTCTACAGCACGCCTGGACCCCAGGCCCACCCCCAAAACTATGGGCTATAACACATCGATTTGGCCCGAAAATGCCCCATTCGCACCGTTTGTCCATCCAAATAACCACAAAAATTAAACGGACCACACTGGGACGATTCCCAACCTCCCTGGCATACCCCGGACGATTTTTGTCCCGTAACACGCCCGGACTCCGGGCCCACCCCCAAAACTGTGGGCTATTAGCACACTAATTTGGCTCGAAAATGCCCCGTTCACACCGTTTCGCTCGTTTGACCAGCCAAATGGCCACGAAAAATTAAATAGACCACACTGGGGTGATCCACAACCTCCCTGGCATGCCCCGGTTGATTTTTGGCCTACAACATGCCCTGACCCCGAGCCCACCCCCAAAACCGTAGGCTATAACACACCAATTTGGCCCGAAAATGCCCTATTCGCGCAGTTTCACCTGTTTGTCCACCCAATGGCCACGAAAAATTAAACGAACTACACTGAGATGATCGCCAACCTCCTTGGCATGCCCCGGTCAATTTTCGGTCCACAGCACGCCCGGACCTCGGGCCCTTCCCCAGAACCGCGAGCTATAGCACACCGATTTGGACAAAAAATGCTTTGTTCGCTCGTTTTGCCCGTTTGTCAACCCAAATTGCCATGAAAACTTAAACGGACCATATTGGGATGATCCCTAACCTCCCTAGAAAACCCCAATTGATTTTCAGCCCACACAAATGGTTACAAAGAATTAAACAGACCACAAACGGACCATACTGGAATGATCTCTAACCTCCCTGGAATGCCCGGTCGATTTTTGGTCCACAGCACGCCTGGACCCTGGGACCACCCCTAAAATCATGGGATATATCACACCGATTAGGCCCAAAAATGCCCCGTTCGCGGAGTTTCGCTCGTTTTTCCACCCATATGGCCACAAAAAATAAAATGGACCACACTGGGATGATTCTCAACCTCACTGGCATGCCTCGATCGATTTTTGGCCCACAACACAATCAAACCCCAGGCCCACCCCCGAAACCGTGGGCTATAGCACATCGAATTGGCCCAAAAATGCCTCATTTCGCCCGTTTGTCCTCCCAAATGGCCATAAAAAAGTAAACGGGCCACACTGGGATGATCTCCAACCTGCCTGGCATGCCCCGATTGATTTTGAACCCACAGCACGCCCGGACCCCAGGTCCTCCCTGGAACGCAACGATCAATTTTCGACCCATTTAACGCTCAGACCCTGAGCCCACCCCCGAAACCGTGCGTTATAGCACATCGATTTGGCCCAAAAACTCCCTATTCATGCAGTTTCTCCCGTTTGTCCACCCAAATGGACACGAAAAATTAAATGGACCATACTGGGACAATCCCCAACCTCCCTGGTACGCTTCGATCAGTTTTTGGCCCACAGCCCGCCCGAACCCAAGGCCTACCCCCAAAACCGTGAGCTATAGCACACTGATTTGGCCCGAAAATGCCCCATTCGCACAGTTTGGCCCGTTTGTTCTCCCAAATGGCAACAAAGTATTAAACGGACCACACTGAGACGATCATGAACCGCCGTGGCATGCCCCAGTCAATTTTTGACCCACAGAATGCCCAAACTTTGGGCCCACCCCCAAAACTGTGGGCTATAGCACACCGATTTGGCGAGAATGCCCCATTCGCACCATTTCACCTGTTTATCTACCCAAATGGCCACGAAAAACTAATCGGACCACACTGGGATGATCCCCACCCCCTGGCACGCCCCGGTCAATTTTTGGCCCACAGCACACCCGAATCCATCCATATAACCGTGGGATATAGCACACTGATTTAGCACGAAAATGCCCCATTAGTGCCGTTTCGCTCGTTTGTCCACCTAAATGGTGATGAAAAATTAAACGGACCATACTGGAACGATCCCCAACCTCCCTGGCATGCCTCGATCGATTTTTGGCCCACAACACATACGGACCCCGAGCCCACCCTCAAAATCGTGGGCTATAGCACACAAAGTTTGCCCAAAAATGCCCCATTAAAGTCGTTTCACCCGTTTGTCCACCCAAATGGCCACAAAAAACTAAACGGACTATACTGGGATGATCCCAAACCCTTGGCGTGCCCCGATTAATTTTTGGCCTATAGCACGCTCGAACCCCTGGACCACCCCCAAAACCGTGGGATATAGCACACCGATTTGGCCCAAAAATGCCCCATTCACGCTATTTTGCTCGTTTGTCCACCCAAATGGACACAAAAAATTAAACGGACCACACTAGGATGATCCCCAACCTACTTGTGACGCCCTGGTCAATTTTTGGCCCACGACACACCTGAACCCTAGGCCCACCCCCAAAATCGTGGGTTATAGCAAATCGTTTTTTCTCAAAAATGCCTCGTTCGCATCGTTTCGCCTGTTTGTCCACCCAAATGGCCACGAATAATTAAACGGACCACACTGGGATGATCCCGAACTTCTCTGGCATGCCTCGATCAATTTTCAACCCACAGCACACCCGAACCCCGAGCCCACCCCCAAAACTGTGGGCTATAGCACACCGATTTAGCCCAAGAATGCCCCGTTCACGATGTTTCTCCCGTTTGTCCACCCGAATAGCCACAAAAAATTAAACGAACAACACTAGGATGATCCCCAACCTCCCTGGCACACCCCGGTCGATTTTTGACCCACAACACACCCGAACCCCGGGCCCACCCCCTAAAACGTGGGCTTTAGCACATTGATTTGGCCCGAGAATGCCCCGTTCACGCTGTTTCATCCTTTTGTCCACCTAAATTGTCATGAAAAATTAAACGGACCACACTAGGATAATCCCCAACCTCCCTGGCACACCCTGGTCAATTTTTAACCCACAGCACGCTTGGAACCCGGGCCCACCCCCAAAACCGTGGTCTATAGCACACTGATTTAGCCCGAAAATACCCTGTTCATGCCGTTTCGCCCGTTTGTCCACCCAAATGGCCACAAAAAATTAAACGGACCATACTGGGATGATCCCCAACCTCCCTCGACCTCCCTCGCATGCCTCGGATAATTTTTTACAAACAACACGCCCGAACCCCGGGCCCACCCTCAATACCGTAGGCCATAGCACACCGGTTTGGTCCGAAAATGCCCCGTTCGCGCTATTTATCCACCCAAATAGACTTGAAAAATTTAACAGACCACATTGGGAGGATCCTCAACCTCCTTGGCATACCCAAGTCGATTTTTGGCCTACAGCATGCATGGACCCCGGGCCCACCCTCGAAACCATGGGCTATAGCGCACCGATTTGGCCCAAAAATGCCCCGTTCGCGCCGGTTTGCCCGTTTGTCAACACAAATGGCCATGAAAAATTAAATAGACCATACTGGGATGATACTCAACCTACCTGGCAGGTCCCGGTCGATTTTTGGCCCACAACACGCCTGGACCTCGGGCCCACCCCCAAAACTGTGGGCTATAGCACACTGATTAGGCCCAAAAATTCTCCGTTTATACTGTTTTGCCCATTTGTCCACCCAAATGGCCACAAAAAATTAAACGAGCCATAGTGGGATGATCCCCAACCTCCCTGGCACGCCCCCATCGATTTTTGGCCCACCGCACGCCCGTACCCAGGACCTAACCCCAAAATCGTGGGCTATAGCACACCGATTTGGTCCAAAAAATTCCCATTCGTGTCGTTTCGCCCGTTTGTCCACCCAAATGGCCATAAAAAATAATCGGATCACACTGGTACGATCCCCAAACTCCCTGGTACGCCCCGGTAGATTTTAGCCCACAGCACGCTCGGACCCCGGTCCCACCCCCAAAACCGTGGGCTGTTGCAAACAAATTTAGCCCAAAAATGCTCCGTTCACGCCGTTTGACCCATTTGTCCACCCAAATGGCCATGAAAAATTAAACGGATCACACTGGGATGATCCCTAACCTCCTTGTCACACCCCGATAGATTTTAGCCCACAACACACTTGGACCCCGGGTCCACCCCCAAAACCGTGGGCTTTAGCACACTAATTTGGCCCAAAAATGCCCCGTTAGCGCCGTTTCGCCCGTTTGTCCACCCAAATGGTTATGAAAAATTAAACGGACCACACTGGATAATCCCCAACCTCCCTGGCGCACCCCGGTCGATTTTCAGCCCACAACACGCCCTTACCCCGAGACCACACCGATAGTATGGGCTATAGCACACCAATTTAGCTCGAAATTAACCTGTTTGGGCCGTTTCTCCCATTTGTCCCCACAAATGGCCACAAAAAATCAAACGGACCATACTGGGACGATCCCCAAAATCCCTGGCATGCCCAGGTAGATTTTCGCCTCACAGCACGCCTGAACCCCAGGCCCACCCCCAAAACCGTGGGCTATAGCACACCAATTTGACTCAAAAATGCCCCGTTCACGCTGTTTTGCCCGTTTGTCCGCTCAAATGGCCACGAAAAATTAAACGGACCATAGTGGGACGATCCCCATCTTCCCTGGCACACCCAGGTCGATTTTCGACCAACAGCACACTCGGACCGCGGTCCCCCCTAAATTGTGGGCTATAGCTCACCAATTTGGCCCGAAAATGCTCCATTCGTGCCGTTTCGCCCTTTTATCCACCCAAATGGCCACAAAAAATTAAACGGGCCATACTGGGATGAGCCCCAACCTCTCTAGGATGGCTCGGTCAATTTTTGACCAACAGCACACCCGAACTCTGGCCCCACCTCCGCAATCGTACGCTATAGCACACTGATTTGGCCCGAAAATGTCCCTTTCGCGCTATTTGTCCACCCAAATATCCACAAAAAATTAAAAAGACCATACTGGGATGATCCCCAAACTCCCATGCATGCCCCGATCAATTTTTGGCCCATAGCACGCCCGAACCCCAGGCCCACCCTCGAAACTGTGGGCAATAGCACACCGATTTTGCCTGAAAATGCCCCGTTCGCGCTGTTTCGACCGTTTGTCCACCAAAATGGCCACGAAATATTAAACGGACCATAATAGGATGATCCTAAACCTCCATGGCACACCCCGATCTATTTTTGTCCCACAGCACGCCCGGACCCCGGGCTCTCCCCCAAAACCGTTGGTTATAGCACACCGATTTGGCCCAAAAATTTCCTGTTCACACCATTTCGCCTGTTTGTCCACCCAAATGGCCATGAAAAATTAAACGGACCACACTAGGATGATCCCTAAGCCCCCTGGCACGCTCTGGTCAACTTTTAACCCAAAGCATGCCCGAACCCCAGGCACACCCCCGAAATCATGGGCAATAGCACACCAATTTGGCTCGAAAATGCCTCGTTCGCGCCGTTTCTCCATTTGTCCACCTAAATACCACGAAAAAATTAAATGGATCACACTAGGATGATCCCCAACCTTCCCGACACACCCTGGTCAATTTTTGGCCCATGGAACGCCCGGACCCTGAGCCTACCCCCGAAACCATGGGCTATAGCACACCGATTTGACTTAAAATTACTCCATTCGCGCCGTTTCACCCGTTTGTCCACCTAAATGGCCACAAAAAATTAAACGGACCATACTGGGATGATCCCCAACCTCCCTGGCACACCCCGATCGATTTTTGGCCCACAACACGCCCGGACCCTGGGCCCATCCCCAAAACCGTGGGCTATAGCACACCGATTTGGCCCCAAAATGCCCCATTCACGCCATTTTTTCCTGATACAAATAAGTCCACCAAGATACCAAAACAGTCCACAAAATGTGAGAAGAACAAGCAACCTAAAAAGATACAAGATGACAAACACAAAAACACACGGATTTGCAAAATAATGAAAGGATAGATAATGAGACCAAGATTATTACAAGATTAAGAACCAAGTATATTTCAACATTAACCCGTAATGAATGTAATAATCAAAACCACACTCTTACGGTGACTGCCAAGGTAATCGACTCACCTTAAGATCCACCATTTCCAAGGAAAGAACAATAATATTGGCTTTTCCAAGCCCTATACTAAGAATGACTTTTCCAAGTCCTAACTAATACTATACTAAGGTGGTCTACTCTCAAGAGAGAGGATTTCAAGTGTTTCAATCTTTCATCTTTCATAAACTAAAAAGCAAAGACCTAATAAGAGACTATATATAACCTAGCTTATTACATAGTAAATGGACCAAAATACCCTTAATGAAAGGGGAGTTCATGGGTTGTTTCTTTAACATGTCCAATCCCCAAAATACCCTTAATGAAGGGTGCTTCTTCAATGCTCCAAAATCATGGGGCCACACATCAAAACTTGTAGTCTCGAATTGGCATCAAATCTAAGCCCACACGCAATCTTCCACACACGGGTTTGTTTAATGACATGCTCAAAATGGGTCCTCCATGCATGTTCTTGTATCCTCGAGGTGACTAAGTATTGAGCATCTATGTGTTGTCCTCTAAAGATGTCATCAAAAGATAGGATGTCCATTAGTCCCGTATCATCCTCCCCTTCTTTAAAAAGATTCAACCTCCAATCCAAACCTTGCAAAACCAAAGAGAGGACAAACAACTACAAACTCCTCATGGCATGAGGGTTAGGGTTATCACAACAAATCATCTCAACATGACAAGGTTGCATATATTTGCAATATAACCAAGGATCCTTTGAATGAAATATTAAAAACTCAATGAAAGATGTATGAAAGATTTGGTTATGGGATTCACCAAGAGTGACACTTTGCTTGTCATGTAGACAAAGAAACAAGTTGGGTGCACCAACATCACCATTTCCATATTTGGCAATGAGGTCAAACGGGAAAGTGGCCATAGACGCGGGTCTAGACAACACTCCCCTTTCCCGTGGCCTTCACCCAAATTAAATGACATACTCTCTACAATAACATACATATCATCGAAATAAAATAGAGAGTAGAGAAAAGTATCACTTAAGTCGACTTCTACTAAGGTACCCTCATGTGTGTACTCACTACTAGTTTCTCAATCATCACCATGAGTACTTTCAACAATAAAGTCACACAAAGTTGGAGAAGGAGTAACTTCCAAGACTACACATTCCTTACCCTTAAGAGTACTCTCATCTTCCAAAAAGAGATTTTCATCTTTAGGAGGAATGTTGTCACACCATAGTGGGTTAACATATAGGCTATAGCCTCCAAGGTAAGCTATACCATCTTGTTCACCACTAGGCTCATTACGAGTGTTTATATCATTTTCAAATAAGACATTATACCTAAAGAGTGAATGATCCAACCCACGGGCAGATTTGGAACAAGCAAGTTCCTTACTCTCTAAGAGATCAATATCAAGTTTCAAAGCGGTTTCAAGCACAAGATTGTCCCAAGAATAGCTCTCGGGTTCACTCCCCTTTTGTTGACCAACTTTTTCAAATACTTCACTCACTTGAGTTTGATTAATCATATCACACACATACTTAAGTGGTGGATAATTTTCACAAATAGGTTGATCAACACCAATTACACAAGACGATGTACTTCCATTCAACATATAGGCTTCAACACTAGGTGGACATAAATTGATCTTACAGGAAGAGTTAATTTGGTCATCAATAGGATCAACTAGTGTATCCACACTCACAACATGCACATCATCAACAAAAGGCAAAAAATCATTAAACTCACAAGTAAGTAAGCTACTACTCACACACAATGGGCTACTAGCCACACAATTATCATTCACATGCACAAAAGTGTAAGAGTTAGCTATGTTACCTTGAAGTTCTTGAGTCAACTCTTCTTTTCCATGTCGTGAAGGACCTCCACAAGGTTGGGCAACAACTTCACTTCGGCATTGATATCTTTCACTTGCTGTGTCGGTACCTACACAAATATCCTTAGAAATAGAATGACAAATAATGTTAGCTCGATTTGGTGGAATCCCCTCACTTCGCTCCACACAACCTCTCCATTTTCCACTCTCGGATTACCACCTTGCACACCTTTACTCCTCTCAATATTTTATCTCTCATAATCATTAGGATTGGAGTAAGTATTCACTTCTCTTTGCAGCTCAGGCAACATGTATGTCACGAGGTGATTTTCCCACCAGTCTCTTACAATATTTGGCCAATTTCGCACATTTGGAACTTTATATTGTGCAAACCAATCAGCACCTAAGCATACATGACTGTATGTCAATGAAAGAATATCGCACCATACCTCCTCATGGTATTCAAATTGGGAGAAGATAACATTGACCCTCTCGGTAACGTTAAACCTATCCAAGAAGTATGGAATAAGTAAAGGCTCACAAAACAACCCCAAGTAGTTAACCATGGATGGAATGATGTAGTTACTATAGTACCTATCATTTAACACAATGAGGTAACCCAGTATCCCACAAATGGTCACCTTTACGGAGTGTACACTCCTTCTCGGATCAAAATTGTAAAGCACACGAGTACCCCTCAGTTTTGGAGATGCATACCCTCTTCTTTTCGTTGGACAACCTCTACTAGAGCTAGTATAACCATTCACACTATATGGACCTTGATAAGAAGTACTACAAGGTGGAGAATATGAATCTTCACACTCCTTACGTGTACTCTCATCATAGCTTTCATAAGTTTGCGAACAAAAGGGTTATACCTAACACCAAATCTAGGTTCAGAGTGAGAAGTGTAAGACTCTTCACATGCCCCAATGTGATCATAAGATCCATCACGAGGTCCTACATCATCTCCAAATTCACCATAAGAACTAGGCACTTCATTCACCTTATTTTCCCCCTCAAAACCGTAACTCTCAAATCTTCCCAAGTTTTGATAATGGCTATTTTCATAGCCTCCGTAATCTCTCTCAACTTCGTAGCCATAAAATCCCTCACTACAATCATAATCTCCCATGTTGTAGTCACAATAATCCCCGGCTATCAAAGACATGTTCCCCTTATATCACCTTTGTACCTACACAATGAACAAACAAGATTAGTAGTAAAAGCTCCTCACCAACACTCGTATACACCCACCTTTTGTGATTCTCACAATTGGAGTGACGAATATTGAAAGTTGCTTATACTCTGGTAGTCAATAGAATGTCAATTCTACTTGGCGGCCAGAATGGATTCTTGTTTGATCGACTCAAGACACAAAAATAAATTTACATACAAACTTGAAACAAAGAAAATACTACGACATATAAACGAGAAAAACACAAAATACAATGCTTAACACGAAAGAAAACATACTAAAAAACTAATCTACAATCTAGTAGGTCTTTACTAGTTTGCTAATTATAATGAGATCCAACAAAATGGAAACCAATAGAATAAAAAAAGTGAAACTAGGAATTCCAATGTTCTTGAGCTATTGATGATGTGGCACTCGACTATTGGTCGATGGACAAAAAAATATTGTTGAAGTTGAAAAATTTTGTTCCATAATTTTGGTTGTTCTAATTTCACAAAGATGGGGGGAATTTCGGTTTTGGTAGGTTAACAAACAACTTTAAGTCCTTTTTTTCAAAATTCAAACCTTGACCAACTTTCACCTTTTTGGCAAGACAACCTTTTAGAGGTCTTGTCCCCCTTTCCTCTTTTGGCTTGTCTAGAAAAATGAACTTACTTCTTTTTGGTATGAAGACTTTTGGGAGTTTTTTTTATTCTTTTCCCCCTTTGGTAATGTCTTGAAAGTTGTTTCAAGACTAACAAGAAACCACAATCTCTTCCCTTTGAATTTGGATCAAACAACAACCTTTTACAAGACTTCTTAAACACAACACAAGAACTACGACAACAACAACAACAAAATCGTCCATTCTTCCCACAACAACTTGCAATTTTTTTTTTTGCTCAAGAACTTGGGTTAGACTCAATTAGTGTTAGAGAGAAAGAAAACCAACAAAAGAAACAACAAAGACAATCAAAACAACACCTAAATCTAGACACAAATTCGGCCAAACAACAACAACACTTCGGCCAAGACACCAAACCCGTAGAATAACTTCTTTTTGTAAGATTTTCGACCTTGGACAGCTCTTCTAATGTTAGGAAATAAAGATCTAACACTATAACACACAAAACACACAAAAATCACAAGAAAACTAGGCTTCAAATTTTGGCCTAAACACAAAAACGTGGACAGATTACTATTTTTGAGTTTTTCAGCTTTTCAACACTTTTTTTTTGAGTGAACAAACTCAAGGTTGATCTCGTGGGAACGAAATAAATGAAGGCTTTGATACCAAATGATACAAATCAGTCCACCAAGATGCCAAAACAGTTCACAAAATGTGAGAATAATAAGCAACACAAAGGGATACAAGATGACAAACACAAAAACTCACGGATTTACAAAATAATGAAAGGATATATAGTGAGACCAAGATTATTACAAGATTAAGAACCAAGTATATTTCAACATTAACCCCTAATGAATGTAATAATCAAAACCACACTCTTACGGTGACCGCCAAGGTAATCGACTCACCTCAAGATCCACCGTTTCCAAGAAAAGAACAATATTGGTTTTTCCAAGACCTATACTAAGAATGACTTTTCCAAGTCCTAACTAAGACTATACTAAGGTGGACTACTCTCAAGAGAGAGGATTTCAAGTATTTCAATCTTTCATCTTTCATAAACTAAAAAGAAAAGACCTAATAAGAGACTATATATAGCCTAGCTTATTACATAGTATAATGGACCAAAATACCCTTAATGAAAGGGGAGGTCATAGGTTGTTTCTTTAACAAGTGCAATCCCCAAAATACCCTTAATGAAGGGTGCTACTTCAATGCTCCAAAACCATGGGGCCACACTACAAAACTTGTAGTCTCGAATTGACATCAAATGTAAGCCCACACACAATCTTCCACACACGGGTTTGTTTAATGACATGCTCAAAACGGGTCCTCCATGCATGTTCTTGTATCCTCGAGATGACTAAGTCTTGAGCCTCTATGTGTTGGCCTCTAAAGATGTCATCAAAAGATAGGATAGCCATTAGTCCCGTATCACGCCCATTTGTACGCCCAAATGGACACGAAAAATTAAATGGACCATACTGGAACGATCCCCAACCTCCATGGAATGCCCCAGTCGATTTTAGGGCCTCAACACGCCTGGACCCTGGGCCCACCCCTAAAACCATGGTCTATAGCACACCGATTTGGCCCGAAAATTTCTTGTTCACACCATTTTACCTGTTTGTCCACCCAAATGGCCATGAAAAATTAAACGGACCACACTAGGATGATCCCTAAGCTCCTTGGCACGCTATGGTCAATTTTTAACCCAAAGCATGCCCGAACCCCAGGCACACCCCCAAAATCATGGGCAATAGCACACCAATTTGGCTCGAAAATGCCTCGTTCGCGCCGTTTCTCCATTTGTCCACCTAAATACCACAAAAAAATTAAATGGATCACATTAGGATGATCCCCAACCTTCTCGACACACCCTGGTCAATTTTTGGCCCATAGAACGCCCGGACCCTGAGCCTACCCCCGAAACCATGGGCTATAGCACACCGATTTGACTTAAAAATACTCCATTTGCGCTGTTTCACCCGTTTTTCCACCTAAATGGCCACAAAAAATTAAACGAACCATACTGGGATGATCCCCAACCTCCCTGGCATACCTCGATCGATTTTTGGCCCACAACACGCCCGGACCCTGGGCCCATCCCCAAAACCGTGGGCTATAGCACACCGATTTGGCCCCAAAATGCCCCATTCACGCCGTTTTTTCCTGATACAAATAAGTCCACCAAGATACCAAAACAGTCCACAAAATGTGAGAAGAACAAGAAACCCAAAGGGATACAAGATGACAAACACAAAAACACACAGATTTGCAAAATAATGAAAGGATAGATAGTGAGACCAAGATTATTACAAGATTAAGAACCAAGTATATTTCAACATTAACCCGTAATGAATGTAATAATCAAAACCACACTCTTACGGTGACCGCCAAGGTAATCGACTCACCTTAAGATCCACCATTTCCAAGCAAAGAACAATAATATTAGCTTTTCCAAGCCCTATACTAAGAATGACTTTTCCAAGTCCCAACTAATACTATACTAAGGTGGTCTACTCTCAAGAGAGAGGATTTCAAGTGTTTCAATCTATCATCTTTCATAAACTAAAAAGCAAAGACCTAATAAGAGACTATATATAACCTAGCTTATTACATAGTAAATGGACCAAAATACCCTTAATGAAAGGGGAGGTCATGGGTTGTTTCTTTAACATGTACAATCCCCAAAATACCCTTAATGAAGGGTGCTTCTTCAATGCTCCAAAATCAAGGGGCCACACTTCAAAACTTGTAGTCTCGAATTGGCATCAAATGTAAGCCCACACGCAATCTTCCACACACGGGTTTGTTTAATGACATGTTCAAAACGGGTCCTCCATGCATGTTCTTGTATCCTCGAGGTGACTAAGTCTTGAGCCTCTATGTGTTGGCCTCTAAAGATGTCATCAAAAGATAGGATAGCCATTAGTCCCGTATCACGCCCATTTGTCCGCCCAAATGGACACGGAAAATTAAATGGACCATACTGGAACGATCCCCAACCTCCCTGGAATGCCCCAGTCAATTTTAGACCCTCAACACGCCTGGACCCTGGGCCCACCCCCAAAACCATGGTCTATAGCACATCGATTTGGCCCAAAAATGCCCCGTTCGCGCTGTTTCGCCCGTTTATCCACCTAAATGGCTATGAAAATTTAAACGGACCACACTGGGATGATCCAAACCTCCCTGGCACACCCAGGTCATTTTTGGCCCACAGCACGCCCGGACCCCGGGCTCACCCACGAAACTGTGGGCTATAGCACACCGATTTAGCCCGAAAATGCCCCGTTCACGCGTTTCGCACGTTTGTTCACCTAAATGGCCACAAAAAAATAAACGAACCACTCTGGGATGATCCCAACCTCCCTGGCATTCCCCGGTTGATTTTCAGTCCACAGCACGCTCGGACCCCAGGCCCACCCCTAAAATCGTGGGCTATAACATACCGATTTAGCCTGAAAATGCCCCGTTCGGGCAGTTTTGCCTGTTTGTCCACCCAAATGGCCACGAAAAATTAAACGAACTACACTGGGATGATCCCCAACCTCCTTGGCATGCCCCAATCGATTTTCGGTCTACAGCACGCCTGAACCCCGGGTCCACCCCCAATACCGTAGGCTATAGCACACTAAATTGGCCCGAAAATGCCCCGTTCATCCCGTTTCACCCATTTGTCCACCCAAATGGGCACGAATTTGATTTTTGACCCACAACACGCTCGTACCATGGGCCCTCCCCCAAAATTGCGAGCTATAGCACACTGATTTGGCCCAAAAATACTTCGTTCGGTTGTTTCGCCCGTTTGTCCACCTAAATGGCCATGAAAACTTAAACAGACCACACTGGGATGATCCTAACCTCCCTAAAAAGCCCCGGTTAATTTTCAGCCCACAACATTCCCGAACCCCAGGCCCACCCCTAAAACTGTAGGCTATAGCACATCGATTTGGCCAGAAAATGCCTCGTTCGAGCGGTTTCGCACGTTTGTCCTCCCAAATTGCAATAAAAATTAAACGGACCACACTGGACGATCCCCAATCTCCCTAGCATTCCCTGATCAATTTTCTCCCCACAGCACGCCCGAACCCCAGGCCCACCCCCGAAACCGTGGGCTATGGCAAATCGATTTGGCCCAAAAATGCCTCATTTGCGCAGTTTTGTCCGTTTGTCTACCCAAATGGCCACTAAAAATTAAACGGACCATACTGGGATGATCCCCAACCTCCCTGGCAAGCCTCGATCAATTTTCAGCAAACAACACGCCCGGACCCCAGGACCATCCCCAAAACCGTGGGCTATAGCACACTGATTTGATCTGAAAATACCCTGTTCGCGCTGTTTTGCCCGTTTGTCCACCCAAATGGCCATGAAAAATTAAATGAACCATACTGGGACAATCCCTAACCTCCCTGGCACGCGCCGATCGATTTTCGGACCACAGCATGCCCGAGCCCCCGGCCCACCCCTGAAACCGTGCACTATAGCACACCGATTTGGCCCGAAAATACACCTTTCGCGCCGTTTGGCCCATTTGTCCACCCAAATGGCCACAAAAAATTAAACGGACCACCTGGGATGATCCCGAACCTCCCTGGTATGCCCTGGTCGATTTACGACCTACAGCACACCCGAACCCCGGGTCCACCCCCAAAACAGTGGGTTATAGCACACCGATTTGGCCCGAGAATGCTTCGTTTTGCGCTGTTTCGCCAGTTTATCCACCCAAATGGACCCTAAAAATTAAATGGACACATTGAGATAATTCCCAACCCACCTGGCATGCCCCGACCAATTTTTGTCCCACAACACGCCTGGAACCCAGTCCCACCCCTAAAACAGTGGGCTATAGCACACCGATTTGCTTGAAAATGCCCCGTTTGTACTGCTTTGCCCGTTTGTCCACCCAAATGGCCATAAAAAATTAAACGGGCTACACTGGAATGATCATGAAACTCCCTAGCATGCCCCAATCAATTTTTGGCCCACAGCACGCTCGGACCCCAGGCCCAACCCTAAAACCGTGGGCTATAGCACATCAATTTGGACAGAAAATGCCTTGGTCACTCTGTTTGGCCCGTTTGTCTACAAAAATAGCCATAAACTATTAAACGGACCACACTAGGACAATCCCCAACCTCCCTGGAAATCCCCAGTCAATTTTTGACCCACAGCACACCTGGACCCCGGGTCCACCCCCAAAACTGTGTGCTATAGTACACCGATTTGGCCTGAGATTGCCCCGTTAGCACCGTTACACCCGTTTATCCACCCAAATGGTCACAAAAAATTAAATGGACCATACTGGGATGATCCTCAATCCCCCTGGCATGCCTCGGTCGATTTTCAGCCCACGACACGCTTGAACCCAGGCCCACCCCAAAAATAGTGGGCTATAGAACACCGATTGGCTCGAGAATGCCCCATTCATACCGTTTAGCCAGTTTGTCCACCTAAATGGCCACAAAAATTTTAACAGACTATACTGGGATAATTCCTAACTTCCCTAGGACACCTTAGTTGATTTTGAGCCCACAACATGCTCAAATCATGGGCCCACCCCTAAAATCGTGGGCTATAGCACACCGATTTTGGCACGAAAATACATCGTTCATGCCGTTTCTCTTGTTTATCCATCCAAATGTCCACAAAAAATTAAATGGGACCACATTGGGACGATCCCCAACCTCCCAGGCATGCCTCGATTAATTTTTGGCCCACAGCACGCTCGAACCCCTGGTCCACCCCCAAAATCGTGTGCTATAGCATATCGATTTGGACCGGAAATGCCTTGTTCATGCTGTTTCACCCGTTTGTCCACCCTAATGGCCACGAAAAATTAAACGGACCACACTGGGATAATTCTGGACCATCCTGGCAAGCCTCGGAAGATTTTCGGCCCACAACATGCTCGTACCCCGGGCCCACCCCCAAAACCGTAGGCTATAGCATACCGATTTGGCCCAAATCTGCCTCATTCATGCCGTTTCGCCCGTTTGTTCACACAAATGGCTATAAAAAATTAAACAGACCATACTGGGACTATTCCCAACCTCCCTGGCACGCCCCATTTAATTTTCCACCTGCAGCACGCTCGGACCCCAGGCCCACCCCCAAAACCGTGGGCTATAGCACACCGATTTAACCCAAAAATGCCCCGTTTGCGCTGTTTTGCCTGATTGTCCTCCGAAATGGCAAAGAAATATTAAATGGACCACACAGGTATGATCCCCAAACTCCCTGACATGCCTCGATCGATTTTCAACGCACAACACGTTCGGACCCCGAGCCCACCCCAAAAACCATGGGCTATAGCACAATGATTTGGCCCAAAAATGCTTCGTTCGTGTCATTTCGCCCGTTTGTCCTCTTAAATGGACACAAAAAATTAAATTGGCCACACTAGGATGATCCCTAACCTCCCTGGTATGCTCGGTCAATTTTTAGACCTCAGCACGCCTGGACGCCGGGCCCACCTCCAAAACCGTGGGCTATAGCACATCGATTTGGCCCGAAAATGCCCCATTCATGTTGTTTTGCCCGTTTGTCCACCCAAATGGCCACGAAAAATTTAAAAGGACCATACTGGGACAATCCCCAACCTCCCTGGCATACCCCGGTCGGTTTTTGGCCCGCAACACACCCGTACCCCGAGCCTACCCCCAAAACCATGGGCAATAGCACACCGATTTGGCACAAAAATGCCCCATTCGCGCCGTTTCGACCGTTTGTCCACCCAAATGGCAACAAAAAATTAAACGGACCACACTGGGATATTCCCATACCTCCCTGGCATGCCAAGGTTGATTTTTGACCCACAGCACGCCCGGATCCACCCCCAAAATCATAAGCTATGGAACACCGATTAAGCCCAAGAATGCCCCATTCGCGCTGTTTCGCCCGTTTGTCCACCAAAATGGCCACGAAAAATTAAACAGACCATACTGGGATGATCCCCAACCTCCCTGGCATGCCTCGATCAATTTTTGGCCCACAACACACTCGGACCCCAGGCCCAGCCTCCAAACTATGGGCTATAGAACACTGAGTTTGCCCAAAAATGCCCTTTTTGTGCCGTTGCGCCCGTTTGTTCACCCAAATGGCCACAAAAAATTAAACGAAACATATTGGGATGATCCCAAACCCCCTGGCACGCCCTGGTTAATTTTTTGCCCACAGCACGCTCGAATCCCTAGCCCACCCCCGAAATCATAGGATATAGCTCATCGATTTTGCCCAAAATTTCCCCGTTCACGCTGTTTCTCCCGTTTGTCCACTCAAATGGCCACAAAAAATAAAAAGAACCTCATTGGGATGATCCCCAATCTCCCTGGCATGCCTCGATCGATTTTTGGCCCACATCACGCCCGAACCCCAGGCCCACCCCCAAAACCATGGGCTATAGCACACCAATTTGGCCCAAAAATGTCATGTTCGTGCCGTTTCGCCTGTTTGTCCTCCCAAATGGCCATGAAAAATTAAATGGACCTCACTGGGATGATCCTGAACCTCCCTGGATACCCCGATCAATTTTTGGCCCACAGCACGCTCGGACCCTGGGCCTACCCCTAAAACCGTGGGCTATAGCACACCGATTTGGCCTAAAAATGCCCCATTTGTGTCGTTTCGCCCGTTTTTCCATACAAATGGCTACAAAAAATTAATCGGACCATACTGGGACAATCCCCAACCTCGGCACGCCCCGTTTGATTTTTGACCGACAGCATACCCGTACCCCAGACCTAACCCCAAAACTGTGGGTTATAGCACACTGATTTGGCCCCAAAGCGCCCTGTTCGCGTCGTTTTGCCCGATTGTCCTCCTAAATGTCATTGAAAAAATAAACGGACCACACTGGGATGATCACCAACCTCCCAAGCATGCCTCGGTTAATTTTTTATGCACAGTACACCCGGACCCTGGACCCACCCCCAAAATCGTGGGCTATAGCACATCGATTTGACCCAAAAATGCCCCATTCGCGCAGTTTTGCTTGTTTGTCCACCCAAATAGCCGCCAAAAATTAAACGGACCACACTGGGATGATCCTCAACCTCCCTGGCATGCCCTGGTAGATTTTCGGCCCACAACACGCCTGAACCCCGGGCCCACCCTAGAAACCGTGGGCTATAGCACACCGATTTAGCCCAAAAATGCCTCGTTCGCATCGTTTTGCCTGTTTATCCTCCCAAATGGACACAAAAAATTAAAAGGACCACACTAAGATAATCCCTAACCTCCCAGGCATGCTCGTTCAATTTTTGGCCTACAGCACGCCTGGACCCCGGGCCCACCCCCAAAACCGTAGGCTAAAGCACACCAATTTGGCCCAAAAATGCCCCATTTCGCTTGTTTGTCCACCCAAATGGCCATAAAAAATTAAACGGGCCAAACTGAGATGATCCCCAACCTCCTTGGCATGCCCCGATCATTTTTGGCCCACTACACTATAAAACCCAGGGCCCACCCCCAAAACCGTATGCTATAGCACATCAATTTGGCCCAAAAACTCCCCATTCACACAGTTTTGCCTGTTTGTCCACCCAAATTGCCATGAAATATTAAAAGGACCACACTGAGATGATCCCCAACCTCCCTGGCACATCTGGGTTGATTTTTGGCACACAGCACGCCCGAAACCCAGGATCACCCCCAAAACCGTTGGCTATAGCACACCAATTTGACCCAAAATGCCCTGTTCGCGCCGTTTATCCCTTTTGTCCACCCAAATGAACACGAAAAATTAAACGAACTATACTGGGATAACCCCAACCTCTCTAGCACGCCACGATCAATTTTTGGCCCACAACACGCCCGAAACCTGGGCCTACCCCGAAAATCGTGGGCTATATCACATCAATTTGGCCTGACAATGCCCCGTTCACGCCGTTTGGCCCATTTGTCCACCCAAATGGCAACAAAAAATTAAATGGACCATACTGGGATGATCCCGAACCTCCCAGGAATGGCCCGATTGATTTTCAACCAACAACACGCCCGAACCCTGGGCCCACCTCCTAAACCGTGGGCTATAGCACACCGATTTAGCCGAGAATGCCCCGGTCGCGCCGTTTCGCTCGTTTATCCAAACAAATGACCACGAAAAATTAATCGGACTACACTGGGACGATCCCCAACCCTCCTGGCACACCTCGGTCAATTTTTAGCCAACAGCACGCCCGGACCCACCCCAAAACCGTGGGCTATAGCACACCGATTTAGCTCAAAAATGCCCGGTTTGTGCCGTTTCGCCTGTTTGTCCACCTAAATGGCCACGAAAAATTAAACGAACCATACTGGGATGATAATTAACCCCCCTAGCATGCCTCAGTCGATTTTTGTCCCACAGCACACTCGTACCCCAATCCCACCTCCGAAACCGTGGGCTACAACACACAAATTTTGCCCGAAAATGCCCCATTCGTGCCGTTTCGTCGGTTTGTCCACCCGAATGGCCACAAAAAATTAAAAGGACCACACAGTAACCCCCGGCATGCCCCGGTTAATTTTTGTCCCATAGCACGCTCGAACCCCTGGCCCACCCCCAAAACCATGGGATATAGCACACCGATTTGGCTCAAAAATTCCCCGTTCACATCATTTTGCCTTTTTGTCCACCCAAATGACCATGAAAAATTAAACGAACCACACTAGGACGATCCCCAACCTCCCTGGCATGTCCCGGTCATTTTTGGACCACAGCACGCCCGGACCCTGGGCCCACTCCCAAAATCATGGGCTCTAGCACACCGATTAGGCTCAAAAATGCCTCGTTCATCCCGTTTTGCCCGTTTGTCCACCCAAATGGCAATGAAAAATTAAACCGACCACACTGGGATGATTCCAAACCTCCCTGACATGCGTCGGTCAATTTTCGACCAGCAGCATACCCAAACCTTGAGCCCACCCCCAAAACCGTGGGCTATAGCACACTGATTTACCCCGAGAATGCCCCATTTGCGCCGTTTGGCCCGTTTGTCCACCCAAATAGCCACAAAAAATTAAAAGAACCAAACTGGGATGATCCCCAACCTCCCTGGCATGCCCCAGTTGATTTTTGGCCCACAGCACACCCGGACCCCGAGGCCACCCCCAAAAACGTGGGCTTTAGCACATCGATTTGGCCCGAGAATGCCCCGTTCGCGCCGTTTTTCCAATTTTTCCACCTTAATAGCCATGAAAAATTAAACTGACCACACTGGGACGATCCCCAACCTCTCTAGCATGCCCTGGTCTATTTTTGGCGCACGAAAAATAAAATGGGCCATACTGGGACGATCCCCAACCTCCCTGGCATGCCCCGATCGATTTTTGGCCCACAGCGTGATCGAACCCCGAGCCCACCCCCAAAACTGTTGGCTATAGCACACCGATTTGGCCTGAAAATACCCCGTTCGTGCCGTTTCTCCTGTTTGTCCACCCAAATAGCCACAAAAAATTGTACAAACCATACTGGGATAATCCCCAACCTCCCTGGCATGCCCCAGTCGATTTTCGACCAACATCACGCTCGAACCCCGGGCGCACCCCCAAAAACGTGGGCCATAGCACACTAATTTGGCTCAAAAATGCCCCGTTCGCACCATTTCGTCCTTCTATCAACCCAAATGGCTACGAAAAAATAAATGGACCACGCTGGGAGGATCCTCAACCCCCTTGGCACACTCCGGTCGATTTTCGGCCCACAGCACGCTTGGACCCCAGTCCCACCCCTAAAACCACGGGCTATAGCACACCAATTTAGCTCGAAAATGCCTCGTTCGCGCCGTTTTGCTCGTTTGTCTACCCAAATGGCCATGCAAAATTAAACAGACCATACTGGGATGATCTCCAACCTCCCTGGCATGCCCTGGTTGATTTTTGGCCCATAGCACGCCCGGACCTCGGGCCCACCCCAAAAATCGTGGGTCATAGCACACCGATTAGGCCCAAAAATGCCCCGTTCGCACCGTTTCACCCATTTGTCCACCAAAATATCCACAAAAAATAAACGGGCCATACTCGGATGATCCCTAACCTCCCTGTTAAGCCCCCGCCGATTTTTGGCCCACAGCCTACCCGTAGCCAGGACCTAACCCCAAAACCATGGGCTATAGCACACCGATTTGACATGAAAATTCTTCGTGCATGTTGTTTCGCCCATTCGTCCACCCAATTGACCATGAAAAATTAAACGGACCATACTGGGATAATCCCCAAACTCCCTGGCATGCCCCCATTGATTTTAGGCCTACAGCACGCCCGTAACCAGGACCTAACCCCAAAATCGTGGGCTATAGCATACCGATTAGGCCTGAAAATTCCCTATTCATGTCGTTTCGCCTATTTTTCCACCCAAATAGCCAGGAAAAATTAAACGAACCACACTTGGATGATCCTCAACCTCCCTGGCACGCCCTGATCAATTTTCAACCGACAACATTGTAACGCCCCACATTTTGGGCTACAATAAAGACCATGATTCTGATGCGTTGATAATCCTGAAGCCATAAATCCTATGCCAATATGGTATGTTAATTTTTTTTGTAGTATGAGAATCCATTCAAGCTTGAATTTAGACCATAGAGGTCCTTCAACTCAAGGACGAGTTGAAACTATTTCGATCGGTTAAGTTTTAGCAGATATTATAATTTGTGTCAGCTTCCATCGACTATAACTCTCTGTATATGTCGAATTAGAGAGACTACTATGTGTCAAATGATAGGTCTTCGAGTTAGCTATCCAACGATACCAATTTTGCTAAAATCCGGCACCCGAGCAAGAAGTTATGGCCTTTCAAAGTAGTAGGCGGCGCCTATGTAAACATAGGCGATAGTATAGGCAGCGCCTATGTAAACATAGGCGATAGCATAGGCGGCACCTATGTAAACATAGGCGATAGCATAGGCGGCGCCTATGTAAACATTGGCGATAGCATAGGCAGCGCCTATGTAAAGGTTTCAAGTGACTTAAGGACTCTATTTTTGGGGGCAAAATGGTCTTTTTCCCACTCTTATTTAGCCATAAACACGAAATTCAGTTCCTAAAGACCCCAAAATACACCTTCATTCATCAAAATTATTCAAGAACTCTCTTTAGGGTTTCAAAATAAAAACCCAAGTAGTTCAAGATTCAACTATGGGTTTTCAAAACAAATTGAAGATTTAGAATCCCCGCAACGTAGGATTCAAGAAGCACCTATCATATTCGCATATAGAGGTACGTGGGGTTATCTCAAAAATCTCATGGGCTTTAAAAATTCATGTTTTCAAATGGGGGTTTTGAAATTACGAATATGATTATGTTTTAAATGTTTTATGATATTGATTTGGCCCTTAGGCCTACTCCCAAAGTGATTTTCTATATGATATATATATATGCATGTATTCCGAAAAGATGTTAACTTGAGAGCATGAATGATATGAAATTTCCTCTCTTGATGTGAATTTGTTTTAAATGTTCATATGATATAAATTGTTAGAAAACATCTTGAAGAGCATGACATGAAATGTTTTGAGAATTGATATGATTTTGACTTGAAAATGAGAAGGTTATTCATGTTGAATACAATGGTTGAATGAGAATAATGATGTGATATTGATGTCTTGCAAGTTGGGTATGACGATACCCTACAGAGTATGACATGTGATTGATTTGAACAAAATTTGAATGCATTGATTTTACATGAGATAGGTGGATGCCCGAAGAAGGCGTTTGAGTGTAAGGGCTCATCGCTGGAAATCGTGTTTGCCAATACGAGAATTTGGTACCAGGATAAGTGATCTTCAGTACTTGACTTTATGTCATTTCCAAATTAGGATTATAGGTAGGAGGCCGGGCTAAGTGATCTTGGGCACTACCATTGGGTCGAGACACCATGCTTTGTGGTCTTGTGTGTCTCTCCCTCACTTATACTCTAATCTCGACGGCAACCGAGGTTGAAAGTTGGTGTAAATTATGTAGGGTATTTCACCTAGTTCAGTTGCATTTCATTATTGTTGAGAAACTATTGCATTACGCCCATGTGTTTTCAAATGATTTGATATGAAATTGCTTTATAATGTCTCTCAACTATATTTTGTAAAAAATATTATGTTTTGTTTTGATATCTCTGCGTGCCAGTACTTTTGTACTGACCCTCTCCCCTCTCCAACCTCTCAGGTTCAGAGGCCCAGTCTAGGGGTTAAGAGAATCAGTAGATCATTCAGACAGAGTTGCAGAGACAAGTGGTGAGCCTTCTATATTTCGGAAGGTATTATGTCCTGCAGTCCTTTTATCTTATATTTAGTTTTGGGGTCTACTGGGGGCCTTGTCCCAGTTTATATATAGTTACTTGACTCAGTCATTTGTTAGAGATTTTCGCAGACAGTTGTTTAGAGGTTGATTGATATTGGGGGAACTTTATTTCCCCGTTATTATTTCTTTTCATATTTATGACCATGTTTCCAAATTATTGTGTTTCTTCCACATTACTTTGATTATATGAATTAGGTGCATGATTACCAGACATATAGGGGTGTTTCGGGCCTCCATGGTTCGAAATTCTCATCACGGCCAGGCCCTGGTTCGGGTTGTGACAAACTTGGTATCAAAGCACGGTTCATGGTCCCAGGATGTCTGCGAAATCGTGTCAGGTAGAGTCTTATTTATGGGTGTGTAGCGCACCATACTTATAAGCAGGAGGCTACTAGGCGTTTAGGAATGTCTCTCTTTCTTCATGTTCTAGTTCGTCCAATAGAGTCAGAATGTTCCTCTTTCATACTCTACTTCGTGATATAGTGTTGCCCATATGAAAGTAAAAAGTCATCCCACATTCTTTCCTTACTCTAATGTCCTCATATATGTCTCATTATTGAGGTGATTCAAGTACAGAAGTTTAGAATCTAAATGGTATGGTCTTTTCTGATTGAACCATATAAGAGTTAAAATTTGTGCAAGGACTTGATAAGAGTCCGTTAGTGCTTCAATGTGTATTGATTTTGATGTAAACATTGATCCTGATGGAATCATGCTTTTCAGCTTGAGGTATTAATTGCATTTAGTCCCCTTCAAATTTATGTTACAAATGTCTTGCTTAAGGGGGGATGATGTGTAGTAGAATGTTGGAACTGTATTTCCACCCGAATAGTAGTATGCGTTAAAGTGTTGTTGTCGTGACCTATTGGTAGTGATATTGGACCAAGAAGTTGGGGATGTGAAGTCACAAAGTTAGAAGTCAGAGTGAGGGTGACTTTTATGTAAATGAATTTTTTAGTTGAATAACCGATGTTCGAGAATAATTTACCCCCCTTATGGTGATAGACTAATGTGGTAGCTAGTAGCATGTGTGGATTGTATGGTAGTCTGTGGGGGAAGTGTTTGACTCAGATTTTTATTTATACAGAGTAAGATGTGTATCCTTAGATCATTGAATATTGTGTGTCAATTTTCTATCTCTTGTAATATGTAATCTTATTATCATGGTGTTTTTGAAAAAAATCAAAGTCTAGTGAAGCCGTGTGGGGCTCTTTTGATTCACTAGTATAGTTTCTTTGTTATTCATTTCATTTCTTGTTCAAAACACAAAAATCAAAGTCTAGTGAAGCCGTGTGAGGCCTATTCGATTCACTAGCAGCTTGTTGTCCAACTTTTTGTTCTTGTATAGGTTTAATATATGTATAGCTGAATCTGGTTGCATGAGATTGGGCCGGTAAAGAGATGATTCTTCCTTGTGTGTTAGTTTATTAGTAGAAGATAGAGAAGGAGTTATTAGGCGAGGTGAATTGTCCTTGCTTGAAGTATGAAAATGGCCAGATTAGCCAGTAGGTTATAAGTATAGACTCATGGTTGTTGTGGACTTTGAAGGTAGTGTAAATGTATGCTTGGGTAAGTAATTGTGATGTGAGAAAGCAGTATAAGTAGATACGATTGTACGAGGTTATAATATAAGGATAAGGTTGACCAAGTCTATTATGAGGCTTTAACTCCCTTGACCCTCTTTTCATGGGTAGTTGTAAACTAGTGCTACTTGTGAGAAGGTATGTAGTAGATTTTTGAGATATTTAGGTAGATGTCCCAATTTGATGGATTAGTATATTTATATTATGTTGCATTCTTCATTGGTGGTAGATGATTGATACTAAACTATAGGCTTGAATTTAAATGGAGTGGTGGTAAATAGTGGCAAGAGTTTGATGATACATGTTTTGTGGGATTAAGTTAGTAGGCTTGAGGTGCTGAAATTGTTCATGCTAATGGATTATGATAAGGGAAAACCATTAGGTCATGATCGATTATTGTGGTTATGAAGTTCTAGTGCACTAGTGTTTCATGATGTTTATTTATAGTTTCCAAGTGAAAATTTTGTGTAAGGTTGGGTTGTAAATCATGCACTAGATATTAAGTTTGAATAGTTGATGTCCATGAAGGTGGATGTGAAGATTTCTTGGTTAATGAATACTAGTTGTATAGCAGTGATCTAATAGGCTTGAACGGTGCATGCAATAGATTAAGTTTATTTGATTCGTAGTGATGTATGATATTGAATGTGTGATGTAGAAGTATGCCTAAGGTGACATGAGGTTGTGGCATTCTTTGTAAGGCCATTACATATTGCGTGTGTCTAGTAGTACCATTGAGTTACTAGATGGGGAAAAACTAGTAGATGTTATATGGGTTCTAAATAGTTAGGTTAAAGAGTTTTGATTGATAGTGTTGAACCTTTTATATGATCTTGATTCTCATAGTAATGAGGCATAAGTTGGGAGTCGTGATATTAGTATGCTATGTTGAAAGTGGTATGGTTCATCAAAGGCTCGGTGATATCCATGTTAAGTGTTAGAAATCTAAGTTTGAGCTTTGAAGGTTGAACCACACTTGGATGATCCGTTTGTCCCGTTTGTCCCGTTTGTCCACTCAAATGGCCACAAAAAATTAAACGAACCACACTTGGATGATACCCAACCACCCTGGCTCGCCCAGGTCAATTTTCGACCCACAGCATGCCCGAACCCCAGGCCCACCCCCAAAACCGTGTGCTATAGCATATCGATTTGGCCCGAAAATGCCACGTTCACGCCGTTTTGCCCGTTTGTCGACCCAAATGGCCACGCAAAATTAAACGGACCATATTGGGATGATTACTAACCACTCTGGTATGCCTCGGTGGATTTTCAGCCCAAAGCACACCTGAACCCCAGGACCAACCCAAAAACTGTGGGCTATAGCACAGCGATTTGGCCTAAAAAAGCCTCGATCGCACCGTTTCACCTGTTTGTCCACCCAAATGGCTGCGAAAAATTAAACGGACCACACTGGGACAATATCTAACCTCCTTGGCATGCCCTTGTTGATTTTTGACCCACAGCACGCCCGGACCCTAGGCCCACCCCTAAAATCGTGTCCTATAACACACCAACTTAGCTCGAAAATGCCCCGTTCGCGCCGTTTCGCCCGTTTGTCCACCCAAATGACCATAAAAATTAAACGGACTACACTGGGATGGTCCCCAACCTCCCTGGCGTGCCCCAGTCAATTTTTGACATACAGAACGCCCGAACCCTGCCCCCCACAAAACTGTGGGCTATAGCACACCGATTTGTCCCAAAAATGTCCTGTTCGAGCCGTTTCGCCCGTTTGTTCACCAAAATTGACACAAAAAATAAAATGGACCACACTGGGATGATCCCCAACCTCCATAGCATGCCCCGGTCGATTTTCAGCCCACAGCACGCCCGGACCCCTGGCCCACCCCCGAAATTGTGGGCTAGAGCACACCGATTTGGCCCGAAAATTCCCCGTTCGTTTTGTTTCGCTCTTTTGTCCACCCAAATGGACATGAAAAAATAAATGGACCACACTGGGGAGATCTTCAACCCCTCTGTCATGCCCCAATCGATTTTCGGTCTACAGCACGCTCGAACCCCGAGCCCACCCCAGAAACCGTAGGCAATAGCATACTGATTTGGCCCAAAAATGCCCCGTTCACGCCATTTTGCCTATTTATCCATCCAAATTGACACAAAAAATTAACCAGACCACACTGCGATGATCCCCAACCTCCCAGGCACACCCTGGTTGATCTTTGGCCCATAGCACGCCCGCACCCCGGGACCACCCCCGAAACAGTGGGTTATAGCACACCGATTTGGCCTGAAAATGTCGCGTTCACGCTGTTTCGCCCATTTATCCACCCAAATGGCCATGAAAAATTAATCGGACCACACTGGGACGATCCCAACCTCCAAGGCACGCCCCGGTCAATTTTTGGCCCACAGCACGCTCGGACCCCTGGCCCACCCCCGAAATCGTGGACTATAGAACACCGATTTGGCCTGAAAATGCCCCACTCGCGTTGTTTCGCCCTTTTTTCCACCCAAATGGCCATGAAATATTAAAAAGACCATATTGGGACGATCCCCAACCTCTCTGGCATGCCCCAGTCGATTTTTGGTCTACAGCACGCCTGGACCCCAGCCCACCCCTAAAACCGTGGGCTATAACACACCGATTTGGCCCAAAAATGCCCCATTCGCACCGTTTGTCCACCCAAATAGCCACAAAAATTAAACGGACCACACTGGGACGATCCCCAACCTCCCTGGCATACCCCGGTCAATTTTTGTCCCATAACACGCCCAGACCCCGGGTCCACGCCCAAAACCGTGGGCAATAGCACACTAATTTGGCTCGAAAATTCACACCGTTTCGCTCGTTTGACCACCCAAATGGCCACGAAAAAATAAATGGACCACACTAGGGTGATCCACAACCTCCCTGGCATGCCCCAATTGATTTTTGGCCCACAACATGCCCTGACCCCGAGCCCACCCCCGAAACCGTAGGCTATAACACACCGATTTGGCCCGAAAATGCCCCATTTGCGCAGTTTCACCCGTTTGTCCACCTAAATGGCCACAAAAAATTAAACGAACCATACTGAGATGATCGTCAACCTCTCTGGCATGCCCCGGTCAATTTTCGGTCCACAGCACGCCTGGACCCCGGGCCCTCCCCCAGAACCGCGAGCTATAGCACACCGATTTGGATGGAAAATGCTTCGTTCGCTCGTTTCGCCCGTTTGTCAACCCAAATTTCCATGAAAACTTAAACGGACCATATTGGGATGATCCCTAGCCTCCCTAGAAAGCCCCGGTCGATTTTCAGCCCACAACATGCCTGGACCCTAGGCCCACCCCCAAAATCGAAGGCGATAGAACACCGATTTGGCCTGAAAATACACCCTTCGCGGCGTTTTGCCAACTTATCCACCTAACTGGCCACGAAAAATAAAATGGGCCATACTAGGATGATCCCCAACCTCTCTGGCCCGCACCAATTAATTTTCAGCCTATATCGGACCCCAGGCCCACCCCTTAAACCGTGGGCTATAGCACACCGATTTGGCCAAAAAAGGCCTCGTTCGTGCCGTTTTGCCTGTTTGTCCACCCAATTGGCCACAAAAAATTAAAAGGACCACACTGGGATGATCCCCAACCTCCTTGACATGCCCCGGTCGATTTTTTGCTTACTGCACACCCGAACCCCAGGCCTACCCCCAAAACCGTGGGCTATAGCACACCGATTTGGCCAGAAAATGCCTCGTTCGCACTATTTCGCACTTTTGTCCTCCCAAATTGCAATGAAAAATTAAACGCACCAGACTGGATGATCCCCAACCTCCTTGGAATGCCCTGATCAATTTTTGCCCCACAGCACGCCCGAACCCCAGGCCCACTACCTAAACCATGGGCTATGACACATCGATTTGGCCCAAAAATACCCTATTCGCACAGTTTCGTCCGTTTGTCTACCCAAATAGCCATGAAAAATTAAACGGACCACACAAGGACGATCAACCTCCCTGGAATGCCCCGGTCAATTTTTGGCACACAACACGCCCGGACCCCAGGCCCACCCCCAAAACCGTGGGCTATAGCACACTGATTTGGCCCGAAAATGCCCCGTTCGCACCGTTTCGCCCGTTTGTCCACCAAAATGGTCATGAAAAATTAAACGGACCATACTGGGACAATCCCAACCTCCCTAGTATTGCCGATCGATTTTTGGACCACAGCATGCTCGAGCCCCGGGCCCACCCCCAAAACCGTGCTCTATAACACACCGATTTGGCTCAAAAATGCACCGTTTGTCCCGTTTGTCCATCCAAATGGCCATAAAAATTAAATAGACCATACTGGGATGATCCCGAACATCCCTAGCATGCCCCGGTCGATTTTTAACCTACATCACGCCCGGACCCCTAGTCCACCCCCGAAACAGTGGGCCATAACACACCTATTTAGCCCGAGAACGCTCCATTCGGGCTGTTTCGCCAGTTTATCCACCCAATTGGCCCCAAAAAATTAAACGGACCACATTGGGATGATTCTCAACCCCCTGGCATGCCCCGACCAATTTTTGGCCCACACCACGCTTGGATCCAAGGCCCACCCCTAAAACAGTGGGCTATAACACACCGATTTGGCTTGAAAATGCCCCGTTCGTGCCGTTTCGCCCGTTTGTCCACCCAAATGGCCACAAAAAATTAAACGGACTACACTGGGACAATTCTGAACCTCCTTGGCACACCTCGATCGATTTTTGCCCAATAACATGCTCGGACCCAGGTCAAACCCCGAAACCGTGGGCTATAGCACACCGATTTGGCCTAAAAATGCTCCGTTCGCACCATTTCGCCCGTTTGTCCACCCAAATGGCCACGAAAAATTAAATGGACCATACTGGGACAATCCCCAACCTCACTAGCATACCCTGGTTAATTTTTGGCCCACAGCACACCCGAACCCTGGGCCCACCGCTGAAACAGTGGGATATAGCACACCGATTTGGCACAAAAATGCATCGTTCGCATCGTTTAGCTTGTTTGTCCACCCAAATGGCCACAAAATATTAAATGGACCATGCTCGGATGATCCCCAACCTCCTTGGCAATCCCCGGTCAATTTTCGACCCACAGAACACCTGGACCCCGGGTCAACCCCCAAAATCGTAGGCTATAGCACACCGATTTAGCCTAAGAATTCCCCGTTAGCACCGTTTCGCCTATTTATCCACCCAAATAGCCACGAAAAATTAAATGGACCATACTGGGATGGTCCCCAACCCCCCCTGGCATGCCTCGATCAATTTTCTGCCCACAATACACCCGTACCCCAGGCCCACCCCTAAAACAGTGGGCTACAGCACACCGATTTGGCTTGAGAATGCCTCATTCGCACCGTTTAACCCTTTAGTCCACTTAAATAGCCACAAAAATTTTAACAGACCATACTGGGATGATCCCCAACCTCTCTGGCATACCCCAGTTGATTTTCGACCAACAGCATGCTCGGATCCCCAGCCCACCCCCAAAACCGTGGGCTATAGCATACCGATTTGGCTCGAAAATGTCTCGTTCGTGTCGTTTCACCCGTTTGTCCACACAAATGGCCACGAAAAATTAAATGGAACACATTGGGACGATCCCCAACATCCTTGGCACACCTCGGTTAATTTTTTGCTCACATCACGCTCGAACCTCTGGTCCACCCCCAAAATCGTAGGCTATAGCACATCGATTTGGCCCGAAAATGCCTTGTTCGCGCCGTTTGGCCCGTTTGTCCACCCAAATGGCCACGGAAAATTAAATGAAACACACTGGGACGATCCCGAACCTTTCTGGCAAGCCTCAGCTGATTTTTGGCCCACAAAACGCTCGGACCTCGGGCCCACCCCTAAAACCGTGGGCTATAGCACACCGATTTGGCCCATAAATGCCCCGTTCATGCCGTTTTGCCCGTTTGTCCACACAAATGGCTACAAAAAAATTAAACAGACCACATTGGGACTATCCCCAACCTCCCTGGCATGCCCCATTCGATTTTCTGCATACAATACGCCCGGACCCCAGGCCCACCCCCAAAACTGTGGCTATAGCACACCGATTTGACCCAAAAATGCCTCGTTTGCGCCGTTTTGCCAGATTGTCCTCCCAAATGGAAATGAAAAATTAAATGGACCACATAGGGAAGATCCCTAACCTCCCTGGCATGCCCCGGTCGATTTTTGACCCACAGCACACCCGGGCCCACCCCAGAAACCGTGGGCTATAGCACACTAATTTGGCCCAAAAATACCCCGTTCGTGTCGTTTTGCCCGTTTGTCCTCTTAAATGGCCATAAAAATTTAAACGGGCCACACTATGATGATCCCTAATCTCTGTGGCACGCTCGGTTGATTTTTTGCCCTCAGCACGCCTGGACCCTGGGCCCACCCCCAAAACCGTGGGCTATAGCACACCGATTTGGCCCAAAAATGCCCCATTTGTGCTGTTTCGCCCGTTTGTCCACCTAAATGGCCACAAAAAAATTAAACGGACCATACTGGGACAATCCTCAACCTTCCTGGCATGCCCCGGTTGATTTTTGGCCCACAGCACGCCTGAACCCCGGCCCTACCCTCAAAATCGTGGGTTATAGCACACCGATTTGTCCCAAAAATGCCCCATTCGCGTTGTTTGGCCTGTTTGTCCACCCTAATGGAAACAAGAAATTAAACGGACCACACTGGGATGATCCGAACCTTCCTGGCATGCCCCGGTTGATTTTTGACCAACAGCACGCCCGGACCCTGGGCCCAACCCTGAAATCGTGGGCTATAGCACACCGATTTAGCCTGAGAATGCCCCGTTCATGCTGTTTTTCCCTTTTATCCACCTAAATGGCCATAAAAATCTAAACGGACCACACTGGGACGATTCCCAACCCCCCTGTCACGCCTCAGTCAATTTTTGGCCCACAGCACGCCCGAACCCACCCCCAAAACCGTGGGCTATAGCACATCGATTTAGCTCATGAATGCCCCATTCGTGCCATTTTGCCCATTTGTCCACCTAAATGGCTACGAAAAATTAAACAGACCAAACTGGGATGATCCTAACCTCCTTAGCACACCTCGGTCGATTTTTGGCCCACAGCACACTCGGACCCCTCGTCTAGCCTCCAAACTATGGGCTATAGCATACTGAGTTTGCCCGAAAATGCCCCGTTCATGCCCTTTCGCCCGTTTGTCCACCCAATTGGCCACCAAAAATTAAAAGAACCACATTGGGACGATCCCCAACCCCCTGGCAGGCCCTGGTTAATTTTTGGCCCACAGCACGCTCGAACCCTTGGCCCACCCCCAAAATCATAGGATATAGCACACCGATTTGGCACAAAATGTCCCGTTCGCGCCGTTTCGCCCGTTTGTCCACCCAAATGGCCACGAAAAATAAAACGGACCTCACTGGGACAATCCACAACCTCCCTGACACACCTCGGTCGATTTTTGGCCCACAACATACCCTAATCCTGGGCCCACCCCTAAAATCGTGGGCTAAAGTACACCTATTTGGCCTAAAAATGTCTTGTTCGCGCCGTTTCGCCCATTTGTCCAACCAAATGACCACGAAAAATTAAATGTACCACACTGGGATGATCCCAAACCTCCATGGCATGCCCCGATCGATATTCGCCCCACAACACACTAGGACTCTGGGCCCACACCCAAAACCGTGGGCTGTAGCACACCGATTTGGCCTAAAAATGCCCCGTTCATGCCGTTTCACCCGTTTGTCCACACAAATGGCTACAAGAAATTAAACGGACCATACTGGGACGATCCCCAACCTCCCTGGCACGCCTTGATCGATTTTTAGACCACAAAAAATAAAATGGGCCACACTGGGATGATCCTCAACCTCCCTGGCATGCCCCAATCCATTTTTGGCCAACTGCATGATCCGACCTCGAGCCCACCCCAAAATTGTGGGCTATAGCACACCGATTTAGCCTAAAAATACCCTGTTCATGCCGTTTTGCCCGTTTATCCTCCCAAATGGCCACCAAAAATTATACGGACCATACTGTGATGATCCCTAACCTCCCTGGCACGCTCGAACCCCGGGCCCACCCCCGAAACCAAGTCAAATGCAAGGGGGCCAATAAGATTGAAGTGGGTCATAGCACACTGATTTGGCTCGAAAATTCCCCATTCGCGTCGTTTTGCCCTTCTGTCAACCTAAATGGCCACAAAAAATTAAACGGACCACGCTGGGACGAGCCCCAACCTCCCTGGCATGCCCCGATCGATTTTTGGCCCACAGCACTCTCGAACCCCGGACCCACCCCCTAAACCGTGGGCTATAACACACCGATTTGGCCCAAAAATATCCCGTTCTTGCCATTTATCCACCCAAATAGCATTGAAAAATTAAACGGACCACACTGGGAGGATCCTTAACCTCCTTAGCACACCCCGGTCGATTTTTGGCCCACAGTATGCTTGGACCCCGGGCCCACCCCCAATACCACGGGCTATATAGCACATCGATTTGGCCCAAAAATGCCCCGGTCGCACCGTTTTGCCCGTTTATCTACCAAAATGGATATGAAAAATTAAACAGACCATACTGGGACGATCCCCAACCTCCCTGGCACGCCCCGGTCAATTTTTGGCCCATAACACACCCGGACCTCAGGCCTACCCCCAAAACCGTGGGCTATAGCACACCAATTAGGCCCAAAAATGCCCCGTTCGCGCCGTTTCGCCTATTTGTCCACCCAAATGACCACAAAAAATTAAACGGACCATACTAGGACAATACCAAACCTCACTGGCACGCCCCGGTCAATTTTTGGAGCACAGTACACCCGAACCCTGGGCCCACCCCTAAAATCGTGGGATATAGCACACCGATTAGGCTCGAAAATGCCTTGTTCGCACTGTTTTGCCCGTTTGTCCACTCAAATGGCCACAAAAAATTAAATGGACCACACTGGGATGATCCTGAACCTCCCTGACATGCCTCGGTTGATTTTCGACCCGCAGCATGCCCGAACCCCAAGCCCACCCCCAAAATCGTGGGCTATAGCCCACTGATTTGCCTCGAGAATGCCCCATTTACGCTGTTTGGCCCGTTTCTCCACCCAAATGGCCACAAAAAATTAAATTAACCATACTGGGATGATCCCCAACCTCCCTGACATGCCCTGGTTGATTTTTGGCCCACAACAAACCCGGACCCCGAGGCCACCCCCAAAAACGTGGGCTTTAGCACATCAATTTGGCTCGAGAATGCCCCGTTCTCATTGTTTCACCTGTTTGTCCACCTAAATAGCCATGAAAAATTAAACGAACCATACTGGGACGATCCCCAACCTCCCTGGCACGCCCTGGTCGATTTTTGGCCAATGAAAAATAAAATGGGCCACACTGGGACGATCCCCAACCTCCCTGGCATGCCCCGATCAATTTTTGATCCATAGCATGCCTGGACCACGGGCCTACTCCCAAAACCGTGGGCTATAGCATACCGATTAGGCCCAAAAATGTCCCGTTCGCACTGTTTCGCCCATTTGTCCACCCAAATGACCACGAAAAATTAAACGGACCACAATAGGATGATCCCAAACCTACCTGACACGCCCCGGTCGATTTTTGAACAACAGCACGCCCGAACCCTGGGTACACCCCTAAAATCATGGGCTCTAGCGCACTGATTAGGCTCGAAAATGCCTCGTTCGTGCTATTTTTCCCGTTTGTCCACCCAAATGGCCACAAAAAATTAAACGGGCCACACTGGGATGATCCTGAACCTCCCTGACATGCCTCGGTCGATTTTTGACCCGCAGCATACCCGAACCCCAATCCCACCCCCGAAACCATGGGCTATAGCATACTGATCTGCCCCGAGAATTCCCCATTCACGTCGTTTGGCCCGTTTATCCACCCAAACGGCCATGAAAATTTAAACGAACCACACTGGGATGATCCCCAACCTCCCTGGCACGCCCCGGTTGATTTTTGGCCCACAGCACACCCGGACCCTGAGGCCACCCCCAAAAACGTGGGCTTTAGCACATCAATTTAGCCTGAGAATGCCCCGTTCATGCCGTTTTGCGCGTTTGTCCACCTAAATGGCCATGAAAAATCAAATGGACCACACTGGGATGATCCCCAACCACCCCGGCACACCCTGGTCGAATTTTGGCACACAAAAAATAAAATGGGCCACACTGGGACGATCACCAACCTCCCTGGCACGCCCCGATAAATATTTGGCCCATAGCACGCTCGGACCTCTGGCCAAACCCCAATACCATGGGTTATAGCACACCGATTAGGCCAAAAAGTGCCTCGTTCACGCTATTTCGCCAATTTGTCCACCCAGATGACCACGGAAAATTATACAGACCACACTAGGATGATCCCAAACCTCCCTGGCACGCCCCGATCGATTTTTGGACCACAGCACTCCTGGACCCTGGGCCAACCCCCAAAATCATGGTCTCTAGCACACCGATTAGTCTCGAAAATGCCTCGTTCGCGCCGTTTTGCCCGTTTGTCCACCCAAATGGCCACAAAAAATTTAACGAACCACACTGGGATGATCCTGAACCTCCCTGACATGCCTTGGTCAATTTTTTACCCGCAGCATGCCTGAACTCAAAGCCCACCCCCGAAATCGTGGGCTATAGCTCACTGATTTACCTCGAGAATGCCCCATTCACGTCGTTTGGCCAGTTTGTCCACGCAAATGGCCACGAAAAATTAAACGAACCACACTAGGATGATCCCCAACCTCCCTGGCACGCCCCGATTGATTTTTCGCCCACAGCACACCCGGACCCCGAGGCCACCCCTAAAAATATGGGCTTTAGCACAATTTAGCCCGAGAATGTCCCGTTCATGCCATTTCTCCCGTTTGTCCACCTAAATGGCCATGAAAAATTAAACGAACCACATTGGGATGATCCCCAACCTCCCTGGCATACCCTGGTCAATTTTTTGCCCACGAAAAAAAATGGGCTACACTGGGACGATCCTCAACCTCCCTGGCATGCCCAGATCGATTTTTAGCCCATAGCATGATCGGACTCGGTCCACCCCCAAAACCGTGGGCTATAGCACACCAATTTGTCCTGAAAATACCCCGTTCGTGCTGTTTCGCCCATTTGTCCACCCAAATAGCCACGAAAAATTCTACGGACCATACTGGGATAATCCCTAACCTACCTAGCATGCCCCGGTCAATTTTCAACCAACAGCACGGCCGAACCCCGGGCGTACCCCCAAAACCGTAGGCCATAGCACACTGATTTAGCCCGAAAATACCCCATTTGCGCCGTTTCGCCCTTCTGTCAACCCAAATGGCCCAAAAAATTAAACGGACCACGCTGGGATGTGCCCCAACCTCCCTGGCATGGCCCAATCAATTTTTGGCCAGCAGTACGCTAGAACCCCGGACCCACCCCCAAAACCGTGGGCTAAAGCACACCGATTTGGCTCAAAAATATCCCGTTCGCGTCATTTATCCACCCAAATAGCCTTGAAAAATTAAACAGACCACACTGGGAGGATCCTCAACCTCGTTGTCACACCCCGCTCAATTTTTGGCCCACAGTACGCCTTGACCCCTGGCCCACCCCCAAAACCACAGGCTATAGCACACCGATTTGGCTCAAAAATGCCCCGTTCGCACCATTTTTCCCGTTTGTCTATGCAAATGGCCATGAAAAATTAAAAATACCATACTGGGATGATCCCCAACCTCTATGGCACGCCGCGATCGATTTTTTTTCCATAACGCCCGAACCTAGGATCCATCCACAAAACCGTGGGCTATAGCACACCGATTAGGACCGATTTGCCCATTTGTCCACCCAAATAGCCACAAAAATTAAACGGGCCATACTGGGACGATCCCGAACCTCCCTAGAAAACCCCCATCAATTTTTGGCCCACAGCACGCCAGTACCCAGGACCTAACCCCAAAACCGTGGGCTATAGCACACCGATTTGGCCCAAAAATTCCCCATTCATGTTGTTTCATCTGTTTTCCACCCAAATAGACACAAAAAATTAAACGGACCACACTGGGACAATCCCCAAACTCCCTGGCATGCCCCCATCAATTTTTGGCCCACAGCACACCCGTAACCAGGACCCAAACCCAAAACCGTGGGCTACAGCACACTAATTTGGCTCAAAAATTCCCTGTTCGTGTTGTTTCACCCATTTATCTACCCAAATGGCCACAAAAAATTAAACGGACCACACCGGGACGATCCCCAAACTCCCTGGAATGCCCCGATAGATTTTAACCCACAACACGCTCGGACCTCGGGCCAACCACCAAAACCGTCGGCTATAGCACACCGATTTGGCCCGAAAATGCCTCATTCGCGTCGTTTTGCCCGTTTGTCCACCTAAATGGTTACGAAAAATTAAACGGACCCCACTAGACAATCCCGAACCTCCCTGGTGCGCCCCGGTCGATTTTCAGCCCACAACACGCCCTGACCCCGGGACCATACCAAAACTGTGGTCTATAGCACACCGATTTGGCACGAAAATAACCTGCTCGGGCCGTTTAGCCCGTTTGTCTATCCAAATGGCCACGAAAAATTAAACGAACCATACTCGGATGATCCCAAACATCTATGGCATGCCCAGGTAGATTTTTGGCCCACAACACGCCCGAACCCAAGGCCCACCCCCAGAACCGTGGGCTATAGCACACTGATTTGGCTCAAAAATGCCCCGTTCGCGCCGTTTCGCCCGTTTGTCCACCCAAATGGCCATGAAAAATTAAACGGACCATAGTGGGACGATCCCAACTTCCCTAGCATGCCCCGGTCAATTTTTGACCAGCAGAACGCTCGGACCCCGGGGCCCACCCCCTAAACCGTGGTAAATAGAACACCAATTTGGCCCAAGAATGCCCCATTCGAGTCGTTTTGCCCTTTTTCCCTCACTGGGATGATCCCCAACCTCTCTGACATGGGTCGGTCGATTTTCGGCCAACAGTACACCCGGACCACGGACCCCCCCCAAACCGTGGGCTATAGCACACCGATTTGGCCTAAAAATATCTCGTCCGCGCCATTTCTCCGCCCAAATATCCACAAAAAATTAAACGGACCACACTGGGATGATCCCCAAACTCCCTTTCATGCCCCGGTCAATTTTTGGCCCACAACACGCCCGAACCCCAGGCCCACCCCGAAACTGTAGGCTATGCACACCGATTTGCCTAAAAATTCCCCGTTAGCGTCGTTTCTCCCGTTTGTCCACCAAAATGGCCACGAAATATTAAACGGACCATACTAGGACAATCCCCAACTCCATGGTACACCCCGATCATTTTTCGGCTCACAGCACGCCCAGACCCCCGGCTCACTCTCGAAACCATAGGTTATAGCACACCGATTTTGCCCGAAAATGCCCCGTTCACGCCATTTTGCCTGTTTGTCCACCCAAATGGCCATGAAAAATTAAACGGACCGTACTAGGACGATCCCCAATCTCCCTGGCATGCTCCGGTCAATTTTTGGCCCACAGCACGCCCGGATCCCAGGCCCACCCCCAAAACCGTGGGCTTTAGCACACCGACTTGGCTCAAAAATGCCCCGTTCACGCCGTTTATCCCGTTAATCCACCCAAATGGACACGAAAAATTAAACTGATAATACTGGGACAATCCCCAACCTCCCTTGCATTCCCCGATCGATATTCGGCCCACGGCACGCCCGGACTCCGGGACTACCCCCAAAAACGTGGGCTATAGCACACCGATTTGGCCCAAAAATGCTCCGTTTGCGTCGTTTGGCCCGTTTGTCCACCCAAATGGCAAAAAAAAAAAAAATGGACCACACTGGGATAATCCCAAACTTTCCTGGCATGCCCTGGTCGATTTTCAACCCGCAGCACGCCTGAACCCCCGGCCCACCCCCAAAACCAAGGGCTATAGCACACCGATTTGGCCGAGAGTGCCCCGTTCGTGCCGTTTCGCCCGTTTATCCAACCAAATGTCCACGAAATATTAATCAGACCATACTGGGATAATCCCCAACCCCCTGCCATGCCTTGGTCGATTTTTAGTCCACAACATGCCTGAACCCACCCACAAAACCGTGGGCTGTAGCACATCGATTTAGATTAAAAATGCCTGATTCGCGCCATTTCGCCCGTTTGTCCACCTAAATAGCCACGAAATATTAAACTGACCATACTGGGATGATCCCCAACCTCCTGGCATACCTCAGTAGATTTTCGGCCCATAGCACACTCGGACCCTGGGTCCACCCCCAAAACCGTGGGCTATAGCACAAAAACTTTGCTCGAAAATGCCCCATTCGTGCCGTTTCGCCCGTTTTACCACCTAAATGGTCACAAAAAATTAAACGGACTACACTGGGATGATTTTCAACCCCCTGGTATGCCCCAGTTAATTTTTGGTCCACAGAACGCGCGAACCCCTGGCCCACCACCAAAATCGTGGGATATAGCATACCGATTTGGCCCGAAAATGCCCCGTTCGTGTCATTATGCCTATTTGTCCACCTATATGGCCACAAAAAATTAAACGGACCACACTAGGACGATCCCCAACCTCCCAGGCATGCCTTGGTCAATTTTTGGCCCACAGCACGTCCGAAACCTGGGCCCACCCCCAAAATCGTGGGATAAAGCACACCAATTTGGCTCGAAAATGCCTCGTTCACGCCGTTTCGCCCGTTAGTCCACCCAAATGGCCCCAAAAAATTAAACGACCATACTGGGATGATCTCGAACCTCCTAACATGCCTCAGTCGATTTTCGTCCCACAGCACGCCCAAACCCTGAGCCCACCCCCAAAACCATGGGATATAGCACACCAATTTGGCCCGAGAATGCCCCATTCGCGCCGTTTTGCCCATTTGTCCACCCAAATGGCCACGAAAAATTAAATGAGCCACACTGGAATGCTCTTCAACCTCCCTGGCACGCTCCGATCGATTTTTGGTCCACAGCACACCCGGACCCCGAGCCAACTCCCAAAAACGTGGGCTTTTGCACATCGATTGTGCCCGAGAATGCCCCATTCGCACTGTTTCGCTCGTTTGTCCACCTAAATGGAATTGAAAAAATAAACAGGCCACACTGGGACGATCCCCAATCTCCCTGGCACGCCCTAGTCAATTTTTAGCCCACAAAAAATAAAATGGGCCACACCGGGACGATCCCCTACCTCCCTGGAATGCCCCGATCGATTTTTGGCCTACAGCATGATCCGAACCCGATCCCACCCCGAAACCGTGGGCTATAGCACACTGATTTGGCCCAAAAATACCCCGTTCGTGTCGTTTCGCCCGTTTGTCCACCCAAATGTCCACCAAAAATTATAGGGACCATACTGAGATGATCCCTAACCTCCCTGGCATGCCCCGATCTATTTTTGAATGACAGCACGCCCGAACCCCGGGCCCACCCCCAAAATCGTAGACCATAGCACACTGATTTGGCTCGAAAATGCCCCGTTCGCGCCGTTTCGCCCTTCTATTAACCCAAATAGCCACAAAAAATTAAACGGACCACGCTGGGACGAGACCCAACCTCTCTGGCATGCCTCGATCAATTTTTAGCCGCAAGCACTCTCGGACTCCAGACCCACCCCCTAAACCGTGGGCTATAACACATCGATTTGGCCCAAAAATATTCCGTTCTTGCCATTTATCCTCCCAAAGAGCATTGAAAAATTAAACGGACCACACTGGGAGGATCCTCAACCTCCTTGGCACACCCGTTCGATTTTCGTCCCACAGCACGCCTAGACCCCGGGCCTACCCCCGAAACCACGGGCTATAGCACACCGATTTCACCGGAAAATGCCCCATTCACGCCGTTTTGCCCGTTTGTCTACCCAAATGGCCAAGAAAAATTAAACAGACCATACTGGGATGATCCCCAACCTCCCTGGAACGCCTCGGTCAATTGTTGGCCTATAGCACGCCCGGACCTCGGGGCCCACCCCTAAAACCATGGGCTATAGCACACCGATTAGGCCTAAAAATGCCCTGTTCGCACCGTTTCGCCCATTTATCCACTCAAATAGCTATAAAAAAAATTAAACGGGTCATATTGGGATGTTCCCGAACCTCTCTGTAAGTCCCCATCGATTTTTGGCCTACAGCACGCCCGTACCCAGGACCTAACCCCAAAACTGTGGGCTATAGCACACTGATTTGGCCTAAAAATTCCCCGTTCGTGTCGTTTCGCCCGTTTGTCCACCCAAATGGCCACAAAAAATTAAACGGACCACACTGGGATGATCCCCAAACTCCCTGGCATGCCCCCGTCGATTTTTGGCCCACTGCACACCCGTAACCAGGACCTAACCCCAAAACTGTGGGCTATAGCACACCGATTTGGCCCAAAAATTCCTCGTTCGTGTTGTTTCGCTCATTTGTCCCCCCAAATGGCCACGAAAAATTAAACGGACCACACTGGGACGATCCCCAAACTCCCTGGCTTGCCCAGATAGATTTAAGACCACAGGACACTCGGACCCCGAGCCCACCACCAAAACAGTCAGCTATAACACATCGATTTGGCCCAAAAATGCCCCATTTGTGCCATTTCGCCCGTTTGTCCACCCAAATTATTATGAAAAATTAAACGGACTACACTGGATAATTCCCAACCTCCCTGGTGCACCCCGATCGATTTTCAGACCAATACACGGCCTGACCCCGGGACCATACCCAAACTGTGGGCTATATAGCACACCGATTTGGCACAAAAATAACCTGTTCGGGCCGTTTCGCCCGTTTATCCACCCAAATGGGCACAAAAAATTAAACGGGCCATACTGGGACGATCCCCAATATCCCTGGCATGCCTAGGTAGATTTTTGGCCCACAGCACGCCCGAACCCCAGGCCCACCCCCAAAACCATGGGCTATAGCACACCGATTTGGCTCAAAAATTCCCCGTTCGCGTCGTTTCGCCTATTTGTCCACCCAAATAGCTACGAAAAATTAAACTGACCATAGTGGGACTATCCCTAACCTCCCTGGCATGCCCCGGTTTATTTTTGACCTACAGCACGCCCGCCCCACGAGCCCACCCCTAAACCGTGGGCTATAACACATCGATTTGGCCCAAAAATATCCCGTTCTTGCCATTTATCCTCCCAAATAGCATTGAAAAATTAAACGGACCACACTGGGAGGATCCTCAACCTCCTTGGCACACCCGTTCGATTTTCGTCCCACAGCACGCCTGGACCCCGGGCCTACCCCCGAAACCACGGGCTATAGCACACCGATTTGGCCGGAAAATACCCCATTCGCGCCGTTTTGCCCGTTTGTCTACCCAAATGGACAAGAAAAATTAAACAGACCATACTGGGATGATCCCCAACCTCCCTGGCACGCCTCGGTCAATTGTTGGCCCATAGCACGCCCGTACCTCGGGCCCACCCCTAAAACCATGGGCTATAGTACACCGATTAGGCCTAAAAAAGCCCTGTTCGCACCGTTTCGCCCATTTATCCACTCAAATAGCTATAAAAAAAATTAAACGGGTCTATTGCGATGTTCTCGAACCTCTCTGTAAGTCCCCGTCGATTTTTGGCCTACAGCACGCCCGTACCCAGGACCTAACCCCAAAACTATGGGCTATAGCACACTGATTTGGCCTAAAAATTCCCCGTTCGTGTCGTTTCGCCCGTTTGTCCACCCAAATGGCCACAAAAAATTAAACGGACCACACTGGGATGATCCCCAAACTCCCTGCCATGCCCCCGTTGATTTTTGGCCCACTGCACACCCGTAACCAGGACCTAACCCCAAAACTGTGGGCTATAGCACACCGATTTGGCCCGAAAATTCCTCGTTCGTGTTGTTTCACCCATTTGTCCCCCCAAGTGGCCACGAAAAATTAAACGGACCACACTGGGATGATCCCCAAACTCCCTGGCTTGCCTAGATAGATTTTAGACCACAAGACACTCGGACCCCGAGCCCACCAGCAAAACAGTCAGCTATAACACATCGATTTGGCCCAAAAATGCCCCATTTGTGCCGTTTCGCCCGTTTGTCCACCCAAATTATTATGAAAAATTAAACGGACTACACTGGATAATTCCCAACCTCCCTGGTGCACCCCGATCGATTTTCAGCCCAACACACGCCCTGACCCCGGGACCATACCTAAACTGTGGGCTATATAGCACACCGATTTGGCACGAAAATAACCTGTTCGGGCCGTTTCGCCCGTTTATCCACCCAAAGGGCCACAAAAAATTAAACGCACCATACTGGGACAATCCCCAATATCCCTGGTATGCCTAGGTAGATTTTTGGCCCACAGCACGCCCGAACCCCAGGCCCACCCCCAAAACCATGGGCTATAGCACACCGATTTGGCTAAAAAATTCCCCGTTCGCGTCGTTTCGCCTGTTTGTCCACCCAAATAGCTACAAAAAATTAAACTGACCATAATTGGACTATCCCTAACCTCCCTGGCATGGCCCCGGTCGATTTTTGACCTACAGCACGCCCGCCCCCCGAGCCCACCCCTAAACCGTGGGCTATAACACATCGATTTGGCCAAAAATATCCCGTTCTTGCTATTTATCCTCTCAAATAGCATTGAAAAATTAAACGGACCACACTGGGAGGATCCTCAACCTCCTTGGCACACCCGTTCGATTTTCGTCCCACAGCACGCCTGGACCCCGGGCCTACCCCCAAAACCACGGGCTATAGCACACCGATTTGGCCGGAAAATGCCCCATTCGCGCCGTTTTGCCCGTTTGTCTACCCAAATGGCCAAGAAAAATTAAACAGACCATACTGGGATGATCCCCAACCTCCCTGGCACACCTCGGTCAATTGTTGGCCTATAGCACGCCCGGACCTCGGGCCCACCCCTAAAACCATGGGCTATAGCACACCGATTAGGCCTAAAAATGCCCTGTTCGCACCGTTTCGCCCATTTATCCACTCAAATAGCTATAAAAAAATTAAACGGGTCATATTGGGATGTTCCCGAACCTCTTTGTAAGTCCCCATCGATTTTTTGCCTACAGCACGCCCGTACCCAGGACCTAACCCCAAAACTGTGGGCTATAGCACACTGATTTGGCCTAAAAATTCCCCGTTCGTGTCGTTTCGCCCGTTTGTCCACCCAAATGGCCACAAAAAATTAAACGGACCACACTGGGATGATCCCCAAACTCCCTGGCATGCCCCCATCGATTTTTGGCCCACTGCACACCCGTAACCAGGACCTAACCCCAAAACTGTGGGCTATAGCACACAGATTTGGCCCGAAAATTCCTCGTTCGTGTTGTTTCGCCCATTTGTCCCCCCAAATGGCCACGAAAAATTAAACGGACCACACTGGGACGATCCCCAAACTCCCTGGCTTGCCCAGATAGATTTTAGACCACAGGACACTCAGACCCCGAGCCCACCACCAAAACAGTCAGCTATAACACATCGATTTGGCCCAAAAATGCCCCATTTGTGCCGTTTCGCCCGTTTGTCCACCCAAATTATTATGAAAAGTTAAACGGACTACACTGGATAATTCCCAACCTCCCTGGTGCACCCCGATCGATCAGCCCAACACACGCCCTGACCCCGGGACCATACCTAAACTGTGGGCTATATAGCACACCGATTTGGAACGAAAATAACCTGTTCGGGCCGTTTCGCCCATTTATCCACCCAAATGGCCACAAAAAATTAAACGGACCATACTAGGACGATCCCCAATATCCCTGGCATGCCTAGGTAGATTTTTGGCCCACAGCACGCCCGAACCCCAGGCCCACCCCCAAAACCATGGGCTATAGCACACCGATTTGGCTCAAAAAATCCCCGTTCGCATCGTTTCGCCCGTTTGTCCACCCAAATAGCTACGAAAAATTAAACTGACCAGAATGGGACTATCCCTAACCTCCCTGGCATGCCCCGGTTGATTTTTGACCTACAACACGCCCGCCCCCCGGGCCCACCCCTAAACCGTGGGCTATAGCACACCAATTTGGCTCGAAAATGCCCCATTCGCGTCGTTTCGCCCTTTTGTCCACCCAAATGGCCACGAAAAATTAAACGGATAATGCTGGGATGATCCCCAACCTCTCTGGCATGGCTCGGTCAATTTTCAGCCAACAGCACACCCGTACTACGAACCCCCGCCCCCTAAAATCGTGGGCTATAACGCACCAATTTGGCCTAAAAATGTCTCGTTCGCACCATTTTTCCACCCAAATATCCATGGAAAATTAAACGGACCACACTAGGACGATCCCTAAACTCCCTTGCATGCCTCGGTCAATTTTTGGCCCACAGTACGCCCGGACCCTAGGCCCACCCTCGAAACTGTGGGTAATATCACACAAATTTTTCCCAAAAATGCCTCGTTCGCCCCGTTTCGCCTGTTTGTCCACCAAAATGGACACGAAGTATTAAACGGATCACACTAGGACGATCCCTAAACTCCATGGCATGCCTCGATCGATTTTTGGCCCACAGCACGCCCGGACCTCGAGCTCACCCTCGAAACCGTGGGTTATAGCACACCGATTTGGCCCAAAAATGCCCCGTTCACGCCATTTCGCCTGTTTGTCCACCCAAATGGCCATGAAAAATTAAACGGACCATACTAGGATGATTCCCAAGCTCCCTGACACGCTCTGGTCAATTTTTGGCCCACTGCACACCCGGACCTCAAGCCCACCCCCAATATCGTGGGATATAGCACACCGATTTGGCTCGAAAATGTCCCGTTCGCGCCGTTTATCCTGTTTGTCCACCCAAATGGACACGAAAAATTAAACGGACCATACTGGGATAATCCCCAATTGCCATGGCACGCCTTGATAGATTTTGGGCCCAAAACATTCCCGGACCCCGGGCCTACCCCCAAAACTGTGGGCTATAGCACACCAATTTGGCCTGAAAATGCCCAGTACGCACTGTTTGGCCCGTTTGTCTACCCAAATGGCAACAAAAAATTAAACGGACCACACTGGGATGATTCCTAACCCCTCTGGCATGCCCCGGTCAATTTTTGACCCATAGTACACCTAAACCCCGAGCCCACCCCCGAAATAGTGGGCTATAGCACACTAATTTGGCTGAGAATGCCCCGTTCGCATCGTTTCACCTGTTTATACAACCAAATGGCCACGAAAAATTAATCACTCCATACTGGGACGATCCCCAACCCCGTGGCATGCCTCGGTCGATTTTTGGCCCACAGCAAGCCCGGACCCACCACCAAAACCGTGGGATATAGCACACCGATTTAGCCTAAAAATGCTCGGTTCGTGTCGTTTCGCCCGTTTGTCTACCTTAATGGCCACGAAAAATTAAACAATCCATACTGAGACGATCCCAAACCTCCTTGGCATGCCTCAATCGATTTTTGGCCCACTGCACACTTGGACCCCGGGCCCACCCCAAAATTGTGGGCTATAACACACAAATTTTGTTTGAAAATGCCTCATTCATGCCGTTTTGCTTATTTGTCAACCCAAATGGCTACAAAAAATTAAACGGACCACGATGGGACGATCCCCAGCCCCCTGGCACACCCCGATTAATTTTTGGCCCACAGCACGCTTGAACTCCTGGCCCACCCACGAAACCATGGGATATAGCACACCGATTTGTCCCGAAAATGCCCCGTTCACGTTATTTCTCCCGTTTGTCCATCCAAATGGCCACAAAAAATTAAAAGGACTAAACTAGGATAATCCCCAACCTCCCTGGCACGCCCCGATCGATTTTTGGCCCAAACCACGCCCGAACCCTGTACCCACCCTAAAATCGTGGGCTATAGCACACCGATTTGGGTCGAATGCCTCGTTCGCGCCGTTTCACCCGTTTGTCCACCCAAATGGCTAGAAAAAATTAAACGAACCACACTGGGATGATCCAGAACCTCCCTGATATGCGTCGATCGATTTTCGACCTACAGCAAGCCCAAACCCCAAGCCCACCCCTGAAACCATGGGATATAGCACATCTATTTGGCCCGATAATGCCCCATTCATGCCATTTCGCACGTTTGTCCACCCAAATGGCCACAAAAAATTAAACAAACCACACTGTTATGATCCCCAACCTCCCTGGCACGCCCCAGTCAATTTTCAGCACACAGCACACCCGGACACCAAGCCCACCCCCGAAAACGTAGTCTTTAGCACATCGATTTAGCCCGAGAATGCCCAGTTCGCGCCTTTTCTCCCGTTTTTCCACCTAAATAGCCATGAAAAATTAAACGAACCATACTGGGACGATCCCCAACCTCCCTGTCACGCCCTGGTCAATTTTTGGCCCACAAAAAATAAAATAGGTCACACCGGGATAATCCCCAACCTCTCTTGCATGCCTCGATTGATTTTTCACCCACAACATGATTGGACCCTGGGCCCACCCCCGAAACCGTGGGCTATAGCACATCGATTTGGCACAAAAATACCCTGTTTGTGTCGTTTCGCCTGTTTGTCTACCCAAATGGCCACAAAAAATTATACGAACAAT